>JAFIDM010006943.1:41680157-41799802 GCA_023159025.1 Thereuonema tuberculata | reverse complement strand
CTACATCGCCCTGGGCGGTATTAGGAACGTAGGCGATATATGGGCCCTCTACCTTATAAATGGCATTTTTCAAAATTCAGATTACTGTCCGGTTATATATATATATATATATATATATAATATTATATAATAATATTATAATATATTATATATATTACCATGGATTTTCGGACATGCATAAACTTTGAGGAAACGGCCTATGGAAAACATTCGAACTAAACTAATTAATACGTGTAAAAAGTCAAGGCCACCACTTTAATTACATTTATAATAAATTTATACATTAAAAATCCCAAACGTTTTCAAAACGACCTGCGTTCCATTTTCAAGTGAGAATTCTCATTTGAAAATGAAACGCAGGTCGTTTTGAAAACGTTTGTGATTTTTTATGTACAAACTTATTACAAATGTATTTGTGTGGTGATCTTGAATTTTTTTGCTATGAATATTTCACACATGCTAAACTATTTGATATACTTAATTAATGCAATAGCGCCTATTTGAGCAAAAGAAAACAAGTCTCAAGTGCCGAGAGTCCAGAAAACAGATTCCAGAATATTACTATATCTTAAGATATATACAGTACTGTAAATGTAATAGTGTACTGCATATAATTTTTAAAACAATTTATGTTTAAATAGTGGTGTAATCTTTATATTTCAGTGCCTGTCATTAATACAGTATTTAATATCTATTATTTAGCACAGCATTGTATGAATCCGACATACTTAAGAGCTGTAGAAGATAAGGGACTATCTGTATAATTCTCAGTTTTGTTGTAAATTTTTTTGCCTCCACATCGGCTGTAAAACCATTCTATTATCATTCTTCACATATCTACTAATTTTTTAAATATTTTCCTGTTTTATTTTCTATTGTAAATTTCCTCTCAACAGTGTTGTAGCACCTTACTTATTCTTAAAAGTGAGCACGTGCGTTCTTGTGTTGTTTAGTTAACTTCGTCCATTTTGATTTTCGTTTTTTTTTAAACAGAAATATTTTTGGTTTTGTTTCGTTGATGTTTTGTTAAGGAAAAGGGCCATCAACACACGAATCGATACTGTTTACTCAAAAATTCTATTCCGAGATTTGCGAAAACACTTCTTCCATCCTCTCACAGGGGCACAAGATCTCCCGAGTGTGCTCTCACCAATCCTCCCCCACAGAAAGGAAGGTTGTGTCTCTCTCTTGACTTCAATAAGCTGATTGCTTGCCATTTCTTATTAATCGAAGATGGAATTTTAAGGCTTATTTTATTCTTGCCTTTTTTTTTTTCCCTTTTGCCAAAATTGAATTTCAGTCTTTACTTTTGCGGCTGCTCTTTTTTTTTTTATTCCCGTAATAGAATTTAGATTGAATGGCATCAAAGAGACGCCCAGAAAGAAGAATTCATAAAAGTTCTGGCAGCTCTGGATAGAGTTACATCTTTGGTGGTTTAAGGAATTTACATTTCTTAGGAACTTCTTATTAGCAAAAGTAGAGGGAATTTCAATGATTTGCATTTTTCTATCAACAGGGAAGGTATTAGACATTCATCTTCAGCTTTCTTCTTACAAATAAAGAAAAGCGAATGCTCTGTATTTAATCGTAAACCATTTCAGTTGTTTTGAAATCAGAGGTTTCCATTTATATGCGAAGGAAACTTTTAAGTTTATAAATAAAATAAAATAAAATAAAGTAAAATAAAATAAAATGATGGAAAAAATATCATTCAAAAATGTTTGATTCAATTGTGATTATTGAAATAATTATTATTTATTATTATTCAACTGATTATTTCTAAAATTATTTAATTTGCTTGAGTTTAATAATAATAATAATAATTTAATAAGTGTTCCACTCATAATTGAGTACTACACAATAAAAAGAAACAAGAACATACAAAGTACAGAAAAGATCTTAGATTAAATGAAAAGTGTGAGATTTATGAATTTGAAATTAAAGATCACATAAGACAGATCTCATTTAAACATTGTTGGGCGATTTAGTTTATATAAGAAGTTCATGAAAGGTTGATATGACTTTCCTTGAATTAAAAGTGATAATCTGCAGGGCCAAAGAATTTTTAGATAATTTAAGTTTAAAATGAGTTCAAATCTACCTTTATCATATTTACTACAAGCATAAATTATATGGTTAACAGTTTCTGTTTCTCTGGATTCACATTCACAAAAGGCTGTATTAGTGACATTCCAGGCTGCTAGGCGGGCTCTGAAGTTACCATCGCCCGTAAGGTATTGAGTTATTTTAAAGTTAAGTTCAAGATTTACACAAGATTGTCGTTGGAAAATTGTTGGAAAGAATTCTTTTGTAATTTGACCTTTGGTGGTATTTATCCATTTTGTATTCCACTTCTCAATTGCGTATTGTTTTAGATAACCTTTTATCGTTTGTAAGTGAAAAATACAAAAAAACCAAACAACTGAACTTGATTTTTTTTTTATCGTTTAAAGAATAAGAAATATTCATTGTATAAAACAAAGATATATTATTCTCATAATAATAAATAACTGCTACATAAAACAAATTTTCAATTTATTTTGTATTGCTTCTTTCTCAAACTACTTCAGTGATATTCTGGAAAAATCATAAAGAAAGAAATATACAACGTGGTGGTTTTTTACAAATACATTAGTAACAACACACAAAGTTTCTTATTATAAGATGTATTATGAATTAATAATGAAAACAATGTGAAGGATGTAAATGCTGTAAGACATTACAAACAATTAGAACTTACTTTATTATAAACCACAATTAGACACTAATGTTATCGTCATTAATCTACAAATAATTTAGCAACTTTTTCTCAAACTCGATTGAATATTTTATTGTTTTTATAATGTTTTTAATGATAATAAAAAAATTCGGTGTTTTTTTTCCTGAATCCCGATTTAGCAGATCATTTCCCACAGCATGGCCACCCCGATCAGCAGATCTCAATCCCTGTGTTGTGGGGCTACTTAAAGAGCCTCATTTATCAAGGCAATGTTCCGAACTTACTTCTGTATTCTTTCAATTCACCCTTTTATGTTCTAATATAATTTCTTTTGGTTTTTGAAAATTTTTATTTCTTTAATCAAGATCTCTACGTAGTTTTTGTAAAAATGCACAGGTTTTGATTAAAGAAAACGAAGACAATCAAATCCTAGAAGTCATATGCATAAGGAAAACGTTTCAATCATATTTTAGGTAAGGAAGGATTTATTTGTTAAAAGATGAAAATTATTGTGAAATTCAGATATTACACATTTGATTTTCATTGTAAGTGAATATTTTTGTGATAGCAAATTTACCACAAAAAATTTTAGAATACAATAAATTATAGTCATTTTTTTTAAAATTTTATCATTTTTTATTATAAAAAATTATTTTTAATTTTTATGATAAATTTATTAATTTTTTAATATAAAAAATTACTATAATTTTGTTTTATTATAAACAAAGTGTGATTTTTCTGAAAATACTAGCCGGGCACCGTCGCTTCGCTCCGGAACCCTTGCATATAGAGCATTAAAGAAAAAACTTTATTTATTTAGCAAACTAATACTGAGATCGGAGAATATACGACGTCCCAGCCCATTGTGGCCTTCTCCGCTTAACTAAGCTGTATTGCGGGTTGGAGCCACACACCTAGGGTTGCCGCCACACACTTCATGGTCACTTTGCCAGATTATTCCCTAACCGTAAGAATTTCGAAAAATCCGGCCTTATTCCTTCTCTACATCACAAAGGGAACCTCTGTGCAAAATTTCAGCTTTCTAGATCCAAAGGGTTTGGGTGGGCGTTGATGAGTCAGTCAGTGAATGAGTCAGGACTTTTCTTTTTATATATGTACATTTTCATGAATTTTATTTTGTTAACATCATTGATTAGTTCTTTAGATTGATTTATTTTTCTCATTTTCAACTCTTATAACCCGAGATTCGTTCTTTACATATTATTCCTAGTGTTTCGATATCACGCTTATTTATGAAAATATGATCTATATTTATTTTCGTATTTCCATGAATTGTACAGTTGTTTCTTGTTGTCCCATAAAGACAATTTTTGAAACTATTTATTGCACATACGTTTTAGGTATTTCTGTATTGCATGGTTTTATTCATTTTGAAAAGATCTATATTTACGTCGCCAATTAGTATAGTTGGACATTGTTTAATATATTTTCATTTTTTATGAATAGATTCTCTAATTCTTCAGTAAATTTACCTTTCTTTGTGTTTGGTGGTTTATATATGGCTAAAATGTTAATATTTTGTGTTTGATAACACAAACACATTTTTGGTAACGAAACATATTGGGTTTTTATTACAAAACTTCATATAATAACATGTTTTGTGAAAATTCTTTAATAATTTTCCAAAACATTCCCTTGCTTCGACATTTCAGTAATGTGTAGTCTAATTTAACATTTTGCTAACAGAATGACACACAGAATAACGTTTTTGTAACATACAGTCAGACCTCGATATAAGGTCACCCGCATAAAAGGTCACCCCGCATATAAGGTCTTGTCTTGTCTTGTCTTGAACATCTTAGGTATAGACAATGATTGCATATAAGGTCACTTTTCTAAAGTCCCGGCTCATTGAATTGAAATGCGTATGAATCGGTTATAAGATCAACCCGCTTATAAGGTCACTTTCGCGAGGTCCCAAGGGGTGACCTTATATCGAGGTCTGACTGTATAATAATAATAGCCGGATACCGTCGCTTCGCTCCGGAACCCTTGCATATACAGCATTCAAAAAAAAACAAAATGTATTTATTCAGCAAATTAATGTTGCGATCGTCGGAGAATATATAACTTCCCAGCCCGTTGTGGCTTCTCCGAATAACTCGGATGTATTGCGGGCCGGCGTCACACACCGCAAATTCATATTTTTGCATGTATCTTGCAAACGCTGAAGCTTTTGTGAATGACTGATATATCGTTCGATAGAACTTGCAATTACCAACATTTTCTCAATATAATGTTGTCTTCCAACTTTTATACTTTTCGTTTAAATTGAGAAAGTCAAAATTTGATCCTTTAAAAGGCGACATCTTGGAAACCAACAAAGTTTTTTGAAAGATGTTTGTCTTAAAAAGATCTACATTTTATCCATTTGCATGACCAATCTATCTCTTGTAGTTTGGTCTCAAAATTGGAAAAACTTAAAGTCTTACGACAGACAGAATAACGTTTTTAATAATATAAGATTTATGCGCAGAGTATAAGAGTATCAATTACAACAGAATAATTGTATTCTCTAAAATACTGCAGTACTCGCCCTAGTACTCTGAAACTTTGTATATAGTTAATATATGGAAACTGTTCTGTAATAATCCACTACTTACGTTTCCATTAAAGTAATTTCTAGTGATAAATAAGGCTTTCGTCATCAAGCCTGTAAATTAAGTAATTAAGTAATTGCTTTTATGTAATAATACATAAACAAAATTAATTATCAAAAGCAAAGAAAACAAGAGCAGCACAGGAATAAACAAAACAAAAGGAAATCGCCTTTCTGATTCATTTTTCTGGGAGGGAATTGGGACAGCTGTTTCGTGCTTCTGCGCAAAAATGAATCAGAAAGGCGATTTCCTTTTGTTTTGTTTATTCCTGTGCTGCTCTTGTTTTCTTTGCTTTTAAAAATTTTCCTCAGCACGTTAAATGTTTTGTTTAAAATTAATTATTCTATTAGTTATTTCTTATTTTTCATTTGAGTATTATATTTTATTTTTCATTCTCCTCCAAACGGGCCCTAGGGTCTATCAAGCCGTCTGTAGAATGAGTACAGGGTTTCTTTCCCGGGAGTTAAAGGCGGGCGGACGTCGGGCTGACCATCCGACCTCATCGTTGTCCTGTTGGTCATGATGCGCCGGGAGCCTTCCTCCCGCGACCCCAAGGGTCGCGCAGTCCTGTATAAGCCTGTAGTAGGATAGTTTAATTTTAAAGATAAACTCTAATAAAATAAATATATTTTCAAAGAAATTTTAACGTGCCTGTTATAAATTAATCAATAAACCAAAAAGGCACCAAAGTAAACAAAGGATTTCGCCTCTGAGCTATCAACAGTGGGACTGTGGGACGGCCGTTTCGTCCTCTTTATGGACTCATCAGCCACACAAACCCTCTGTCGAAAGCTCAGATCGCGAAACCAAGTAAGGAAATCCACCGACGCACCCGCCTGTGGGTTCCCAAGAAAACAAAAGTAAAATAAAAAATCAAATCTAAGAAAAAGCTCCAATTCCGGGCCTGCGAATCTGTCAGGCACAAAGGAAATTGAAGAAAGTAAGACAGAGGGTTTGTGTAACTGATGAGTCCAAAAAGAGGATGAAATGGCCGTCCCCCATTTCCACTGTTGATAGCTCAGAGGCGAAATCTTTTGTTTATTTTGGTGCCTTTTTGGTTTATTTATTAAAATATATTGTCACTTATCAAATTTCTGTGTTATTTAATACATGAGAAGAAAACCAAGCATAGATGGACCCTCGTCTGATGATCTTAAATCTTACCTTAATTCTGTCTCCTTAAGATGTCAATTGTCTTTTCATTTAAGGTTGACTTTATGCTGTAGTAAATAAAATTTAAAATCAAAACAAGTAGTTGAAATTGGCAGGAAATTTCCAGACTGTAGTTTTCATAAAAGCGGGCCTTCAATGTGCCAGAGACGCCAACTCATTAAGTTGCTTTTGATTTGCAAGGCAGGACATAAGATCAAATTACCTCGGGATTAGGGGCTTTTCTGCACGAACTACAGTTAATGAAGTTGTATTTGAATGCAGGCATGTGGTTGCATAAGACACTGAAGCCAGAATTAAATTAGTCGAAGCTCGTGAAAGGTTGCTGCAAGAATAACATCACATCCCCAGATAATTACACAGTCTAATATCTTAACGAGAGAATCGGGATTTAGAATTAAGTTTGTGATTTTCAGCTAAATAAGCTTTAAGTAGGATTACTTGCAAGAGATATTTAATGGGAAGTCTAATGATACAAGGTCTTTGTATTTATCTTGCAAATATATGAAATATATGGAAACCCTTGTATGTTACGATAGTAAGGAATCCATGCTGTGAACTATTTGAATTTATTTTTAACGAATTTCGAAGATATACATTTTTAATACTTTAATATAAAATTTATGAAATTTATTTATTTATGAAATTTTATAATTTCTTTTTGTAACTGTTTTGTTAACTGTTCCATGTGAACATCTTTCCTGTACACATATCACATTAAAATGGCTGAATGCATTGCCTTAAAGTTTGGTACTGTGCATATTTTAAGGTCCAACTTAAGGACCTTAAGGAGCACGATTATTTTTGATGTTTTTAGTAATCAAATTAAACCAACATACGATGTTTCAATTGTGTAAGTGTAAATTGTAAAAAAAAAAAACAATAAACAAAAAAAAACAACACTTTTCCATAGTTGGCCATTTTTGTAAAAATTTCATTACCAGCCACCTCTGGGTGGTTTTCAGAATAAAAAATACTTTTCTTTAATTTCAATATTCTTTTAATGAAATTAGATAGGATTAATCAAATTAATAAAAAATACGACTTTTACAACTGTGTAAGTGCAATATAAAAGATATAAAGACAATTTTCTAAAAATGGCCATTTTTACAAAAAATTCCTTTGGGTGGTTTTCAGAACAAAAAATATTTCTCTTTAATTTCAATGTTCTTTTAATGAAATTAGTTAAGATTAATCAAATTAACAAAAATTCGACTTTTACAATTGTGTAAGTGCAAAATAAAAGATATAAAGACAATTTTCTAAAAATGGTCATTTTTACAAAAATTTCATTACCCGCCGCCTTTGGATGGTTTTCAGGCAACAATATTTATATTTTAATTGTAATTGTTCTTTTAATAAAATTAGTTAGGATTAATCAACTTAAGCAAAAATTCGACGTTTCCAACTGTGTAAGTTTTTAAATAAAAGATATAAAGACACTTTTCTGAAATTGGCCATTTTTATAAAAATTCCATTACCCACCTCCATTGGGTGATTTTCATGCAAAAATTATTTTTGTTTAATGTTATTAGCTCTTTTCATCAAATTGGTTAGGATTAATCAAATTAAGCAATGTTTCCAACTTTGTCAGTCGAAATTGGAAGAAGTAAAGATACGTTTCCAAAATTGCCCATTTTTAAAAATTTCACTAACCGTCTCCTTTGGTTGGTTTTCGAGCAATAAAGTTTTTTTTCAATGATTAAAAGATGAAATTAGATAAAATGATTAATAAAATTAAATAAAAATCCGACGATTGTAAAAATGCCCAATTTTAGAAAATTGTCTTTATATCTTTTATTTTTTACTTACACAGTTGCAAAAGAATTTTTTATTAATTTGATTAATAGAACATTAAGATTAAACAAAAATATTTTTTGTCTGAAAGCCACAAAAAGGCAAAATTAAAAGGCTGTAATGAAATTTTTTAAAAAAGGGCCGATTATAGAAAAGTATTTTTTTTTTTTTTTTTTTTTTTTAGAATTTGACCTTGGAAACGTCGAATATTTTTGTTTAATTTGATTAATCTTATCAAATTTCATTAAAAGAACATTGAAATTAAACAAAAAAAATTTTTGTCACTATCTGCATAATTATGTAAAGTCTAGAATATCATTGCTTTTTCAAGTTTTTCGTGAAATTCATTAGACAATGTGGTATTCTGATTCTGTATGGTGAAATCCAGACCTGGTAGCTCATTAATAACTTCACCTTCTTTGGTAAGTTTTATGTATCTAACAACTGAATTTACGTTATTGAAAAAATAGTCAAATTGTCTACCTTTCCTTGTGAGTAGGATATCCTCTGCATATCTAAAATATTCAAATTTTCCTTTTTCCCGTTAAGGATCTTTTCTTATTCCAATTTGTTCATTCAACTTATTCTGTTTCATAATGTCGCTGACATTGCACTACCCATGTCAAAACCTTTTTCCTTGTTTCAATATCTCAATTTTATATAGCTGAGAATAAACATATATTTAAAATGAAAAGAAATTTAACGTGCCCAATGATTCAATTCTTTGAATCATTGGGCACGTTAAATTTCTTTTCATTTCAAATATATGACTTTTGGGCTTTATTTAATGCCATAATTAAATTCCTTTTGCGCCTAGCAGATTGAAGGACAAGGAATAGTTGTTTTTTGTTTTTTACCTAATTTTTGGTTAGGATTTCTTCGGGGGGAGTTCCCGCTCTCGGGAGCGAGTCCCGGGAAAGCTATACCCCTCGCACCTTCTGGGTTTGTCATTCGGTGGAGTTTGGCTGGCTGATGAGTCCTAATAAGGACGAAATGGTCCATCCCAGTCTCTTCCCGATGACAAATCAGGGTGCGAATCCTTTCTTATAGCGTTGTGCCTCGTCTACTTGCTTAATTCTGAGAATAAACATAGTTAATAAATATATTTTTAATTGTACGTAATCACAAGTGAATGAATGTACAGTATAATATTAAGAATTCTTACGTAAGTTATATTCAGTAAGAATACTTAAATGATTCTTTTAAGATGTAAACATAATGTATCATTTTTTTAAATGATTTTTAAAGTTAAAAATGTAAAGAAAGGCTTCTCATTTCTTGAAAAAAAAAATAAAAAAAAATTAAAAGAGTTCTTTTGCTATTTCTTTATTTTTCAGCTACAAGGCAGATTAAATTCAATTTTTTAGTAAAAAAAACATATCAAATTCCATTTAATTATCAAACTAAGTAATATTCTGGATTTATTTATAAATGAAAAAATTGAATTATAATATTCTTAAGCTCTTAAGCAAAGGTTTTTGTTCTAACTCTAAAAAGAATATTTAAAATGCAAAAAGAAATTTTTGATCGTCCCTGTCAAAATGATAGATGTGCATTTACTGGATTCGAAGAAAGCGAAGCAGTAACAGTCTGATTTTAGCTTAAGATACAAAATTTTTTACTGTATTTTAGAATATACATTTTAAATAGAGAATAAACTCTTTCAAATTTAAACTTTAATTGAATAGTCGTAGTCTATTCTGTAATTGTAATGGAATAAAATTAATAAAATCAATTCATTGAAGAATTACTTCAACTTCCGTTTTCGATGTATTCCTTACTTAGTAAAATCAAGAACTGTTTTCATGCATCTCTTTTAGAATGAATGTTTTTGAGTCTAACGTTCTAATGTATTTGGAAAGGAGTCCCCTAAGCAATTTATGAGTCTGTGGATATCCCAGTCTTCTTCAATGAAATCATTGGTAAGCAAGCCTGCACAAACTCATAGGATTTCAGGTAAACATATCTGAGGGAAATGGGACAGTTTTCTAGGAAGATAACCCATAAACCCCACTTCTAGTTGAAGAAGATTTTGGCGAAGTTGAATCCATGAATCAACTAAAATATTCACAGCTTCACAGCTCTTGCTTAAACTCAAAATCCTTAAATTTTTCAGCATGCATTTAGATAAGCTTTTGACAAAATTGTCATCAACCGATACCACTGGCAAACACAGTATATGTAGATGTGACAGTTGAGAACTTAGATTGCAAAATACATTATGAATTTGGAAAGATGAAACTTTCAGATAATAAAATTGGCAATGTAGTTCTTTTAGGCTATGTCCACTACCATCAATCAGCATGGTCAGTAGAGGAATGTAATCTTCTATGAATGTAATGAATAGTATCCTAAATACTAAAGTAACCTTTTCCAAATGATGTTGAGTATTCAGGAAATAAAAAATGGAGAGAACGAAATATTCGAATTTCCTAAATGCCCAAGAGTAAGATTTGAGGCATATGTTGAGTTCCTGAAGATTATACTGTCTCAGAGTCAGTCTTCGCATTAACAGCTTCCATTCTTTCTGGATTTTTATAGAACGTATATGATTGTCATGTGATATAAACGTCACATTCAGGCATTGGAGATGTACCGCTATGTGTTTAGCGTTTTCTGCTGATTCAGGATTAATGATGGTTGGAATACAATCAAGGGCCCCATTCAGATCTTCGGGTATTACCACAAAAAAACAACATTCACTTTCCTTCAGAGATCTGGAAGTCATTGTAAAAGTGGGCTTTCGATATCTTAAAAGAAATAAATAAAAAAAGAGCATTTTTTACTATTTCTATAATTGTCCGCTAGAGGGTTCCTTAACTAGAACTTATTAATAAAAAAGCCGAGATCAAATTCAATTTCTTTATCAAAATTTATCAAAATCTTCACCATTTCTTTATTGATAAAAAAATTCAATGAACATATAAGTAAAATCTAGATATCTGGAAGCCATTGTAAACTAGCCCAATTATCACTGATAACAGAAACATTATAATGGTCAATTGCATTCAAATAAGACAAAATGTGGATGATAATTCAGTCTGGAAGATCATCTAGCCATACTTAGTATTCTCAGGGAGACTAATTTTAAATTTCAAAAAGATTCATTCAATTTACAATCATATTTTGAAAGTTAATTATCTTCCAGACTTAACTATCTTGAAGGTGTAACCATTTATTTATTAATCAAAAAATTCAATCAACATATCATTAAAATCTGAAGCAAAATTTGTTGTTCCAATTCTAACAGAATATTTGAAATGTAAATAGAAAATTTTAGTCGTCACTGTCATGATGAAAGTTGTGCATTTAGTGGATTCGAATGAGAAACGGCGGAAGTCTGATCGATTTCTTGAGTTTAGTCTATAAATTTTTACTTAAATATGATGATTCTCTGTTTAATGTGATTCAACCATTAACTGAATTGTGAATATCTCTTCAGTAAAAGTGCAGAAATGTTATTTTATTTTTCTTAACTTAAAAATTTCTGCTATTTTCAATCAAGAATTATTTTATTTTTCTTATCTTATCATTTTATCCTGAAGGTCAATAAATATTTGTACTGAATTTCTTGATCAAAATTTCTTAACTGCATTATTTAAATGTTTATTCTGATGTTTATTGCCGATTCCAGTATGAATACGATTACTTCTGATGAAGTTCCTTAATAAATCGACTCAAACACGCCTCTGTATTTGGGTGTTTTTTTAATCATTTCGCAATATCCCCTAATTTTGTGACTAGTGTAATTAGAATGTCAATATGAAAATATGAATTCACCCGACATACACAAAAGGCAAATACACTGTCAGAATAATGCAAATATTGAGCATGAATCTGACAAATAAAGAAGGTGGAAAAGTATTAATTAGAACAAGATATACGCTCAGCTATCATTGCATAATAAACGTGAAATGCTACCCCATCAGTTTTGTGGTAGGTGATGTTTTGTGGTGAGAGCAGTTTCAGGAATAATTTCTGAGGGATTGAGGAGGTGATAATGGAATCAATGAATCTATTTTATGTGTTCGACCAAACCTAAGTTATTTGCTAAATTTAATGGAAATCCGTTCAGCTGTTTAGCATGTTAAGCGATTTCGTAGTTGTTAGAAAAAAACCAGTCATACCTCACCAAAGAAGCAAACAAAAGAGGAACTACTTCCCGCCAATCTCATACTACAATGCAATTAGTCTTTCGTTCATTTTGTTGACAGCTATTGGTGGCATCCATTATAAACAAATATCTACAGTTAATATCAACATGTGAAGATATACCTGCAACGTTTTGCGATCGGGTCAACCTAGAAGGCGGGTTGGTATTTGAGCCACCAACAAATTTATTATCAATATTAAAAGTAATTAATTCATGAAAATTGTAAATTCATTGTCGTTGCTTTTGTAAACCTCTACATATTTAAAATTTACAATTTTTTCATTGCTAATATACTTTACCAGAACTTAATTTATATCGTTAATTAATTTGAACTTAAACTCAATCAGCATATAATGAAGTATTTGTATATGTGTGTGTGTGTCTTAATTTTAATGGACCTTTTTTTACTATTTCTATAATTTTCCGCTAGAGGGCTAATTGGCTTGAACTTATTAATAAAAACCGACATCAAATTCAGTTTCTTTATCAAAATTAATGATCTTTACCATTTATTTATTAATAAAAAAATGCAATCAACAAATAACGAAAATCTAAAGCAAAATTTGTTATTCTAATTCTCAACAGAATATTTCAAATATAAATAGAAAAATTTAGCCGTCACTGTCAAGATGACGGTTGTGCTTTTAGTGGACTCGATGGAGAACAGATTGTATATAGTTGAAATATAGGATTCTGCTTCCATGAAGCCTGCCTGAATAAAATTCAAATCGATTGGAGATTGACTTTTACCGCAACAAGTAGAAGCAATTTCACACCAACATTCAGTTCCATTAATTCCTGTGTATGTATGTATGTATGTATGTGGGTGGCAGAGAAGCCAAGCACTGCGACCGAAGGTCTATTGTACTATCCCACAGGAAATAAGGACAGATGGAGAGAAAGACTGAGAAAGTATGGTGGGAGAAGTGCAGGGGAAACGGGAGAACCCCGAGAAAACCTGCCCAGCGCGGATCGTCCACCATCACGAAACCCACATGAGAACCGAACCTCGGTACTCAGAGGTGAGAGGCCGATGTCCTAGCGACAACGCCAACCGCGCGGCCAATTCCTGTGTAACTCCAAGAAATATCTTCATCATCATGTGGTCTTGCAGAACTTACGTAAATAAACCAAAGCAACCACAAATAGACATGCAATAACACTGCGATCTTTCCTTGTTTCTCTGCTTTGCTATCCAATTTTCCTGGCACCATAATGAACGTTCTGCTTTATTATCTAGAAAATACGATTACTTTTATCCTGAAGGTCAATAAATGTTTTTACTGAATTTCTTGATCAAAATTTCTTAACTGCATGGACGGATGGACGGATTTCCTCAAAATTTTTAATACAATGCTGATTAATGGTCCACCTTAAAATATGAGAACTATAGGTGAATTAAAAATATGGTCCCCACACGCATTGTATCAAATTGAAGCCCATCTCTCTATACTAAGTCTTCACTATGCAATGATATTTGAAGGTATATAGTCAATGTTGAATTAAGGTTTTGAAAAATTTGATTCATAAAATTCTCTTAATAGATGACTGTTGTTTCCATATAATTAAGGTACATCTTCTCCCACTAGAATATTGTCTCCCAAATTCAATCCCTTTTGATGTAGGATGCCTTTAGTACCTGACTTATCCAGAATCTAATTTTGACATCCTGAAGCTTAAATCCGTTCTGGGAGAAAGTAATTGTAGGCAGACAAAGACTTGTTTCTTATGAACCAACTTTCATGGAACTGCTTTAAACAGAGCTGGGAAACAAAATATCGAAATTGTAAAGGAGCTACAACGAAAACAGTTATTTATTTTTAGTAATAAATAATTCTTTGTTTCTATTCTTTAGAATTAGTTATTTGCAAATAATAAACGTTTTCTATTCGTTGTTTTCATACTTAAAAGTAACAAAAATTACACCAATTTTACCAACATAAACTTCAATTTCTTTCATGCACTTTTAGAGCTGCATTGCTATTATGTTATGGTAGTTGATGAGGAGACATCTTTTCAAAGTTCATATATAATTATTGCGAGCTACAAGTACGATCATCTATTCAGTTAAATAAAACATAATTGACTGAATATGGGACTACTAGTTTTGAATATTTTTCTCATTATTTTTTTCAATAATAGATAATTAGAAGATCCTTTTAACTTGTGAGGGTTATAATGAAATAAAATTGGAAAAATGCGTAATAATAAAAAAAAAATTTTCTAAAAAAGAAATTATAATTTATGAATGAATTTGTTGTAATTTGTGATCTTTTTATTTTTATCTTCCAGGTAATTAATAATATGTCTTGTTTTGGTTGGGTAATTTTTTATTATGAGTCCGAGAAATACACATTTTCTGTTAAAGTCATTATTACATTTCTTTAGAATTTTATTTTAATTGAAAAGCGGGGAGTGGTCTTCTTTTATAGCATGTGTAGAGACTAACGAACTGTTTGTATTAAAATTTCTAAACGCATAACGGGTGTTGGTAGAGTCGTTTCTTTAATTTTTGTCTCCTTTCTCCTATGTATAAGCAATTATTTTTTTGACACTTAGATGACATAGACAATTCTTTTCGTTTCCATTGTGTTTTTGTTGTTCTTTATCTGGTTATTTAGTTGAATTCTCTGCAAGTTGTTGTTAGCTATTTGGATATCGATGTGTTTAAAAATCTCTTTTAATTGTTTGTCTAGACTCTTAAAATAAGGAATGGTGACATAGCAGCAATCAGCTTTGTTTGTTTTAATATTATTGTAAATATTTTGTGTAGCTTTTCTTATACAATTATTTACAAAACCTGTTGGATATTTATTATCTAAGAAAAACTGTTTGATTATTTTAAGTTCTTCATGGAATTTTTCTTCCTCTGAAGATAATAGAAATGCATTTTTCACTTTCATTGTTATTAGATTTTGTTTTGGTGTACAGGAATATTCGAAGTGAAATGGATAGTTTTTTCCGATGTCGTAGTTTTTTATAATATGATGTACTGTATCTATAGTTCTTGGGAGACACAAGTACATCTAAAAAGGCTAAATAATAGTTAATGTTTCATTAAATATCTATATGATTTTCTATAATGGAGAAGTGAGGACTGCGGATCGAGTAGAGACAAAAATAAACGTATTCATACGGAAATATTAACATCAGACACAACATATAAGTAATGTTGGGAAGAAAGTTTTTCAAGAATTTCGATTCGTCAGGCTATACAAACATTCATTGAACTTCTGGATAAGATGCCTTAAAAACATTAAAATTTTTCTGCAAGACGTAACGAATATACTTAATGATTTTACTGGATAAGAAAAAAGATAATATTTGATTATATATTTATTATTACATAATAATACAAATAAGTTATTCCCTGGTTTCCTAGTAAGAAAATCGGTATGAGATTAAACAGAATCTTTGACTGTTCATCAAATAATTGGCCATCAAATAATTGTTTCAAAGCTTTAGTATTTACAAAGTAAAGTTTTTTTTTTCTCAGTAGGAATTTCAGTGATTCATGTTCTGCGTAGGCCTTTTCTAGACAAAAACAAAACGTTCATTACGGTTACAACTTTTAAAGTTAAATTTAGTACCAGGAACATTGGATAGCAAAGCAGAGCAACAAGCAATGATCGCAGTGTTATTGCATGTCTATTTGTGGTTGCTTTTGTTATTTACATAAGCTCTGCAAGAACACATGATGATGATGAAGATATTTCTTGGAGTTACACAGGCTTCATGGAAGCAGAATCCTATGTTTTCAATAAATACAATCTGTTCTCCTTCTAGTCCTCTAAATGCACAATCTTCATCATGACAGTGACGACTAAAATTTTCTATTTATATTTAAAATATTCTCTTGAGAATTGGAATAACAACTAAGATCTAAAACAAAATTTGTATGTTCACTGAAATTTGTTATTAATAAATATATGGTAAAGATCAGTAATTTTGATAAAGAAATTGATTTTGATGTTGGTTTTTAATTAATAAGTTCTAGTTAATTAGCCCTCTAGCGGAAAATTACAAAAATAGTAAAAAAGCTCCAATTGTATGCTGATTGAGTTTCAGTTCCAATTAATTAAAGATATAAACTAAGTTCTGGTAAAGGATATTAGCAATGAAACAATTGTAAATTGTAATACATGAAGATGTTTACAATAGCAACGACGACGAATTTACAATTTTCATGAATTAACTCCTTGTAATATTGACAATAAATTTGTTGGTGGCTCAAGGATTCAGAATCGCCTTCTAGGTTGATCCGATCGCAAAACGTTGAAGGTATATCTTCACATGTTGACATTAACTGTAGATATTTGTTTTCAGTGGATGCCACCAGTGGCCGTCAACAGTATGAACGACAGACCAATTACGTTGTCGTATGAGACTGGCGGGAAGCTGTTTGTCTCTTGTTTGCTTCTTTGGTGAGGTTGGACTGGTTTTTCTAACAACAATGAAATCGCTTAACATGCTAAACGGCTGAACGGATTTCCATAAAATTTAGCAAATAACTTATTTTTGGTCCAACATACAAAATAGGTTCATTGATTTCATTATCACCTCCCCATCCCTCAGAAATTATTCCGGAAACTGCTCTCACCCCAAAACATCACCTACCACAAAACTGATGGGGTAGCATTGAACGTTCATTACGGGATGATAGCTAACCGTAGATCTTGTTCTAATCAATACTTTTCCACCTTCTTTATTTATCAGATTCATGCTCAGTTTTTATATTAATTTGACAGTGAATTTCCATTTCTTATTTCATGTAAAGGTTTGTGTATATCGCGTGTATTTATATTTCCATATTCACATTCTAATTATACTGCTCACAAAATTTAGGGGATATTGTGAAATGAATGTAAATCAATCAAAAAACAGAGGTATTTGAGTTTATTTATTAAAGAACATCATCAGAGAAGCATGACACGAAACTGGAAGTTGTCTGAAAATGCAAATGTGATGTAAAATGTTAATTTGCATGTTTGCCTACAACCCTGTATAAAGAGGCTGGCGCTGCTGAGTTATCTCCACTTTCCTGGATCAACAACAAGTGGCAGAATCTTTCAGTGTTACCTGAAAATGCAACGTGATTTACCAGAATCTGAAGCATGCAGAGTCATTGTAGTGATCATCTTGAAGCTGGCCAAACACACATGACAGTGGCAGAAGCGATTCGAACCTCCCAAAGCATGATTAGCAGACACTGGAATCGCTTCAGAGAGACTGGCACAGTACGAAGAAGACCATGGCAGAACCACTCACGTGCCACCACTGCAAGAGAGGATCGCTACTTGACGTTAATACCACAAGGAACCGGATGATGACTGGGACTGAGCAGCGAGAACAGTTTCTTGCTGCTACAGGTGGGAAATCGACTCCGTCGCAGTGGACTGTATGCCCGGCGACGAATGGAATGCATTTCGTTGACTGCTGAACAACGCAGAACCCGCAGAAGTGAGCTGAAATTCCTCTTCCTTGGACCCGTGAAGAGTGGTCCACGTTTCTCTTCAGTGATGAGTTGAGATTTAACCTACAGTCTGACAATCGTCGTGCCCTGATTTGCGTTACCTTGAAACACGAGAGAATCTACGTTTCGTGCACGAAAGACATTACTTTGGTGGAGGTGGAATCATGATGTGGGCAGGCATTGGTGGTCGTGCCGATCTCCATGTTGTTAGAAATGGAACGGGGAATGCTGTAAGATATAGGGATGAAATTCTGCAGCCTACAGTGGCACCCTACGATGCAGCAGTTGGGGCCAACTGTCTTTTTATGGGCGATAATGCCTTAAAAACATTGAAATTTTTCCTTAAGACGTAACGAATATAGTTAATGATTTTACTGGATAAGAAAATAGATAATATTTGATTATATATTTATTATTACATAATAATACAAATAAGTTATTCCCTGGTTTCCTAGTAAGAAAATCGATATGAGATTAAACAGAATCTTTGACTGTTGGCCATCAAATAATTCTTTCAAAGCTTTAGTATTTACAAAGTAAAGTTTTTTTTTTTTTTTTCTCAGTAGGAATTTCAGTGATTCATGTTCTGCGTAGGCCTTTTCTAGACAAAAACAAAACGTTCATTATTGTTACAACTTTTAAGTTAAATTTAGTACCAGGAACATTGGATAGCAAAGCAGAGAAACAAGCAATGATCGCAGTGTTATTGCATGTCTATTTGTGGTTGCATTTGTTTATTTACGTCAGTTCTGCAAGACCACATGATGATGAAGATATTTGTTGGAGTTACACAGGAATTAATGGAACTGAATGTTGGTGTGAAATTGCTTCTACTTGTTGCGGTAAAAGTCAATCTCCAATCGATTTGAATTTTATTCAGGCAGGCTTCATGAAAGCAGAATCCTATATTTGTACTAAATACAATCTGTGTTCTCCTTCATGTCCACTAAATGCACAATCTTCATCATGACAGTGACGACTAAAATGAATATGCTGATTGAGTTTGGGTTGAATAGATTCTTTTGCCCGGCACCCCCCCCCGAAATAATGAAGGTATGTCCTGCTAACGTTTTTCTTTCTTTTTTTTTTTTTTTGGTTGAATGGATAGGTTTCCATCGTTTTTTTTTTTTTTGGTTAAACAGATAGGTTTCCATGGGGTGTCTACTTAAAATTTCTTAACTTAACCTTCCATTAATCTTAGGCCCCCCCCCCCCCGAAAATATATTCTATATACGCCACTGATAGTGATGATATATGAAGTTGGATCCTGCATAAATTTGTCAGTTAGCCAAAAATAGTCTAAAAAAACTGAGATAAACTAAAATATTATTTGCATGCTGATTAAATTTACGTTCAGATCAATTTATTAATGGTATAAAGTTAGTTGTGGTAATGTATATTAATATTAATGAATATTGGCAATGAAAAAAAAATGAAATGTCTGCAGATCTTTACAAACGGAACGGTGAATTTACATTTGTCATAATTAACTCTCTTGGGTATTAGTAATACATCACTTGATGACACAAGGATAAAAGCTCATTCGATTGATCCGGTCACAGCTGAAACCGACTTTAGAAATAAGTTTATTGCTTGTGCCACATCCATACACATCGCGGAATAAATTACAGGTCAAATAGTTTGTCATTTGAGATTGACTCTTTTGATTTGTAATTTGGTGAGTGAGGAATGGTTATTCTAACAACATTAAAAACATTTCCATGTAGTTAATCATGAAACCCTTACGTTGCTTAAACGTCAACCATTTTCTCCATCAATCTCCTTTTTTGTTTTTTATAATGTCTGAATGAAGATCAGTAAGTGTTTAATTATAAGAGTAAAGATATGTAGTAAACATGTATAACATAAGGTAGATGGACTGTAAAAGGTTTGTAAATAACAATTAAGAATAAAACTAAAAGCGAATCGGTGAAGTTGTCTTCTCGTTTCTCGAAAAAGTGTCCTCATATTCCTTATCTACAATTTCTTAAAAAAAAGCCATCGGAATGAAAGATTGTATAGTACATTATTTATTTCTTTAAATTTATAGCAAAATATTTGTTTTTCAACTATACTGAGTTATTTAAACGAAAAATGGTAACTGTAAACACATCTTCTTCTGTTCGCGTGGTCGTTTCCAAAATATCCACGGCAAACATATAAGTCATGACTGCATTCATTGCAATGCTCGTTCAGTGTGAAGAATATCATATACACTAACCCAAACCTTTTATTTCACCAATCATTGTGGATATAATTAAAGAATTTACAAATAATCTTCGATTTTGCTGAACCTACACAACCTTGACGTGAGATTTAATGAATTCTTCATTTTCATTTCCGATGGATAGAACGGCGAATTAAAGACAGAATTCGCGCTATTTAACCACGAACGTAAAACTAGTGTTCACCTGTACCTTGAGAAACGTACGTTTGGCTTAAGCTTAATTATGCTCATTCAATTTTTATCCTTAACTGAAAAAATCAAATCTTACTATTTCACTTGAACAGTTTTCTTCTCTGCGTCTTTTTTCTTGTCTCTGTGAATGCTGAAACGTCTCTGGACCTTAAAGTTTTGATTTGATGTATATTTATGATTCAATTAGAATAGGACAACTTTTATTTTAGTCTTCACCCCTAGTCCTCAAAATTGACAACCAATCGCTCTACGCTGAGTTTCACTAAGAGATAAAACTGAGCTTATGCCGTGTTCCGAGATTTCAACTCTGCTATCTTTTTTTTAACATCAAATCATTTAAGAAGAAGAAGTTTTAGTCAAGGTTTGTTCAATGGTGTTCGATTATGTGTTTCTGTCATTTAAGTTTTAAAATCCATTTAAAGAAAGGGACCATTTAACACAAATAATAGAATAATAAATAGTAAATCTATTGTAGTATGTTGTCAACCTATTTCAAACAGCAAATGTATTTGTAGTATCTTAATTAATTAGACGAACTCAAAGTACATGTGATTGTTAATCGAGAATTTTCAAGTTAAACCGAATATGCCAATGTCATAGGCCCACTTTGCTCACTTACACAAGACATAAAATAAATCGAATACACTTCACTCATTCTGTTATATAGAATAAGTTTATTTCAGTATAAATATTGTTGTTGTTGTTTTTCGAAAGGTTATCTCTTGTCCATCATTGTAATGATCTCAAATAAAAAAAAAAACTATATTTTCTTTCTATACTGGTCATTATAATTTTATTTTAATGTTTACTAGTCCTATTAGGTGTAATTTACAGAATTACTCCTATTTTATAGGTGCTGGAAAGTTTAATGTGTGTCTTTTCAGTAACAAAATTTAATTAATTAATGTTTAGGTATACATTAGACGGTTGTTACTATAATTTTATTGACTATATCATATATTCATTGGTTTTTGATTTCTCTAAAATTATTACAATAATAATTATTCCAATTTATTTGTCTAAATATTTTTGAGTAAGTAAATTTATTTACTCTAAATCCAAACTTATTGTTTGTAGTAGGAATGTTGAAAATCTTCAACTAAGTCTTGTTTTGTCTTCAGAAGTGTATTTTCCTCTAATGTTTTTATATTTATATATATTTTATTTGTGTATTCAATTTATTCTTAGTCACAGTTTCTTACTTTCATGTCGATATTCTTGAAATGTCCTCACGTACAAAGTTTTCTTCAATAATTTCTAAAGTGTTGAAGCCACTTTTCTTCTCTTAACATACTCCGAAAGTAGATTGGAAGTTTTGTACTCTTCGAAACATTCATCAGCTTTCTACTTAAATTTATCATTCAGATTTAGGATTATGATAAAGTTTATTTATGATTTTATTTTGGATAATCGTAACTTTTGTTTTATTGCAATTAATTTCCCTTTTATTATTTATTGCCCAGTTTGTTATATTACTTAAATCGTTTTGAAGAGAATTGAAAGCATGTAATTGATCTCTATCGGAAGAGATGATAAGAACGTCGTCAGAGTAATTAAAAATATTTGGAAATTTAATACAATTAATGATAGCAGTTGATATGTAGATTTCAAAACATATCAAAACAAAGGTCCTAAGATGAATTCGTGTTGATGAATGAACACCAGTTATAAAGTATTCATTGAATGTATTATTTATAATATTTTGATTCTAAAACTTTTTGTTATTTAAATACCTTTTAATTAAATTATAAATATTGGCTCTTATGAATATTATGTTTAAGTTTTGTGATCAATTATGATTAACGTTATTAGCAATTTGTGATCAATTATTATCAAAAGCTTTACTAATACCAATAAAAAAAACATAAATGATATTACCTTGGTTTAGATTGGTATTTATATTGACATTATATTTTCATTTAGATTTTATAGTAATTTAACGATACTATGATTAGGTTGATGTGCATACTGAAGCTTGCTTAAGATGTTGATTTTTTTTAACAAAATTATTTATAACATTAGATAAATAATTCTCAAAAAGTTTCGAAGCATTCTAGGGAAACATTGTTGCTGAAGAATAGCATTGTTCTGATGTAGAATGTCAGATCTGAATCTTCCAGAGTTCTTTAGTCCTCTTTTAGGGAATAAGATGGAGATTTGTTTGGCCTGAACTTCCAAGCATTTTTTCTCTCTTTGCTCTTTTTTCGTTTTCTTCTGTTGCCTTCTCACAGTTTGCCTGAAACTTCATGATACTGTTTGTATAATTTTTTTCTAAATGTTTGCAAATTATCTATTCTTTGTTCAGAATCAGTAGATGTTCCAGTGTCACAAGGATTAACAGGTCCCTTGTTTTCCATCCCTCATTTTTCCTTCTTTTTCTGTATAATATTATAATATTTTGTTACTCTCTACTATTTCTTTGATAAGCCTATGCTCTCTTTTTGTCAAACGCTCTACACTTTTAATTTTTCAGCTTCACTTTCTCTTCCCAGCGTTCTGCTTCTTTTCTCAAAAATTCCTCATATAATTCTAGATCTGATTTGATTTTCTCCCTATGCTTCTTTTATTGCTGTACTAGCTGTTCTTTTAGCTGCCATTTGTTGTTTGATAAAGTACGAAAAAATTTACTTTATTTTAATCAGGAACCATTCGATTTGATTTACATTTCTCTTAAAATATTGCTCATAATAAAATAAAACATTAACTTAACACTGCAACCATTATTTCAACACCACCACAATTGAAAGTGCTGATGTTGGAAAAAAACTACGATATATTTCACAATAATACACTATCTGGTTGCTGTTAGGCCTAATATCCTAAAATGTTAATTTTGGAAATCGATTTAAATATTAATATTAATATTGGAATTATTAATAATAAGTTTGGAGAATTAAGAAAACGGAGTTGAGGTAGTAAACATGCCCTCGAGTTTTCTTGTAATTACGAATTTTTACATTCAAGTAAACTTTTCATAATACTTTTTTGGGTCTAATGATAATCGGATTTTATTTTACAGTGTCAGTGTTAAGGAAGTTGCTAAAGAAAAAAAATCATAATAATTTAAAAATTTATAATTTAATGATGTATATTTACTTACTGGATGGCAAGTAAACTCATTTTCTACAGCACTAATATCATTATTTTAACTGAAAACATTTGAATGTTGACAAAAATATCGAATCAAAGTCGATTCCAAGTTATCACTTTTCGACTAGAGACAAATACTCCAATAGTACTTTGGGAACCCGATGCCCCATCTAAAAGAAATGAAAATATTTTTAAGAAATAGACATCTGTATATTCTGATCCATGGAATTAATTAATTCAGTAAAAATATTGTTTATGTTTGAAAGTTAATTTCCTTAATTCCTAATAACCTTGAATTATAAATAGCAATGCTGTTTTTCTTATCCGTTCAATGGGATGATGGTGGTTTCTTATTTGTATATTGGTACGTCACTACTCCTCCGCCTATGATTAGTATTCACTAATGACCTTTTAATGAATTTCGCAAACAATTCTAGTGTTTTGTAAAGATGCTGGTATGAAAATAGTAACAAAAGCAAATAATACGATCTAAGAGCATCAGTGATTGTGTCAATGATCAAAATATAGACGAAAACAAGATGACTTTATCGGTGACTTTCACGCATTGCGGCTAAACCGGCATTGACGATATAGTCAACTTTTTCATTGTTAAAAATAAGTTGTAAAAAGTAAATGATACATATGTTTACATCTTAAATGAACAAATCGAGTTATTTTTCCTAAAATTGATGTCTTTTATATATCTGAATATTACATTCTTTTCATTCAGAATTTATGCAATTCAAAAATACTTATTAACTAATATTCGCTCAGCTGTCCTTTTAATAACATGCACTGGAATACAGGAGATTTGTAAAAATGCATGGGAATAGTGAGACTACGCGAGTGAGAAAGTCTTACTATTTCACTGGGACGTTTTCTTTCTCTGTTTGTTCATTTGTTCAATGGTTTGTAATCTCTCTAAACATCTGAACAGTTTTCTAGAAAATTTGACAAATAGCTTTTTTTTAGGTTAGAAATTATATTATGATTTTTTATTATCTGGATGACTTGTTTTACTATTTTAAAAAATAAAGTTACAAAAAATTGCACAATTGTTAGCAAAACAGAAGTCACGTTGTTTCAGGAACTTACTTTTAGAGTTGCATTGCAATTACATTATTGTACAGGAAAAGGAGACATAAGTTCACGTGATCTTCTTTTGGTCTCTATGAAGTATCATCTATTCAGTTTACTTAATGATAATTGATTGCATTTCCGAGGTCTCATTATTTCACTGGAATATTTTTCTACTTTTTTTTCTGTTGATCTTTTTCTTCCTTCGCCTTTTTGTCCACGCTCAAACAACTGGACAGATTTTTACAAAATGTTCTATGATGCTTATTAATGGTCCACCTGACCATACAGTCTACGAAATCGATATCCCACTAATTCCTCCCTATTTTGCGATTTACTATTGCTCAAGAATATAAATAAATATTGACTATTATTAACTAAGTAAATATACGATCTGATATCATGAAGAAGTGAGGACTATGGATACAGAAGGGACAAAAGTAATTGACAAAAGTAAAGGAATTTGGGTTGCCGAATTATCAACCTGTCATTACATTCCAGGTTAAGATCAAGATGACTCAAAGACATTCATTTTAAAAGAGATGCATGAAACCCATTCTTGATTTTACTAAGTAAGGATTACATCGAAAAACCGTCAATTGAAGTTGAGGAGTAATTCTTCAGTTTTTTCTAATGAAGAGGTTTTTAATTTTATTCAATAACAATTACAGAATAGACAACGACTAATCAATTAAAGTTTGAATTTGATTTATTCTAACAACAACGAAATCATTTGGATGTAGTTAATCAGGAAACCCTTACGTTGCTTACACGTCAGCCATTTCCTTCATCAATCTCCTTTTTTAATTTTTATAATGTCTGAGTAAAGATCAGTAAGTGTTTCATTATAAGAGTAAAGATATGTAGTAAACATGTATAACATAAGGTAGATGGTAGATTATAAGGTAGATTATAACTTTAAAAGCTTTGTAAATGACAATTAAGAATGAAACTAAAAGCGAATCGGTGAAGTTGTCTTCTCGTTTCTCGACAAAGTGTCCTCGTATTCCTTATCTTCAATTTCTAAAAAAAAAGCTGACAGGAATGAAAGATTCTATGGTACATTAATTCTTCCTTTTAATTTGATGGCAAACTATTTGATTTCAACTATACTGAGTTATTTAAACTAAAAAAGGTAACTGTAAACACATCTTCTTCTGTTCGTGTGGTCGTTTCCATCCACGCCAAACATATATAAGTCATGGCTGCATACATTGCAATGCTCATTCAGTTTGAAGAATATCATACACACTAACCCAAACCTTTCTTCATTTTAATTCACCTTTCATCATTATGGATATAAATAAAGAGTTTACAAATAATCTTCGATTTTGCTGAGAAGATCCACCCTAATTATGCTCATATCAATCAATTTTTATCAATTTTTATTCTTAACTGAAAAAAATCAAGTCTTACTATTTCATCTAAATGTTTGCAAATTATTTATTCATCGTTCAGAATCAGTAGATGGTCCAGTGTGACAAGGATTAACAGGTCCTTTCTTTTCCATCTCCGTTTTTCTTTCTGCTTTTATATAATATTCCTTTGTCACTCTCTACTACTTATTTGATAAGCCTGTGCTCTCTTTTTGTCATACACTCTACACTTTTAATTATTCAGCTTCGCTTTCTCTTTCCAGCGTTCTTTTTCTTTTCTTAAATATTCCTCATTTAATGCTGTATCTGATCTGATTTTCTCCCTATGTTTCTTTGATTGCTCAGCTGTACTAGCTGTTCTCTTAGCTGTCATTTGATAAAGTACGAAAAAAGTTACTTGATTTGAATCAGGAACTGTATAACATTCTATTTGATTTACATTTTTCTTAAAATATTGCAAATTATAAAATGAAACAAATTAACTTAACACTACAACAATTATTTCAGCACCACCACAATTGAAAGTGCTGATGTTGGAAAAAAAACTAAGATGTATTTCACAATAATACACTACATGGTTGCTGTTAAGTCTAATATCCTAAAATGTTAATTTTGGAAATCGATTTAAATATTTCGATTGGAATTTGTGGGAGAGTAAATTTTTTTCGATATGGGGTATTAACTAAATTATTAACCGTATGCGACAGGGTTCGTAACCCTAATACCTTCGATGTATTCTGGAACTTTAAATAGTCAGGGCGAATAAACTTTACCTGTTTACTGTAAACTGCTGCACGCCATAAAGTTGTAACCTTCTTGGTTGTTCTTCTGAGCCCTAAATAACCCTGATTGAATAACTGTAATGCTTAACTACTTTAGCAGAGTAAATAAATACTTTTACACTCAACGTTAAATCAATAATAATTTATTTACAAAACGAAGAATCAGTTCCTTTACATACATATAAATTCTTCTTCTGTTATTCTTATTTTTCCATTAACACTTGTATGGTATCAGCCTGAATATTAACTAACAGTTCTTTGTATTAATATCCGCTTTATTAAAAGTTCGTTTACACTTGACCTTTCTTCTAAAATGCAAAGACTTTACTTTAAACTTTTAATACTTTCTTTAGACGTCTTCATAAGACTGTGAATTTTCTTTTAAGTTCTAAACTAAATTCTTTAACGTTTAACAGAGTCCTCGGAAAAGAATTCACTTGATCCTTTTACCTATCTATAGTTTTACATTAATAAGATTTCACCTTTTATTAATGAACATTCTTTATCATTAAACTTAGTCCGTAATATCTTGATTAAATCTTCTACTTATAAAAGCTTTATCATCTTGATAAATCCTTGCGCTTTGCTAACTAAGAACCTTCTATAAATCTTTAATCTTTAGCTTTACTTGCTTGATTAATCTTTTAATAAATTACTTTAAAGCTTGGACTAATCTTTATCTTTCTTAAATTCTTGATTAATCTTTAAACGCCGTTAAATACAATCAGGAATAGGCATTTCGATTCTTCCGAAAAAAAATATCATTCTGCTGAATTAAAATGAAAATAAATTGACTTACATTATTTTTATCTCTGAAGTTTTATCGTAATTAGAACATCCTTCCATAAGCCTAATCTCGTCGTATGTTGCGTTGCCTAGCGACAATAAAACAACTCCTGAAAAATATCACAAATTGAGATTAGTTCCTTTGGCATATGAAGGTTGAAAATCCTATTTCAACTCTTGATAAATTCCTTGCAATAATTCGATACACAAATCCTTTTTCTTTTGATCGAATAAAATGCCAAAGATTCCATCGTTGATTCCTGAGCCTTAAGAGAACCAACGGCCTTCCGAAATGCATCTATTCATGGTGAAATCAGAACTGCATCTGATCAGTCATGGCGCCTTACAATGACACACAGTTCCTCTGATCGCGAGTCTTCAATTGTTGCTTTGAACAATTGGTCCGAAGTCAAGACTCTTTGCCGTGAGCTTTTGGCTTGCGATTGTTGTAGCATCTGGATTCCTTCGACGTAAGTGTTCCTTGTGATAATTGCTTATTTAAATTATATTTACACAACAGAATTATTAATAATAAGTTTGGAGAATTAAGAAAACGGAGATTCGGTAGTAAACATGCCCTCGAGTTTTCTTGTATTTACGAATTTTTACATTCAACTAAGCTTTTCAGTATTGTCTCAATGTTGCAAAAGAAGAAAATTTCAGTTTTAGAAAAAAAAAACCCAGAATAATTTTAAAATTTATAAATTAATGATGTATATTTACTTACTAGATGACAAGTAAACTCATTTTCTATATCAGTACTGTTCGGTTTTGTTTACGAGAGCCTTCAACGCTTTTGCGCTTGCGTCAGGTCCCCTTCGATTTCTTCAAAATAGGGGCGAGGAGAAACAAAGATGGGATGTTTACTTTTTATAGTGTTAGTTTACTAGTAGCTGCGACTATTTGCGCTTTTCGGGAAAGAATAAATACTATTGCAAAAATGCTCCTCGTTATTTTTTTCTTAAAAGCGAAAATGTCCAAAGAATTTCTTAAGAAAGTACCCATCTCAGCGTATCACCCTTCTGCGGAGTAAAATCATCCGGTAGGGGGAGCTCTGCCTTTCATATACGCACAGTATTATCATTATTTTAACTGAAAACATTTGAATGTTGACAAAAATATCGAATCAAACTCGATTGCTAGTTATCACTTGTCGAAGAGAGAGACTAAATTTCCAACAGTCCTTTGGGAAACCCGATGCCCCATCTAAAAGAAATGAAAATCTTTTTATGAAATTGACATCTGTGTATTCTGATCCACGGAATTAATTAGTTCAGTAAAAATATTGTTTATTTTCGAAAGTTAATTTTCTTAATTCCTAATAACCTTGGTTTAAAAATAGCTATGCTGTTTTTCTTATCTATTCAATGTGATGCTGGTGGATTCTTATTTGTATATTTGTATGTCACTACTCCTCCGCCAATGATTCGTATTACTAATGACCTTTTAATGAATTTCGCAAACAATTCTACTGTTATGTAAAGATGCTGGTATGAAAATAGTAACAAAAGCAAATAATACGATATAAAAGCATCAGTGATTGCGTCAATGATCAAAATATAACAGGGTGACATTGTCGGTGGTCATTAGTGGAGACTGAAGCAACAACAAGAAAGAACCAGTTTTGTGAGTATAATAGAGATTAAGTAATCGCCTTCATAGTTTTGGCTTGATCATGTCGATTTTAAAGATATTAATAAGTAAGTAAAGCACTTCTTTCAAGGATTTTGGATCGTCATTTTATTTACAATTATTGACTGTCAGCATAAGATTAAGATAATTAAAAAGAATCTGAAACCTTCTCAGAAGATGTCATAAAAACAGTTAATGATGTGATTGGGTCAAATTTTCTGTAATAATGTTTCACGCATTTCGGTTGAACAGACGTTGACGATAGAGTCTACTTTTTTATTGTTAAACTAGTCGGGTACCGTCGCTTCGCTCCGGAACCCTTGCATATATAGCATTAAAAAAAAAAAAAACTTTATTTAGTTAGCAAATTAATATTGAGATCGGAGAATATACGACTTTCCTGCCCGTTGTGCCCTTCTCCACTTAACTCAGGTGTATTGCGGGTTGGTGCCACACACCTGAGGTTGCCGCCATACACTTCATCGTCAGTTTGCCAGATTATTCCCTATCCCGAATTTCGAAAAATCCGGCCTTATTCCTTGTCTACATCATAAAGGAAACCTCTGTGCAAAATTTCAGCTTTCTAGATCCAAGGGTTTGGGGTGAGCGTTGATGAGTCAGTGAGTGAGTGAGTCAGGACTTTTCTTTTTATATATATAGATTTTCATGAATTTTGTTTTGTTAACATCATTGATTAGTTCTTTATAGACTATATTTAGATGTGTTATTTTCTCATTTTCAACTGTTATTCGATTCGTTCTTTACATATTATTCCTGGCGTTTTGATATCATGTTTATTTATGAAAATATAATCTATATTTGTTTTCGTATTTCCATGAATTGTACAGTTTCTTGTTGTTCCGTAAAGACGATTTTTTAAACCATTATTGCACATAAGTTTTACGTATTTCTGTACTACATTATTTTTATTCATTTTGAAAATATCTATATTTACGTCGCCAATAAGTATAGTTGGACAGTTGTTTAATATATTTTGATTTTTTATGAATAGATTCTCTATTTCAGTAACATTTTAGTAATTTGTAATTTAGCATTTTGCTTACAGAATAACAGACAGAATAACGTTTTATAATATACGTTTTTATGATATATAATAATAATAGCCGGGTACCGTCGCTTCGCTCCGGAACCCTTGCGTATATAGCATTCAAAAAACAAACTTTATTTATTTAGCAAATTAATGTTGCGATCGTCGGAGAATATATAACTTCCCAGCCCGTTGTGGCTTCTCCGAATAACTCGGATGTATTGCGGGTCGGCGTCACACACCGAAAATTCACATTTTTGCATGTATCTTGCAAACGCTGAAGCGTTTGTGAATAAGTGATATATCGTTCGATAGAACTTTCAAATACCAACATTTTCTCAATATAATGTTCTCTTCAATCTTTTATATTTTTCGTTTAAATTGAGAAAAAGTCAAAATTTGACCCTTTAAAAGGCGCCATCTTGGAAACCAAAAACTTTTTTCGAAATATTTTTGTAGCATTTTGTTTGTCTTAAAAAGATCTATATTTTATCCATTTACATGACCACTCTATCTCTTATAGTTTGGTCACAAAATTGGAAAAACGTAAAGTCTTATGACAGACAAAATAACGCTTTTATAATATATAATTTAAATTATTAAAAAGAAATGATACATTATGTTTACGTCTTAAATGATGAAATTGAGTTATTTTTCCTAAAATTAATGTCTGTTTTTATGTATCTGAATATTACATTCTTTTAATTCAGAAGTTAAGCAATTCCAAAATAGGTATTAACTAATATTCGCTCAGCTGTCGTTTGAATATCATGCACTGGAATACAGGAGATTTGTAAAAATGCATGGGAATAGTAAGACTACGCAAGCTCAGTTAATTACTATTATTGACTGAAAATGCATATTCTTAATATTTCACTGGAACATTTTCTTTCTCTGTTTGTTCATTTGTTCAATGGTTTGTTTCTATGTAATCTTGCTAAACATCTGAACACATTTCAAGAACATTGGACAAATAGATACAGATAAAGGAATTTGGGTTGCCATATTATCAATCTATTATTGCACTAAGTCAAGATGACTCAAAAACATTCATGTTAAAAAGAGATGCTTGAAAACAGTTCTTGATTTACTAAGTAAGGAATACATCGAAAAACCGTCAATTGAAATTAAGGAGTAATTCTTCGTTTTTTTTCAATGGAAAAGTTTTTAATTTTATTCAATAACAACGACAGTAAAAAATTTTGCTCTGCCGGCATTTAGAAATGTTACTGCGTTGCTTTCTTCGAATCCACTAAATGCCCATCTGTCATCATGACAACGACGATTAAAAATTACTTTTTACATTTCTAATATTCTTTTTTAGAGTTTGAACAAAAACTTTTACTTAAACCCTTAAGAACATGAAAATTCAATTTTTTTATTAATAAATAAGTCCAGAATATTAGTTAGTTTGATAAGTAAATGGAATTTGATATGTTTGTTTTACTAAGAAATTGAAGTTAATCTGCCCTCTAGCGGAAAAGTAAAGAAACAGCAAAACAGCATTTTTTTTTTTTTTTGCAGAAATGAGAAGCATTTCTTTTAAATTTTTAAATTTAAAAATATTTAAAATAAATTCAGGAATAAATAGTCCAATGTTAGACAATTTGACTATTTTTTCAATAACGTAAATAACGTAAATTCAGTTGTTAGATACATAAAACTTACCAAAGAAGGTGGAGTTATTAATGAGCTACCAGGTCTGGATTTCACCATACAGAATCAGAATACCACATTGTCTAATGAATTTCAAGAAAAACTTGAAAAAGCAATGATATTCTAGACTTTACATAATTATGGAGATAGTGAGAATATCAAAAGAGCAGTCATACAGAAGTACCTTAAAAGATTTACAAATTCGGAAAACAGAAGTTTATGGAAAAAGAAGTTTTGAATAATAAAAAAAATTAGTTAGTAGTTGAATGAAACCTTATTGGTTTCAATGCATATGTCCTATTTTTGTTTAATTTTATTTATCCTTTTATCTAATTTCATTAAAAGATCATTGAAATTAAAAAAAAAAAATTTTTAGGCGGTTACTGGAATCTTTATAAAATTGGACAATTTTGGAACTTCTTCCAATTTGCACTTCAGAGTTGGAACGTCGTAGTTTTGCTTAATTTGATTAATCAAAACTAATTTCATTAAAAGAACAATGTAATTGAACTTAAATATTTTTTGACTGAAAAACACCCAAAGGCTGCTGATAATGAAATTTTTGCAAAAATGGCCATTTTTAGAAAATTGACATTATATCTTTTATTTTTCACGTACACAGTTGCAAATGAATTTTTATTAATATGATTAATCCAAATTAATATCATTAAAAGACGATGAAAATTAAACAAGAATATTTTTGGCCTGAAAACCACCCAAAGGCAAAATTAAAATGCCGGTTTTGAAATTAAAAAAAAAAAATTGTCAATTAGAGAAAAGTATTTTTCTTTTTCAATTTGCACCATTTGGAAACGTCGAATATTTTTGTTGAATTTGAATAATCTTATCAAATTTCCTTAAAAGAACGTTGAAAAAAAGGTTTGTCACTATCTGCGCATTATCTAAAGTTTAGAATATGATTGCTTTTTCAAATTTTTCGTGAAATTCATAAGACAATGTGGTATTCTGATTCTGTATGGTGAAATCCAGATCTGATAGCTCATTAATAACTTCACCTTCTTTGGTAAGTTTTATGTATCTAACTATTACATTTACGTAATAGAAATAATAGTCAAATTGTCTACCTTTCCTTGTGAGTAGGATATCCTCTGCATATCTCAAATATTCAAATGTTGCTTTTTCCCATTAAGGATCTTTTCATATTCCAATTTGTTCATTCAACTTATCTATGTTACATAATGTCCTTGACATTGGACTACCCATGGCAAAACCTTTTTCCTTGTTTCAATATCTTAATTATATATATATCTGATCGTAAACATAGTTAATAAATATATTTTTAATTGTACGTACACAATGGAATAAATAATGTTAAGAATTCCTATATAAGTTATATTCAGTAAGAATATTTAACTAATTCTTTTAAAATGTAAACATAATCTATCATTTTTTTACATGATTTTTAAAGTTAAAAATGTAAAAAAAAAAAGCTTTTCATTTCTTAAAAAAAAAAATTAAAAAAAATTAAAGGAGTGCTTTTGCTATTTCTTTATTTTTCCGCTAGAGGGCAGATTAACTTCAATTTCTTAGTAAAAAAAACATATCATTTAATTATCAAACTAAGTAATATTCTGGATTTATTCATTAATGAAAAAACTGAATTATAATATTATTTAACTCTTAAGTAAACTTTTTATTCAAACTCTAAAAATAATATTTTTGAAATGTAAAAAGAAATTTTTAATCTTCACTGTCATGGTGACAGATGTGCAATTAATGGATTCGAAGAAAACATAGCAGTAATAAGTCAAGTAAATACTAAGGCAATAAAAACATTTTTAATGTATTTTAAAAATTAATTTTAAATTGAGAATAAACTTTTTGAAATTCATGCTTTAATTGAATAGTCGATGTCTATTCTGTAAATGTTATTGAATAGAATTAAAAAAAATCTTTATTGAAAAAAAAAACAAAAAAAAAAAACCGAAGAATATGGCTCAACTTCAATTGACGGTTTTTCGATGCATTCCTTACTTAGTAAAATCAAGAACTGTTTTTATGCATCTCTTTTAAAATGAATGTTTTTGAGTCATCTTGATCTTAGCCTGGAATGCAATGACAGATTGATAATAATATGGCAACCCAAAATCCTTTATCTGTATTATTTAAATCTTGTTACTGATGCTTATTTATGATTCAAATACGAACACAATAACTTGTTCAATCAAGGGTTAAACACAATTTCAAATGATGATCTCATTTATTTCATTTACTAGTCCAGTAGCCATCCAAGTCCTTTAATCGGAAATGGCCATATTGGGTCTATTGTGTCGTATTTCTTCTCAGCATTATCGATAGATTATTTAGTAAAATCGACCTCCAATTTTGTCCAATTATTCTTATTTTACTGACTCGGTCAATTGCCACTTAAAACCGGAATTATCCTAATTTGAAGGTGCTCCATATCTCAAGCCCTTCCTCCATATCTGTCTAAAGGAGGAAAGACACATGGATTCCGACTCCCAATTTGGGCTGTGGCCAGCATTGCACAAACATAGACACAGAAACGAGAAAGCTAACAGCATCTACTTACGGGAAAGCTAAAAGATCCTTCGCTCGATCAAAAGCGCTTATTTATCGCTGAATAAATAATGTAAGTAATTAGTGGTACATACGTATATACCTCACCTACACTAGACTATACTAAATAAGAATTGCAAATTCACTGTGAAAATAATATTAAAAAATAAAAAAAATATATTTATAAAAAATGGACTCAAAAAAGCTATTTGTCCAATTTTCTCGAAATCTGTTCAGATGTTTTGCAAGATTAAATAGAAACAAACCATTGAACAAATGAACAAACGGAGAAAGAAAACGTTCCAGTGAAATAGTCAGAATTTGCATCTTCAGTCAATAGTAGTAATTAACTGAGCATGCGTAGTCCCACTACTCCCATGCATTTGTACAAAACTCCTGTATTCCATTGCATGTTATGCAAAGGACAGCTGAGCGAATATTAGTTAATAACTATTTTGGAATTGCATATAGTCTGAATTAAAAGAATATAATATGCAGATATGTAGAAACAGACATCAATTATAGGAAACATAACTCGAGTTCGTCATTTAAGATGTAAACATAATGTATCATTTCCTTTTAATAATTTAAATTTAACAATCAAAAAGTAGACTCTATCGTCAACGTCTGTTCAGCCGAAATGCGTGAAAAATTATCAAAGAAAATTGGACCTAATTAAATCAATAACTGTTTTTATGACAGCTTCTGAGAAAATTTCAGATTTTTTTAATTATCTTAATCTTATGCTGACAGTCAATAATTGTCAATAAAATGACGATCCGAAATCCTTCGATAAAAGTGTTTTACTTAATAATATCTTTAAAATCGACATGATCAAGCCTATAGTATGAAGGAGATTACTTAATCTCTATCATACTCACAAAACTAGTCCTTCTTGTTGCTTCAGTCTCCACTAGTGACCACCGATAAAGTCATCTTGTTTTCGTCTATATTTTGATCATTGACACAATCACTGATGCTCTTAGATCATATTATTTGCTTTTGTTACTATTTTCATACCAGCATCTTTACCAAACACTAGAATTGTTTGCGAAATTCATTATAAGGTCATTAGTGAATACTAATCATAGGCGGAGGAGTAGTGACGTACCAATATACAAATAAGAATCCACCAGCATCACATTGAACGGATAAGAAAAACAGCATTGCTATTTTTAAATCAAGGTTATTAGGAATTAAGGAAATTAACTTTCGAACGAAACAATGTTTTTACTGAAATAATTAATTCCGTGGATCAGACTTAAAACCTATTTAACAAAATTGATCTTTACAAAAGTGTTAAGTATCATGGAGTTATTCTTGACTCCAAACTTACCTGGAAAGAACATCTAGGCACTAGAAATACACCTAGGACATCTAGAAATCAAGAAATCCATTGCCTCATTTTGATGTGCAGAAGAACTTTTGTTAGTTCATGGGGTCTCCAGTGAAAGGTTATTTATTGGCTTTATGTGGCTCTTGTTAGATATGCATTATGTTACGCAGCTATAGTCTAGATTAAAGAATGTTAAGAAACTCCTGAGTAGAGTTCAACGTCTAGCCTGATTCACCAGATCTATGAGGACGGTACCTACTGCTGCTGCCTAGAGGCAATTTTCGATTTCCCACCTCCTCATCTCATTATCGAGCATCAAGCCAGAAAAACCGCCTTTAGGTTGGTTAGGCTAATCAAGGCAAATGGTGTTACAGCACTTCTTATCACTGGAGTCTGGAAGAAGGCACAAGACTTTTGTCCTATGCTTTCTCTCAGAACTGCTGACTTTTAGTTTTAAGATGACGCCTAACTTTGCCATCCAGTATCCTAGCAGAGAAGAATGGCTTGAAAGAACATATGCCCCCCTGGAACATAGTTTGGTTACCGATGGCTCCAGGATTGGTAACAAGAAGGGAGCCGGAATATACATGCTAACACCAAGGGCTAACTTTTTTCATGTCCTAGAGACCTACTGCACTGAGTTTCACGCTGAGATTTATACTACTCTTTTTTGTGCTTATGAAAATCTCAACCGTCATTATGTCAACAGGACTATTTACATCTGCTAGATAGTCAATCTGCTTTGCATGCTCTGAGCAGTTCTGTTTGCAGTTCGCTCCTTGTTGCTGAATGTAAGGAATGCTATGCTGCCTGGCTAGGATAAACTTGGTTCATTTGTACTGGGTTCCTGGGACATCTAGGTATATCAGAATACACGATATCTATTTCTTTAAAAGATTTTCATTTCTTTTTGATGGGGCATCGAATTCCTAACGGGTATTTGAGTACTTGTCTCTGTTCGAAAAGTGATAACTTGCAATCGACTTTGATTCGCTATTTTTGTCAACATTCAAATTTTTTCAGTTAAAATAATTGTACTAATGATATGGAAAATGAATTTACTTGTCATCCAGACGAATGGAGGAAAAGATCAAAAGATAAAATAAATGAGGTTAAGTTTAAAATAGTAAAGTGCAATAGTGAGACATCCCATATTCATTTCATAAAGAATAAAAGAGCATCTTGGAAACTTGGAAATAAGTCTCGTCTTCAGGTACAGTAATGGAATAACAATGCAGCTCTAAACATAAGAGTTCTTGAAAGAATTTTAAGTCTATTTTCCTATAATTTTACAATGTCTGTTACTTTAGTTTTTAGGAAAATAGTTAAGAAAATACACTGAAGCTCGGTTATAACGCGGTCGTTTATATCGCGAATTCGGATATAACGCGATTTGGTCTTGGACCCCTTCTATTTTGAAAAAGGTGTATAATTCTAAAATTGCAAAATTTACCGTTTTTTCGCCTAAAATCAAATCAAAGGTGCAAATTAATATGCTTGTTTCCTTATTATCTACAGTAATTGAGACTATATATGCACCCTAATATCACGAAAATGCGTCAAATACAATATATTTTTTAAAAAAATACCAGAATCGCGGACTTTTTCGTTTAACTAAAATGAATATCGAGATCTATTTTTCTGCGAATGACATCCAGTAAAGTGGCCCATGTAATCTATAGGCGTATGAATACCTAGTTTCGATTCACGTGACTCGTCGTTTGTACAAGTTGGCGGCGCCAAATCGATTTTGGCTAATATAACCCTTCAAAGTGTTGAAAAGGTAATGATTTATGTATTTATAAATATAAAATTCTCTCACATAGCTCTGCATGATGTAGTTAATCGCGAAATGACTAATTTAAATCGATTTGGAATCGTGTGGGCGATAATAGGGTGCGATATACGACATTTGACGTCGCGAAGTAATGAGAGTTCGGTTATACCGCGGTTTAATCGCGATCTTCGAGATCTTGGATCCGAAAGACCGCGTTATAACCGAGCTTCAGTGTATTTGGAAAACAGCGTCTCCTATTTGCAAATAATGCTACCTACAGAATAGAGATAACTTTTATCTCAAATGTTCATTGTTTTCTGAACAATTATTAAATGATCTAATTGATAATTTAGATAGTTTCAATTTAATTACTTTTAATATATGTTAAATATAAGGATGTTATTAAGCATTGAATCACACCATTGGTCCAACTTTACAATTTTAATGTCAACGATTACCATGCATTACAAGATCTTTATTTTATATAATATTTCACATTCAGTGTTTAACTTTGGGATTTTTGCCATCTTCATGCGCAGTATCAAAACTCCTTATTTAAGAAGTATTTTCATCTCTCTCATAAATGGAACGGCAAGCTTCAACTTGATAATTCACAATTTTATAGTAAACATAAAACCAAATGAACCCGTACATTCTGCAATCCGTCAATCGCTTGCTTTGTTAAAACATGACATTGACTGGTGTGGAGAAACGCATTTATTAAAGTATTTGTTTTAAAGAGTTAAATAGATATTGAAGTGATTTTCCACAAACACATAGATACCGTTATACTAGCAGGTGCTGCTTATGAGATAGCTAAAATTGATAGGGGATATAGCGAAATGAATATAATAACCCAAAAAACAGAGGTTTTTCAGGTTTATTTATTAAAGAATATCATCAGAAAAGCAAATAACACGAAAATGAAGTTGTCTGAATGTGCAAATGAGGCGCAGAATCGAATTATTGAGTAGGTTGTGACACATGGACTGGGGTTAACATTCGCCTGTCAAAGGTGAAAAATATCGCATATTGACTGTTCATTAGGGTGATGAACACACTGACAGCGATGAGGTATGGTGAGGATCAAATTGTCCAGCAGTTTCTGTGGGATTCGTGGCCAATCGCGCACCAGGGCAACTTCCAAATGAGGAAGTGTTATGAAAGGTAATTAGTGACTGGCAACACGTCTTCCTATTGCATCCCAGCATGTTTGATGGGATTCAGGTCTGGAGATCGTGAAGGCCAGTTCATGCGCTCGATTCCAGTCTTTTGCAGTATTTTGTTAACGAGATACACACGGTGGTGGCGTTCATTATCATCTATAAAAAGAAAGTTGGCCCCAACTGCTCCAGCATAGGGTATCAGTATAGGCTGTAGAATTTCATCCTGATATCTTACAGCATTCACCGTTCCATTTCTAACAACATGAAGATCGGTACAACCACCAATGCTGTTGCCTGCCCACACAATGATTCCAGCTTCACCAAAGGAACGTTCTCCTTGGCATTAGGGTATCACCCAAGCGCTGCATGATAAGACCTCAATAGACAATAGAACGCTGATAGTATAGCTAATAATTCCACAATTACAAAATTACAATTTGAATATTATATTGTAATAATGTTTAGGTTTTAACCTATTTTGCGACAGGAAAGGTAGGTTCATCGAATCATTTTTGTCTCCATTCCTTGGAAACCTCAAAAAACAAGAACTTTCCGAAACATCTCAGTAAAATGGCTGGCTTCTTTTCTTTAAATTAGAAATATTTTATGTAGTCCCAGTGCATATCTAATTATAGAATATTATTTACTTGTAGGGTGTCTGAATTGAGTGAATGTAATGTTAAGAAATCAGATATCTATTCAGTAAGAATTATTTTACTGTTTCTTTTAAGATGTAAACTTAAGGTTTTCTTTAATTGATCTTTAATAATAAGATGGTAAAAGTCGGCTTTCGATTTCTTAAAAGAAATAAATAAAAAAAGAAGATTTTTTTACTATTTCTATAATTGTCCGCTAGAGGGATAATTACCTTGAACTTATTAATAAAAAATATTAATAAAAATATCGTTAATTAATTTGAACTTAAACTCAATCAGCATATAATGAAATATTTGTGTATGTGTTTGTCTGTGTGTGTGTCTTAATTTTATGGAGCTTTTTTTACTATTTCTATAATTTTCCGCTAGAGGGCTAATTAGCTTGAACTTATTAATAAAAACCGACATCAAATTCAATTTCTTTATCACAATTACTGATCTTCACCATTTATTTATTGATAAAAAAATTCAATCAACATATAACTAAAACCTAGATATCTGGAAGCCATTGTAATCTAGCCCAATTACCACTGATAACAGAAACATTCTGACGGTCAATTGCATTCAAATAAGACAAAATGTGGATGATAATTCAGTCTGAAAGATCATCTAGCCATACTTAGTATTCTCAGGGAGACTAATTTTAAATTTCAAAACGATTCATTCAATTTAAAATCATATTTTGAAAGTTAATTATCTTCCAGACTTAACTATCCTGAAGGATAAACATTTATTTATTAATCAAACAATTCAATCAACATATAATTAAAATCTGAAGCAAAATTGGTTGTTCCAATTCTAAACATAATATTTGAAATGTAAATAGATAATTTTAGTCGTCACTGTCATGATGAAAGTTGTGCATTTTAGTGGATTCGAAGATCAAACTGCGGAAGTCTGACAGATTGCTTGAGTTCAGTCTATAATTTTTTACTTTATTTCAAATATGATGATTCTCTGTTTAAAGTGAATCAAGCAATAACTGAATTGTGAATATCTCTTCAGTAAAAGTGCAGAAATGTAATTTTATTTATCTTAACTTTAAAATTTCTGCTGTTTTCAATCAAGAATTATTATATTTTTCTTATCTTATAGATAATTCCAACAAAAATTGAAGAATTACGATGTATTTCCTTATCTAGTAAAATCATTAACTGTTTTCGTTAGGTCTTCTCGAAAAATTTCAATGTTTTGAATCAGTCATCTTATCCTGAAGATCAATAAATGCTTGTATAGCCTAGCGAACTGAATTTCTTGATAAACTTTCTTAACTGCATTATTTAAATGTTATTTCTGATGTTTATTTCCAAGTATGAATACGATTACTTTTGAATATGATAATTACGAAAATCTGTTTTGTCGTTTCAGCGTGATGCGCATACAGAGAAACAGAGAAACAAAGGAGTGGAATAGTGTCTCTTCCCACGCTCAATAAATTATTATTATTGCCTGAAAACACAGTAAAACTCTTACTTTTCTTCTTGAATATTTTTCTTCTTTATTTGTCTACATGCTAAAACGGATGGACGGGTTTCCTCAAAATTTTTAATACAATGCTGATTAATGGTCCACCTTAAAATATGAGAACTATAGGTGAATTAAAAATATGGTCCCCACACGCATTGTATCAAATTTAAGCCAATCTCTCTATACTAAGTCTTCACTATGCAATGATATTTGAAGGTATATAGTCAATGTTGAATTAAGGTTTTGAAAAATTTGATTACAAAATTTTCTTATTAGATGACTTTGTTGTTTCCATATAATTAAGGTACATCTTCTCCCACTAGAATATGGTCTCCCAAATTCAATCCCTTTTGATGTAGGAAGCCTTTAGTACCTGACTTATCCAGAATCTAATTTTGACATCCTGAAGCTTAAATCCGAGAAAAAATAAAATTAATTGCAGGCAGAGAAAGACTCGTTTCTTATGAACTGTGTCTTATGAACCGTTTCATGGAACTGTTTTTAAAAGATCGAAATTGTAAAGGAGCTACAACGAAAACAGTTATTCATTTTTAGTAAGAAATAATTCTTTGTTTCTATTTTTTTGGATTAGTTTTTTTCAAATATAAAAACTTTTTCAAATATAAAAATGTTCTCTAATCGATGTTTTCATACTTTAAAAAGTAAAGTAACAAAAATTGCACTAATTTTACCAAAATAAACTTCCATTTCTTTCAAGCCCTTTTAGAGCTGCATTGCTATTTCGTTATTGTAGATGAAGAGGAGACATCTTTTCCAAGTTCATATATAATTATTTCGAGCTATAAGAACGATCATCTATTCAGTTAAATAAACGATAATTGACTGAATATGGGAGTATTCGGCTCGAATATTTTTCTCATTATTTTTTCAATAATAGATAATTAGAAGATCCTTTTAACGTGTGCGGATTGAAAATCTTTATAGACATAACGAATTGCCTAAAAATAGTGAATACACATGTTTAGACAACGAATGGTATGTACAAGTTAAAAACAATGAATGGTAAAAATACTTCACAGGATAGGACAGTTTCAATCTCCTAAATGGTGGGTTATCTTCAATTTGAAGGGGGAGAGGAAAAGGTATTACTTACGTGGATCTCCGGGATTGACAATGTTGTTAATAAAACCAATGGAATGGGTAGAATTATGGTAAAATTAATGAGAGAAAAAGATGAAATCAGGGGAGGGGGAGGGAGAAAAGACAAAACAAAATTAAAATTTATAAAATAATGAAATTATGTAAGTAATATAAAAGAAATGGATGAGAAAATAAAAGAATAATGTCATAATAAAAAGGTAAATAAAATAAATATAAGGAAAAATGAATAAAAGATTAAATGAAATTTCAACAAAAACGGAAAAATTAATAATAAAACTTAAAAATCAATTGAAGAGAAAAAGAAAATAACAATAAAATCAAAAAAGTAAAAAAATGAAGATAAAATTAAGGAAGGGAGGATTTTTGTTATAAAGATCGGAAAAAATTAAATAATAAGTAATAAATAATATTTAATGATGAAATAAAATTGGAAAAATTCGTAATAATAAAAAAAATAGTTTATAAAAAAGAAATTATAATTGAAGAATGAATTTGTTGTTATTGGTGATCTTTTTATTTTTATCTTTCAGTTAATTGAAATAATGAATCATGTTTAGATTGGATAATTGTTTATTATAAGAGTCTGAGAAATAAATCCAATAGCTTTCAATACATTTTCTATGAAAGTGATTATTACATTCCTTTAGAAATTTAGTTTCATTAAGAAGAGGGTGTGGTCTTCTTTTATAGCATGTGCAGAGACTAACGAACTGTTTGTATTAAAATTTCAACACGCATAATGGTATTCGTAGAGTCGTTTCTTTAGTTTTTTCCTACTCTCTCCTATGTAGAAGCAGTTATTTTTTTTTTACACTTAAATGACATAGACAGCTCCTTTAGTTTCCATTGGGGTTTTGTTTTTCTTTATCTGGTTATTTAGTTGAATTCTGTTCAAGTTGTAGTTAGCTATATGGATATAGGTGTGCTTATATTTTATTATATAGAATGATATTATTAAAATTTTGAGGCCATTTCGGAATTTCAGTGATTCATGTTCTGCGTAGGCCTTTTCTAAGCAAAACGTTCATTATGGTGCCAGGTAAATTGAATAGCAAAGCAGATCAACAAGCAATGATCGCAGTGTTATTGCATGTCTATTTGTGGTTGCTTTTGTTATTTACATAAGCTCTGCAAGACCATATGATGATGAAGATATTTCTTGGAGTTACACAGGCTTCATAGAAGCAGAATCCTATATTTTTAATAAATACAATCTGTTCTGCTTCGAGTCCACTAAATGCACAACCTTCATCTTGACAGTGACGACTGAAATTTTCTATTTATATTTGAAATATTCTGTTGAGAATTAGAACAACAAATTTTGCTTTAGATTTTCGTTATTTGTTGATTGAATTTTTTTATTAATAAATAAATGGTGAAGATCAGTAATTTTGATGAAGAAATTGAATTTGATGTCGGTTTTTTTTAATAAGTTCAAGCTAATTAGCCCTCTAGCGGAAAATTATAGAAATAGTAAAAAAAGCTCCATAAAAGTAAGACACATACACAGATACACACATACACAAATATTTCATTATATGCTGATTGAGTTTAAATTCAAATTAATTAACGATATAAATTAAGTTCTAGTAAAGTATATTAGCAATGAAAAAATTGTAAATTTTAAATATTTAGAGGTTTACAAAAGCTACGACAATGAATTTACAATTTTCATGAATTAACTCCTTGTAATATTGATAATAAATTTGTTGGTGGCTCAAATACAAACTCGCCTTCTAGGTTGACTCGATCGCAAAACGTTGCAGGTATATCTTCACATGTTGATATTAACTATAGATATTTGTTTGTAATGGATGCCACCAATAGCCATCAACAAAATGAACGAAAGACTAATTGCGTTGTAGTATGAGATTGGCGGGAAGTAGTTCCTCTTTTGTTTGCTTCTTTGGTGAGGTAGGACTGTTTTTTTTCTAACAACTACAAAATCGCTTAACATGCTAAACAGCTGAACGGATTTCCATAAAATTTAGCAAATAACTTAGTTTTGGTCGAACATATAAAATAGATTCATTGATTCCATTATCACCTCCCTAATCCCTCAGAAATTATTCCTGAAACTGCTCTCACCCCAAAACATCACCTACCACAAAACTGATGTGGTAGCATTTCACGTTCATTATGCAATGATAGCTGAGCGTATATCTTGTTCTAATTAATACTTTTCCACCTTCTTTATTTTTCAGATTCATGCTCAATATTTGTATTATTCTGACAGTGTATTTGCCTTTTGTGCATATCGGGTGAATTCATATTTTCATATTCACATTCTAATTACACTAGTCACAAAATTAGGGGATATTGCGAAGTGAATATAAAAACACCCAAAAAACAGAGGCATTTGAGTCGATTTATTAAAGAAGATCATCAGAGAAGCAAATGACACGAAACTGAAAGTTGTCTGAATATGCAAATGTGATTCAAAACGTTAATTTGCATGTTTGCCTACAACCCTGTATAAAGAGGCTGGCGCTGCTGGGTTATCTCTACTTTCCTGGATCAACAACAAGTGGCAGAATCGTTCAGTGTCCTAAAAAATGATTACCCTAATGGATAGTTTCATCTTGAAGCTGGCCAAACACAGATGACTGTGGCAGCAGCGGTTGGAACCTCCCAACGCGTGATTAGCAGACTCTGGAATCGCTTCAGAGAGAGACTGGAACACTAAGAAGAAGACCAGGGCAGGGCCGCCTACATGCCACCACCGCAAAGATGATCGTTACTTGACGCTAATAGCAAGAAGGAATCCGCGAAGCAATGCGACTGAATTGCGGGGACAGTTTCTCGTTGCTACTGGACGACGGTTGTATACTCAGAACATGCCAAATCGACTCGTCATAACGGAATGTAAGCCTGGCTCAATGGTATGCATTCCGTTAACTGCTGAACATCATAGAACCTCCAGAAGGTGGGCTGAAAGTAATTAGAATGCGAATATTAAAATATGAATACAAGCTACATACAAAAAGGCAAATGCACTGTCAAAATAATACAAAAATTGGGCATGAATCTGAAAAATAAAGAAGGTGGAAAAGTATTAATTAAAATAATTAATATTATTTACGCTCAGCTATACGCTCAGCTATCATTGCATAATGAACGTGCAATGCTACCACATCAGTTTTGTGGTAGGTGATGTTTTGGGGTGAGAGCAGTTTCCGGAATAATTTCTGAGGGATGGGGAGATGATAATGAAATCAATGAACCTATTTTGTATGTTCGACCAAAAATAAGTTATTCGCTAAATTTTAATCCTTTCAGCCGTTTAACATGTTAAGCGATTTCATTGTTGTTAGAAAAACCAGTCCTACCTCATCAAAGAAGCAAACAAGAGACAAATTGCTTCCCGCCAGTCTCATACGACAACGTAATTGCTCTGTCGTTCATTCTGTTGCACTCGTGGCGACAATTACAAACAAATATCTACAGTTAATGTCAACGTGTGAAGATATACCTGCAGCGTTTCGCGATTGGATCAACCCAGATGGCGAGTCTGAATCCTTGAGCCACCAACAAATTTATTATCAATATTACAAGAAGTTAATTCATGAAAACTGTAAATTTATCTTTTTTGCTTTTGTAAATTTTAGTCGTCATGATGAAAGTTGTGCATTCAGCGGACTCGAAGGACAAACTGCGGAAGTAATACTTATTCAATTCAATGTAAAATTTTTTTTTTTACTTTGTTTTAAGCATTTTGATTTGTTTGATAATTTCTTTAATGTGCCGTGTAACTATTGGGTGAGTGCAAAAGTTCTTCCCGTTTTTAGATATGAATATTTGCAATGGAATTGCCCTCACACATGACATTGTAATGACGCAAATCGTCTGCCAATCAAACGTGTGGATGCCTCACATATAAATGCATCGTGTGTCACAAAGTTAATCATCTCAAAAAAATATCAGAGGGTGTAACATGGAAAGCGAGAAGGAGCATATAAGACATTGTTTGTGAAGATGGAATCGTCCAAATATTTTGTTAAAATAAATTTAACAAAATTATTTTAGTTTATTTTATTCATATGGCTTGAAACGTATTTTAAGAATTATTATTATGATTATTATTTATTGGCAAATTTAAATAAATTTGCATGAAGAGTATTTGTGACGTCAGCAATGATTTAGCATAAAATCAGCTGACCGTCTTCGCTCAGGGGTAGTGTGATGAGTAGTAGAATAGAGAGAAGTGAGATAGTTCGCATATGAGATGACGTCAGAAGAGTCGATCATGCGAACAGTAATGCAGAAAGAACTGTGAGAGCAACAAGTCTTGCATCCGAAGTCTAAGCTATATAATAGAAGTCTTAAGTCTGGATACCGGAGTTACCCACGAAGATTGAAATGGAGAGTGCTCAAGATTAATATAGTTAGACAGCGTTACAGAAGTACGAAGAGGCAAGACATTAATAGTGCATCTCGAAGTAAGAAGTATTCCTTAGAAAGCAGAGGGTTCAAATAGTTACAGAAGATTCCGGCAATTGAGAAGTTAAAATTCAACGGAAAATTACCGAAGGAAGCCAACGGAAAATACCCGGATGTGAGAAGCCCGAACTTGGCCAAATGCACGAAGACCTGCTTCATAAGAAGAACGGAATAGTTATTCAGAAAAAAACTGAATTTCACAGAAATTAAAGTAAGAAGTAAAGACTCTGTTCCAAATATTATAGAAATTAGCATTAGCAGATTTAATTCTATTTCAACTAAAGTGAAGATTAAAGTAATCCATATTAGTAATAGCAGACGCTAAGATTATTACGTCAAACAGTGCTCGCATTGAATGTTGGGAGGAGAAGACATCCCGCCAGATTCAAAGCCTTATGATTACAAGTCACGGGATTCAAGAAGACATCTTGGAACACACCGATACAACGAAGTGAACGGGAAGAATCGTCCGCAGGATACCGAAGTTCCACACAGGTGTTTAAAGCCATTCGACGGAGCCGTTTTACTGGATTATCCACAAGGTGGGAAATCCATAAGACGAATCTCTGTAAGTACTTTTTCAATTCTATTATTTTGAGGGAAAAGGATGCCTCAAAGTATTGTGCCACGGAATTGATAAAACCTGAGAGTAATGAATGCGGAAATTTGTGTGTGTGCTTCGAGGAATTATAATTTATTCAGTGAATCCAATTATTGAAGTAAATATAAGTGAAATTAGAATTATCACAAGTAGTGAATTTAAGAAATTTATTTGTGATATTAGTGAATGCGGAAAACTTGTGAAATTAAGTGCATCCTGAAATTTAAGTGCCTAATATTAATTCAACAAGTAGTGAATTAGTGATCAACTTAGATTTAGTGAAGTGAACTTTTATTTTCTCAAGTGTGATTTTATTAGAAGAATTAATTATTATTTGGAGAAATTTATCGAAATTATGAAATTTATTATAACTTTCTTGAAAGTGGAATTTTTCAGATTTAATATTGTGAATGCGATTTCAAGATTCCTGCACGGAGCAGAAGACTAGAACTTTATTATTCCATTATTGAAATATTGTTTCATATTGAAACAATCAATTTTGTACTCATCACTATTGTAATAAATTATTACAGTAATTTTAATTCTATACCTGGTGTTTTTTGTTGTGCATTAACAAAAAAAAAAAATTATCAGCATGCATTACATACGCTTGTTCAGTTTGTTATACGAATTCGATAAAAAGAGTACGGCAGCCGCAGCATGTCGCAATGTTTGTCAAGTTTATGGGGAGGATGCAATAGACGAAAGCACGTGTCGTCGATGGCTTCGTAAATTTAGGGAAGGAGACAGAAGCTGCAAAAATCAGGCTAGGAGTGGACACACGTTGGAGAGGACGATATTGACCAAGCCATAAGGAACAGCCCGAACCCAACCGTGCAAGAATTAGCGGAGACCTTCAACGTACACCGGACAACGGTCGAGAGACGGCTGGTTAAGTTGGGTTTTATGAGAAAGTTGGATCGTTGGGTTCCACATAACCTGACAGCTAAGCAACGGGATGACCGAAACTCCACCTGTGTTTCCTTGCTTTCCTGGTACAAAAATGACCCATTCTTGACACGAATTGTGACAGGAGATGAGAAGTGGGTTATGTACCGTAACGTAAAGCGTCGTAGGACTGTGTGTCGCCCTTCTGATCCGCCTGCATCGACTTCGAAAGCTGAACTTCATCCCAAGAAGGTGTTATTGAGTGTGTGGTGGGATGTGCAGGGAATAATTCACTGGGAGGTCCAGCCACTCAACCAAACCATCGATGCTGCCTTTTACGGTCTACAGTTAGACAATTCAAATTTGGTAGCAAAGCGGCCAGTTCTCATCAATCATCGCAGTGTTATCCTTCATCACGATAACGCCAGGCCACACGCTGCTGTCATCACTCGCCAAAAGTTACTGGTCTTTGGTTGAGAGGGTTTACCACACCCTCCCTATTCTCCTGACTTGGCACCAACTGACTATCACCTATTTCGTGCGTTGAACAATTTCTTCTGTCTGAAAATCTTTGATGATCTTGATGTTGTGAAAACTGCCATCCAAGACTTTTTTGACTCGAAACCGCCGGAATTTTACTGCCATCTTCTAACAGAAAGATGGCAAGAGGTCCTAGATAGCAATGGGGATTACGCACAATAAAAGGTACTGTTCATTTTGCGTATATTTGCTCTTCTTTATGGGTAATAAAAACGGGTAGAACTTATCCTAATATAAGGACAACTATTACTTTGATACTTGTTTCCATAAGATTAACCAAAATTTAAATTTTGATGACTAAAAATTAAAAAATTAAAAAATGAGAATTTTAGCTTTTTAATTTTTTAATTTTTAGTCATCAAAATATAAATTTTGGCTAATCTTATGGAAACAAGTGTCAAAGTAGTAGTTGTCCTTATGTTGATTTGTTCTTTACAAATATCCTCAATGACTGGGAATGTGAAGAATTATCGTCCTAATACTTGTATATTTGTCAATCATAGTCAAAATTCTCATCCAATTTATGTCAAATTATTATTATTATTACGTTATTAACTATTATTACGTTTCTTCCGGTTCACTGTCTGTAGTAAGATATGGTTGATTTTTTGCCACAACACCTTTGTTGTGGTGCCGCAAAACTTCTCTTCATATGGGTTAAAAGCCAAGTATTTATTGGATTGTTACAAACATCGCGGGTTTGACGTTGTTCATCCTTCCATTGGGACTATAATTATAATTTACCTAGCAATTGTTTGATGACCCGATTAACAACCTAATTTGATAGGTGTTATTTAAGATCGTCTTAATAATGCTCGCATTTTGATTTTGTTTTTGTCAAAAACTTCTTCATTGGATGAAACCTTGAACGCTCATGGAAAGGCCATTTGGTTAAATTTTTTATACTATTCGGCATAAGTAAATTTACGATATACGAAAATGATGAATCGTCCATGTTCTTTTCATTCAGGAAGGTTAATTTCGTTTCCTTTTCCTACCGTAAAATTTGATGTCTTCAGTAACATTATTAAAATCTGTTTCAATGGTGTCCACGTGTCCTTATCGACCATCAGAAACAGATCATCTACGTCACAGTTATAGAATAATATGTGATTATAGTCATTAAGAAATGTCATGAACTTCATGTAGGTCATGACTATCTCCACTATCTGAGCAGATTTATGTAAAGTATAAGTACGCCTCTTTATATTAATGTAGATACACCTTTTATTACCTTGAAAGAATTGGCTGTCAAACAGTCTTGCAATAATCTTCTAAATCATCGCAACTTCTTCAACTTGACTTGTCCTTCTCTTTCAATTTGAAAACTTAAGAAGTCAAAAGGCTGTTAGACATAAACTGAGTTAGATGTTCGTAAAACCGCACCAAGCGATTTCATATTTATATTACATCCTCCTTGGATTAGTGATGAACGTGACTTAATTGGAGATTGAATCGTAAAAGTTTTCAACTTTTTCTAAGCAATTTTGGAGGTGATTCCAATGTCCGAATCTTTGCAGTTAGTAGTAGTGGGTAAAATTTACTATTAATTCTATCTTTATGAGTTTTAGCAAAATTTTAGAGGTTAGCATGGCATTGATTAGGACTTCCATTATCTACAATTTTTCTTGCATATAAATTTTTCATGGTTTTTCTTTTTGATTGAATACCTTTTTTTGCGTTTTCCTGTTGCAATCGGATGCCATCCGCGTTGTCTAACCAATGATCAGCTATATCTGCTTCAATTATCACTATCTTTGTAGTAATGATAACATTGTCAGAACTTTTTGTAAGGTTTAATGCTAGTGCCAAATCGTGTTTTTTAAATTGGTTGATGTAAAGCTCCAACGCGCCAGTTTGAATTCTTCTAATCCGCACTTCAAAATCAGCATCGGCTTCCAATAACGGGATTCTGGAGAAATTCGCATCTTTAGCTAATATATTCTTCTGTCTGTCTATGAGTAAATAGGAACTATCATTCACTATTGTTAAATTAATTATTTCTTCATTATAATGTCTCGTAGGCCACTTTTCCGAACTCAGTTTAGCCAATTTGCCACAATGTATGTATATAATCTCGTTGCAGCAGTTTGTAGCATTTGTTGCAAGTATTTTATGTAATTTATTAGCTTTTATATATATGTATATGTATACCGGGTGATCAAGAAATAACAAAAGGTCTTCTGAGTCCTGTAGCGTGTTATGTACTGGACGAAATAGAACAAAAGTTGGCCACCATACATATTAAATTATGCGGTTTCGATTTGTCAAGAAAAAAGAATTAGTACCAAACAACGCCGAGAGGGGAAATTCTGGCGCTGCAAGCGTATAATGTGTGAAAAAAGAATACATAACTGCCAATGGAAACAGTAAATAACTACAAACCAAATACCAATGAAAAACGTTTATTATAGCAATCTACAAATTTGGCTCAAGGTGACCAGCCTGATGTTCTATTAATTGCATGCGGTACACGAGGTTTTCGACGGTGGCTCGCAGCATATCGGCATTTATTCGTCAGGCATATAACGTTATTTGATAAAGGTAGGAATGTCAGGAACATGTCCTTGATACACAATGTTTTTCAGGTAGCCCCACAATCAGAAATCGCAAGGATTCAGATCAGGGGACCTCGGAGACCAATTCATGGGAAATGCGTGACTAATTAGCGTCTGTGAAATGTTGACGCAGGACATCCTTCACCCGACGTCCGATGTGAGGTGCCGCACCATCTTGCATGAAAATGGTAGAATTGATGCAATTTCTTTGCTGCAGTTGAGGTATCACAAAGTTCTCGAGCATATCGGTATATCTGTCGGAATTGACAGAACAAGTCACTAGTCCATTTCTACCAACTTCTTCATAAAAGTAAGGGCCGATGATAAAAGATGCAGTGAACCCACAACAAACTGTGACTTTCGGCGAAAGTAAGAGGATCTCTTGACCAATGTGTGGATTTGTATCAGCCCAAATACGGCAGTTGTGTGTGTTGATATCACCGTGCACATGGAAATGAGCTTCAGCCCTCCATAATATCCGCCACGGCCACTCGTCATCCACTTGCAATCGCGCCAAAAATCTCAAAGCAAACTCTAATCGGGTATTTCTGAATTACAATTGCTTCTTGAATGGGTGTTATCTTATACGGATAAAATTTTAGGATAAAAAAACGTGCTCTGCTGGTACCCTGATTATTAGCTATCGCCTGATCCTGAACGGCAGTTGCAACTTCTTCAATTTGCTCCTGCTTGATACGTTTACGTGCTCTGCCTGGTTGCACACCAAGAGTTCCTGTTCTTTCAAATCTTTCAACCATTCTTCGTTATGGTCATCGGTCCTCTACGTAACTGTTTTAACCGCCGGTATTCACGAAGAGCAGCATTGGCATTTTCATCCCGCTGATAAAACAGCTTGACTAATAAGGCACGATCACGTAGTGACAACGCCATCAACGGGCGACTTCTTGCAGAATGACTAGAATTCCCGCAACCTCTCCTTTTATCCTTGATATCGTGTCGCAAAGTACCCGTATATGCAAAGTTTATGATGCATTTTTCAACCGCAGCGCCAGAATTTCCCCTATCGGCATTGTTTGGTACAATTTTTTTTTCTTGACAAATCGAAACCGCATACTTTAGTGTGTATGGTTGCCAACTTTTGTTCTATTTCGTCCAGTACATAACACGCTACAGGGCTCCGAACACCTCCTACTATTTCTTGATCACCCGATATATATATATATATATATATATATATATATATATAGAAGGGTTCAGAGAGATATAGTCATAAGCCATTCTAATTAGTTCTCAGTTATTACCAATTTAAAATTTAGACAAAAATCTGTAAATCTGCAATTCAAACTGGAAAAATTCTTTTTATATTAAATGATACTTCAATATGTAATGAAACATTCTGTAGTATATGAAATATTATTTTTGTCACTATATGTTGTTTTTCTATTTTTTGAATTGTCACTTAAATGGCACAGTCAAAAATCTGTCACATACTTCAATCTGTCACATACTGCAATCTATTACGAAAACTCCAAGTTTCTTTATATGGCCTTGAAGAGATGGGTTTAGAGAATGTAGTGACATAAGAATCTCAAAAATGACGAAATGGTGGCTTATGACTATATCTCTCCGAGCCCTTCTATTATGATTTAGATAAGATATATAGATATATATATCTTAAAATCTTTTTTCTTCTTATCTCAATCATTGGTCCTATCCTTAAGTAGGTGCTTCTGTAATTTTTGGTGCCATCTCACTAAATCAGAATTCTTGAAGGGGATTCTCACGACACATCCTGAAGGTACCATCCTAAAGATCCTGAGTATTAGTGGCATATGATGTTGAAAATAACAGCTGCCTGTACTGAGGCCAACTTCCAGTGAGTGATAAAATTTATTTGACAGCGGTTAATGTTACGGAAACATGTCTGCATACGACAATCCGTTCATTTAAGGTAGGGCACGCGACACTTTTATAAGAAGATGTATGGAATCATTGTGTGTTATTTTAGTTCGAGTAGGTGCTACAACGAAGTCTTGTCTGTTCAACGTATCATGCTATATAATCTCTTCGAGAAAGCCCCTATTGACTTGGGAATCAAACTATAAGCCTAGTTGAATTAGCAATGTCTTTTGAACCCAAAGAAAGATTAGAGCTACCGGTACTTTAAGTGAAATGAAGAAGAAAGAGGAAGTGTAAAAAGTTGGTGGGAAGAATTTAAGTTAACTAATGTTAACTACATGCTCAGCTATTATCCTATTGTGGGAACTGAACATTTTCCAGTGATTCAGAGATTTAGTAAACTGTATGCAGGTTGACTAAATAATTATCTCATATTTTAAGATGGACCATCAATAATCAAATTATTCAATTTTTTGGAAAGCTGTCCAGCCGTTCCAGCGTGATCATCCTGTGGGATGGTATTGCATGCTTGCTGCATCCGAAACGTCAGATCATGGATGCTCGTGTTGCAGATGGGTCCATTATCCAATCATGTTCCACACATGCATTTATTGAAGAAAGATCTGACGATTTTGCCGGCTGTAGTAACCCGTTAACATCTCGAAGAGCGTATAAGATTGCAGCTGCAGTGTTGGGGATGAACGTTATTCTGTTGAGACAGCTCTCTTCCCCCTCCTAAATACCGTTCATGAAAGGCAAAATAACATGTTCGACACCATTCTGATGTATAACTTCGCCAACGTGATGTTAACGATCACTATCAAATGAGTTCTGTTATCATACGAAATCCCTCCCCATACCATACTGCCTGGGGTTCGTGCAGTATGTGGATGACGGCTGCAGCAGGCCAACAAACGTTAACATGAACTGTATACTGCGTCACTGGATGTTTAGAACAAAGGCAAACTCCAGTAGAGGATTCAGAACAGTTCTTGTGGTGCCGCCGGGTGACATTGTGGCTGGAATTTCCTCTGCAGACGTTCAGGATCGCCAGGGCTACTCTACTAATGCGCGGATCTTCTCTCTCTCTCTCTCTAGTGGACCTGGAGGGCTGCATCCCGGTCTTCTGGTTGCAATGCCTTCCAGGGAACATTGTTACCAATAGTTGTATATGGTGGAGTCATCTCGACCCATTTTTGACACCATGTCACGAAATGAAAATCTACCCCCTCGAAGGCCTACCACACGCCTCATTCAAAGTGGTTTTAATTAAAGATATGCAAATCATTATTGTTTTTGCATCATTCTGTATAACCTCTACAATCCCTTACAGCATTTCACAGCGAAAGGTAAAGCTTACGAACAGTTCCACACATATCTAATGGAAAATCCCTTTATGCATTCACCGTAGCTCTGCACCGGCATCATGTGACTTGTAACAATGTAGTAACTCATGTATACAAATATTCTATTTAATTTTTATCCACCTAGTTTAGCTCCAATCTTGTAGGTGTTGTATTGTAAATATTTTTTGAAATGTATGATAACAAATTCAGTTGAGGAAGATGAAATTATTATTTCACATTATTCTGATTTTGTTTTTATTAACTAAGTTTTTGGTTTCTTTATACCCTGTTTTCCGCTTCGTAAAATGTAATCCACATATAGTGAGGAACAAGTTAACAATTTGCCATAACTCATTTATATTCAGCCGAAAGGCGACTGTAATCCGGAATGCGAAAGTTCTATTTTTTTTGTCATTGATGGTTAGCGCCTTTGAAAGGCTCTAGCAATGAAATGAGAGAAAAAAAATAATTATTTCTTAGTCCAAAGCAATGACTAAATCTTCTTCCAAGGGATTTGGTCTTAAGTGATGATAACGGACCTACAAGTAGTAACTAAGCAAATGCTCAGCTGTCTTTCAGTAATGGGACCAAGATGCAGCACTTTGTTAATTTTAGAGATTAAAATAATCATACTTATAGTTTAAATTAAGTCATAAATTAACATTGTACCAAATTTTAAGGAAATCGATCCAGCCGTTTTAGCACGAAAACAGACAAAGAAACAAACAAAGAAGAAAAAAGTCAATAATAGGAGTTTGAATATTCAGGTAATAATAATAATTTAGTGAGCATACGAAACTCACTATTCCACTCCTTTCTTTCTCTGTTTGTACGCGCATCACGCTGAAACAACTGAACAGATTTCCAAAGAATTTAATACATAGGTTATTCATGATCCAACTGAAAACATAGATACAATTGTTTAGGTCACCACTCTTCTCTTCCCTTAAAAATGGAACTGATAGCTTTTCATAAACCTAGATAATATAAAAAAAAATTTTCAACACCAGTATTTTCAATTGTATGATTCTGTTTCTTTTCATTGAGTTACTCTGATTGTTTTAAAGTTTTGTACATTAACAATATTTTAATAGAAATGTTAGTAAAATACAGTATTTTATAGTTCCTTAACACAATAAAAATAACTTTTTTTATACTTTATCATACAACAAATGGCATCTAAAAGAAGAGCTAGTACAGTGAAGCAATCAAAGAAACGCAGGGTGAAAATCAAATCATATCCAGCAATATATGAGGAACATTTAAGAAAAGAAGCAGAACGCTGGAAAATACAAAGCGAGGCTGAAAAACTTGAAACTGTAGAAAGAGAGTCAACAAAAAATAAAAGAGTGCCAATGAAGTAGTAGTATTAGGGTTATATATAAAAGATAAACACGCAGACTGCAAAGACAGGGCCTGCTACTGATTCATCTCGGGTCTGAATGAACAATAAAGAATCTATAAGTGAATCTAAGTAAGTGAATAGAAGAAAATGTTGCAAAACAATCATGAAGCTTCGGTCAGATTGTGATAAGGCAACGAAAGAAAAGGAAAATTGTACGTAATATGCAAAGAGAGACTAACAGCACGGACGTTCATCTTTTCATCAAAGAAATCCTACAGTTTCAAAACAAGTTTTCATCTAACTCCTTAAAAGACTAACAAAACTTTGAAAAATTCAGATTTAACAGCCCAGGTCAGCGCAATGCTTATTCTACGCAATGCGTACTCTCTGAATTCAGAGAGAAATTAGTAAAGCAGAATGTCTTCAAGAAGAGAAAACCAAATTCTGCATAAAATTAATCGTGGTGGAAACATTGATAACTTTAATCTTAAAAGATCATCATTTTTAAGTATGATTCTTCTTTTCTTCAGCTTTTCTTATAGCCATTTCTGGCTACAGGTCTCCCCAACCCTCAGGGGATAGTAGTCAAATCTCCCACAATGACCCAGGATGGTTGGGAAATACATTGTGTTCCTACAGTTTTCGAACAGATACTGAAGGGTATCCAGGCCTTCGTCAGAAATCCATTTTGGAATGGCTTCAAACCGGAAGAGAAAGTGAAGAAGAGGCTGACAAACATAGGAAAGAAAAGGAAATAAATATTCATGCCAGCGCCGGAATTCGAATCCAGGTTCCGATGCATCAAGCTCTCGGGAGGTCGTGGGCTAGACCACGACCAGATCTAGGTCGTCGGCTAGATCTGGGAACGGCATCTTATTACAAATAATCTTAATTGTACGATGATGTTATTAATGTCATTTTATATTAAAATCAATGTATGAAGGCATCGCAAACGTTGTAAGATTTTTGATAAAAGTATTTTATTAATGACTCCTTTCTTAGGCAACTCTATAACTTCTGAAATGCTGTCTTCGTTAGTAGTCTAACGAACGCCGACTATAGTGACCTTCTTCTTATCCGATATCACAAACTTCTGCTGAAAAGTTCGCTCATTCAGTGGCCAGTAGCATTCTCCAGACATCTGTTTATCAGTTTATACGCAAATCACACTCACACGACTCAACGCATTTCCATGAAATTTGGTAGTAACTTATTTACGATCCAGGTTCAAATATCAACACTTTATTAGATATTACCCCAGTACTGCATGGTCAATTCCAACTATATAACGGAAAGCTGAAAATATACTTAATAATTTTACAATTTAAAAAAATTACGATTTGAATAAGTAATAATAATCTTTTCTTTTTAACCTCCTGTGCGACAAAAAAGTGTGTCTACATCTCCCATATCCAAACAGAAGCTTCCGACATCTTTCAACCAAAATGGCTGAACTGCTTCTTTAAAAAAGAAATATTCTTAATAGCTGGTAGTTACTAATCTGAATTGAATGAATTAAGATTAAGAAATCACTTGTCTATTTAGGATGTATTATTAAACAGTTTCTTTTAAGATGCACGTTTAATGTTTCAGGATTGATCTTTGCATTTAACTGATTTTTTTTTAAAACTGATCTTTCAAAGTAGTATTTTGATTTCTTAATAGAAATAAAATTAAAAAAATCTTGGAGCTCTTTTTTTTTATTTCTTTGATTTTCCGTTAGAGGGCGCATTATCTTAAACTTGCGATTAAAAAAAAAAAAAAAAAGAACCTATATCAAATTTCGTTTATTTGTCCAACTGAGTAATATTCTGCAGTTATTTATTAACGAAAAAATCTCAGTTATGATATTCTTAAAATATTAAGGATATTTTGTTGTTCAACTTCTGAACAGAATTTTTGAAATGGAAATATAAATTTTGAATCGTCATTGTCATAATGAAACATATGCATTTAGTGGAGTCAAAGTAAGAACTGTTGAAAGCGTAAATTCTTCTTTATTCTCTATAATAATTTTTTACTTCATTTTTTTCTCTAAGAATGTACTGTCTAAAACTTTGATAAAAACACACATAGATAAAATTAAAGATTTCTTTGACGAATCCGTCAATATCTTCAGGTAACAGTTCATGCACGTATGAACCGAATGATTCACGTCTAACTGTCATCAGTCTATCAAAAGACGTCATTACCCATGTCAATTGCAGGAACAGTTCATGAACATTTCCTTGTTTAATTAAGTCGTTATACACTCTGTTATTATAGAGAAATGAGGAATAGTTAACAAGTTTGAAATAACTTGTTTCAGCAGTTTTAATATTTGATAAATGTTTGGCCTCGTGCATCTACCGCGATAAGTATTTCCCAAAGGTCAACCACCTTGAGATTTGTGAAAAGTATTTATTAATAATATTTTAATAATAAAGTTAGATATTCAGTCATCCGAAGTCAAGGTTAGTTTTATCCGAAAAGCCGAAAATTTACGGAAGTTATCCATATCACATCTTTGAGGTCATGTCCTACCTTTAAGCTCCGCCCCCTAAAACCCCGTGAACATAAGACGACTTTGTTGTTACGTATTTGTAGCTACATCAGAGCCCTAAAAGCTATAAAAATAACATCAGGATAAGGGTTCAAAGATAGAAAAAACGTAAAAACAATTGAAATTTCTATCGGCTGCCATTTTAGTACTGTTGATCCGATGTGGCTGAAATACAATACGAATCGAGTCCTTAAGGGTATCTAGCAGTACAAAAGTTTTAGCTTAAAAGCTCAAAATTTACATCAATTATCCTCATTAAACTTTGAGGGCACGCCCCTCTTCAAAGCACCCTCCCCTAAAAATCCATTAAGAGATTTCGAATTTTTTATACTGATTATTAGTTCAACCAATGCTCAAAAAGCTCTGAAATGTTTCACATATATATACATGTAGGCTATAAAATATCTATCTATGTAAGGTAAGAAGAATTTGAATGGCATATACAGTATATTAGTGATGTTTGAGGCCTGATCGACCTTCATCACAACGTTCTGGGTTCATCTGCTTAGAAAGGGAAGAATGCAAAAATGTATTTCCAAAGGAACATTGGTTTCGAATTGTTTTCAGTATCCATTGTCAATGCATTGCAGGATGTGTGAGATATCAGTATTATTAGAACAACCAACGTACACAACGTCAAGTCAATTACAGGAAGGAGTGCCAGACAACCATCTAATCGTAAAAAAAAAAACAAATTTCCAACAAATGTAAATATGCATCGGACCAATGAATTCTGGTATCTTCTAAATACAGAGAGGGAAGTTTCCCTTCTCCAAATTAATTAAGAAAACGAGGCACAAAAATAAAAATAGAAAGATTGTAGTCCAACGAATAGAGGTGTTTTACCTTACAAAAAGTCCGGTAGTTCTAATTTTTTGATATGTTGATTAGGATGGTTAGTAAGTGTTTAAAATGCAAAATGCACAATTCCTCCCCCTCCGCGCCCGCCGCCATCTTAAAAAACTAAAAATAATTACTACTTTCTTTAGATTTTCGCTTATAACGTCTATTTGGCGCATTTTATCTACAAAAGAGTTCTACGCAATGTTGTAGAGAATACAATTTCCTACAATATGGCTTTTAAATTTTGTTTCTAGGACTGATAGTTATGGAGATATGCACTTTTTGAAAAAATAAAAAAAAAACGCAATTTCCAGAAATTTCTAAAACTTCTAACTTTAGGACTCTGTAATTCAGGTATGGGCTATTCTAGAGAAATAAGAATCAGAATAAAATGTGTAGGGAATTTAATTACCTATAAAACGCATATATAGCTTTATGAATCAACCCTACGGAGTGCGGGATGAAAACAAAATCAAGAACAACGGAATATTGCAGTTTTTGATATTGTGACCCACTAGTCCAGCAAATAAGAGACCAAAGAGAGGGTACCTTACAAAAGATCCGGTAGTTTTAATTTTTTGATATGTTGTGTAGGATGGTTAGTAAGTGTTTAAAATGCAAAATGCACAATTCCTCCCCCGCCGCCCCCGCCTCGCCCGCCGCCATCTTAAAAAACCAAAAAAAATTGGTACTTTCTTTAGATTTTGGCTTATTATTTCGTTTTGGTGCATTGTAGCTTCAAAAGAGCTCTACACAATGTTGTAGAGAATACATTTTCCTACAATTTAGTTTTTAAATTTTGTTTCTAGGACTGATAGTTACGGAGATATGTCTGTTTTGAAGAAATAAACAAAAACGCACTTTCTGGAAACTTGTCAAACTTCTAACTTTAGGACGCTGTAATTCAGTTATGGCCTACTCTAGAGAAACCAGTATCAGAATAAAATGTGTAGGGAATTTAATTACCTACAAAACGCATGTATATTTTTTGAACCTACGGGGTGTGGGGTAAAAAAAAATCAAAAACAACGGAATATTGCGGTTTTTGTTATTGTGACGCAGAGAGTATCTAAAAAAAATCACTAATTACCTTCCAGTGTTGGCTTGAAATTGGAGTGTATAACAACCCTACTTGAGTTTTTGACATGAAACTGAAGATGCTGACAGGTTGATAGTTGCCACAGCTAAATGCCTCTCCCCCACGTACGACGTCGTCGTCATTGTCGGTGAAGACATTGACCTACTCGTCCTGCTGACTGGCACAACACCTGCGGTCAGCAATGTCTACCTCAAAAAACCAGCGATAGGGAAACAGCCAGACGCAATCTACTCCGCCTCCTCCTACAAGTTCAACTCCACAGGCTGTATCTTGCTCCTGCACGCAATGTCAGGCTGCGACACCACTTCAACCATTTTTGGGTTTGGAAAGAATAAATTCTGCCAACTTTTTAGGAAAGACCCATCATTGCTGGAGCAGGCGGAGAGGTTCGGGGACCTTGCTGCCATTCCCCACGAAATTTCAGTAGCAGGCGAGAAAATCTTGGTATCTCTGTATGGTGGCAGTAACGAACAGTCATTGAGTTACTTCGCCACAGCAAATTCATGACCAGTACCACCAAGCTCAATCTGGCTAAACTACCTCCGACCACTGACGCAGCACATTTCCACTTCCTGAGTTCATACCAGCCGGTCATGGAGTGGATGGGGATTGTCAAAGACCCGATCGAGTGGGGCTGGTGTAGAGGAGCTCGAGGACTGGAACCCATCAGGATGAGTAGCGACGCTGCTCCTCCAAACCTGCTTAAGACCATCTCATGCGGATGCACAACTGGCTGTATGGGGGCGTGTGGCTGTAGAAAGGCGGGTCTCAATTGTTCCGCCCTATCCAAATTTTGTGCTGGCCAAGAATGTGACAACAGTAGTGAGGTCCTCGTCGACGACGATCGAGTAACTTCGCCATTTGACGAAAATGAAGACCCCGACTTCATTAACTCACCCTCTATGAAACGAGCGAAGCGGATGTAAATTTGTTTTCTTTTCAGTTTTAGTTCAATTAATATCGATTTTGGTATGATTATTAATGCCTTTTGTTCTTACTTTGTTTACATACATGCAGCTTTAAAAAATGTATCTGCTGTGTTGGTGGGATATTTTAAATTGAACATACGATCTCACCAGTAGGTATTCCAGTGAAACAGTATCTGCCTCATAAGCATTGCGCTGTAACATGTCAGAAACTCAAGTAGGGTTGTTATACACTCCAATTTCAAGCCAACGCTGGAAGGTAATTGGTGAATTTTTTTTAGATAATCTGTGCATTACAATAACAAAAACCGCAATATTCCGTTGTTTTTGATTTTTTTTTTACCCCACTCTCCGTAGGGTCAAAAAATTTTCAGTGCGTTTTGTAGGTAATTAAATTCCCTACACATTTTATTCTGATTCTTGTTTCCCTAGAATAGGCCATAACTGAATTACAGCGTCCTAAAGTTAGAAGTTTGACAAGTTTCCAGAAAGTGCGTTTTTGTTTATTTCTTCAAAACAAACATATCTCCGTAACTATCAGTCCTAGAAACAAAATTTAAAAACTAAATTGTAAGAAATTATATTCTCTACAACATTGTGTAGAACTCTATTATAGCTGCAATGCACCAAAACGAAGTTAAAAGCCAAAATCTAAAGAAAGTACCAATTTTTTTTGGTTTTTTAAGATGGCGGCGACGCGGCGGGCGCGGCGGGGGAGGAATTGTGCATTTTGCATTTTAAATACTTACTAACCATCCTCGACAATATATCAAAAAATTAGAAATACCGGACCTTTTGTAAGGTACTCCCCTCTTTGGTCTCTATTTGATGGACTAGTGCGTCACAATATCAAAAACCAGAAATATTCTGTTGTTCTTGATTTTTGATTTTACACCATACTTGTAGGGTTGGTTCATAAAAATATACATGCGTTTTGTAGGTAATTAAATTCCCTACAAATTTTATTCTGATACTTGTTTCCCTAGAATAGACCATAACTGAATTACAGCGTCCTGAAGTTCGAAGTTTGACAAATTTCCGAAAAGTGCGTTTTTTTTAATTTCAAAAAGTGCATATCTCCGTAACTATCAGTCCTAAAAACAAAATTTAAAAACTAAATTATAGGAACTTTTATTCTCTACAACATTGAGTAGAACTCTTGTGTCGCTAAAATGCACCAAACAGAAAATATAAGCGAAAATCTAAACAAAGTGCCGATTTTTTTTTGGTTTTTTCCAAGATGGCGGCGGGCGCGGAGGTGGGGGAATTGTTTTGCATTTTGCATTTTAAACACTTACTAACCATCCTAGACAACATATCAAAAAATTAGAACTACCGGACCTTTTGTAAGGTAACCCCCCCCCCCTTCTTTGGTCTCTATTCGTTGGACTATTGTTTAAAATGGGATTGTTCTTAATGTACAATTAATTGATAATGAATTGCATATTCAATGGACATCATAAGGTGTCTATTTTTATAAGATGTTTTAAATAAATTTAAAAGGGCTTCTAAAAGTTTCGGTTGGGTTACCTGCTTCTTTACGAAAAATAGTTGACTTGTCAATTTCTAGTGTGTGACCAATATTATAAATGTATGCGACCGTGTTGTATGAATTATTGCCTATTTTTGCAGTCTTTGAATGCTGCTTCATGAGGATTTCGAGGATCCGCTGGAACTCCCAAATATATAAACAGTCCTAAATAACATTTAGGATATAATATATAGGAAACATATAATTATTCCTACATGAACTACCCTAAGTACAGTTGTTCAACAAATAATAACAAAAATAACAATAAAAATAATAATAACAAATAATAACAAAATAAGTATATTAAAAAGGCAAATACTGAAAAAAATAATATTTGGCGAAATTATCTGGAATATTTAGGTATTTTTGATTATATATACTATATTTATATTTTGTGTGTTTTTGGTCTTGTGTATTGATATTTTGTTTATATATTTTTTAGTTGAATAATTTTGGCATGAGAGATTGTTATTTAAAGTTTTATTTTCACAATTAGATTTAGAAATTCTTAATGTTATACAGTATAAACATTTAAAGAAAGAAATTGTAATTAGGATAATAAGTAAAAAATAATTTGGCAACCTTAAATTTTATTGTAATGAATGATATTTATAATAATTTTCTTTTTGTATTTGATTTTCTTTTTGTATTTCTGTGATATATTGATTTTTATATAATTATATAATTGAATCTAAGTATAATTTGTATAATTGCGTAATTATATAATTTTTATATGATTTTATATGATTAATACTTTTTAAATTACAAATATAAATTATTTATACTTTCAGCACCTGCATCACAGGATTTCATTTTGAAAACCTAGCAGGATTGTAATTTTAAATTTAGAAATAAATAAATAAAATAAAAAAATAAATAATGTAATAATGCCTTGAAGAAGAAAAAAAAAAAAATAATAACCAAAGAAGCCACTAAGCTAAGTAAAAGGATTTCGCTCCCCGAGTTGTCACATAGATTACTTACTTTATACCTTGGTTATCATTTGTTGGATTTTTAAGCATATTCAATTTCTTATTACATTTGTTCACTTGAGGTCAACTGGAGTCCCATTATTACGTTTCTTTCGGTTCACTATATGTAGTAAGAAACGGTTGCCTTTTGCTGCAACACCTTTGTTGTGGTGCCGCAAAACTCCTGGTCATATGGGTTAAAAAGCCAAGTATTTAATGGATAGTTACAAACATCGTGGGTTTGACGTTGTGCATCCTTCGAATGGGATTATATAATTTACCTGGGGATTCTTTGATGACCCGATCAACAACCTAATTTGATAGGTATTATTTATGACCGTCTTAATAATAGGCCTACTCGTATTTTGAATTTTTTGTCATAAACTTCTTCACAGGATGAAACCTTGAACGCTCATGGAAAGGCCATTTGGTTAAACTTTTTTGTACTGTTCTATATATGTAAATTTACGATATAAGAAGGTGATGAATCAACCATGTTCTTTTCATTCAGGAAAGTTAATTTCGTTTTCCTTTCCTACGTAAATTATGATGTCTTCAGTAACATTACTAAAATTTGTTTGAAAGGTGTTGATGCGTCCTTATCGACCATCAGAAACAGATCATCTACGTCACAGTTATAGGATAATATGTGATTAAGAATGTTATCAAGAAATGTCATGAACTTCATGTAGGTCCACTATCTGGGCAGATCTATGTGAAGTATGAGTACGCCTCATTAATGTAGATACACTTTTTATTACCTTGAAAGAATTGGCTGTCAAACAGTTATGCAATAATCTTCTAAATCATCGCAACGTCTTCAACTTGAATTGTCCTTCTCTTTCAATTGTATAATTACGAAGTCAAAAGGTTGTTAGACCTAAATTGAGTGAGATGTTCGTAAAAAGTGAAACCGCACCAAGCGATATCATATCTATATTATATTGTCCTTGGATTACTGATGAACATGACTTAATTGGAGATTGAATCGTAAAAGGTTTCAACTTTTTCTCAGCAATTTTGGAAGTGATTCCAATGCCCGAATCTTTGCAGTTTGTAGCAGTGGGTAAACTTAGCTAATAATTCTATCTTTATGAGTTTTAGCAAAATTTTAGAGGTTAGCATGGCATGGATTAATACTTCCATTATCTATAATTTTTCTTGCATATAAATTTTTCATGGTTTTTCTTTTTGATTGACTAGCTTTTTTGGCGTTTCCCTGGTCAGTCGGATGCCATCCGCGTTGTCTAACCAATGATCAGATATACCTGCTTCAATTATCACTACCTTTGTAGTAATGATAACATTGTGATATACCTGCTTCAATTATCACTACCTTTGTAGTAATGATAACATTGTGATAACTTTTTGTAAGGTTTAATGCTTGTAGCAAATCGTGTTTTTTAAATTGGTTGATAGCATTCCCAAATTATTATTTAAGCTCAACGCGCCAGCTTGAATTCTTCTAATCCGCAATTCAAAATCAGCATCGGCTTCCAATAATGGGATTCTGGAGAAATTCGCATCTTTAGCTAATATATTCTTCTGCCTGTCTATGAGTAAATAGAAACTATCATTCACTATTCTTGAATTAATTATTTCTTCATTATAATGTCTCGTAAGACACTTTTCCGAACTCAGTATAGCCAATTTGCCACAATGTATATATATAATCTTGTTGCAGCAGTTTGCAACATTTGTTGCAAGTATTTGATGTAACTTATTAGCTACTGTATAAATATCTTAAAATCTTTTTTCTTCTTATCTAAATCATTGGTCCTATCCTTAAGTAGGTGCTTCTGTATTTTCTGGTGCCATCTCACTAAATAAGAATTCTTGAAAGGGATTCTCATATGGGAAAGGGATTTTGTAAGAAGATGTTTGGAATCATTGTGTGTTATTAGCTCGAGTGGTGCTACAACAAAGTCTTGTCTGTTCAAAGTATCATGCTGTATAACCTCTTCGAGAAAGTCTATTGACTTGTGAATCAAACTATAAGCCTAGTTGAATTGGCAATGTCTTTTAAACCCAAAGAAAGATTGGACCTACCTTAAGTGAAATGAAGAAGAAAGAGGGAAGTGTAAAAAGTTGGTGTAAAGAATTTAAAGGTGGAAAAAACTAATGTTAACTACATGCTCAGCTATTATCCTATTGTGGGGACTGAACATATATCAGTAGTTCAGAGATTTCGTAGACTATAGGCAGGTTGGCCAAATAATTGTGCTGATATTTTAAGATGGACCATCAATAAGCACCTTATTCAATTTTGTGGAAAGCTGTCCAGCCTTCCAGCGTGATCAGCCTGTGGGATGATGTTGCATGGTTGCTGTATCTGAAGCGTCAGATCAGCCATGGTTGTTGCGGGTTGCACATGAGTCCATTATCCAATCATGTCCCACATACGCTTTATTGAAGAAAGATCTGGCGATTTTGCCGGCTATGGTAACACGTAAACATCTCGAAGAGCGTGTAAGATTGCAGCTGCGATATGGGGATGAACGTAATTCTGTTGAAACAGCCCTCCTCCCCCTCCTAAATACCGTTCATGAAACGCAAAATAACGGGTTCGATCTCTATTCTGATGTACAATCGTGATGTTAAGGATAACAATCAAATGGGTTCTGTTATCATACGAAATCCCTCCCCATACCATACTGCCTTGGGTTCGTGCAGTATGTCGACGACGGCTGCAGCGTGCCAACAAACGTTCACCTGAACCGTATACGTTCTACTGTGTCACTGGATGTCTAGAGCAAAGGCAATCTCCAGTAGAGGATTCGGAACAGTTCTTGTGGTGCCGCCGGGTGACATTGTGGCTGGAATTTCTCTGCAGACGTTCAGGACCGCCAGGGCCATCCTACTAATTCGCCGATGTTCTCAGTCTCCAGTGGGCCTGGAGGGCTGGATCCCGTAACAATATAGTAGCTCATATAGATAAATAATCTACGTAATTTTTATCCACCTAGTTTAGCTCCAATCTTGTAGGTGTTGTATTGTAAATAATTTTTTTGAAATGTACAAATTCAATTGAAGAAGATGAAAGCTATTCAACCTGGAGAAGTTTTCTATTAAAAAAAATGAAATATCGTAGTTGTGATCAAAGAAGACATTTTAGAATTATTGTGTTATCGTGATTAAAAGACAAACTCACTTCCTCCATCCACTGCTATTTGTGATTCGAGGTTATTAATCTTTATATGAAGAAAGTTAAGTTAAGGAACTCAAATTTCAAACATATTTGTTCTGAACAATATTTGTACTGAAATAATTAATTCTATAAATCAGAATATACAGATGTCTAATTTTTAAAAAATTGAATTCGCTTCAATTCGATTTTTGTTTCGGCAACATACATTTATTGCTATAATTATATACAGCAAAGAGTTTACTTGTTATCGTGTAAGTAAGTAAAGGACTATGGGAGTATTTGCAGCTCTTCGAAATTTCACAACTTGCATTCCTAAACACTCCGCTTCGTAAAATGTAATCTACATACAGTGAGTGTGAGGAAAATTTATTTTATTTGAATAAAATAAATGTGTCATTAAGACTGTAAATACAAAAACTGTATGTGAACCCTGTAAACTTGGAAAATTAACCGATGCACCACATAGAAGGTTGAACTACGTGAGATCCCGAGATGTAATGGAAATCAAACACACTGATTTATGTGGACCTGTAGATGTTGGAAACCCCTATAATAGTAAATACATTTTAACATTTATAGATGATTTCTCAAGGGAAGGATTTGTATATATGGTGAAATCCAAGGCTGATGTAACTCAGAAAACGAAGGATTTTATAGAATTTGTCGAAAGATAAATGAGTCAGAAAGTAAAGAGTTTAATGTCCGAACAAGGTCGCGAATACTTTGAATGATGAACTAAAATCCTATTTAAAAGAAAAGGGTATAAAACAGAGTCTATCTACAGCATATACGCCCCAGAACAATGATATTGCTGAGCGTTATAATAGAACACTATTAGACACTTCTCGCACATTATTAGTTGCTTAGTTATTGGATATTTGCAGTGGAGTGTGGAAATTACTTGTTAAATCATTCACCATGTAAAAGCATAAACAACAAAATTCCACTAAAAGCATGGAACAAAAGTAAATATGATCCCATTGTCAAGCATTTGAGAAAATTTGGCTGTGTTGCATATATAAAAGTACCAAAGATGCAACGTAATTCCAAGCTCCAGGACAGGGCAATTAAGGGCATACTTGTAGGCTACTCGCCGAGAATACGAGGATACAAGGTATGGATACCCGACAAACGCAAGCTAGAAGAATCCAGCCACGTTTATGTAAATGAAGGTTTATTGGGAGCTGAATTAATCAAGTCCAAAGAAATTTCATCTCAAGAATATCAAGATGCATTCACATTGAGAAAGAATGGTGAAACTGAATCCAGCGAATCAGAGAGATCAGTAAATGAAACGGAAGCATTAACAGATACTGAAGAGGAACCTGAATCCGAGAAGCAAAGCATAGATAAAGGTATGAAATTAAGATCAGGCAAAATAAAAGGATCTAAGCCCATTGAAGCGTCTGCATTTCATGTTAGAATAAATGAACCGCAAAGCTACACCGAAGCAATAGAAAGTAATGAGTGTGAAAAATGGAAAGAGGATATCCACACAGAACTGGAAAATATTAGACAACGCGATACGTGGAAACTAGTGAAGGTGCCAAGATAGGCAACACCTTTGACATCGATATGGATTTTTCGAGTTAAGTATCATCAGAACGGGAAGGTCGAGGATTTTTAAAAGCAAGATTGGTAATCACCGGTTACACACAGAGAAAATATGTGGATTATAACCAGACCTACTTACCTACCCCGAGTTTGACTAACATCCGATTACTATTAGCTATAGCAGCAGATCAAAACTGGGACATTAGGCAGTGTGATATAAACGCAGCATACTTATACGGTAATCTAGAGGAAGAAATATACCTAACCCTACCAGAGGGAGTAATTTGTAATCGAGACAAATATAACGGAGTGCGCCTCCTGAAAGCATTATATGGTCTAAAACAAGCTGGGAGACAGTGGTACCAAGAATTAAAGGGTAAAATCGGATTTGTGCCATTAAAACAGAACCATGTATTTATATCAATACGAAGGTAATAATTATCGTGTATATAGATGATATACTGATTTTAAGCAAGAACTCAGAAGAAATAGATCGTACATTGGACAAGTTAGAATCCTTGTACAAAATCAAAAGGTTGGGAACCATTCATGAGTTTCTGGGAATGGAAATCAAATACAATCGTCCAGAAGGAAAGTTGGAAATAAATCAATACAAATTTATCTGCGATCTTTTGAATGCCAATAAGATGCAAGACTGCAAAGGTGCAACTACGCCTTTAGAAGATAATAGAAAGCTGCAAATAGGAGCGAGCAGATCTATGACTCATCAAGAGCAAACAAGTTACCGGAGCATTACTGGGAGTTTAAACTATCTCAGAAATAGCAGTAGACCGGATATAAACTACGCAGTCAATCGACTTTCGAGAAAGATGACGAACCCCAACGAGCAAGACAAAATTCAGTTGAAAAGAGTTCTAAGGTATCTACAGCAAACGAAGAATTTGAAATTGGTGTATTCCAAATCCGAGGATCAACTCAGGACTTACTGTGATGCGTTATGGGCAGACGATTTAGTAGATAGAAAATCCACGTCGGGATGTGCTATGATACTGAGCAACGGAGCTGTACATTGGATTACAAAGAAGCAAGGAGTAAATGCAAACTCTACTCAGGAATCTGAATACGTGTCATTAGCCACAAGTGTAATTGAAATTAGAGCCATGAAAAACGTACTCACAGAGATCCGAGAAAGTAAATATGTTACTTGCCCCAGCATAGTTTATTGTGACAACCAAGCGGCGATAAAACTCGCGTCTGGAACTGTAAATAAAAGTAAAAGTAAACACATTGATCTTAAGTATCACATAATTAAAGAAGCCGTAGAAAAGGATGAACTGGTTCTAAAATACGTTGAATCATCAAAGAATGTAGCAGATGGTTTAACAAAACCGTTAGCAACTGGGAAGTTAAATAACTTCATAAAACAGTTAGGAATGGAGTATTAAAATTTTAAAATAATGAAAAAAAAATACATCCAAAGCAGAGGGAGTTTTTTGGGGAAAATTTATTTTATTTGAATAAAATAAATGTGAGTAAATTTAAATAGCTTTAAATGTTTTTTTAAAGTGAAATTGAAATAGTAGTAATTGTAGAATTACGTCACTAACGAAAACAAAACAATCTGCGGAGCTACAGGAAATGAGCTCGAGGAGAAATGAAGTTGCTATAGAAACGGTAACAATAAAACAGACTGTAAGATTGGAACTAACCGAGCAGTCGGTTGGGTTAATACGATGCTGAAATGCTGTGTGCATTTAAATAATTTATCAGATCTAATATCTGAGGAAAGCTAAGTAATGTTTAGTAATGGCATCGAGTTCCAAATAATTAAGTAAATAAGTTAGTATTAATATCTTGAGTTTAATTTAAGGTTTTACATCCGATGAAACATGGCATCGGTTGAGAACAAAACTGACGGACATAGATTCATGTAGTAGGATTGAAAACTACATTAGGGTAAGCGATAGATTTGGCAGTGATTTCCAAGAAGACATCGCAGTACCGTATTTACCGAGGGATGGTAAATAAATGCAACGAACTCAACGATTTTGTAAGTAAAACTTATTTAAAACTGTTCCGGGGATACATCGGAAGACAGCAAGAGGCCTAACACATACGGCATGCAAAAATAGCTGACCCTTGCAGCAGTCCAGTTAGAAGACAACGGGGACATTTAGTTAAAGGATAAATATTATCAATATAGGCTAGAGCTCATCAAAGCTTAATTTAGATAGAATTAAATAATATAATTATTCATCTAGGTAAGTGAAGTGCTTCAAGAATGGATTGCAGAACGATCATATTCGTACAGTGATAAAATAGATTTATCGATGGGAATAATTAACTGTTCAACTAATTTTAACAGCGATCCTAGAATAAAAGTAATAAAAGAGAATAGTGTTTATCAGCTGCTAGGCAAGATTCGACTCAAGTGAATTTAGGAAAGTTGAACAAGAAATAGTAAATAATTGATCGTTAGTTTATCCGAATATTGAAATGGAATAATTAAATATTAAACGGATGAGTTCATGTCATACTAGTTGATTTTAGCCAGTAAAACCATACAAGTGAGACAGCTAATTAGATTAAAATTAGGATAGATAAAATCCTAATTCGAATGATTCATACTAGATGAATCTAGCCAGTGAAACATACAAGTGTGAAAACCATTTAGATAAATATTACGGTAGATAAATCCTGATCCATATATTCATACTAGATTGAATAGCGGTGAAATTCATGGGACAGAAATAGTTACGATTAAATCATACTAGATAAAGGTATTTAAGGACGATTATCAGCGCGGGCCTAAAGTTCCAATAACAAGAAGACTAGAAGTTAAGAAGAACTGATAGCTGTGATAATCAACTAAGTTACACGAACTATTAAACCATGAACTTGAAATAATTGAAAATAGAACTCTTGTAAGAAAGAATTGTATTATATGTGTTAAAATAAATTTTTTATATAAAAAAAAAAAACCTGTGTGTGTTTCCACTCAAGTTATTTATACATTACTTAAATGCTCAACAATCCTAACTAAATATTATACAACTCTGCTAGACTAATAATTCAATAGGAAATATTTAGTAATTTTCCAACAGTGAGGAACAAGTTAACAATTTGCCACAAACTCATTTCATATTCTGCCGAAAGGCGACTTTAATTCGTAAGGAAAACTCCAATGCGAAAGTTCCATTTTTTTTGTCATTGATGGTTAGCGTCGTTAAAAGACTTTAAAACATGAATCATTATTTCTTAGTCGAAAGCAATTACTAAATCTTCTTCGAAGAGATTTGGTCTTAAGTGATGATAACGGACCTACAAGTAGTAACTAACCATATGCTCAGCTGTCTTTCAGTAATGGAACCAAGATGAAGCCCTTTGTTAAGTTTAGAGATTAAAATAATCATATTCATAGTTTAAATTAAATCATAAATTAACATTGTACCAAATTTCAATGAAATCCGTCCAGCCGTTTTAGCATGAAAACAGACAAAGAGACAAACAAAGAAGAAAAATTCAAGTTCAATAGTAGGAGTTTGCATATTAAGGCAATAATAATACAAATACTTTAGTGAGTATACGAAGTCTCACTACTTCACTCCTTTGTTTCTCTGTTTATACGCGCATCCCTCTGAAACAACTGAACAGATTTCCATAGAATTTGGTAAATAACTTATTCATGATTTAACAATAAACTTAGACCCATTTATTTAGGTGGCTATTCCTCCCATCCCTTAAACATGGAACTGATAGCTTTACACAAACCTAGATAATATAAAGTTTTTTTTCCACACCACTATTTTCAATTGTACGATTCTTTTCTTTTCATTGAGTTATTCTGATTGTTTTAAAGTTTCATACATTAACAATATTTTAATAGAAATATAAGTAAAATACAGTGTTATATAGTTCCTTAATACAATAAAAATAACTTTTTTGTACTTTATCACACAACAAATGGCATTTAAAAAAACAGCTAGTACAATTAAGTAAAGAAAGAAACGCATTAAATGAGGAATATTTAAGAAAAAAAGCAGAAGGCTGGAAAATACAAAGAGAGGCTGAAAAACTGTAGATAGAGAGCAAATGCTAATCAACAAAAAAATAGAGAGCGCCAAAGAAGAAGAAGTATTAGGCTTATATATAAAAGAAGGAAATACGTAGACCGAACAGAAAGGGCCTGGTAATGATTCATCTACGGATCTGAATGAACAACAAAAAATTTATAAGTGAATCTAAGCAAATGAATAGAAGAAAATGTTGTAAAACAATCATGAAGCTTCGATCAGATTGTGATAAAGCAACAAAAGAAAAGGAAAAATGTACGTAATATGCAAAGAGAGACTAACAGCACGGATGTTCATCTTTTCATCAAAGAAATCCTACAGTTTCAAAACAAGTTTTCATCTAACTCCTTAAAAGACGACTAACGAAACTTTGAAAGATTCAGATTTAACAGCCCACGTCAGCGCAATGCTTATTCTACGCAATGCGTACTCTCTGAATTCAGAGAGAAATTAGTAAAGCAGAATGTCTTCAAGAAGAGAAAACCAAATTCTGCATAAAATTAATCGTGGTGGAAACATTGATAACTTCAATCTTAAAAGATCATCATTTTTAAAGTATGATTCTTCTTTTCTCCAGCCCTTCTTATAGCCATTTCTGGCTACAGGTCTCCCCAACCCTCAGGGGATAGCAGTCAAATCTCCCACAATGACCCAGGATGGTTGGGAAATACATTGTGTTCCTACAGTTTTCGAACAGATACTGAAGGGTATCCAGGCCTTCGTCAGGAATCCATTTTGGAATGGCTTCAAACCGGAAGAGAAAGTGAAGAAGAGGCTGACAAACACAGGAAAGAAAAGGAAATAAATATTCATGCCGGCGCCGGAATTCGAATCCAGGTTCCGATGCATCAAGCTCTCGGGAGGTCGTCGGCTAGACCACAAAGCTATCTCGGAACGGCATCTTATTACAAATAATCTTAATTGTACGATGATGTTATTAATGTCATTTTATATTAAAATCAATGTATGAAGGCATCGCAAACGTTGTAAGATTTTTGATAAAAGTATTTTATTAATGACTCCTTTCTTAGGCAACTCTATAACTTCTGAAATGCTGTCTTCGTTAGTAGTCGCCGACTATAGTGACCTTCTTCTTATCTGATATCACAAACTGCTGCTGAAAATCGCTCATTCAGTGGCCAGTAGCATTCTCCAGGCATCTGTTTATCCGTTTATACGCAAATCACACTCACACGACTCAACGCATTTCCATGAAATTTGGTAGTAGCTTATTTACGATACAGATTCAAATATCAACACATTATTAGATATTACCCTAGTACTGCATGGTCAGTTCCAACTAAACAATAGAAAGCTGAAAGTTTACTTAATAATTTTACAATTAAAAAAATTACGATTTGAATATGTCATAATAATTTTTTCTTTTTAACCTCCTGTGGGACAAAAAAGTGTGTCTACATCTCCCATATCCAAACAGAAGCTTCCGAAATCTTTCGCCAAAATGGCTGGACTGCTTCTTTAAAAAAGAAATATTCTTAATAGCTGGTAGTTAATAATCAGAATTCAATAAATTAAGATTAAGAAATCACTTGTCTATTTAGGATATATTATTAAACTGTTTCTTTTAAGATGCACGTTTAATATATTAAGATTGATCTTTGCATTTAACTGATTTATTAAACTGATCTTTAAAAGTAGTCTTTTGATTTCTTAAAAGAAATAAAATTAAAAAAATCTCTTTTTTTTATTTCTTTGATTTTCCGTTAGAGGGCGCATTATCTTAAACTTGCGATTAAAAAAAAAAAAAACAAGAACCTATATCAAATTTCGTTTATTTGTCCAACTGAGTAATATTCTGCAGTTATTTATTAACGAAAAAATCTCAGTTATGATATTCTTAAAATATTAAGGATAATTTGTTGTTCAACTTCTGAACAGAATTTTTGAAATGGAAATATAAATTTTGAATCGTCATTGTCATAATGAAACATATGCATTTAGTGGAGTCAAAGTAAGAACTGTTGAAAGCGTAAATTCTTCTTTATTCTCTATAATAATTTTTTACTTCATTTTTTTCTCTAAGAATGTACTGTCTAAAACTTTGATAAAAACACACATAGATAAAATTAATGATTTCTTTGACGAATCCGTCAATATCTTCAGGTAACAGTTCATGCACGTATGAACCGAATGATTCACGTCTAACTGTCATCAATCTATCAAAAGACGTCATTACCCATGACAATTGCAGGAACAGTTCATGAACATTTCCTTGTTTAATTAAGTCGTTATACAATTTGTTATTATAGAGAAGTGAGGAATAGAGCAACAACTTTTAAGTAACACAGTTTCAGCAGTTCTATCATCTGATAAATGATTGGCCTTTCATTAACATTAAGTCTAAGATCAAATTGAAATGTGTAAAAGAGCTGTATTCAAACAGCTATTTGTTTCCTAGATAAGGAAATACGTCTAAAAACCGTCAACTGAAGTTAAGAAATAATTATTTTATTTTATTTTTTTTTTATTTTTTTTAGTGAAGTATTATTATTATTGGGAAAAAAAAAGCACACACAAACATTTGAAAATATCTCTCGTGCATCAACCGCGATAAATATTTCCCAAAGGTCAACCACCTTGAAATTTATGAAAGGTATTTGTTAATCATCCTATTAATAGGCGAAAATTGTATGATCTTTGTAAATTTGTAAATTTGTAGATTTATATTTGTAATTTGAAATAACCAATCACAGTGCAGCGTTGGAAAACGTCAGGCATGGCGTCACGCCCATGTTCAAAGATGGCGTCTCCACTATTTTCTCCACTTCACCACAACGAATCGCAATTACACAATTATTATCATTTTATTGAGATTTTCTTTTCCGTATAAATGAAGTTTACACTGAAATGCATGAAGTTCATGCATCAAAATTTATCAGAGAATTTGTAAAACCTCGGTTTTTACATAATTTCTGGCTGTGTCGCCGCTCTCTCAATATTCAACAAGTAGGAGATAATGACGATGCACGTGTCCTCATTGTTGCCCAGACAAGATTATTGTTATTGGCTGTTGGACATTCGTTATTATTATGGTTATTATTGAAACTGGTAAATCCACCATGTAATCATGTAGGTTTATATAATTGGGAGTTCCGGCGGATCCTAGAAATCCGCATGAAACAGCATTCACAGGCTGCAAAAATAGGCAGTAATGCATACAATACGACCGCGCACCTTTATAATATTGGTCAAATACTAGTAATTGACAAGCCACTTATTTTTGGTAAAGAAGCAGATAACCCAAACAGAAAATTTAAAGAGCCCTTATTAAATTTATTTAAAACATCTTATAACAATAGACACCTTGTAATGTCCATTGAATATGCAATTCATTATCAATTAATCGTACATGAAGAACAATCCCATTTTAAACAATCTTTCTGTTTTATTTTTGTGCCACATTTTCTTAATTAATTTGGAGAAGAGAAACTTCCCTCTCTGTATTAAGAAGATACCAGAACTCATTAGTCCGAAGAATATTTATATTTATTGGCAATTTGTTTTCTTTACGATTGGATGGTTGTCTGGCACTCCTTCCTGTAATTGACTTGACGTTGTGTACGTTGGTTGTTCTAATAATACTGATCTCACACATCTTGCAATGCATTGACAATGGATACTGAAAACAATTCGAAACTAATGTTCCTTTGGAAATACATTTTTGCATTCTTCCCTTTCTAAGCAGATGAACCCAGAACGTTTTGATGAAGGTCGATCAGGCCTCATAGATCACTAATATACTGTATTTACCATACATAGATAGATATTTTATAGCCTATATGTCTATGTGTCAAACATTTCAGAGCTTTTTGAGCATTGGTTGAACTAAAAAATCAGTATAAAAAATTCGAAATCTCTTAATGGGTTTTTAGGGGAGGGGGCTTTGAAGTGGGTCGTGCCCTCAAAGTTTAATGAGGATAATTGATGTAAATTTTGAGCTTTTAAGCGGAAACTTTTGTACTGCTAGATACCCTTAAGGACTCGATTCGTATTGTATTTCAACCACATCGGATCAACAGTTCTAAAATGGAGGCCGTTGAAATTTCAATTGTTTTTACGTTTTTTCTATCTTTAAACCCTTATCCTGACGTTATTTTTATAGCTTTTAGGGCTCTGATGTAGCTACAAATACTTAACTACAAAGTCGTCTTATGTTCACGGGGTTTTAGGGGGCGGAGCTTAAAGGTATATGACCTCAAAGATGTGGTATGGATAACTTCCGTAAATTTTCGGCTTTTCGGATAAAACTAACCTTGACTTCGGATGACTGAATATCAAACTTTATTAAAATATTACTAGTTGCGACCCATGAAATATTCACGGAAGTAAAACAAATTCCACATTTTTGAAAAACACAAGATTGAAAAATATTTCCTAAGCTAATTTTTTTAGAAGCCATGACTTCCACAACAGCCCATATGTAATTTAAATATCGGCTTATTTGTTAAAATAATATTATAATATTGTTAAAATAAAAAAAAAATTAAAAATTGATTTACCACATTCATAGTAGCGGTTTCTCATTATGAAATATAATGACAAACTTCTGCCCTAAAAGAATAGGTTCGTCGAAATTGAGGCAATATTAATGGAAATAAAACAAATGCCTATTCCTACATTATTCACATTCCTAGTGATTATTCCTACATGAACTACCATAAGTACAGTTGTTCAACAAATGATTACCAAGGAAGGCACAAAGTTAAGAAAAGGATTTCGCTGCCTTATTTGTTACCGGGTGCGAAATGCTTTTACTTATCTTTAGATCTTCCTTCGTTATCATTTGTTGGATTTTTAGGCACATTCAATTTTTTATTACATTTGTTCAACTTGAGATCAACTGAAATCTTTTATTACGTTCCATCCGATTCAGTGTCTGTAGTAAGGTGTTGTTACTCTTTGCCACAATATCTAGGTTGTGGAGCCGCTAAACTCCTCTTCATATTGGTTAAAAAGCCCAGTTTTTAATGGATAGTTACAAACATCGTGGGTTTGACGTTTTCATTCTTTTTGAATAAAACCTTGAACGGCCATGGAAAGGCCATTTGGATATACTTTTTTGTACTATTCGATATACGTAGATTTAGATATACGAAGGTGATGAATCAATCATGTTCTTTTCACTCAGGAAGGCTAATTTCGTCTTCTTTTCTTACTGTAGTCTTAAGTAATATTATTAAATTCTGTTTGAATGGTGTCAATGTGTCTTTATCGACCATCAGAAAGAATTGGCTATCAAACAGTTTTGCAATAATCTTCTGTATCATCGCAACTTCTTCAACTTGAAGTGTCCTTCTCTTTCAATTGAATAATTACGAAGTGAAAAGGCTGTTACACATAAATTGAGTGATATGTTCGTAAAAAGTGAAACTGCACCTAGCGATATCATATCTATTCTATCCTCCTTGGATTACTGATGAACTTGACTTAATTGGAGATTGCTTTTAATTCTATCTTTATGAGTTTTGGGTAGCCCCTTGAAAATTAGCAAAATTTTAGAGGTTAGCATAGCATCGATTAAGACTTCCATTATCTATAATTTGCATAGTATGTAAACTTTTCACTGTTTTTCTTTTTGATTGAACTGAATATCTTTTTTTTTTTTTGCGTTTTCCTGGTGCAGTGCGATGCCTTTCGCATTGTATAACCAATGATGACATATATCTGCTTCAATTATCACTATGTTTGTCCGCTTTTAGTAATGATAACATTGTCATTTATTTTTTAATGCCTGCAACTCATGCCTTTCTGTAAGGTTTAATGTTTGTGGCAAATCGTATTTTTAAAAATAGTTGATAGCATTCCCAAATTATTGCTTAAGCTCCAATGATCCAGTTTGAATTCTTCTAATCCCCACTTCAAAATCAGCATCGGAGTCCAATAACGGTATTCTGGAGAAATTCGCACCATTAGCTAATATATTCTTCTATCTGTCTGCGAGTAAATTGGAACTATCATTCACTATTCTTGAAATAATTATTTCCTCACTATAATGTCGCGTAGGCCTCTTTTCCGAACTCAGTTTAGCCAATTTGCCACAATGGATATTAGCCATTCCAGATGACTCTCGTTGCAGTAGCTTATTGCAAGTATTTGATGTAACTTATTAGCTATTGTAATTAAAATATTAAAATACAAATACTTTTACTTCTTACGTAAATCATTGGTCCTATCCTTAAGTAGGTGTTTCTGTATTTTCTGATACCATCTCACTCAATAAGAATTCTTGCAGTGGATTCTCACGACACATCCTGAAGGTGTCATCCTCAAGATCCTGAGTGTTTGTGGCGTATGATGTTGAAAATAACAGCTGAATATAGCTCAATACAGGCCAACTTGCTGTGAGTGATAAAAATTATTTGACAGCTGTTAATGTTACGGAAACATGTCTGAATACGAAAATCCGTTCATTTAAGATAGGGCACGAGACACTTTTATAAGAAGATGTATGGAATCATTGTGTATGATTAGTTCGAGTGGGTGTTACAATGAAGTCTTGTCTGTTCAAAGTATCATACTGTATAACCTCTTCGAGAACCTCTATTGACTTGTGAATTAATCTATAAGCCTAGTTGAATTGGCAATGTCTTTTGATTCTATAAAGGCTAGAGATATCTTAAGTGAGATGAAGAAGAAAGAGGGAAGTGTAAAAAGATAGAGGGAAGAACTAGAGGGGAAAAAAAAAACAAATATTAACTGCATGCTCAGCTATTATCCTATTGTGGGGACTGAACATATTTCAGTGGTTCAGATTTCGTAGACTCTAGGCAGGTTGACCAAATAATTGTGCTCATATTTTAAGATGGACCATCAATAAGCACCTTATTCAATTTTGAGGAAATCTGTCGGGCTGTTTCAGCATGATCATCCTGTGGGATGGTGTTCAATGCTTGCTGCATCTGAACAGTCAGATCGGCAATGGTTGTTGCGGGTTGCAGATTAGCCCATTATCAAGCATGTCCCACCTTTATTGAAAAAAGATCTTTGATGAAAAATAAGATCTGGCGATTTTGCCGGCCATGGTAACACGTTAACATTAACATACATTGAGATCCTTGAGATCATATCTGCTAAAGTTCTGTTTTTCACATAGAGCGTTGGTTTGTGGGTGATAGCTGAAAGTCTTGTCATATTGTTGGCACAACCGGAGTGTTTCGGAGAGCGTTACGGACATGAACTGCGATCCTCGGTCTGATAGATAAATCTGCGGCGGTCCATTGCTAGCCCCGATGCGATGGCGTTCGGCAGGACTGCATATTTAGTAAAACGATCGATTGCAACGACGATCCATCGGTTGCGGGAGGTTGAATTCTACAAAGGCCTAGATACCTAGGCCTAGTAAGTCGATACCTACACTGTAGAAGGGTGTATCAGCGACTGTTAAGTGCCAGACTGGTGAGATTGTCTGGTCGGAGTTGAGATGGACTCTTGCTAGCTTGGCAGGTGAGACATCGAGTGACAAAACAACGTACAGCTTTGCTTTGTCCCGGTCAAAAATACTTTAGGCGGACTAGAGCGATCGTCTTCGCTGTATCGAGGTGAGCGGCAGTTGTGACGTGGATACCTTCCGTAAATTTTGGGCTTTTCAGATAAAACTAACCTCGACTTCGGATGACTGAATATCAAACTTCATTGTTCAAATTTTATTAACAAATACTTTTCACAAATCCCGAGGGGGTTGACTTTTGGGAAATACATTTAACGCGGTAGATGAACGATAGAGATATTTAATTTTCAAATGTTTGTGTGCTTTTTAGTATCTTTTTAGCAATAATAATAATACACTAAGAAAAAAAAATTATTTCTTAACTTCAGTTGACGGTTTTTGAACGTATTTTCTTATCTAGGAAAAGAGCTATTGAATACAGCTCTTTTAAATATTTCAATTTGATCTTAGATTTAAAGTTACTGAAAAGCCAATCGTTTATCAAATGATAAAACTGCTGAAACTGTTATTTACCATGTTGCCTATTCCTCACTTCTCTATAATAACAGATTGTATAACGGCTTAATGAAACAAGAAAAAAAAACAAGGAACGTGGATTGTTCCTGAAATTGTCATGGTAATGACGTCTTTTGATGTGTTTTGGTAGATTGATGACAGTGGGGCTATCGGAGCGATCGCCCTGGGCGCCGCGGCATGGCAAAAATAAAAAAAAATTTGGAAATTCCGGTTTTTTTTTTGGTTGTTGAATTGGAGATTCCGTTTTGTTTTGTTTTGTTTTTTTTTGGTTATAGATTTTTGGGATGGTGGAGGGGGGGGCGCAAATATGAAGTGTAGGGCGCCTGATGAAATCTTGCCCCGGGTGCCAACAAACCACGCGACGGCCCTGATGAACGTTTACCTGAAGATATTGAGAAATTCGTCAAAGAAACCCGTCGTTTCTTATTCAAATAATCTTCAATTTCATCAACTTTTTAGACAGTATACTCTAAGATAATCATTAACGTGTATCCTAAAAGAAACAGCACAAAAATACATAGTAAATAGGACATGTGATTTCTTAATTCATTCAATTCAGATTATTAACTATCAGTTAATAAAAATATTTCTTTTTAAAGAAGTAGTCCGCCATTTCGGCTAGATTTCGGAAGCTCCCGTTTGGATTTGGGAGATGTGTTTATATTTGAACCTGGATCGTAAGAAAAGAATTTTAGTTAAGCTACAAGCCAAATTTCATGGAAATGCGTTCAGTTCAATTTCTTTTTAAATTGTCCAGCCATTTTGACGAAAGGTTTCGGCAGCTTCTGTTTGGATATGCGAGATGTAGACGCACTTTCCTGTTGCAAAGGAGGTTAAAAAGAAAAGATTATTACAATGAGGTATTCAAATCCTAATTTTGTAATTGTAAAATTATTAAGTAAACTCTCAGCTTCCCATTGTGTAGTTGGAACTGACCATGCAGTACTGGGATAATATCTAATTAATGTGTTGATATATGAACCTGGATCGAAAATAAGCTACATATGAAATTACATGGAAATGCATTGAGTCATCTGAGTGTGATTTACGTATAAACGGATAAACAAATGTCTTGAGAACGCGATTGGCCACTGAATGAGCGAATTTCAGCAGCAGTTTGTGATATCGGATAAGATATCTGTACTGCACGAACAATGTGTGGTCATGCTGTATCTTGCATATAATATGTCGAGTGTGAGCATTGTCTTTGTTGCGATTCAGGAATGATAAACGTTTGCAGCATTTGCAGATATCTCTCTCAATTAAAGGTTCAGGTAACAGGAGTCATAGACCTGTAGGAGTCATAGTCTCAAAAAAAGTATGATCCTAATAAGAACTCTGCCGTGAATTCACATCACATAGTTACTTTTGGAGAATGCAGTGACACTTGATGAATCACTGAGGAACGTTCACATACCCAGATTCGGCAGTTTTGAGTGTTGACTGACCCATTCAGATAAAAATGAGCCTCATCTCCCCACAATATGTTCCAAGGCCAATCATTGTTGATATCCATTTGGGCAAGAAATGTTAGCGCGAAAGTCAGGCACTTATCATAATCTGTAGATTATGATTAGTTCTTGCACACGACTGATCTTATGCGGTTAGAAATTTTCGTAAGATTTTCCAGTATTTTCCAGACAGTCCCTTAAGGCATATCGGTTTGGCAAGCTATTGCACGAGCGCTTGGACCACTACTAGTCCCTGTGTCATTGAACACTGCAGTGGCAACATCTGTTACTGTGTTGTCTGATACTGGTTTTCGTCCTCTGCCGGCTCTCACTTTTAGCGATCCAGTTTTCTGGAATTTACGAATCATTGCTCGCAGTGCTACAACAGACATTGGACCTTTACGTAGGTTATGAAGCCTTCGAAAGTTCTTAAGAGCCGCCGCTGCATTGCACTCTTTAGTGTAAAACAGCTTTACAAGTAACGCACGTTGAGGTAAGGTAGGCCGCATATTGAGTACAACTCAACAGTCAATTGACGAACTGCTTGACTGAACGTTCGTTCTTCCTTTTTTTAAAAGGACTGAGTAGCGCTGCTGTCACTTCTGTACTAGAAAATTTGCATAATCTACTTTTATAGTGACAGCAGCGCCGAATTTTCTCCTATCGGCGACTTTTGGTACTAATTTTTTTTTTTTTGCAGAATTTTTCTCCCCATGTCCTTAATAGACTATCTGAATTTTGGTTTCATTCCGTTCATTAGTTTTCGCTGCAGATGCCTCCAAACAGGGAAAGTTATTTTATGTCCATCTTGTATTTGTACTGAACAATATTTGTACGGAAATAATTAGTTTTATGGATCAGAATATACAGATGTCAATTTCTTAAGGATGGATTTCGCATCAATTCGATTTCTTGGTTTTTTCAACATACTTTTATTGCTTTAATTATATGTAGCAATGAGTTTACTTGTTATCCTTTAAGTAAATAAAGATTATTCTGATTTTTGTTTTGTTAACAAAGGTTTTGTTTTCTTAATACCCGGTTCGCAAAGGACTATGGGACTATTTGCCACTCTTCGAAAACTCACAACTTGCATTTAGAAACATACCGAGAGATTCTAAAATATAATCCACAGTATATTTAGGTACAAGTTGACAGTTTGCCACAACTCGTTTCATATTCTGCCAATAGGTGATTTTAACCCGTAATGAAAACTGTAATGCGAAAGTTCCATTTTTTGTCATTGATTGGTTAGCGCCTTTAAAAGACTTTAAAAAATGAATCATTATTTCTTAGTAATTGATTATTTCGTAGTCGAAAGCCATGACTAAATCTTCTTCCAAAAGCTTTGGTCTTAAGTGATGATAACGGATTTACAAGTAGTAATTAAGCAAATGATCAGCTGTCTTTCAGTAATGGGACCAAAATGCAGCACTTTGGTAACCTTTAGAGATTAAAATAATCATACTCATAGTCTAACTTAAATTAAACACGTATTGATCTTTACTCAGAAATTAGAAAAAAGAAAATATGAGATTGACGTTGAAAATGGCTGACGATTTTCTCGTTGGTTGTCTCTTACGACTTTTTTGTTGTTAGGATAACTAGTTCGCACTCACTTGAGAAGGAATTAAAAGAGTAGCAGTTTCCCGCCAATCTCCCACTACAACGCAATTGGCCTGTCATTCATTTTGTTGACAGGCATTGGCGGCATCAACTGCGAACGAATAAGCTGTAAAAATATATCTGCTACTTTTAGCGACCCCATCAACCTAAAAGGCGAACCTGTATCGTTGCTCCGCAACTGCTTTATTATCAATATTACAGGAGTTAATTGATGAAAAACGTAAATAAATAAAAAGCATCTTTGTGCTTGTAAACATCTCCTTACATAACAATTTAAATTGTTTAATTGCTAAAATAATTTATGAAGTGAGTAAAACATTGACACACACATGTAAGAAACAAAAATGTATATTAGAAAATATGGCCGTATCGGCGTGGTCTAGTGGATTAGACGGCGGTCTCCCACGAGGCTGATACGAGGGAGATACGAGGCACCTGGGTTCGAATCTCGTCTACGGCTTGGACGTTTACTTTCTTTCCTGCGTTTGTCTTCTTCTTCTTCTCTTTCAGTTCTTAATGGCAAAGAAGAATTGTGAAAATTCAAAATAGAAAACAACAATTTCACCATTTCTAACCATTGTAGGGTTAGAGCGAGAAATCCAGAAGAATAAAAGCTCACGTGGGATGTTCCCACGGCCCTATGCCCAATAAAAAAATATTAGAAAATACCAGCACAATTATTATGGTATCACCCAAGCGCTGTACAGTCAGTCCCCAAAAGACGATGGAATTATGAGTGTGTATCTAGTAATTCTATAATTATAATATTACTATTTTAATATTTTATTGTAATAATCTTTACTTTTAAATCTCCTTATCAACAGTAAATCATTTTTTTGCTTCCAAACCTCAAAAACTCTCCGAATTCTCTCGCTAAAATAGTTGGGCTGATTTTTTTAAAAAAGAAATTTTTATGTAGCCGAGTGCATGTTCATAAATATTTTTTTTTTAATTGTAGGTTATCTGAATTGAATGTAATATTAGGAAATCAAATGTATATTCAGTAATAACTGTTTGACTGTTTTAAAACTATTTTTTTTTAAATTTATCTTTAAAGTTAACATTATAAAATCAGGCATTTGATTTCGTAAAAGAGATAAAATAAAAACAGTTTTGAGCTCTTTTACTATTTCTTTAATTTCCCGGTAGAGGGCGGATTAGATTAGATTTATGATTAAAATACCTATCTCAAAATTCCATTTTTTTTTTATAAAATAACTAATATTTGCATTTATTTATTAACGTAAAAATTCAATTTACATATTCTTAAAACCTTAATCAAAATTTATTGTTCAAATTCTCAATAGAATATTTGAAATATAAATAGAAATTTTTAATCGAAATTTTTATTCGTCATGATGAAAGATGTGCATTTAGTGGATTTGAAGGTATAAGTTTGAATAGAATTTAATTTCTTCAAACATTTTTTTTTATTTACTTTATTTTAAAGATGAAAGATCTCTTAACTAATGTGAATCAAACAGAAATTGAATTGTCGATTTCTTTAAAAAGAAATTGAAGAATTACTTCTCAAGTTCAAATGTCGGTTTTTGACTGTATTTCCCTACCAAATACAACCAATAACTGTTTTTAGACATTTTCTCTAAAAACTTCAATGTTTTTGACTCATCTTGATCTCCGCCTTTGAAAGTCAATAAAAGGTCGATAATAAAGTGACCCAAATCCTGTAATAAAACTGCTTAACAGTGTTATCAGTCGTTTAGCATCATACACATAGAAACAATCAGACAAATGGAGAAACACCGAAGAAAAATAATAAGGACTAATACGACTATTAATGGTAAGTTCTTGTAAAACTGTAGTATTTTGCAAAAAAGAAAGGGTTTGTCATATATGGTCATTATGTAGCGATCGATTTTGTCTGGAACATACGTCACCAGTCACGACGTCATCAACTTGAACTCCGAGCAGTCGGTCCAAGATGGCGTCGTTTTGTGATCGCATAAGCGTGACCAAGAAAGAACAAACTTTGCATAGCCAAGCAAGGGGAAGAGTGTGGAACGTTTTATATTTGTTAATTTGCCGTTCCGGCACAGCCGAGCGGTCTCGTCGCAGGGCTGCCTTGCGGTCGGAACAAGCAAGTCGCTGCAAGGCGAACCTCGCACCTGAAGAGAAGCGATAATTAGTATTAAATGTAGCATCTTTTACGAAGAAAACTGTAATCATTCCTTTATTTTTCTGTTTAAACGGCTCATGAAAACTTTATTGTTTCACTACCGGGAAAGTTTCTAAAATAAATCATTATAATTTTTTGGTTTATTTGAAGTAAAGAATTGACTCTTTTTTAGTGACGAAAATTTTTCTGTTTTATGTACATAAACATTAAAATTTAGTGACTGTATTTCTACTGATGACTTGTCGATTTAGATAAATGACTGATTCGATTTAAAAACAAAATCACACACACACACACACAAAAAGCGTATTTGCTTTCGGGCTTTTTTTTTTCTTTTGCTTGTCGCGGTTCCTTTCCTAATTGTATTGGTCTCGGCTTCAGTTGAAATCAATCAACGAATAGCCTTTCGCCCCGAAACGACCTTTTGAATAAACCATGGTGGATGAATCAGCATTTCTCTTGATTCGATAATAATTGAAGCGCCATTGAATCACGTGACCCCGTCATAATGACGCGCGTATTTCTTCCAATTCACTCGAGAATGGCCAAATAATGAAATCGATACGAGTTCTTTACTCCGTACTTACATTTATCACTCAAATTGAATGACAATAGAAGGGTCTATTTTAAGCTGATGGATTTCGACGATTTCACTGTGATTTTAATTTAATGGCAACATCGTCAATAGATATTCTACTACCTGACAACAGAATTTCACTGGAAAGTGATTATTATCCTCGTTTCAAGCGTATGAAGTGACAGAATTTAATAATAAACGGTGCCTCGTCGAAGCTTAGAATATCAATTTTCATTCTTCAAGGCGAAATAAAAAATATATTTTTATTTAAAAATATATTTTACATATTATTTTAAACATAGAAAATACGGAGATCTCTGAGTATTTAGCAGATTAAATCCTAGAGGAAACAACAGATTTGCTTTTGACAGACTTTTTTTTTTCCCAAGTTTAAGAAAAGAGGATCCGTGAAGAAGATGAAATACATCTTCAAGGAGCTCCACCAGACGAAGATTCAATAACTGGCATTATTGCCCAACTTATAAATGAAAGAAATCATTATTTTTTTCTATGATTCCACTTCTGAGACATCCTGTATATATATATCTTGTGCTTTTCCTTCTATTTTGTTTTATATTAATTGAAGCCTTTGAGTTTTTATACTTTGACTTTAATACGAATCTTTAGATCCGTTGGTTTTGTTTTTAGTTTCTCTATTAGATGTATTTTTTTCGAATACCCTTATCTAGCCAATATCTTGTATTATTTAATACTTTCTTTTACATTAGACATTAGAGTAATGCTAATATCAAAGACAAATTCTACAAGTGAAAGGCAAATTACATCAAATATTTTTAAATATTGTAGACTGATATCTGAATGTATTTTAGACCTAAAAATAATTGTTCAAATACAATGTCACCAGTGAAATTTTAACTTTTCTAAACATAGTAGTGATCATGAAAGTATATCGAAATTTTTTTCATTATAAAACAAAAGATAATTTTGACCATTACATTTGGCTATTTTTAAATCTCCGTAAATAAGTATTTGCCAAAGATGCAGTTACAAGTTAGAACTCAAGACATAAGTAAAAATCAATATGGCTGCATCGATTTGCTAACAACAATTATAAGACCCGAAGATAAAGCGCTACCGGTATCTCTTATTAGCAACAATGATTTTCTTCCATTACACTTCGCTTGCTAATTATTTAACATTCAAATTATTTCTTTTGTCTTAACTTTTTTTTACTTTATTTTTTTTTATTAATTGCAGCTATAATTGACGAGAATTTACTTAAGTTTTCACAGGATTACTTCGTAGATAGCATTGTTATTAAAATGTATTTGTATACTGTACTTCATTTCGTTTATTGTTATATTCGTTATGTTGGCAGAAATTTCTGCAGAATGGGGGATAAACATACTGGCCCTGTAAAATAAAAACTGTAAAATTTTACATTGCAGCATAAATTTCATAAAATACCTTAAATAAAATAAAGTAATAAGTTAAACAAAACTTATCATTTTTTGTACGGAAGGTAGACCGCCTGCACGGGCTGGAAGAGCCGGGTTCGACGCCTTGCGGAGATCCGAAGTTTCTCACGACACCCCTACTTCCGATGAGTCCAGATCTAAATATAAATTCACAAAAAGTGAACTGGTTACAGGTGGGCGAGCATTAGACTGACCACCCACCACAATTTGGTTTCTCACTTGCAGTGCCCCCTTAGGATATACGTATCTACCTCTTAAAAGAAAGAAATTAGATGAATTACATTGAATTGAAAATCCAGACAGGGACAACTAACCTCTACCTATCTCAATGCTTCTTTCTAGGACATGCAAATTTTTTTTATTGTCCGGTTGGCGATTTCTCTCCATTTATAAATGAATATAAATCTTTGATGTGAAATTCAAAACAACAAAAAATTCATATTTTATAAAACAAAAAAAAAATTAGCATAAACAAAAAGATTTTTTTTCGTTCATTCTTCAAATTTTCACTTGTAGTAGTTCTTTTGTTCTATTGTTTTTCCATATAAGAAAGAGCTTTAATGAACTATTGAAAGAAAATAGATATGTGAGGGGTGGGGCTTAGATAAGGGTATTGATAGATTACTGTAAAACTGCAATCTTTTCTCCTTTGTTTTCGTGTCGCCATTTTCATTCCCTTATCACATGACAAGAAAATAAATTGCTGATCTTCTTTCAAAGTGTCACCCCTTCCATCAACGGTTGCTTCACAGCTGAGCCCGAATCAAGTCTCTGCGAGCGACAACGAAGACTTTCAGCCAAAGAAAGAAAAAAAAATCCTTCCGATAACGACAGCTGAAGCCGTCGCACAGGATTTCGAACGAGGTTGGTCGTATTTTTTTTTTGGATGACACTTTTTCAGATTGGATTAAAGAAAGAAGCAAAAGGGAAAGAAAAAATCTGAAACAGAAGGAATAGAAATGTAAAAAGAGATCTCAAAAATTTCAAAGATATGATTCAGTTGTAATTTTAATATCACTTTTCTGTCTGCTTTTGAAGGTATAAATTCAGTTTAATTTATAGATTATCTTAAGACAAGAAATTCCTTTGTTTTATACTCAACATTAAAAGAAATTAAATGAGTAAGATTAAGGTTAAGTACAGTGGTTCCCAACTTCAGGTCGTGATCTATATCCACCTATCGAGGAGAGGCATTATTTAGGAAGTGTATTTGGTGGCAAAGGCAAAGGTTTCATGGTAAAGGTTTCATTCAATATTTTATCTTTTCATGGACCACTGCTCATTTAGCTTCGCGCTCAAAAAAGATTAAGAATCGCTGATTTAATAAGTGAAAAATTTTTGATATTCTTAAAAAAAAAAAAGAATATAAAAAATATTTTATTTATTTAAATACTGTAATACCTCCTACTGTTAATAAATGCGATGTTGATAATAAATGCGATCTACCAAAATTCTCCAAATCCTTATTATATTAATCTAGAGTTTTCTACAGCCATAATAGTCTTCGCGAATACTGTCATATGTAATGAGAAATTCATAATGTTTCGAAAAATCTCAATTCATTGTAAGATGAAATTGAAACAACCTTTTTATACACTTGTATGATTTTTTTTTCTAATTTTATTATACATTGAAAAATCTTTCATTGACGGGCCTTGCGAAATCTTACTATTGCACTTGAACGTTTTTGGTTTCTTTGTCTTTTTTGACTATTTCTCTATTTGCAGACGCATTACTCTAAAAAGGCTGGATCATTTCCTCAAAATTTAGAACTTGGTTTATTTAGCGTCCAACAGAAAACGCAGGGGTATTTATTCGGGTCTCAAAGAAGATCAGGCAACAGCAATGAATGTATGATAGCGTCGAAGCATTGATTGCCGTACATTTTGAGAGATTCCAGGCGTTTCGTGGACAATTGCAGCGCGACAACAATTCTTGCGACAAAGTCTTTGAATAAACATTTTGTTCACACTGGTTTCCATTCATTTAGGTTTGTCTTGGTATTCTGTATCTCCTGTCGAGCCGACTGCGGCGTCGCTAAATAGCGCCCTCTGGCACCGAAGGTTGCTATACATTCATAGACGAAAAAGATTTTCTTGGTACACCCTATCTCCTATTAAAATTTGTGCAGAGTCTTTTAATACAACCTATTTTGTACAACTTTTTAAACACAGTTTTTTTAATGGGCTAATATGATCGTATTAAAATGATTTACATCAAATGAATGTTTTCTGATCTCCTGAGCATTTTCAGATTTCTTCGAGATTATTACTAGTAATAATAATAATAATAATAGTAATAACAACTTCAGCAATTACTGTATCTTCAGAGAAACTTAGAAGCTTTTCATTTATAAAAACTGAAATTTACTTCAAGCAAAATACACAGATTTGGAAGAGTTTTAAAAACTGAATTATGACAACACTTCGGAGTAAGTTCTTTATTCAATATTCATTTAAAGTAAAGCAATAATTTGCAATCTAAAGGCAGTTCTACATTCTAAAGAATTCAGGGATTTATATCTTCTAATATTACAAAATACTACTACTTCAGCATTTTTATTTTCAAAACGTTTTCAAAGTTTTAGTAATATAATCTTTATATCGACCTTATGGTTTTCTCTTAGCACTATTTGTTTTACCATTTCAGTTATTTACTTTTTATAGTTAAGAATTTAGTAACGAATTTTTGCAATAACAATATTCATACCTTAAAAGTAAATAAAAATGCTAATCAAAAATAGTGTTAACGAAATCGTTGAAAATCTTCCTACATTTTCAAAGCTTTATCCAATTCCGAATCAAACGAAACATGATAGAATTCAATGTAAATGGAAGACTCTTTCTTCTTTTTCTTGTTGGTCGTTAGATTGTGTTTAGATTCCAAACGACAGCATTAATAGTGAAAATTGTTTTCTTAAACCCATTTGTAGCACTCGACAACAAGTCGTTGCAACGCATTATTCCTTTTACGACACGAGATTTCCTTGTATTGGATCTACTAATTTTCCCTTAACTTTCTCGTGCATCGTAACGACGCTTTTAAAGTCGAACTTCGTCTCCCGAAGGCCAAAATTAGCAGTGGCAATTTGACGAATGGAAAACCTTTCAGAACTGAGACTCAAACAAGCAAAGTCATTGAGTTCCATTGTGAATCCAGTAAATACCTAATTGATTGCAGACAATCGCCTATTGTCAGCAAGAAAGAGGCAATTGCTACGAGAGGCCTCAAGTATTAATCAAATTTACGAATTGTTCGTAATGATTTATTTAAGAATTTTTCAAATTGAAAGGGTTGTGTTGTAACTGTTTTTGAGAAATAATTATGAAATATTTTAGACTAGACGACAAAAAAAAAATATCAAAGCGAAGTTCTTTTTTTACTGACAAGGATTAAATTATAAATTTTAAAATTTTATTATTATTAAAATTATGGATTTTTTTGTCTCTTCATTTTCACTGCTTTTTTACAATTTTATTTTTAAAGGAGAATAGGCAAACTGTATGGGAAATTGACCCACCCTGTATAGTGGTAAGATACATATCTATAGAAAGATCTTCTTACATAGAACATATGTTATCGTTGCGACTCGTCTCAATTATTAGTCCGTTCGGAGTTATATACGTCTAGATATGACTTATCTCGTTGACATCTGACTTCCCGGATGTATTAATTAATTATCTTTTAATGATTATTTTCAGTAACAGTAAATATTATTTTCATTTATTACATGTAAATAACTATTATTTACTTGAAATAAATGATAATATTAATTATTAATTACGTATAATATTTATTAACAGTGTGATTGATGGATTGTGGTGAATGGGGTGCAGGGAAGCCAACCACCTACACCCAAGCATCCCCTGCCTGTAGGTGGTTGGCTTCCCTGCCACCCACATTCACTACAATCAATCACTCAAACGTCATATTTAGACTTACATAACTCGGAACGGACTAAAAATTGAGACAAGTCGTAATGATAAAAAATGTTCTATTGATGGAGATCTTTCCTTACGTATACATCATATCGCTATACAGTGGTGGGGCAGATCTGCCCATTCTCCTTTAGATATAAAACAATATACTTTTGCATGTTGACTTTTCTCTTTCTTATCCTTATTTATGTAACTATTCCATTCTGATTTCTCTATTCTGAATTCTACTCATTTGCTCACTTTGTATTCAATTCTAATAGAGTTTCATAAATGAAATAGTTTGATACTTATCGAAAAAAAGTTTTGACTTATTTGAATTTGATTCTAGTAAATGATCTAGATCATTATTATCTAGATTTCAGTGACCATTTCCTATGCGTTTTTATATGATTGTTAATTCGTATTACACCGCAGTTGTGGGTTGTTATACTATCGTTCAAGTGTCAATATAGTCTCGTGTGATGTACTCGTCCGCCGACTTATCACGACTTATCAACAACCGTCAGTCTCCGCTTATTTTCCACTTTCAGCTTAAACGAATTTTATTATTATTTAACAAAGCTGAGACAAAGAAGTAGTTCAGTCAGATAAATGTATTTTCTTAACTCTAACCACAGTGAGTCGTGGAGATGGATGAATACTGTACATCTGTCATTGTCATGTTAAATAGGCGGAAGGATACACGCAATGACGATCTAAACTTAGTAGACAGAACATTTTAGAGCAGTAGAAAACCGACAGTGAAGTTCCACCAAAGAGACTGGAATCCAAAGTAGGAGGATTAGCGGAGTCTTACGCCTCAATGCAGATGAGATGGAGAAAATGGAGAAGCAAGAGAAAGTTAGAGAAATCCACCGAATAGTTGAAGAAGATCTATCGTGTTACAAATTTACGACGACAAGAAGAAAGCTGCGATGAAACATTTATTCCACAATTATTTACGAAAATGGAAATGACTCGAATAGAAGAAACAATTATTTATAGTTCAACCAATCATTTTCGACTATATTGAGTACAGAATATCATTGTTATCTTGCAACGTCTAGTAAATTTATACTAATTTCTTATACAACTTTTTTTGTAATATATCTATTGTATTTTTGTTTTTGATTTATTCATTTAATAAATTGTTTTTATTTTAAGTGATTTTTTACATCATGGTATCTATTTATTTGGTAGTAATACAATCAATCCTTATAAACATTATTAGCCAAGAAATTTCGATTTTCAAACAAAATCTACTTACTACCTCGTCATAGGAATGGAATCTGCTACATCATAAATTAAATCTACCAAATTTCAGCTACAATTTCATTACATTTTTTCATTACAAAAAAAGATAGAAATTAATTTTCTCATTGCTGTAAACGCTTATTTAATTACTATTAACATATTCTTTATTTCAAAGGTATTATTAAAGCTAAAATTTATAGAATTCGAATTATTTTTTTCAATTAGTATTAATATGGTTTAATCATTTGAGGAGCTTAGTTTCAAAACCCGCCATCTCCAAAATTAAGTTTTGGATATGATGGGGTTTGATAATGCATTCGCATTGGACATGGCGGGCTTTGAACAGCACTCGTATCGAAATCGTACCGCAATACATTGTTATATCGGTTTTTGAAGTTAAACTGTATGCAAACGGCGGGTTTTGATTTGAACTTAGCAACAAACTCCATTGGCTCGGAATTTTCAATTGTTGGAGATGGTGGGTTTTGATACTAAGCTCCTCATTTCATTTAATTAAAAATCACTGTCAATTCTTTATTCATAAAACAAATTACTTAATGAGTTTTTTTGCCATTGTCTATCTTTTCTTTTTGTAATGAAATTCCTCTCATTTCATTTCGTTTTTGCTAAGGATGAGTCGTACATTCGCTTAATTAGGCACATTAAGAATAATAAAATAACATTATCAACATTTATGTTAAGAACTGTCAAATCTTTATTGACTTAGCGTCCAAATCTCACCGTTCCATTTGAATATTACTCTTCTTCGTTTGCTCATATGTCTGTTTATAAGTTCATCACGCTAAAACGGCTGAAAGGATTTCCGTAAAATTTTTTACCTAGCTTTTTTAATGGTCCCACTTAAAATAGAAGCACCATATTTTGGTCTCCAAATATTCAAAATGGATGCCCCAGGGCTGCGTCTTTAGTCTCCACTACGCGAAACGTAAATATCTATTATTCGGTATTTCTGTAGGTAAAAAGAGAATTAAAATAAACAAAACAAAAAACTAAATGACTGTTCCTTGTTTGATAGAATTAAATGTTATTTTACAGTGGCGGCTATTCAGGGGAAGTAGGTGAAGTGGCACTTCACCAATTATTTATAATACAATATTATTTATTTATAATATAACAATTATTATAAGGAAAAAATTATTTTCCTTATCACGAATATTGGTTTTAATAGAAACGTATTTTTGTATTTTGTAAGTACCGCGCCGTTGGTGCGGGACTTTGTTCTGGCGCCGAGCCAAGTGAAGTAGGCTTTTATATGAAGTTTCTCAACCTCAGGGGCGGAGCTTAGCTGGATAACCGAAGTGATGTTGCTATGACAACCATGACGTCACCCGCTATATAGCATCGTATAGGTGAAGTTACAACTGAGAAATATGTTCTCTTCTTCCAATGTGAAATTTTTTCGGAGCGCGCTTGTTTCGCATTGCTGTGCTGTTTTAAATATGAATCCTGTTTATGATATATTGTGTGTTTTATTAGAAAAATCATTTTCATGTTGGAAAGACGAAGATATGAAGGAAGTTATTATAATATTTTTATTATATATATGTATATTATAATATAATTATTTTCCTACTAGCTCTTCACCTAACTTCACAGCCACGAGCCGCCACTGTTATTTTATTATATTCTTAATGCTATTCTAGAATTTATAAGTGACTAATTAACTAACATCTTTCCTCTAGCTTAAACGAAATGAAATTGGATCAATTTTATTAAAAAACAAATCAAAGACAAAAAAAAAATCATTATTTCAGCAATCTGTTTAATGTCAAGAATAAAGAATTTTAAATGAAGTAAAATGATCGAAACATATTAATGTTAATCTGAAAAAATAATTTACATTATGATACTGAAGAAATGAAGAAATTTTAGGCTTTAATTAATAAGCTCTTAAAATAAAAATATTATTTTAATAAAAAAAATTAATAATAAACTCGTAATTAAATAAGGGTCTTCAACAAAGAGAAAATTAATTTCCATTTTTTTCATGTAATTAAAAAAATGCTAAAAAATTGTAGATGAAGTTTGGTGTAATATTCTATTGAATTATTCCATTCTTTGTAATATTCCATTCCAAGAGCGAGGCATACGAAAATCGAAGCTGTTTGTCTAAAAATGTTGTAAGTAAAAATTATGATCTAAGATAATCATATATAGGAATTTATAATAAAAAAATTGCATAAATATACAGTACTGGATAAATAAAAAAACAAAATCCCACATATTAAATAACTTTCAAAAATAAATTATAATAGAACAAATTGTAAATTACGTACAGTTATTCTATACTGAATATACAGTATTAGAAAATAATTGGATGAAAATAATTTTCTTCTGCTCGAGTCATTTCCAGTTTCTTAAAGAATTGGTGAATAAATGTTTAACGGAAACTTTCTTCTTGTCGTCATTAATTTCTAATAAGATAGATCTTCTTCAGCTATTCCGTGGATTTCTCTTTCTCTTGCTTCTCCATTTTCGCCATCTCGTCTTCATTGAAGCGTAAGACTTCTCTAATCTTTTGACTTTGAATTCCAGGATCTCTTTGTTTGAACTGTCGGTTTCTATGTTCTACTACGTCTAGATCTTCATTGCATGTATCCTTCCGCCCATTTAACATTCAGTGGCAGACACACAATATTCATCTATCTTCGTGTTGGCAGAAGGTGGTTAAAAATTAAAGAAATATATTTTTGTCTGTAGATCTACTTTTTGATTCGACTTTGCAAGTAACAATACATTTTGTTTAAGCTGAAAGCGGAAAATAAGAGGACTAAGAGCTCGACAATTTGGCTAAGTCAAGGCTGTGATAAGTCGGCGGACAATCGCTTACCCACATGAACGTAATATCCACTTGATCAACGATAAGGTATCAATCCACGCCAATAATTGAGTAATAATATGAAGTAACACTCTTACAACAACGCAAATGAAATGGTCACCGAGATTTAACAATCATTTAATTATTTACTAAAAATCACCTCGAGTCTCAACACAATATATCAAAATTATAACATATTAAACAGTAAAATTAGAAGAAAAAAAAACCCACGTAATTATCTCGTAATTTTAATCATAATAAAAATAGGAAGTCCCAGGCCAGGGACGAAACTTTACGTGATAATTTTAATGTAAATATTAATTTTAAAATTTGTTGACGACTGTTCCTAATACATTAAGAATTGGAATTTTTAAAGAATTTTTTGACATTTTTTTTTTATTTATGATGAAGTTTAAAAATCTATGCGTGAACTTTGGAAACAAAATAAAAGTAATTAAGAAATTTGAAATAATAATGATTCTGAATACAACTTCTGAGTATGAAGTAGGGCCTCTGTATTAAGTAGCACCCAGGGTCACGTAGATGCCAATGACGGCCCTGAATTGAAATGATCAGCGAAACTGCCAAGGACTACCGAAATTTGTTTGCAAATAGCTAGCGCCTAATTAGAAATCACTAATTATTCATATTTTAATCAAGTTTTCTGAAAGATTGATGAAAAATTAGAATTGAAAAAAACTTTAAAAATTACAACTTTGTTCTAAGAAAAATAACGATTCGAAAACTCTTTCGCTCATTTGGTCATAAAAATGCTACCGTATTCTTAGATCTTTCGCCAAGTTTTGACGCTTTGTCTCATCTACAGCAGCTGTGACTACAAGTTTGTTAGCATAATTGGTCTCAATGTCGTCTTATTCAGACATGTCTTAAAGCATGAATCAGTCTTTAAGAACTGCGGTATCTTTAGATTACTCATTGTGGGCTGTGATTCACTATCTTCTTTAGCCTGGTTTGAAAGCCTGACCCTCCCGCACGATCACATGAGACCCGCCCGTGAATTAAGATGTCTTCCCGAAACTGCTTTTGACCCAACCTTTTCTTAGCAGTTAAAAGTAAGTTGTGGAAGAAACACTTTAAATATTCTCAAAAGGCGCGTATCTTTCTCTTAATAAAAAAGTTTAATTTCTCCGAATGCAATAAAATTGGTCCAAGTCTTTGAAAACATCCAACTCTTAGCAGCTTAGAAATTCTTATAACGGCAGCTTCAAATTATTGTTAAAAAGAAGCTACAGGTAAGAAGGGCCTAACGAAGTAAATTTCAATCCATAACGTTTACCTGTTGAACAGAGCAAATTCCATGAAAACTGGAGCATAAGAAGTAGAGTTATTTCATGTATATCACTTTTTGTTTGTCCCAGACGTCAAAATGGATTTAATATAATGCGTGCTTATCAAGGTCATCTCTAACTGGGAATTAGATATTAGAACTGGACAATAATGTAGTTTTCTATTCACTGGTGCAACTGTTAATAGCAGGTGAATGAACTGTCCAGTCTGGGTACCTGTGGCCCATTTCTCCGCGTTTGTATTTCAAGATATTAAAGGTGTTGGCTTTTCTTAATGCTTATCAATAACATTTGTCAGAGCTTATAATTTGCCAGAGTTCATTAAGATACAAAATCAAGATAAGAAAAGATATCTCAAAGGGATATTCTTTTGCTAAATATCTTCAGCAATATGTCATGAAATCTTTAGTTAAAAAGCTTAGATTGGGAAAAAAAAAGAGGCATAATTTATAAACAGTCACCATTGATTTACGGAAGATAAAGACTAACAACTGGTGAAATCTAAAGGATAATTATCTAAAGATTGTGATTGGATAATCACATGTTTTGATAATGATTGAATAGGTATTTAGGTATTATAAGTGCGCCAAAGGTAAAGGCTCCGGAGTTTCACTGACCATCGGGACCAGTTCAGATTCGTGGTCAGCACAATGTTCGCCGCGAAAAGGAAATTTGAAGATCAATTTTACAGGAGATTCTGTGGAACCTAGAGTCTGTCCGGTGAAGACGTAGTCTGCCAAAAATTCCTGACCTCTGACTCGCCATTGAACCAGGCTTCTGCAGCCCAAATGCCTAAACCACTGGACCACAGGGCCCAAAGTGATTGAGTAATTTGAATCAAATGAAAACGAAAACAGCTAAGTTAGCGATAATAGAATCAAAATGAATATCCTATGTTTACATTTCTATTAAAAAACTTATTGAATAAAATTAAACAATTTGATGAATAAGATATCAAACGAATTTATAATAAAAATTAGTGAATATAATTTTGTGCTAAAGCATGAATTTAAGAGCGATCCATAAAATTAAAAAAAAAAATTAAAAATAATAATAAGAAAGGAAGTATATTCACGTAAAGAAAAAATAAAAAAAAAGTTAGGTAAATAAGAAAAAAACAAAAACAAAACCCACGCGGACATTGAGAAAAACAGATTAAGAGAAAAAAAACCCAGTAGATATTCAGATTCAAACCGACAACTTCCAGCATGTGTCCGAGACCTTATCCATCAAACTATAGCTGACAACTGAAATGACATGATTGTATTTGTAACATTTAAGCTAGTATCGGAAATCCAATGAAAACAATGCCAAATTTTCTCGAAAATAGGGGGTGCGTTGGCCCTTAAAAATACCTTATTGCTACAGTGTTTGAGCCTCTGAACACGATGATGCAGTCCTTTTGTCGACTTTCCGTTCGAGAGTTGTTGGGAGTGGACAGACAGTTATGGACGGACGGACAAGACAAAATCAATAGCTACCGATTTTGGTCGCTATCACAATAGCTCCCAAACGAGTCGCTAATAATAATTCATTACAAGATAGTTGTTCTACCACATTGATCTCCAAATAGGAATTTCTGAAATCCACCAAATAGATCCTATTGGTATATTTTGAATAAAAGTAAAATCACCAAGTTCCTGCTCAGCTATCCGTTACGCAGCGAGTACAGAGCTTACAGCAAGCGAATTTTTTGACAACCGGATATAGAATAATTATGATCGTATTTTAAGTTAGGCCATACATAAGCATCATACGAAAATTTTTAAAAATCAATCCAATCGCTTTAACAAGGGATTTTAACGGTCGTTTTAATATTGTAAGAGGCTTGGAACCTCAAAATAAATATCCTATGTATTAAGTTGGACCATAAATTTAAATACCGAATTTTATAGATAGTTATCCAGCCGTTTTAGCCTTATGCGTCTACAAAGAAATAGAGATAAAAAAGAGACTAACAGATAAGATTTCGCGATTGATCAGTCAATTGAGTCATTCAATTTCCTCATATTAGAAGTTATTATTAAGAATTGTACTGGATTTAATGTAATCTAAGAGTGAGTATTCTATATTAGGGCTGTGACTATACCCATGTGGTATTTGTCATCACAAGACGAGTGATTAAGATTCTTTGCCATACTTAGTGTGTTATTTTGAATTAAATTATTTTTTAATTAAAAATCAACTCATTATCTATATATTTTTTTCAAGCAATTTAGATGATCCTCCGGCATCTTGAAATGTAAGAAATCGCAAATGAACCTAATTTGACAACCCAGCAATAGTTAATATGATGTATCACAACACAGGATTTGGGCACATTTTCTCTTTCCTTAGGGAGATTGGCTTTGTCCAATCTTCACATTGGTCTTCTCAGTCTATCTTGATGTTACAGCTCCTCTAAACCTTCTCTCTTTTTCATTGCTCTTTCTCTTTTATGTTCACTTCTATGTCTTTATTTCAGACATTTTGTATTGATGTCGAAAGACATTCGGACAGTTTATGGGAAAAATAAACACAAATAAGCTTCATTCTCAATACATTAACATTCGAATCTACATTGTTGTCTACTGATCAAACAGGAAGTCAATGTAATGAAGATTTCATCTTAAATATGAGATAATAATTCTCATTTATTCGATACTCGAGTAACACTCATCAACATTTCTTTGTCTACAAAGTATTACATCCTGTTGATAAACAAAATTATCAAAAATTAAACAAAAAAAAATTAGAATTGGGTATAAACTCGGCTGCTGGTCAGAGGCTGAGTATTAGGGGGAGGATCAATTAAGAGGACTGGCTAGGATTGGATATCAAAATAATCATAATCATGTCCTCATAAAATAAGCGTCGTACCCAATTTAAAAAAAAAACTCCGTCTATCAAGATTTTAAGAGTAGAATTTCAGGAATCATTTTTAATGGATGGGAAAGGTGCTGACCAAAATAAATGGGTCTATGTTTTTAAGTTAGACCATAAGTAAGCTACGTAATAAATTTGGTGGAATCTGTCCAACCGTTTTAACGTTAGAAACAGATAAGTTGACAAACAGACTAACAATGGAGAAGAATGTTTAAATAGAATAATGAGAATTTATTGTATGCTTCCCTTGCTCACTCAACAACATATTTTCAGATTGTAACTAACTCGGCAAAAGCACATTTGAACATTTTGTGATTAAACTTACTCAGAAATATTTATCTTAGGTTTAGGTTTGGAGTACTTTAAAGAAAGATCATTATCGATCTTTATTGCTGCCAAGAAAGAGATATCGCTATTAAATTCGAGGTTTACAACCGTAAGAAGTAAGTATTCAAAACGATGGGAACGGTAGCCAAGTGGTAAGGCACTTGACTGCGGGTTGGAGGAGCTCTAACCTCAGCGGAGATCGGGGATTTTTATGCGCTGAATTCTCCTCCAGTAGGTCCTCGGATTCACCCAGCCCTTTGTAGAATGGGTGAAGCGTTGGACTGATAACCAGATCTGATTTCAGTCCAGGGTTATTGAAGCTTTGTTCACCTTAACTCCAGCCGCTGTGGAACATATCTTTACCTACATCTTATTCAAAGCGAATTTTCTTTGATAAAAATTGGGGCTCATACAAAACAACATGAACCACTTAAAGTTGTCATTGGAGCCTAGAGTCATTACAAATTAAAAGAGATTAATCTACGACGTTAACTGTTTAATGATAAGCATTGTACATCTCACCATATATCTCGGTATTAATTAAGTTATTTGTTAAGGAATCTTAGTAAAAAAAAAAACAACACATTTTACCCTAAAAGGAATTTCCCTTAAGTAAGAAACAAAATTCATTCACCGCTGGTGCTTTTGTATGGTTGTGTTGATTTGTTAAGGTGACGCTTCGGGGAGCTGAAATAGTATCCTTAACTTTGTCACGCACTCTGAGCTATCATAAAAAGTAAATCTGACTGATGACGCCTAATAAGGCAGAAACAGCTGAGCCAGATTGTCGAGATGATAGCTTAGGATGTTCTTTAACTTCTTGAACTTGTGTGTTTTTGAATTTTTTTTCATACACTAATTATATGCATTTATTTTCTTAGAAATACACGTTACATTTATTTTTATTTATTTTTATAGAATTTTCCTTTTTCAATCAGATGAAGCAAGCTTTATTTTTTTTTTTTTAATAAATTGTGCTTTTTTTATCACAAAAAAATTCCAATAATTTCTTTAACAACAAACTACGATTCAGATGTACAAGAATTTGGTTTTGAATTTATGTTATTATTGTTTTTCCAACAAGGAAAGAGTTAAAAAATGAAACTCTTCTATAATTTGTTCGTGAAGCAAAATTTAGAAAATCGTTTACTTATTCATTCAGCTTTAACTACATTGAACTAATTCTATTAAATTTTTGGTAGAATTAATATAAAAAAATTGGAAAGTTTAGTTTTGTATATGATTCGTACTTATTTGCTATTTCAATGTGGACTAAGTCTTTCTGTCTCGATATTTGTGTGATTTTCTTTTCATGATTTCTTCTGATTTGGAATCACGTGTTGTTGACTGCGAATAAGTCAGTTCCTGATAAGCAACTACTTGAGCTGTTGAAATGCAGTTTCCATGTAGTGGGTGTTTGTGTACACACACCACCTGGCTTTAGAATAATCACCTACTTGGCTACAAGCTCTATTCATAAATGACGTCATCTTGTACGTTAAATTTACCCAGTAATCCGTTCACAATTGGAATTTTCTTAGAAATTATCAAATTTTAGTAAATTCGGTTAGTTATTAGTTTATATTAAATATGAGAAGTTTCTTGATCAATTTTAAGATTTTTATGAACAGAAATTTACATTTCATTCATCAGATCACCTGAGGTTTGTCTTAGTACATATTTTAACATATTTCTTGAACTTACGGATAAATGTTGGTCAGCAAGGGTGGTCTTTAGCAGTGTAGAGTCCGTCAGTTAACGATTGATCAAATTTAACATTCTAAACCAGTTGTTCGCAAAGATGATGGAAGTTTCAAGAGAAGGAATGTATCAAGTTTCAAGAGAAGAGAAGAGGAGTTTCGTTGTCAGAAAAATTTTCGAGTAAAACAATAAATTTTAAATTTTTATATCAAGATTTTCGATTTTATTTATTTATTTTTTTTTATTTATACCTTGTTCTCAAATTACTTTTATGTGCTTACAGTTTATGGTAATGAAATCCAATATCGTAAACAGAGGTAGCTCTGTTTTACTTCTATTGAAATGACAATTTTTTTTATTGTTTTAGTTATGTATTGTTGTTGTTTTTTTAATACCAAATTAATAGACCTTGAAACCGTGGTTTTGAAATTTCACTAGTTGTAATTTTGGAATCCCTCTGGTGATATCGTAGCCTCTCATGCTCTGAGCTATTAATCAAATATATCAAATAAAGCTGACTCATGAGTTCTAATTAGAACAAAACAACTGATTGTCAATAACTCTTGGTTGTGAAAATATGCAAGGTTTTTGTTTTGTTTCTCGAAGATATTCATATGTCATTCTTGAGCATACAACGTCTCACTTATTCCATCTGAACATCTTTCTGTGTGTGTTTGTATGCGCATCACGTTAAAACAGCTGGACGGATTTTCACAAAATTTAGCATACAGCTTAATTTTAGTCCAACTTAAAAGATGATCGCCTTTAGTTAGATCTCCCCTCCCCGCTAGTCCTAGAATGACACCCTCACCACAGCATGTTCTGTACCCCAAGATGCGATGGATGACTGAGTGAATACTTCAGTAATCGCAGTATTCGTATTAACTTTTCAATTTAATGGATTGCATTCCTTAGTCTAATTGACACTTAGCTCTTAATGGCTTGCTGTCATGAGCTTTCAATGTTTATTTTAGTTTATGGATTAATTGCTTTCATGATCCTGTAATAAATCTTAGATTAGTTTTTAAAGCAGTCCATGACGAATGGAAATATGTAAATACGTATAAGTACTTTTCAACAGTAATACAAAAGTATGAACGAAGATGCAGACAAAAAGTTTCATTAATGATTTCAAAGTTTTAAAAATGAATCACATTAGCTTTTCAGACAATTAGAATTCCAGATAATCACTATTTAGAATACCAACGAATGGGTTTTAATTTATCAACTTATTGACTTGAATTAAGAAATCTTGCAAATCAACTTAAACTTTTTTTTTCATTGAAGTCTGTTTGTACGCGCATCACGCTAAAACGCCTCGACCGATTTCCGTAAAATTTGGTACTATATTCTTATTTAAGGCCTATTTTTTAAACATAAGCGCCATTATTTTGGTCTTTGCTCTCTCCACCCATCCCACATTCTTCAAAAGTTGAACTCTATCCCGTCTTGCATGATAAGTCACTTCGCACTAGATAGTTATGCTTATAGTTATTTTCTAAACTTCTGGTCAATGCACTGTTGTATGAATTTAAAATTCAGTTTAATGTTTTAAAAATCTTTTATTATCATTGGCTCGTTTGTTTTGGCCTTCGACCTCCCATCCCTCAAAAATGACCTCCGAAATCATTCGCTAAAACGACGGATTTCACTAAAATTTGATGCAATGCTTATTTATTGTATTTTTTTAATACGATCACGATTATTTTGGTCAAAATGGAAGCTCCCAGGGCTTCAGCTCCACTTAGGCGAAGATAGCTGACCGCGTACCTATCTTGTTATTTGTAGATATTTTATGATTATTTTATCGATTTTCTTTGACAATTACAAGAAAAAGTGATATAATAGTCACGAAATCTTTGAATAATAAAATCCCTACAATATACAGAATACTTCGTCTCGTTTTATTATCCCGTTAAAGTTGGTTCCCAGATTTTTCATATGACAATTTTACAAATCATTGCTAACATTAATATCTCAAATGGAATAACGCCAGATAATCAAGATTAATAATGAAAATATATTCAATTCTTCTTTTAAATTCCTACATTTAATTGCCAGACTGTTTCCTAAAAGCAATAAATTTGCAATTTAAAAAAAAATGAATTTCATTACTAGCTTGTTTTCAGTAGAATGTAATTTTCTTCAGTGAAGCAGTTTTAAACTTTACAATTCGAGCTCTTTTTTGGAGTGCAATTATCGCTTTCATAAAAGCCTGGCAATTAAATTTAGTACTGCAAGTAATTATATTCTTATATTCTAAAAGATTTAAATAATATATCATTCATTTTTAAACGTGCAGATATGTAAATTATTAACAACCATCATTGCACATTTATATTGTACAATGATGGTTGTTAATAATAAGATTAAATAACTTTACTAAATTAATATTCTAGATTACAATCGTTGAACTAATTTGTGGGCAATGTTTAGACATATTCAAATTTATTATAATGAGAGTAAATTATAGTTGCATGATTTCTAATATAGACTAATGTTATTGGTTTTTTGTTTGTTTGCTTTTTTTTTTTTTTTTTTTTTAAAAAAAGTCAATTCTGAATTAATACCGCTTTTTAATTCAAGATTTTTACATATATAAATGACATATTATATACACATTACATATATAAATTATTTTTAATTGGAATTGGAATTTTAAAGATACAGGAAAAGAAAGATATAAAAATATTATTCATTTACAAAAAACTAATAACAATAATTATAAATTTTTAAGTTTGTTAGATATTATTACATATTAATACATATTATTATTGTATGCAATATATATATATAACGATTTTTATTCTTTAAAATGAAACACAGTGTAAACGGTCACAGATACAACATAAAAAAAATTTTATCACTGGAAATTTCTTGGCTGAGGCGAGCTTTAACCAAAAGCTTAGGCATCAGACAAGTATTGGCGTAAAATCGATGCAGTTCCAATTATGGCAGTTTTTTGGAGTTATTTTATATATATTTTTTTTGTACATAGTAGTAAAAAAATAGTAAAGTATTAACTTAAAAGAATTAATATAGTTTAAAATAAAAATTGTGAATTTGTGAATTTCTATATTTTTTTCCTTTTTTGTTATGTTATGTTTGATGCACGTTAAACCTTCTTACAATTAATATAGCTATTATTATTATTATTATTACTATTATTATTATTACTATTATTATTACTAACAACTGTAATGATAGCATATATGTAGGAGGTTTTTCTTAGTTTTGTCAGTGTAAGAAAGAGATGACCTTTTTTCTCCTTTCTATTTTTTTTTTCGTTCTGGTAATCTCCCATTTCCCGATGTGCCTGACTAGTTCACGAAGGGGAATCGTCCATCTTTTTATTCCCGGGAGCTTTTCCCTTCCCCTCCAACCACAAGGACGCTTTTCTAATTCCCAGATCAAAATGTAATTAAGTTAAAGGCAAGAAACAACCCAGGAGTGAAAAAAACCTCACCTAGATAACGTCAATAGACACTCAGGAGATAAGAAATACCAAGACATAAATAATGCAAATCTAATTTGTTGTGGATAAATTAAGGAATCCAATGAACCCTAAAACCATGATATCCCTTGACCTCTGTGGGGGTTTTTATAGAAAAACAAAAACAAAAAAGAAATTCTAATTTGATTTATGAAGTTCAGTCTCAATAATGTAATTTACTGAAGAACTTTTGTGATTTTTTTTTTCAAGGCACTATGAAAAAGGAAATCTTTATTTTCTAATTAAAAGATTAAGAAAATGATGAAAATACAGTTTTAATAAGTAAAAGGATTTAATGAGTAAAGATTTAATGAATCTTAAGGAATTAAAAAAAAAAAAGAAGAAAAAAATTAATTTTGATTTTACAGTGCGTCTCGTAATTTCTTGCAAGTGATATTTGTATCCTTCCGCCTTTCACATTACAATCATTACGTATTTCAAAATGGAGATTGATTTTAATAAATATATTTATTATTTTCTTTTGTCAAAATGTTGTTAAATGTTAATTATGTTAATTTATGATTCAATTTAAATAGATGATTGCAGATAAATATTATTTTTGTTTAAAGAATAATAAAAAGAATCTTAACGTGGTTTGTGAGGTTTTGTGTATTCAAAAGTAAATATAGAAAGAAAGTGTAATTTCAGAAATTGGTAGATTGATCATTAATTGGCTTTATTTGGCTGTTTCATCTTTCTATTATAAGCAATGTCGACAGGAAAAATGTCTCGTGAATGTCTCTTGAAAGCTGACATTTTTCTCTTATAATTTTATGTTGCTGCGACGCACCGTTTAGAGGAAACTTTGAGTAGCGTAGTGTATGGAGGAGCAGGAAATTCAAATTCTCGCGGCTAAACAGGAAATATTGGTTGATCGAATAAAATTTTGGCGTTTGAAGTTGGGACATAAATTAACATCGTATCAAATTTTAAAGCAGTCCGTTTAGTCGTTTTAACATGATACACATACAAAGAGACAAATAGACAAACAGAGGGCAAAAATATTTATATGAAATACTAAGACTTCGTATTCTCAGTAATCAATATATACTGTCCGGCCACCTCGGCTGTGCGCATGAATGTCTGGAGCCGTTGTGTCTCACAACAACTCTTCAAGCCGGTGGGGGCAGTGTGATGGTATGGGGGATGTTTTCCTGGCACACGTTGGGTCCAATAATACCTCTGAAGGCATGTCAGGATGCTGGAGCGTACCTAAAACATCGTAGCTGACCAAATGCAACTGTACATGTTAACAGTTTATCCTCATGAAATGGCTGCTTCCAGCAGGATGATGCGCTGGTGCACAAAGCCCGCATCACTATGGGATGGTTTGAAGAACATGACGATGACTTTTCCTTGCTGCAGTGGCCCGCTCAGTCCCCGGATCTCAGGCCGATTGAAAATTTGAGGGAAGAGCTGGAATGAGCTTTCACTCCAGGCCTACACCTCCATCAAATCTTCAGGAACTGCGTGACATACTCATGTCTGCGTGGTACACAATAGCTCAACAACGTTTTCAGCATCTTGTGGAATCCATGCCTCGACGAATTCAGGCTGTTTTGAGGGCTAAAGGAGAACCAACACGCTACTAGGTAGGTATACCTAATAAAGTGGACGGATAGTGTATATTTGTATTTGTATTATGCATATTGATGTATGTAAATGAAATACTTTTAGGGAAAGCCTGAAAATAATGATGTATGAAATCTTAATCTTATAGTGAAACACTATCAAGGATCTCTACAGAAGAAGCTGGCTTTTTCTACATTGTACAGATCACGTGCTCCTCAAAAGAAGTCTTATTGTGTTCGATTAAGTCTTATTCAAGCCTTTGTTGTCTCCATCTCAGTAGCTTAACATTTTTCAAAAGACACTTCAACGATATAAACCCAATCGAATATCTGTCGACTCAGCCAAAGTTGGGTTTGAGTGGTGACGACGTATCATTTTTCTTGAGCCAAGTCAAGGTAAATTCGTTTGGCAATCTATCTTCCGGCTGCTTAAATCCAATCCGTGAGCGGTCACTTCGTAGGGGGAGGCAGTGTCTTGAGACTCGCTTACTCAGCTCTTGTATCTCACTTGTAATGGCATTGACCCGATTGTCAGTTGTCAGCGCTTTTCATATTGATCGCAGTGGTGTTGCACTGGCCTCTCTTAAGAAATTGGCATTTGGGGCTGCCTCCTTTCCTCCAGGGGATAAAACCAAACGGAAGACATGAAAAGAATTGGGCTCTTCACACTTCATCCTCGAAGACCTCATCGATTAAATTACAGAAATGAATCGAAAATACTCAGTAAACGACTCACGAAAGAAAAATGAACAGTTTTACTTACACAGAGCTTTTAAAAATACAAAATAAACAGAACATAAGGATTTAAGTTAGAAACAGAATATCGAACTGTTAGGTACTTACGTATAAATATAAATTTACTTTTTTTAACTAAAATAATTGCTTAACTTGATAATAAAAATAAAACAAGCAGTTTCTCAAAGAACTAAATGCCTTTCCTTAGTGGTCTTTTTTTTTTTTTTTTATTTTCTCTGATTTTTAAAGGCGGGAAAACAATACAAAGAAAGTTTATGTGAGATTCTGAATTATAACAGTTGGGCAACAGAGATCGTCAATCTTCAAATTGATTAAAATTAGAAAAAAAATTAATTAAAATCATAAATACGTAAGAGTTTGTGAATCATTGCTAGAAATAAAGTAAATATCATTGATGTAGTCTTTCTTTCCATTAGACACAGCAGGGCCGTTTCTACCATTAGGCAAGACTAGGCGGCCGCCTAGGGCGGCAAGATTTTAGGGCGGCCGAAGGACGGAAAAAATTAATTTTATAAATATATAAACATATCAAACAGTGAAATTATTAATTATTAAACAAAGAATTGTGGAAAGAGGCGCGTGCGCTATCTCGCAAGAGGAGGGAAAAGGGAGGGGGACGGCAATTTTCAGTTCTCGCCTAGGGTGGCAGAACACCTAGAAACGGCTCTGATTAGACAACAATGAATAATGATAAATAAATTCATTGTTGTCATTTAGCAGAAGGAATGCACGCTTACCAAATCCTAATAACAATCTATAGAATTTTCGAAACTGATTAAATCCAACGAATTTTATACCTGTCAAACGAACGCAAATGAAGGGGATTATTAAAAGGATTTTATGCACTGCATGAGCTAGAGAGAAAAATTCACTATTTCTCTTCTATATTTTTCTGTGGGAGTTTTTTTTTCCATCTTTGTGTGAGTACATTTCACCTTTTACGCGAAGGTATCCATACGGAAGAATTTTCAAATAAAAAGTTAGATCGGTTCATAAATAGGCATATCAAGTTTCAAGATAATCCCTTCACTGGTTCAAAAGTTATTAACAGACCGCACAGTCATACAGATACACATACATAGAAATATATTAATTTTTATAATCTATCTTTTCTAAAATTAGCTAAAAATATTTCAATTTTACAAATAAGAACATTAAAATTGTCTTCTTTTGAGACTAGTTTTAATTTTCCCTTCATGTAAATACTACAAAGCATTTTTTCTTTTCAAGACCTTAGTAATTATGTCACTCAAGTGTTTCAAATCTAATATACATTACATTCTTAGAAATAGATTTTTTTTTCTTATTTCTGTCTTACTTCCATTTACTTGGCAAGCAGATTGATAAAAGAAACGAAAGGAGAGAAAAAAAAATACAGTGAAATGGAAAAGTTTTTAAGGTTTTGTTTTGTTTGCAATGCGAAGGTCAAACGGAAGAGTGGAACGATCGTTGTATAAAATCCCACTTCTTCCTCCCACGCTTCAATGCAATTCGCCTTCAGCCTACAGAATGGCAGATCACGTGATACGTAGAGGACAGAGGAGTTTTACAGTAGAGGCTTTTTACCTCATTGAAGGAGTGTCACCTCACTTATGCTTTTAATATTAAGCTTAAATATCAAATGTCTATGAATAATATTTTCACATCTCTCTTTCCTTCAGAGATGATAGCCCTATTAGATAAGTAAACAGATACATATCACATTACTTCAATATTGTAATTGGAAAGCTGGTTAAAATTTGAGATTACACCTGTATTAGGGGCTGTTCAAGTATTACGTAAGCATTCAAGGGGAGGGGGGGTCAAGCTTTGCTTATTTTTGCTGACAAGGGGGAGGGATCAGATCAGAGCAACGCTTACGGAAGACAGACAAACATTTTTTTCCCTTCAGTATTTCATGTGTATTTCAGTATTTCAGTGTATTTATTGTTAATGATTTGGCAAATCTTATGTAAGCACAAGGGGGGGGGGGAGGCGGTCTGGCGTCTGCTTATTTTTGTTTTCAAAGGGTGGGGTCTAAAATGACTAAAAATGTGCTTACATAATACTTGAACGGCCCCTTGAAGGCGGGTAAGCGTCACACTGGCAACTCGATGGCGGTTATTGGCGGAGATTCGTTGGAGGCTTACAAGCCTTTCTTCAATAAGAGAATGAGGCAATTTACATGTAAATCCCTTCCCTGCAGATTTGGCTTTCAAATTTTGATAAGTAATTTCAATACCAAGAAATCATTTCGCCACATTTCAATTATTGTAAAGACAAATTTCTAAGTTTTGGGCAACAAATATTAAAAACACACACACACCAGGTTAAGGTTTTAGATATACTCCCACCCATATTTTTCAGTTTCAGATTTTGACTTCAATGCGCCATATTTTTTGGTTTTAACATTTTTCAGATATTTCGTATATTTGCATATTGATTTCTTGCATCAAAGTAACTTGAATTATTAATTAACGTTCCAAGTTTTAGCTTTTTCTCTCATCGGAAATCGCAAAAAAATTAAATTTCATTAGGCTTTTATTAATAGAGGATTAGAATCCTCGTTATCAGTCCGAAATCTTCTGGGTCTCGTCCATCTTTCTGGATACCGGACATTCTATTGTCAGAAAACGCTATTAAGAAGAGTTGACTTGTCTATAGAGCTTTTGTCTAAGCGCTGTTGTTTTCAGCAAGTTATGGAGCATGATCGACTCTAGATGATCCGCCTGTGTCTCGAAACTGTCGCCTCCACGTGACTCTTTCAAACAATCTAAAATAGCGGCCTCTTCATTACCCTTCGCTTTCATCTTTTCAGTAGCTCTCCAACTTTGAATCGTTTTTCAAGTGGGTTCATGAAGGCATTTGGAGAAAAATTGCAACCATTGCGGTGACGCTAAATTACGAAATAAAAGGCATACGATGGAGAACTTCTTTTAACAAATTGATGTTCTGTGCAGCATCAGAACATTTGCACCGAATGGCTGAAGGTTTAGTGCATTGCCACTTACTGTATATTTATTTACGTTAATTCTGATTATAAAAAAAGTGTGCACTTTAAAAAGCAATACAAAACAAATCTTTCTTAATTTGCGGACGTATTCAGAATAGATCTTTCAGAAAGAAAAGCACTTTTTTTTTTTTTTTTTTTTTTACAAGCGAATTGACCACTTAGGATCACGCTACAACTTCTCCTTGTGTAGCGCTTTCTCTGTCTCCAATATTCCTTCATGCATTCGCTGACCTCCTTGTCGTTGATCTTCAGCCCAGACTCTTCCTAGTCTTCACGACTCTTCCTGCGGCTTGATGCACTTCCTAATTTTTCACTACGTTTCTAAATGAATTTCTGTCTAACATTTCGCCCTCTGAGATGTTTAATATTTCCATATCCCTCTTTGTTTCCTTAATCCGTGCTGTAGTGGTCTTCTTTCTCCAGAAGAATTCAAATAGCTGTTTAGTAAGTCTATTCGCATTCATTCGATGCAAATGTCCGAGGAACGTCAGCCTCATCTTCCTCATGGTCTCCGAGATTCTTTCCATCTTCTGATAAACTTCTTTGTAACTCCTAAGTTTCCACCCATTTTCAGTCTGAACAGCACCCGAAATTTTTCTGAGTAAATCCACCCAGGTACTTGAACTTCTTGACACTTTCGATTCGTTTTATTTCTGTTTTCAGGAATTTGGGTCCATCTTTGATATTTGTCATGAATTTGATCTTTTCTGTTGAAATCATCAATCCTGTTTGTCTTGCAATTTTTTCCAATAGATTAATTTGTATGATTGCGATCTCTGAACTTTATAAATAAAATAAATATGGAATTAATTGTTCAATAGTTACTGTTATGCCTCTTACGGGATTTAAACGGGAAAGGGAGCGGAGGGACAGTTTTCTTACAAACATGTTTTAATTATAAATGGATTTCAATATTGTACTGCATGTATTTTTTTAAAATTTAAACTTAGTTTTAAATTAGTTTTAGTTTTTAGTTTACTTGATGTAATTTGGTTTTTTGAATAAATAAAACGCTTTTTTGTGTTACATATGCAAGACTTCCGTAGCGAAAGGACAGTAGCTGGTTAGTTAAAAATAAAATTTAACAAAAATTTACTTTTTAATAGAGGTGGGCGAGTACTCGAGTTTTCGAGTATCTGTCGAGTATTTTTTAATACTCGGAGCTCGAGCGAGTAGTGGAGACTACTCGAAAACGCGAGTCGAGTAATTAAAATGTGTTGAAAATGCCGATCGCTGTTATTTTACAAAAAAATGTGTTTGGCAAATTAAAAACATACTTGAGTGTGTTTTTTTTTTACTTAATTCCTTTAAATGAATACGATTTAATTCGTATAATCACGCAGTAAGTAGAATAATTAATTCATCAGTCATCTATTTTGTTCCCGAACACCGTAGTCGGTGGAGACGAGACAGAGATGGGACCGAGACAGCATCGCAGACGACGCATAGTAATCATTATCGTATCATATCGGTAAAAAAATTCCTCTTAACATTGCAAAAAATAAATATGTCCCGATTCTTAACATTATAAAAATTCCAGCATATTCAACAACGAGTTTATTAGGGTACTTTACTTACTTGATTAATTCTAAATGTAATATTAGAATTATATTAGGCCTGCTTAATACTTACCTGACACTATTTTATTTACACTTGACCGTTTTTTTATTTTTTTTGTATCTTGAAGTATGGTCATTTCAGGTAAATTCATCAATTTACTTACACATTTTAACATTAAAAGTAAAGTGAAAAGAAAAAGATTAAGTCAAAATTTTATAATTTTGAGTTTATACATTTGTAGGCCTATATAATTGTAAACCAATATCGTAGAGATAAGGAACATTGTTTGTTTTAAATTTTATAATAAAAACTATTAGAAACTAAGTCTTTCTAATGGGACCGAGTCTCGACTCGACTCGACTCAAAAAACCACTACTCGCCCACCCTTACTTTTTAATAAAATTTTAAATCCCAAATCTTTTTTTTAAAAAATCAAAATAACTCATTTAAATTATTGCTAGTTTAATGAATGATATTGATTATCAGATCGAATTTTTCCTTGTTGTTATTATCATAATTGAAAGAACATTTCATGGAGATTGTGTAAAGCATTGATGAGTTTCATCTACTGTAAGGTTTTAATCAAAGCTAATAAACCAATTAAAACTGATGATTCAATAACCCATTCACGCAAATTGCCCTGCTTTGATATCCTTAATATGGTTGGATATTCGCTGTTGGAATTCCTCGTCAGCGACAGTTTCTACTGTCCCCGCCAACATTTTCTTGACAACAATTGAAGTATTAAGTCATGGCTATCAGTCATTCTAGAAGAAAGTAATTTAAGAATAAACTCTTACTTTGATTAACTGCTAATTTTTCAATCGCTAGTGAATGATTAGTTTGCAGTGGATTAACATAAATTCATTTCAGTTACATCAATAATGAAAATTCAGTAGATATGGAACACCAAGAAAAGGATGTAGAATATAGTAAACTGAATGTAGATAATTCAGTAATTGAGAATTATTGAAAAGCGCCATTTTGCTCACAAAGCTTTAAACCAATTGGATGGTGTTATGCATCATTTGACCAAGCGCCAAAATAGATGGGTTTTTTTTTAAGATTATTGCTCCATCTCTATCTAGCGAAAGGTGTAGGCTAAACTCTTTATAAAAAGTTGTTCCTGCTTGCTATCTCAACATAATTCTGCGGAAAATTAGTTTTGAATAAACGCCAATCGACTAATCGTAACGAATAAGATTTGCATCATGTGACTAACGACCTTTGCGCATGGTCATTTGATTCGAAATTCATACGTCATCAATGTGCGGTATATTTCATTTTGATACACAACACTCTTCATTTCATAAGAATAAATGTGAAGTAAGCTTTTGCGTTTATGCACATATCTCAAAAATCGAATTTTGGCGCTTGGTCAAATGATGCACAACAACACCCAATTAACCTGCTTCTCTCTTCACAGACGAAACTAACTTGTTTCTGCAGATTATTGCAAACTTACACTTCCTAAAAGAAGATTACTCATTAAGAAAAATGAAAAAACAAAAGTATAATTTGGATTGGTCTCATAATATAGAATATAACATATTGCTTAGCATCTGGGAGTTCCTTGAAATATGCTATATCTCCGGAAGTTTGAAAAAAAAAAAAAACTATTTCATATTTTCTTTTCATTCCTGTGTCTGTACCAACTCCAGAGTTGGAGCTGAACGGTATTTTTTTTTTGTGCTTATAATTGTGATCGTTACAGATATAGAAAGGTAGTTTTAATATCAATATAAAAAGGCTTCCATCTGATGACTGCAAAGATATCTCAAGAAGTGAAATGTACGGAGGGTTGAACATTGTTTTGTTTTGTTTTTTTGCTATTCAGGATAAAATCAGGCTTCGAGATCAAAGTTTTCGATTTCAACGATTCAGTTGTACTAAAATTATTAGAAAAAAGTGCAAACATTACAATTGATTGCTCGATTTAACAAATTTGTTTACCGTGAGTGAATTTTGATGAATTATTTTCTGAGGGATAAATAAAACTCAGAAATACAAAATCCACTAGTATGTTTTTTTATTAATATGTTATTAACATTACACTGTCAGTACAACCGAATATTACTTTTACTGTTACCTTGTGTTTATCAAAAGAAAAAGCTAACAATGACAAAAAGGTAATGTGGGCAAATGGGAAAGATCACTTACTGTTCCTTTAAAATAAAAACAAAAATTATTGAGTTCACTTTGTTAGTTCCATCAATTTCAGATTAGAGTCATTATGAAGTCAAACTGCAGCTGACCTTTCGTCTATTCCCTTAAATAGTATTCCTGATATTTATTTCCATTTAAGATTATACAAAATTGATCTAAAAAATCTAGACTTCATGATTAAGGTTTTCTTTGGACAAAAGTTAAAAAATAACTGAAGTCGGACGCGAATCCCCGGCTGTAAACACACCGTCCATTTTTATAAACCACTAATCTGCAGTGTAAGTTACATCTACAGGATGAAAGGTTTTTTCTTAATTAAGTGGTTAGAAGTAGCTGAATGGGTTTTAGGAGATTGTTGTTGATTTTTCTGACCTAGGTTCAATTCCAGGAGCTGATTTGAGAATTCATCTTTCTTTCTTATATGTTCATTTTGTTCAACGGAAACAAAGCAGGAGCTGTCCTAACTTCTTCTAAGTGTTGGTCTTACCTTGGCAATGTTTATTCACCTAAAAATCCACTTAAATTTGGATATTTGATTTGCGTTAAAAAAAAAAAGAAAAATCATAAGACTTTAGTTGATTACGTTTCTTCAGGTTTTCCCAAGCAGAGAGTAAACAAAAAAAAAAATCGCCTTTAAGGCAATGTTTTTTGTTTTCTTTTAGTTTTTTTTTACTTGATTGAACGACTACGACATCCTAAACCTTCCCATTCCAAACTCCTGGGTAACCGGGAGTGTAAGAAGTGTACGTACACCGGAAGAAACACGTATTTCTATGGTTGTCATAAAACAAAAACCAAAAAAAGGAATCGACAAAGAATAAGAGTGCGGGGGCTGCCAAATTTTACTTTGTAATTTCTGCTGTATTGCTATCGTCATGAAAGAAAGAAGAAACAAACAGGATGGCGATTTTCTTTTAGCACTGGCAGCAGTGCCGTTTCCCAATGAATTCCTGGATCCTGAATTCATGATTCTTGATAGTAGTCGTCAGCTGATTCCAAGTGGGTTGCTGACATCCAACCATCTGTCGATTTCTGCTTATTCTGCAACAAAGAGAGAAGATAGGCTTAAACACACTGCACGCGAATCGGGGTTAAACAGTGATTTCACAGTAATATCTTTCAATTTAAGAAATTAAACAATGTTTTTTAAACAAACTAAATAAAGAATACTATAAATAAATACAAAAGTAAATAATAACCTTTGATTCCTTAAAAACAAAAAAACAAGAATAAAAGGAATTAAAATGTTGAAAATGACTCTGCAAAGGTAGCTCGAAAGCTACAGCATATGTATGTATGTTTTTTTTTATATTGTTAATTATAATTTGTTATTTTTAAAATTATTTGTGTGTTGGCTGATACTTATTTCTTCAAAAGAAATTAGAAAACAGGAAACAACAAAGCTGAAGAAAAGCAAATAAAGAAATAAGCAGAAAGAAACAAAAAAAAAATGATAATTAGCGTTTCAGGAAAATAAATCTGTAATCTATAGATAGAACTATTTTTTATTTACTTACTTTTTTTTAAGAATGCTCCTTGAAGTTGAAGTTAATGAGTATTGTAGAATATCATGAAATGTAATGATTTCTAAAAAAGGAATTTACTGGAAATTAAAACTTAACTAATAAACCTTTTTTTATCTGCAAAAGACCTCTTTTATTACTTCTTCACTATTAGCCTTTGAATTTTATTCTCTGCCACAGTAGGTGCGAAAAAATATAAATAATAATAACAACTGACTTCTTTAATTATCTTCTCTACGTGGGAGGACAGTGCAATAAAACGCTGCTTAATAATGGTAAAAATTACTGGTAGTTTTCGGATTTCATTAAAAGAAGGAAGACAGGGAAAGAAAACTCAATAATATTTGACGTTTACTCGAGCTCTTACGAGATACTTTAGATATTATTACCCTGGCAATAAAATAGGAACTTGTTAAAATAAAAAATTACATCATTAAAAACAATATTTTACGTGCCCATATTAATGAAATATGATCTTAAAAATATTTTTAAATTATCCCTGTGAGTTGGCTTAAATCAAATTACATACCATTGTTTTTTCTTCTTTTGGAATTTTTTCGTAATTTTTTTCCGGAGCTTTCATTTGTGCGATTTGGAGCCTCACATTTGTAAGGCGCAATTTCGTTAAGATTTTGGTTAATAATTTTCTTTTTTTTTTTTCTTCTGAACATCTTTCTAGAAAACATGGTGGATAGGTACTCTCTGTTCGCTCTTTGAAGGTTGATCTGCGACTTCCAATAATCCACGAAAAAGCTCAACATACTGAAAGAGCTACCGATCCTTTTAATGCTTTTATTTATTTATTTATTTATTTATTTATTTATTTTATTTTTTTTTAGTTGAACGGCGAACATGTTAACTCCCAACCCCATTCCAAATTCCTCTTCCAACTGCGCTACAAAGAAATATGTAGCTACTAAAAGGCTGCGCCCGTTGCCGCTAATAACAGTCTAATCCCTCCCAACCCACTTTCAACGAAATATGAAAATTTCAAGTTTCAATCAGGATATTTCTCAGTATGATGTAATAAAAAGCGGGCGCTGCTCATTATTACGTGAGGTCTTACCTTTCTTCACTTACTGCACTTCAGAACGAATTGTTATTTTAAAATTACGCAATTTTTTTCATATTTGAACATTGATAATTTTTAAAAAAACATTTTACGTGTGTTAAAATAATATTATATAGTTAAAAACTAAAACACACAATTAAATTAGTAATACATACATATTTGCCGAATATTTCGAGCGCATTCACTGCGTCTCATTTTCAACGGGCTTGAACAAAATTAAAAACAAGAATATATACAATTTCAAATCTTACTATGACCAATCACAGTGCGTCTAATTGGATCCCCATCATGGGAACTTCCATATTTTTTGAAAAGGGAAATAATGATATCTTTTTAGTTTTTAACTATATAATATTATTTTAACACACGTAAAATGTTTTTTTAAAAATGTAATGTATTTGAATTTTACCCATAAGGGTGTCTTGATGACTTATAATTTTCAACCTGGTTTAATTTCATTTGTAATTGGAATAGAATGTTATATACGAAAGAAAGGCATGTATTTACAAAATAAAATTCGTCTAACATAAAGATGTAAATTAAAATTTGAGATATCATTATTTCCCTTTTCAAAAAATATGGAAGTTCCCATGATGGGGATCCAATTAGACGCACTGTGATTGGTCATAGTAAGATTTGAAATTGTATATATTCTTGTTTTTAATTTTGTTCAAGCCCGTTGAAAATGAGACGCAGTGAATGCGCTCGAAATATTCGGCAAATATGTATGTATTACTAATTTAATTGTGTGTTTTAGTTTTTAACTATAGAACATTGATAAGGGAATGTAATTTGTTATCTATTGTCATTGCAATCGAAAGATCTGCAAATGAGAATTTAGAAAAGATTTGTATTTTAGTTCTAAGTCTCAATTGTGAATCTATCAGAGGTCGTAAAGAGTAGCGTAAAAAAAACCACTGATTCGTATCCAACCAAAACAAAAAATGAGACCGTAAGTAATAAACAGATTTCGAAGCGCGCAAAAGAAGAAACTTTGCAATATGGTGGCCAGGTATTGATTTAAGAATTAGGTGACTGACGTAGTTAGGATCGACAGAAGTTTCAGTGGAGTGCCGCTGTCGTTCGCTGCTATTTACGACCTAGGTTCGATTCATAATAGAGAACGAAAAGAAAGAATATTTTCTAAATTCTCATTTGCAGATCTTTTGATTGCAATGACAATAGATAACTAATTTGTTATCCTTTGTCATTGCGATCAAAATGAGAATTTAGAAAATAGTTTTTCCCAACATGTTCAAAAGTAAAAAAGATTGCATAATTTTAAAATAAAAATTTTATGATTTAATTTATTCTGAAGCGCAATAAATGAACAAACTTAAGACCTTACGTAATAATAAGCAGCGCACGCTTTTCATTACATTATACTGAGAAATATCTTAATGGAGGCTTGAAATTTCGTTGGGGCGATTAGAGTGTTATTAGTGGCAACGGGCCGAGCCTTTTAGTAGCATTATATTTCTTTGTCGCATTGTTGTGAGAGGAATTTGGGATGGGGTTGGGAAATTACGATGCTGGCCGTTCAACAGCAAAAGTAATTAAATAAATAAATAAATAAAAGGACGCTATGTGCTTTTTCCAGAGATATAAAAAAATGGATTTTGGATGTGATGAGTGTTATAATCTTTCGGCACGCCAATGCTTCATGGCACCTTAATAATATATTTTTTTTAATATTTTCTAGTGATGAAGAGAAGTACATTTCCTAATTTCACTGAACTTAAGCTAGATTCATTGTATCACTTGAAATGCTTATTTTTTTCTTCCAAGGAAGTAGCCTCTTTCTAGAAACTCCCAGAACCAGTGAAACAGGGGATTATCTGCTAATCTACCCAACAACATTTTAATTTAGCTGAGACATATTTTATTAGATTATTGTCAAGTGTTTTTTTTTTGTTTAGAAACTAAGTTTTCTTAGTTTAATTCAGAGCAAAACCTTTCTCGTTTGGAGGAGGGTAGGGATTTAAATATGAAAGTCTCCTTCTATGTCTGAAGAGCTTAACTTTTCTACTGTTGTTCGCGCAATCAATTACGCAGTGTAACAATTTATTTCCGGTTGTGATGACAATCTAAACATATTTCATTGGAAGCTAATTAAAACGAAAAATTAGGTAATCTAATAAATGCATTAATCATTTCGAGTTGACTTTTCAATGTAATCCAATAATTTTCTCTAATCCTTTCACGAGCCTTTGGAGCTTTTGTTTGAATCTCAATTACGAAGGATACCTAATCAAAAGACTTCTTTTTTTGTGGAGGTTGTTTTAATTTTAATTTATTGAATATTACACTAATATTAATGAAATTGAACGTAGTTTAGAGATTGATAGGCTGTTGCGAGTTTCATATAGTGAACAATGTATTTGAACTGACAGAATTCGATCAATTAAGTAATAATAATGAACCAATGATAGAAATTTGGTGAAATTAATAAATAATATAATCCAGAAGTTTACGAATTTATTGACAGTGCCTAAAATAGAATAATTGAAATTCATGAAATTAATTAATAATTCGAATTTTTAGATAGTAATAAAAGTCACAAAATTAGTTAGTGATATAAATTATTAGAATATAACAATAAAAAAATCACGAAGATGGTTAGTGATAGAAATTATTTAGATATAACAGTAAAAAATTAATGAAATTGGTAAGTGATAGAAATTACTAGAATGTAACAACAAAAATTAACGAAATTAGTTAGGGATAGAAATTATTGGGATTTAATAATAAAAATTAACGAAATTAGTTAGTGATAGAAATTATTTAGATATAACAGTAAAAAATTAATGAAATTGGTAAGTGATACAAATTACTAGAATGTAACAACAAAAATTAACGAAATTAGTTAGTGATAGAAATTATTGGGATTTAATAATAAAAATTCACGAAATTAGTTAGTGATAGAAATTATTGGGAATTAATAATAAAAAAATCACGAAATTAGTTAGTAACAGAAATTATTGGGATTTAATAATAA
>JAFIDM010006943.1:41652062-41680147 GCA_023159025.1 Thereuonema tuberculata | reverse complement strand
GAAATTATTAGGATTTAATAATAAATAATCACGAAATTAGTTAGTAACAGAAATTATTGGGATTTAATATTAAAAAAATCACGAAATTAGTTAGTAATCGAAATTATTAGGATTTAATAATAAAAAATCACGAAATTAGTTAGTGATAGAAATTATTGGGATTAATAAAAAAAAAAAACGAATTCAAAAATCTCTTTGTATGCTACACTTATGTTCTTTATTAAAGTTAAAATTATATTTTTAGGATTACAGTAGGCTCGATCAACATACAGTATTCTGGACTTAATAGTTTATAGCAATTGAATTACTCATTTAAACAACCCAGTTAGTTTTGATTGTTTCTTGCGTCCTTCCCAATGTTTTCGAGCAGCAATGTCCCGCCATATTTCCGCGCAGTACAGTATTATTGTTTGGATTTTCGATTTTCGGAGGCGTTTCGGATAACCGGGGTTTCGGTTGACCCGAGTTCCGTTAACCAGGGTTTTACTGTATTAAAAATACTGTATCAATATTAATAATAACAGCAATTATTATTAATAATATCAATAAAATTTTGCGAAATTAATAAATAACAGAAATTAATAAAAGTAATAGAAATTCAGAAAACGAGTTTCACTGAAATACAAAATCTTTTTAATTTTTAAAATTGAAATCAAATATTATAATAAACAAAATAATCTTACAATGCATGAACAAAAACGATTGTATGGAAGTAACTTAATAATATTATTTCTTAATGATAGAAAAACTTAAAAATCGAAATTCTGAATCTTTTCTACTTAAGATAAGACAAATGAAAACACGTCTTTTGTAATTTCTGAATCGTCACTTATATTGTTGATTATTAAATAATTAAAAATATATTCTTTTTCTCATGTAATGTTCAAATTGACGAAGAAATAAAAATGAATGTTCACGAATGAAATCCTTTAACATTTGAAACCAACATATTATTATAAATTTCATTTCTGTTTTTGTTAAATTAAGCCTACAAAATGAGTTTACAGGCACTCCTCACTCGACGACCTACCTGTTTAACGGCCGCTCGGACTTACGACCAACTCTGCAGCGCGGGGAATCCCCTTTCTCAGACGTCTTAGGCGTGTTTCACAGTAACGAAAATGCGAACGAAACATGTCCGACCAATTAACAATATCGAAAACCTGAAATCCCTCTGCGAGCTTATACTAGAACGATTTTGATTCTCATACGATTTTTGAATGTCTTTTTTTACAAATCAACTTAAATTTTTTCGATGCATTATTTTTATAATTTTTGTTGTTTGTATTTTATATTCTGTAATATGTAAGAGATACAAATTAAAACAAAGTTATCAAGTTGGAGTTTTCTTTAATCTTTTACTTTATTTAGAATAAATAAAAAGGATTAAGCTCCTCATTATCGACTAATTCACTTAACGACCTAGTCGAAGGAACGGAACTAGGTCGTTAAGTGAGGAATGCTTGTATTTTATATATCTTTGATATCCTTGCACCTTTTAGTAATTTTAGGTATGGACGGAAGAATCTATTGAATTATTACAGTATCATTCAGGCTATTAACTTACGTATTGAAATACACTGAAACTATACAGATCTTTTAAAAGCCTTTTAAAAAAAAAGTCGAAATTTTGCCGTTAATGTAATGTTAATAGTAAAAGGAATACCAAAAAAATACTATTCATACGGGAAGAATTTTTTATTAAAAACAAAAAAGAATACAGTAATGAACTAAGGAAACATCTTAAAAAAAAAGAACATTTGCATTTCAATAAATTAAATGACCTTGCAGGAAACAGTGAACTTACGTTTTAATCCAGTGGATTCTCTGTTTATATCCGATAAATTATTTTAAATCTTGAAAATTTTTATTTACCTTTTAAGTTAATTGTGATGCTTAGTCAAGGTATTTCATCGAATCGCACATTATATGTCAGAGTCACATGTGGTTCGCCTCATAGGAATGTAACAGACTTAACGCTGGTGTAGTTCAGGAGTTTGACCACCCCTGAACTATACCAACGTTAAGTCTGTTATATTCCTATTGTTTATCATAAATGTAACTTTTCTTTATATAATTTTATATATCCAGAACCTGTACAAGGCACTAGAGCACACATATTTTATTTATTTATTTATTTTAATTGAGCATGCGAAACAACAGCAATCTTCACACTTGAGCGTTTTTGTTCGCTGTTTATCCATTTGACTCTTTGTCTGTTTGTATGCGCTTCACGTTAAAACGGTTGGACAGATTTCCATTAAATTTGGACTGTAACTTATTCATTGTCCAACTAAAACATGAGTACGATTATTTTGATTTACACTTCCCACCATTCTCAAAATGAGTCGTTCAACATATTAAATAATTAAAATATTATTTCTTGAAGCCCTATTAAGTTTCACTTAATATGGGTTATTGTTATTGGTTTTTGCTATCAATGACATAACGAACTCGGATCCAGATCTGCGTATTTTCCAGATAGTGGGTGCCTTATTATGATAATTAGTATGTATTGATGATTATACCATCACGAATAAACACTAACGATATGATGGAATACTGTTTAATATCTTAGACCACTCTTTATCATTTATATCTTAATTATGGAATGAAACAGTATAGTTACAAAGATCTTGAAGCTTTTTTTACATTCTAAATTTAAAATAACCATGAATACATCTGCATTGAAGAAAATTTCTGTCCTTGCACCTAAATAGAACTAACAAATATTTCAGTAAATACTGTATTTTATATGTAAAGTTCCCAATTTCATTTGTAGATCCCTCCTTCTACAGCCTCTACCATTAAATATTTCCAACATCACACCAAATTTAAATATAAAAAACTACATTTAATACTAAAAAGCAAATTTTCAAAAAGATTACGTCTTTTCTTTTTCAAGCCTAAAATATTTTAGGCTTGAAAAAGAAAAGACGTAATCTTTTTGAAAATTTGCTTGTTAGTATTAAATGTAGTTTTTTACGTTTAAATTTGGTGTGATGTTGGAAATACTGTATTTCCTTGAATTCACTTTCATTTAAGGTTAAATTCTGTTAAATCATATATTATAAAAATAGACTTCACTAATGTGAAACAAGATAATTTTCTGCCTTCAATAATTTCTTTATTGCCTTTTTTTTTTCTTTGTTGAAAACAAGCTGTGTTGTAATCCCTGGTTTTATTGAAGCTATAATGCTTTTAGATTTCATTAATGTGTTGATTAGTCTTTTTAAAACGCAATTGCAATATGGGAATTGTGAAAGGATTATTAAAAAGAACTAATGAATAAAAATAAAATTAAGCATCTGACGATTACTGTAATTTTAACAACTTCATGTTTGTCCAGTTGAGTCCATTAATAGTCAACTGCAATCAGTTAGTTATTATTCCATCGTTAACTATATGGGTATGATTGCGTTAAACTCAACAAATGGCAGTCATAAAAGGATTATGGGAATAACAAGTTTTAGAGGAACAATAGATACGTTAAACACTCATCAACGAAGATTTTATTGTTGTAATATTATAGAGTTTATGAAAACAACAGACAATTAACTGAAAAAAATGACTAAATTTGTCAAGCACATTAAATTTTTGTCAATTAATGTTTAATAATAAACATTATTACATAATGTTCATTTATGTAATATTAATAGTAAACTACTACTAATTTTTTTTATATTTTATTAATATTTGACTGTAGAGGGCCGTGAGTAAACCCCCACCGTACAAATGTACAATTCTCTATCACTCAGTACCACCCCATAGACGGCCTGTTCTCTCAGAGGATGAAAAGAAGAAGCAGATAAGCAAAAGAATGACAAGAAACATCCATACCGGCTTCGGGATTCGAACCCAGACACACCAGACACGTTCAGGTACATCAGTTTCAAGGCAGATCTCCATCTTGGCTAAAAGGCTAAGCCTGAACGCCTATCCATTTTACAAGAAAAATGAGGGATTTCTGATGCTATCCAGAGAAGATCACGACGTGCATCACAGGAAAACACCACATTTCCAGCTTTTTGTCTAGCTTTAGTTTCAAAGGGGATGGAGTTGAAACATGCGTCGTTTTTATTAGTCATTATATTCAAAAGTACTGCAAGTTGAACTCGTAACATGCAGACAGCAGCGCAATACAGCATTGGTATAACAACACAGCAAGTATATTGGCAAGTAGACAAAAAAAAATTAAAAATATTTTAAATTAATGCAAATGCTGAATAATATAATGAGGTTCCAAGTTCAGGTTTCAGAAGGAAACAGAGAACTTCAACTAAACAACGGTTCATAAAGGATTATAGCTCAGGAAAAGGAAATAAATAAATTGTATATTATTAAGATTTTAATTCTCTTATCGAAGGACGGGAAGTGAGAGATTTTTCTTTCCATGGGTATTTCTCCAGACAGATCCATTTTCTGTCACTGACTACTTTCTGGGGAGTTACGGCGGTCGAGCATCGGACTAGCCTCAACTTCCCTTTGATTGAAGGTAAGAGCCTCATCTCTGCGGTACCTACTCTCAAAGGAGAATGCTATTAACGATACTACAGGATTTTATTAAAAATTATTAGAAAAACGTACATTATTATAATATAATAATGAAAACAACAACTATAAAAACAACATTATAATTGTAATATTGAAAACTATTCATCTTAAAGAATTCTAAATAGTCTATTTTTACATAGAAAAGATCAGGTAAAAAATTTTCTTCCTTTTATTAGGTTGTTGCTTAAAATTTATTATTGTCTGTTCCTGGTATTCTAGTAAGTATTTTTAGCCTTTTTAACTTATTTTATTTAATTATTTTATCAAAAAAAATGAATGAGAAATTTTATTTATTAATTTAATAATAATAATAGTGATAGTAATAACAATTAAACATAACGGAAAATAAAATTTAGATTTTAGAATAATAAAAAACGAGATCCATTTTTTTTTCTTCTCTGAAACAAAAAGATTTAACGAATAATTTTTCTCCTCATTTTCCAGCTTTGCTACAAACTATGAAACATATCTAGCTATTTTAATATATTTATTCCTAGGATTCGTCGCACTTCAGAATCCATATTTATTTTTCCATTGTTCATACTATCTTTCTGGGAAGGAATAAAAGTGAATATTTTCCGTATTTCTACACATACCAGTGCATCCAATAATTTCTTTGCCGATTATTTAGATTTCTCGGCAGCAGGTGTATGTAATTCTACGGCATCACTTTCAAAGTCATCCTTACCAAGTTTCTAAAATTGCCGCCAGTGGCAGCACCAGTCAAGTGCACTGTTCCTGTAAGATAGCGGAACAATAGAAAATCAATTGTGTCTGATGATCTCTAAGCAATTAGTTAAGAACCAAAAATAAACATAAATGTCTGAAGGCATTTTAATTCTCAGTATAGTTTAATATTCTATTAGTAAATATATTAAATCATTTGTACTTTTTTCCTACAAAGTTTACATCTTTAATGATTGATATTGATACATAAAAAATAAAATTTAAATATTTTTTTATTTCTTTGATAGATTTCAAAATTACAATATTCAAAAATAGAATTAAAATTAAAACTATCTCTTTTTGGTATTATGGATAGGTACAAATAAACGAAAGTTAGATCTTAAGAGAAAACCAAAATCTTAAATTAAAATGATCTTTTTTCGTATTATTAGAAATTTTGCATTTTGATGCACATTCCTCATATTCAAGCATATTTTCTTTTGAACTTGATAATTGCTGGTGTTTATGAATTTCTTGTAGGTATTTTTTACTTTAAAAAATGAGCTTAAGTGAAATGTACTGTGACTTCACCTATTTTTTGACCCTTCCCTCGTTACATTTTGTCAGGCTAAGGACAACAGTCCCCCCCCCCCCCGACATACGCACGAAATTTAGAAATGGACAGAAGGTGACAGCACTTTTCTAAAAAAAAAAAAATAATAATAATAATAAATAAAAAACATTAGAAGCTAAACAAAGGATTTCTTTTTTTTAAATAAATAAATAAACTAAAACTTTACCTTTTCTGCGAAGTTTTCAGAAATTCCTTTATCAAGAATTATTGAAATTACATGATAACAAACAAAAATATAAACAAATACAAAAAACTGTCTCTTATTGATTGACTGTCGAATAATAATAATAATAATAATAAGCGCATTCATCATATGTTATCCAATCGTTAGGAAATTCATGGACACAACCACACATTCCTAGCATCCCTCACCCCTTTCAACACTTATTTTTTACACTTGGCAATATAGGCTTTGGTCTTGATCCGCCAAGCTGATATAGTTGGGGAAACCCAATATAGGAATATTTAGATAATAATAATAATGATAGTAGTTTAGTAAACATAAGATTTTAAGACAACTATATTGTTACACAATTAACAATCGTTATTAAAATTTAAGCGGATTAAAAAAAAGAAAAAAAAAATACAATTTTCTTTGAATTAAAACAAGATAAATTTATGAGACAAAAATATAAAATAAGTTTCAATTTCCAACCCTGTACTTTTTGTTTACATTAACATGAATGGATTTCTGTTCTATTGCTATTAATACTTTTTATTTAAACAATGAATATTAGCCCTTTTAACAAATCTATTAATTAATGCAAGGTTTGATGTCATTAAGGTTAATTCGAGTTCGACAATTTATTGTTAAGGAGGATTTATTCTTTTTTTTTTTTTCAGAAAATGTAAAATTTTTACTGTTTTCATTCAGATTTAGAATTTGAAAATAAATATAAGATTAACTTTAATCTTATCAAACTTAAAGGGAATTGAAATTCATTATTTAAAATAGTGAAATATTAATAGAAATAGAATAAAAAACAAAGCGATTAGAAAACCAATCACAATATTTCGCAACGTCTTCTGATAAGAAAATATAATTGACATTGCTTTAATTTCCTTATTATTCTAAATGTGAATGTTGCGATTGTTTTGATTGTTGTGCGTTGCATTGTGGGTACATGTCAACAGACAAAACGGGATTATAAGTCTTCTGATCCTTATCAGAAGACTAAAACAATGTTTTAATGTCAGATAGGTATTTTTATCGCCGTCTCTGCTATTTTATTAAAAAGGAACCACTTGGAAAAGATTACAAAAACAAAAGTTAGACTTTAATCCTGAAATATGCATACAAAGTTTCAAGAAGATGTAGTTTCCAAAGGTTGATTTTTTTGGGACACACAGACATACAGACTGGGTGATTTTGTTCAGCCTTACTTTCATATTGGAAAGTAAGCTACAAAATATTAAAAGTTTAAGAAACAATGTCTTGAGGAAAGTAGGCTTTTAGTTCCTTCTTAGAAACCTGCAATTAGTGAAATAGGTTTTGAGTAATCTGGAACCCAGGTGTAATGGAAGAGAGTCGTAATCTTTGCTTATATCGTCTTTAAGATTAGATGTTCCTTTCACGCAACCAAGAGGATTGGGTTTTTCTTGAAGACTTATAACGAGACTAAAGATACGTTCCACAGATAAGCAGAAGAAGTCAAAAAAGATCTTCAAGAAGAAAAAGGAGGAAAGAAAAAAATCGAATGAACGAACAAGGAAATTAGAAATTTTAATGAGAAATTTCTCTATCTAATTTTTTTGTTTCTATCAAAATGAAGAAACTTCGAGATGGTTCATTATGAAATAACTCAAGATCATCAACTTTTCCATCTATTTTTTTTCGTTCGATAACTGAAGATAATGATTTTTACTGAGATTTTCTAAAAATCAAATTCAATTTTGTTTTCTTTTAAAATACGTAAAATAAAGCAATTTTAATTTGGATTTTTTTAGTTTTTTATTCCTTAAAATGAATCATCATTTTTTAAAAATGAGTTTTTGAACAAAAATTTAAACATTAAATGTTGATTGTTCAAGGGTCGAATGAAAATATAAATTAAGTTTTTATTCTTAAATTTTTACTTTCTGTTCATTATATTTAACATTACAAACCTAATATTAATGCAAATGATTGATTAAAAATTATTTTGTGACAATATATAATTTTATTTTTAATATTTCTATTTATTTTTTAATTTTTTTTTTTGCTTTATTAGTATCGCATTTACGAAAATGTAAATTTACGAATTATTCCAAAGAAAAGAAAATGAAGTGGTTTTTTTTTGTTTGTTGATACTTACAAATTAAAACATTCTATTGAATAATTGTCTTTCTTCATTCTACTTTTATTTGACCTTTGTTTAAGAGTGTTTATTTAACTGTACTTGTAATCAGTGGCGATTTATGATTTTACCAGAGGAAAGGATGCCTAATGAGTTCACCACCAGAATTAAAATTTTAAATATGTATACCATGCCTCCCCCGTAAACTGACTTACAAGCCCACAGAAACTTACGTTTTACATAGGGATAGGCCTAACAGATTATTAATTTATTAAATCATGATTTCTTAAAATGTACTTACTGGTTTAGTTATCTATAAAAAAAAAAAACATTCTTTGGTCCTGGAAGTTCTGAAATCAAAATGTAATAAAATATGAGACTTACATAAATCAGTTGAAGAGAAGCGATGAATGTTGGTTTGGTGGTTTTCCTGTTGCTTTATTCAGGGCACTGTGATGATGTTTAGACGTGATCCATTTTGTCGCAAACTTTTCTGCATTGAAGCAATGCACGATTTATTGAGATAAAAAGCAGATTTGAAAGTGTTGCAATTTGTAACTTATTCCTTTGATCAGTCAATAAAGATCAGAAGAAATAAAGACAGACAAATTCCTATCTCAGAAAAATACAAATTTAATTTTTGTTTCAATGAAACTAAGATTCTTATCTAACAATTTAATATTTATGTAAATTTAATATATCCAGTGGAAGGGAAATAATTATCCCTGGCTGGGATTCATCATTCATATCCAGAGGTTGGGATGGTCCAAGCCAGTGGGAGGGAAATACGCCCTACAAATCGCACCCTGCTTATAACACGAATTAAATCAGAGATGGAAATCGTTACACGTAACATAGTGAAATATTGGCATGATGTAAAGTAAGGAAAAAAATGAGGCCCATTGGGACGCTGGAGATAAGGATCGAATTTTTCAGTGACCGGGGACTGAGATGAGGTTGGGTTGTCAGGCTAAAGCTCGCCCGCCTCTACCCCCGGGACAAAAACCCGGTACCCATTTTAGAGGGCTGGGTAGACCCTAGGACCCGTTTGGAGGAGAATAGAGCGTGGAAAATAAATCCCCGACCTCTGTCGAGGCCGCGGATCGAACCCACCACTCAGCTCATAGTTAGGGCCAACATAGTTATTTGTTTTCACAATATCTTTAAAAATAATTATTTGCCACATCTCTTCAATCACGACAATGTTTCAACGTATCTGTAAATAAAGACTATTTATTTTTAAAAAATTATTTTAAAAAATACATAACCTCTAAACATGAATGAGAAAATATATTTATTTATACTACTACTAATAATAATAACTAGATTATTTTTTAATTTTTAAATTTATATGTATAATTTATAATTTTATGACGTAATGTAATATAAATATATTTAGTTGTTAGTAAAGAAAATTATTTATATAAATAAATGAATAAATAAATAAATAAATAAATAAATCATATATTATAAAAGCGTTATTTTGTCTGTCATAAGACTTTATGTTTTTCCAATTTTGTGACCAAACTATAAGAGATAGAGTGGTCATGTAAATGGATAAAATGTAGATCTTTTTAAGACAAACAAAATGCTACAAAAATCTTTCGAAAAAAGCTTTTGGTTTCCAAGATGGCGCTTTTTAAAGGTTTAAATTTTGACTTTTTCTCAATTTAAACGAAAAGTATAAAAGATGGAAGAGAACATTATATTGAGAAAATTGTTGGTATTTGAAAGTTCTATCGAACGATATATCACTTATTCACAAACGCTTCAGCGTTTGCAAGATACATGCAAAAATGTGAATTTTCGGTGTGTGACGCCGACCCGCAATACATCCGAGTTATTCGGAGAAGCCAACGGGCTGGGAAGTTATATATTCTCCGACGATCGCAACATTAATTTGCTAAATAAATAAAGTTTTTTTTTTGAATGTTATATATGCAAGGGTTCCGGAGCGAAGCGACGGTACCCGGGCTATTATTATTATTATGTATTATAAAAACGTATATTATAAAACGTTATTCTGTCTGTCATTCTGTAAGCAAAATGCTAAATTACAAATTACTAAAGTGTTACTGAAATAGAGAATCTATTCATAAAAAATGAAAATATATTAAACAACTGTCCAAGTACACTGATTGGCGACGTAAATATAGATATTTTCAAAATGAAACAATGTAGTACCGAAATACGTAAAACTTATGTGCAATAATGGTTTCAAAAATCGTCTTTACGAAACAACAAGAAACTGTACAATTCATGGAAATACGAAAATAAATATAGATCATATTTTCATAAATAAACATGATATCAAAACACCAGGAATAATATGTAAAGAACGAATCGGATAACAGTTGAAAATGAGAAAATAACACATTCAAATATAATCTATAAAGAACTAATCAATGATGTTAACAAAACAAAATTCATGAAAATATACATATATAAAAAGTCCTGACTCACTCACTCACTGACTCATCAACGCTTACCCCAAACCCTTGGATCTAGAAAGCTGACATTTTGCATAGAGGTTTCCTTTATGATGTAGACAAGGAATAAGGCCGGATTTTTCGAAATTCGGGATAGAGAATAATCTGGCAAACTGACGATGAAGTGTATGGCGGCAACCCCAGGTGTGTGGCGCCAACCCGCAATACACCTGAGTTAAGTGGAGAAGGGCACAACGGGCTGGAAAGTCGTATATTCTCCGATCTCAATATTAATTTGCTAAATAAATAAAGTTTTTTTTTTTTTTTAATGCTATATACGCAAGGGTTCCGGAGCGAAGCGACGGTACCCGGCTAGTAAATAAATAATATTCTGGCTTATTTTTTGCCTAATTATTCCGTTATAACATTAAACGTAACGGAATACGACAGTTAGATTTTAAAGTAACAAAAAAAAGGAAATTACTTTTTCCCTGAAACGTAAAAAATAAAGAATAATTTTTTTTTCGTTTGTCAGATCTATTTAAATATTTCAATAAAACATTACAGAGACTGTGAACATGACTAGTGCTGCCAATGGCGGCAATTTTAGAAACTTCTTTGGGATAACTTCGAAATTGGAGACGAGCACATACTCCCGAGTGAGCAAAAGCAAGATCAAAAACGTATTTCAAAGTGGACAAACATCGTAAGTTTGTTTTGGAATATCGAGGTTGTGGAATAAAAATTTAATAATTATAATTTTATATCCAGTGCTCTCTGTCACCCATCATATATTTTTTTTTCTTCAATAATACAGTATATCACTCATTTGAGTAATGCTTTGCAGCTATAATCGTTTCTGTATCGATTATGCAAATAATTTTTTTTTAAATGAGCTGAAATCTATTAAAACATTACAAACTCGTTAAGAGAATACCAGAAAATGTCATTTAAAATAATAAACATTAAATACAGATGGATGACTCCAAGCTATTTAGTCTATCACAAATAATTCATATTAGGTCGACATATAATCACTTCAAAACAATCAGTGAAAAGCTTATTTCCTTCAATTACTTTAAATACTAAATCCCAGATTTATGCTTTTAATATTAAATTCAATCCTGACTTATTAACCACAAACAACATCCAACTGCCATTGAAAAGCTACTCAGATCGTCAACTTTGAAATAAAATTCTCAAGAAATTCGTGACTGTTCACATCTGGTTCAAATTTAAAAAAAAAAGTAAACAACTTATCACAACAAGCGTAGTGAACAGTCAGTTTCAATTTAATATCTTGTAGGTATTTCATATCACTTTCAATAATGTATTCTGGTAGATATTATGGTACTTTTTAGCCTTACATCTTTCTTATCCCACCCTTTTTTCTTTATTGGCAATGCCTTTACAGTCTCATAGAAGCAAATCATCTACTAAACAAATAATTAATTGGTAGTGTAATATTTCCTATATAGTTGATATAAAAAATATAATTTTTTTTTTCCAAAAGGTAAAAATGTTTTTTTTTTTTTCCTCATGTAATTCTTATTGTTTTGTATTATTTGTTAGTCCTTTGTATTATCGATGGGATCCCCTTTAGGGTCACTGGGCTGTCAAAACTTGTAAATTTTACAAGCAATAGATTGTTGCTATCATTATCATTATTCAGTTCATTCAGGAAATTCTTGTTTAAATTCTTATTTAAATTCTTGTTTAAATTCGAAATCCTTCTCGATTGAGACTTCCAGTAATGCATTGCAAGAGAAACAATCCTTTATCGTGTTTTCGTATTGATTTGGCCTCAATAACCTCCACTGCTTGTAAAAAAAATCCGTTGTGCATCTGGGCAATATCCTGGGATTCCTTGAAAGCAAGAATCTGATTAGGGAAACAGGAAAATAAATGAGTTTATGCTTCGCCTAATGGCGTCAAACCTTCTGTACAGGAGGTCCGCAATTATCGAATTTTTCTCGCGTATCTCTAATGAGAACACGAGGGCTGAGAAGAGTACCTAACAAAAACCTTTAAATGGAATACCGGTTTCACAGCCATAGATAATAGTTGTCGTATTTTTATACTTACGTGTTTTAGCTTTTTAAAAAAGTGTCATTATATTGAAGAATTACGAAATAAATTTTTAGTGACTAAGCAGTGCAATCTGTATTTAATTAATTTGATTGTTTTTATTAAATAAATTTAAAAACTAACTGCTAGTATTAATATCATAGATGCCTTTTTAGATTTAATTCATGTTTTTAGGAATAACTTCACAGTTTTTATTTGAGAATACTTCTTTGTTTCACTTTATCAGTATACAAAGAATTGCAAGCTGTTTTAACTTGATTGAATATAAGGACTCCTGCTGAATTAGATAATTTTAAGTTTTAGCAATAAAACAGAACTTTGGATAGAAGTAGTATGTAGACCTACTACAGATAGTACGTACTATAGACAAGCAACTATGTCCAAATAAGAATAATTTTCTTGTTCATCAGAAAGTGAATCACAGAAAAACAATACCAATTGCCTTGAACAAAAATCCTATAATAGTTGAAGTTACGCCCTGACAATGATTTTGACGAATTCTTAATCAGTTTTGTATCAGAACATGTATTCCAGTCTACAGCTTACAGTATTTTTACTCAACAGAATAATCTTCAGAAAGTCTGAGGGGTTTATAGAATTATTAATAAGAAGTTCTTGAAAGAACTTAAAGAAAACTTTCCTTAAATCTTGCTTTTTTAAAAAGATTTTTTTTTTAGTTTCAAGTCGTAAAAATTAATACAAATGACAAGTCTCCTTTCATTGTAAATTACAATTTTGCTTGCTCATTACAAACAGTATTAAGCTTGCAAATTGTTTATTTAATTCGCTTAAATACAATTAATTTAAATTATAATAAAGCTCGCGCAGATATTAAAAAGATTTAAAGGCGGATTAATATTCACTGTTTAATTCAGTGTTTTATTTGAAATGCTTTTCTGTTGGAATTTTAATTACTTTCCCGCGCTTATTTCTCGTCAAGGACCCACAGGGGAAAATTTAAATGCAAAAGCTACATCAACTCTTGCTATAAATATGTATACCAAGTTTGAAAAAGATCCATTCAAAGTGATTAGGGAAACAAACACAGACACTGTCTTAAGAGCCACAGTTTTTTTATGAAAACTAAAATAGTAAAATTCATTTTACGTAGGATGACAGAATAAATGCTAGGATCAATGTTATTAGAAGATTCATTCATTTTTAGGCTTCTGATACCCAGTATCAGATGCCTTAAGGACTATAAGCACTACTCCGTCTTCCGTTATTTTTCCGTAACGTAATTGCTTAAGTGACGTAGTTATGTCTTCAGGGTCACAAGAATGGGAAACAATTACGTGAAATAAAAATCACATTTGACCATGTATTTCTATTAATCTATATTCAAACATTTACAATCCTAAAAATTTCAGGTAATTGTTCCCCATTCTTGTGACCCTGAAGACATAACTAGGTCACTTAAGCAATTACGTTATGGAAACTTAACGGAAGACGGAGTAGTGCATGTAGTCCTTTATATCCCCGCTTTGTCTGTCTGTCTGTAGACAGCTATCAGCTCAGCAACAATTACAACAATCACAATTGCGCCTTTTGTATTCGTAACAATTTATAATATAGCTCAGTAACAATCACAATAATCACAATAATCGCAACTTAAAAGTTCCCCTTTTTGCATTCGCAACAATCACATTTATAATAATAAGGAAATTAAAGCAATAATTAATTCAACCTAATGTGAACAAAATGAAATGAAATTTTGAAGTATTATGGTTTAACTTTGAAACAGCATTATTATATTATCTTATATGTATCAGAAGCCGATGCGGAGCATTGTGATTGGTTCACTAATCGCTATCGCTACCTTGTTTAGCACTCTAGAGATCTGAAAATGAATGAAATATGTAGAGGAAAAGAAATTAGCGCAGTTTTATTAAAAGCATTTATTTTAATCTTAATCTATAAATTGCGTTTTCAAATTAATAAACAATAATTAATTGAGGTTTTAATTTTCTTTTCTTTATGAAAACACTAGATTTTTATTATTTGAAATGATAAGTTGATTCTCTTCCTTCCTCGCCTCTAAATGAATCAACAAATTGCTGACTGTGAAAAGATCAACAATCCAACGTTTTATCATCCACTGTCAAGGACTTCTGTTGAAACAACTTTGCTTTCAGCATCATCAGCTTTCAAAAGGAAATAACACAAGATGTTTGAAGACTTAAAGAGTACTTTCAAATGTAATGTGTTAAAATTTGTTTTCCTTTTTTTTTTCTTTGAAAGGCGTGAAACGAAAACCTTACATTTATTTGAAAATTCTACAATCTGCTGAATATGGAATGCATTTTATAAAAATAAATAAAAATCCACTTTGTTTACTTAAGTTGTTGGAAGCGGATCTAACTTTAATTATGTCAAATCATTCGCTAATTAACTATAAGGGGATTAAGATTCATTGTTTCAAATTAAAACAATCTTTAATTAAAATTCAAACAATGAAGTATCAAGGAAAATGGGATAAAAATCGTGTTTAGATTCCAATGCTTTTCTATGTAAATTTTTGTCGCCTTCTATCGATCGTTGTTGGACAAGGACCAGTTTAGAAAAAATCTCAATCTATAAGTTAGATCATCCCTAGTCCTTGAATATGCTTACCAAGTTTCAAGATGATCCATCCAGTGACTCAAAAGTGATTAAGGAACATACACACAAACAGACTTTCTGATTTGATGAGCCTCCTTTTCCAATTTCTTATTGGAAATTAGGGATGAAATAATTGCTCAGAAAAGAAAATGAATCGTCTAAACTTGCAAGTAAACTTTGTTTTGTATTTATCGTTAGTTATCTTGATAAAAGAGTACTTTTAAGGAGTCTTCTATTTTGGTTATTTTGGATCTCTGGAGCAAGGGCAGAATCACATTCAGTAATAAATAATCTTCTATCATTAAAGTTTAACTTTTTTAAATTAATAAGTTTGTTGAGTTATAATAGCCAGTAAAAGTCAAGGATGTGTTCCCAATAAAACGTGTATGGGATTTGAATGTATGCCATCGCATTCTTCACCAGCAATTAGTGCAGAAAAATTGCATGACCAATTACGTGATAAAACCACAAGAGACTACCAGAAGTCTTTACCACTCACAGCCACAATTTATTACTGAATGTGGTGCCAGTAGGGTTCGTTCTGCTACCTACAAACTTACAGTATTTTTTTGGTAATATAAATTGTTCATTTGTTCTGATAACTTACTTACAAATTCATTCTCTCCTTTATTCTTTCATCCCTATAGAAGAGTGGATATTCCTATCATTGCTAAATGTTGAAGCCGTGAAGAATCTTGCACAATTATAGTTTGTAGTGATTGTTCGCAGTTTTCTTTATCGGTTTTGAAGAAGAGTGACTAAATTATCGAACTTTTATTTTTCTATAGATTAAAAGCAATAAATAAACTTTGTAAAAAAGTGTCTGAATTACAGTTAGTAAAATTCCTGTTATCTCATTACAAAGATCCAAAATCTTGAAATGCTTAACTCCCATTTTAAGAATATTTAAAAAGATACAACTTAAATTTTTCGAATATATAAAATGAAATTTAGTAGAAATCCTTCTTCTTTTTGGGTAAATTCTCTGCAATTATTAAAAAGAAAAAGATTAAACTCTGTGTTCAAGTGTAAGTATACTTAAATTCATAATCAATTAAAAAAACAAATAACAAAGCAATACTGGTGAAATGTTTCTTGATATCTAAAAGGGGTCGTTCAAGTATTACGTAAGCAAATTTTTAGTTATTTTAGACCCCCTCCCCCCGCTAGCAAAAGTAAGCAGATGCTCGACACCCCCTCCTTGTGCTTATGTAAGAATTATAGACCTCTGGTCGCAGTGCTTGGCTTCTGCCACCCACCTCCACTACATACATACATACATATGTAAGAATTGCCAAGTCATTAACAGTAAATACCACTGAACAATAAATTAAAACAGTCAAAATTATATCAAAATTTTAACGTGTGCTTGCTTGTCTCTAAATAATTGTCTCTAAACATTGCTTTGACTATCCTCTCCCCCATGTCAGCAAAAATAAACAAAGCTTGAACCTACTCCCCCCCTTCTCTTGAATGCTTACGAATAATTGAACGGGAAAATATCAAACTTTTAAAATCACCTTATTAAAAAAATAATAAATAGATTACAATTTAATAGGAAATTTAAATTTTATCCAATAGCTACTGATAATGTGAAATATCTACGCAAGGTGTAGTTTTACTTAGTTGGCTTTTGTATTTGCCAAATAATGCTAAACCCAACCTGAACAGCCAGACACCTATTTTCTATCTTGGAAAGTGATGATGGAATGTGTTTTATCAATTTGAAGTAGTTGGATAAAAATAACAAAATGAAAGATAGTTGGATAGCAGTAAAAAAAGGAAAGATTGTAACTTTATACCATTCCTTGGCTAATAACAATAGTTTAAGTAAGATAAAACATTAGACAATAAAATAGTTTAGATTTAACGTAATGTAGTAGTATATAGTTTATAATAAAATGTGCTTTGCTTGAGTTTAATTCACAGACATCAGTTGCTATGACAAGTCAACTGTCAATTCCTTGTAATACAAACTGTATTCTTCGTACATTGTCTAAGTTATAAAGTTTTCTTTTTATTTGCTTTTTTTTTTCTTTTTGTTTTTTTGGAGGGTGTATATCCATGTAAAATTTAACAGAGAAACATTGCCTCTAGAAGACCTATTAAGACTGCAACCAGTACGAATCCCTTGCAACACTACAGAAGACAAATACAATAAGCCACTTCGCAATATCAAACTACAATGGAAAGCACCGAGTTCCCTAGACTTTGGCAAAACACGAGGAGTTTTTCTTCCAATCAGTAGAATATTCTACATATTTCTGCGGAACAAGTAACTCAGTTAAAACATTAATTTCATTACAATTTGGTAAATAAGTTGGAATTTCGGCTGTCAAAAACAATCTTGTTTAAAATTTCCAGAAAATCAGGAAAAGTACAACTTCTTGCATCTTCTTCTTGGTTTTTGAAATCTGCACAGTATTAAGTGTGTATTAAACATGCCATGGAATAGAGTAATCCTACTTCATTAGGTAGTACTCAGTAAATGATTAGGAGATTGCTTTCTTTCAATTTAGAACCATTTCTTATTTATTACCAATAGCCTTGGACATTGTCGTTCTGTATACTAGCAATCTAACACTAGCGCATCTGGTGCCAAGAAAGACAACTTCTAGTCCATTCGTATTTGTAACTGTTCAATCAAAGTCACTGATCATAAAGTTGATGTTACTTTACAGAGGTTATCTCTTCATAACGTTTTCCAAGATAATTTAGAAAAAGGTTGTTTATTATCTAAAATCTTTACAGAATTCCTGCATAAAAATCTTGAAGCAGTGGAAGTTAGTCGTGACATTTTTTTCGAGAAGTCTCGGGAAAGGAAACACACAAATTCAGAAGAAACATTTCGATTCCATTTTCATTAACTCAAAACCATTCTCTGATGCTCTGAATGTACAAGAACAATCTCCATTTTCGTAATGAAACTCATTATGGCAGCATTAAATTCTTGATTTCTTCTTTGGCAATTCTCATGAGGAAATTTTCCGTGCAAATAGATATCGCTTCGCAAACGTCTTAGACGAAGTTTAAAAATTTTTATTCATTGTCAGTACCCTAGATAATCCTGACATTGCTATAAATAACCACTCAGCCACCATTAGATTAGTTTAAGGTAATAAAGGACTTTTATAATACTTTTTTGGTCCTATTCTCGAAAAGAAGTACCTATGGAATAGAAAGCTGAGACATGCATCTTATATTTTTTCTTTTGATACCGGAAGAATTCCGCCACATCGATCTGGAGAGTTCTCCTTGCAATTTCAACATCAACTAAAGACTATCACATAGCTAAATACTGTACTTAAATTAGCATTCGAGGTCTTATTATTCCACTTGAATATGTTTCTCCGTTGTCTGTCTATCTTTTTGTACTCTCATCACTTTAAAACTGCTTGAAAGTTCTCCCCTCTGACTGTAGAAATTGTATCCCAATTATATTATTTGCCTCTAAATTTATCTATTTTCAGAAGCGTGTCCAGGATTTTGAAATGGGGGGATTTATTGATGGTCTTAGCCAAACAACCAAAAAAATATTGTGTTTCTTTCCGGATGGGGGAGAAGGGGATAACAAAGAAAGCGATGGGCTTTTCCAAAATACTAGATTTTTTTTTTCCCCCTTTCTGGAATCAACTGGGGAGAAAAGGTGACAACCTTTCCGAATCCCCCTCCCCTCGATACGCCAGTGGATATTTTTGAATTTAACTAACTACTCACAAGTTCCTCTATAACTCTCAACTTGTCCTTTCTTTGCCTATAGTGTGGCCGGGAAGTTCCCATACCCTTTCATTGGTAGTCATATTTTAAGGAACTAATTTTTAATTAATCTCTTTCTTAAACTTAATTAATTTCCTTGCAACGATACCTCTGCATTTCATTGAGTTCATGAGATACCCAAGTATTCAGTTTTTTAACTTTGTTTATTGCAGCAAGGTAGTAAGATTTAGTTGCATAATATACACCCAATTATCTGTATGGCACCTTTTACTATTGTTAGTTTTTCAACAACCTTCATCGATATCTCTGGTCTTTCACGTGATTCATTACCGAGACTCATATTTCCATCACTGATTTTGGCAAACCAACGCTAAATGGTACATTTATTTCCTTTGAATATCATTAACAAATCGCGACGAGTGTTTTGAGCCGCTTTCACACAGTTATGTCCAATTTATATCCAAACAGCATAACTGCAGGCATTTCTGTATTGTCGAGCATGTTTGTATGGTTCTTGTAAATACGAAGAATTGAATAAATTTAAATATCTATGACTCTCATTAACAGTAAACAGCACGTATTATACTAATCAGTGAGCTTACGGATACTTTGTCCGAATGACACTTTCCAACTGAGCTCAAAAACGACATTTCATATGAAAAACTAAACTAAATATTGAAATTTACCAATTCTTGCATTAAAGTCCTTTTATAATTCATAAACATTTTTATCTTTGTTGTTCATTTATTTTATTATAATTCTTACTGGGCCTATATATGTGACTATTTATGGATATAAATTATCCACTGCGACCACGATTTTTCTTCACTTATTTTAACCAAAACAAAAATTATCTTCATTATTTTCTGTTTTCTATACCTCGGAAGAACAGTAGATGTTTTTCTTTTCTTGGTCGAAATATGCTACAACAGACTCTGTATCACATAACATTCTCCTAGTTTTCTATCAAATCGTTAAGGACTTTTTGGACAACGCTACGGACCCTGTTTTTGTTTAACCAAAGTGCACGATGTTGTATTGTTATATTTCAGAGCTAAGTAATGTCCTTTTAGTATTGTTATTCCTTGATTACAAAGATTACCATTTCAATGTTTTCATAGTTGTAATAAGAATAATAACTCAAGAATAAAAAATTTGAGTTAATATAAACTCAATTTTTTTTCTAAATAATTAACTTTCCTAACTGTAAAAATGAAACATTTTCCTTATAAATGAGTCGAATGAAATAAGTAAGTCTGTATGTGTCATCCTAATATTGATCTAGAAATTTGGCATGAACATTTGCGGACAAGGGTAAATGTTTTCGTACAGATCCTTGCCAACGAAATAGCTTTGGAAAGTACAAAAATTGCTTAGAAAAGCATTAAAACAGTAACAATAGATAAAGCGAAATTCACATGAAATTATTATAAATTCTTAAAGTCGAAAGAAAAAAGTTTGTTTTAAAGTCAAATCTACATGAAATTGTTATAAATTATTTAAAACCAAGATGACATGAAAATGTCTGTGAATTGTCACAGACAAAGTCGCATGGAAATATCTGTAATTATTAAAAACTTGAATCAATGAATTATTAAGTTTCAAAAAGAAGCCTGAGGAAGTCCAGAAATTCTCTGGAGTAAATATAGCATATAAAGAATAGAAAAGATGATAGTTTAAAGGAACAATGGATTTCTATAGATGACTAACTACTGACTTAGCAACGCAGACTAATCCATTTTAATCCTCTTAACATCTGCAAGTGCCTTAATATAAATTAATGTCTGATTTAGACATCTTAAGTATTTCCGGATGTATTTATTTATTTATTTATTTATTTTTGCAGAGAATGGAAAAACTGCAAATTTTTTATTGGCAAATATTCTAATTTAAAAATAAACAAAGATTTTTCAATTTTTATTGTTTTCACAATTTTAAAAAAACAAAGAAAAAAGATAAAAGAAATAGTTCGAAAGAACTTAAAGCTTACTTTCCTTAATTTTTTTTATTTTTTTTTAAAGTCGGGAAAGTGACAACCATGAAACCTACAGTTATTTTAAATTCAAATTTAATTGTGGAGTTTGAAGAATACAAACTGTACAAACTTTCCAATTTCCGAAAAAGTTAATGAAATCGACATTACCTATTAAAATCTGTCTAAATCTCATCAATGTCTAAACAATGGATTAGCTAAAGGTGTTAATTAGGATAGAACTCTTCCTCGTTCTAATATCAAAGAAAACTTTACGTTTATGTATATGCGTTTAGACCTAGTAATTGGTTTTGTTGTTGAAATGAAATTAATTTTCAGTTATTATAAGGAACATGTGCACAACGAAAGAGTGACTGTTTAGGGACAACTAAACGCTAAGTGCGAAAGTGATCTATCATTGTTTACGTTAATTGTCAAGATAACAAAGACTGTAACATACACGTTCAGTAATTGTGTTGTGTGCCTTTCAGACAGTTGTTTTCCGTTTTTGTGAAGTGACGACTCGAAAATGGCGAATTCCAATCCACAAGATGATAAGGATCATGAAATCCATAAGTATTTTGCGTATTGATGCAATCAAAGAACAAGGACAAAATGCATAATAACGGAATGCTTCATTTATTGTGTGAATTAAGGATTTTTACTTCTGAATGTTTATAAGACACTAATTCTTTTATGAATATTTTACAGGAAATATTTCGTTGCTAGGCAACCTAAGTGAGAAAGGAATTAGGGATACAAAGGATGTTTTATTATCAGAAGTACCGTTTGTATATTTCAGGATTATCATCAAATACTCTCAGGAACTTTGGAATTGATGAGGATTTATATCTGGAATTATTGTAAGTAATATTTTTCCATTTATATTTAAAGTTCGGAGAATTCGTGGATTGATTCAAGTCGTCAACAGAATAAAGATTAAAGAATAAAGATCAAAGATTAACGATCGTGAAAGGAATAAAGATTAAAAGAATAAAGATTAAAGATTAATGATCTAAAGCTGTGGTCGGCAACCTTTTGTTGTAAAAGGGCCAAATATGTTATGTGGGGATTACTGCGGGCCGCAGTTAGGCCAAAAATTTTAACAACAAAAAAAAAAAAAAAAAAAAAAAAAAAAATTCAACCACGCCCCGCGGGCCGCACCAAAAGGCTTCATGGGCCGCGGGTTGCCGACCGCTGATCTAAAGAGTAAAGGTTAAAGATTATAGTTTAAAAGATTAAATCGTTCGACGTAGAACATTCAAGTTAAGAATCAAGAGACTATTCTCACATACCGTTAAAAGTTAAGAACTGAACGTTAAGTGATAAAAGTAACAAATCTTGAACTTTCGTGAGATTAATATTAACGTATGAACATTGATAGTTAATATTGAGAAACAGTAGTTAAGTGAACCTTGCAAGCTTTTCTTTTGATTTGAAAAGAAAGTAATTTCCGAAGACAGAAGATAATTGTTGAAGAACTATTTTACCATGTATTAAATCATTGTTTTATGAACTTTAGGCTATTTGTATTTTGTCTGCATTTAAGTTTAGTGTCCAGGGGTTAAAGTAATTCCTTCAAAGGAAGTAAAGATATTTTGTTTTGAGAAGATACTTCTACTTCTTTTTTATAACAGGAATAGAGAAGAGTATTAAGTATTTAATTTTTTGTTATCAAACCCGCACAAAGAAGGTTTATATTCAACAGGTTTACAGACAAGGATCCATAGGAAGAAGATTTCAAATAAAATAGTTAGATCTTTATTAATCCTTAAATTTGCATACTGAGTGTCAAGAACTTCCATTCAGTGGTTCAAACGATATTGAGGGGAAGGGGCTACACATACGTTGATCTGATGATAAGCCTTCTCTCTTCTATAAGAGTAGGTTAAAACTCAAATCTTTAAAAATAAGTTTCAAGTTAGTTCACGATTTATTGTTTTTTTGTTAAATAACTACAATTCCCTGAAAGTTTAATTACCCTTATAAAGAACTTTTAAATCTTAATGTTGGCTTTTTCTTAACATATCTAAATAAAGCATTGAAATCTGTTCTCAAAACGGTCTTCGTAATGATGACGTTTCTTTAATTTTCAAACCTCAAACAATAACATTCCGATTTAAAAATTGCCTAAAAAAGAAGAGTTATTCCTAATGACAATTTAGATTCGAAACGCCATTCCCAAAGCGGTAATGGTTGCTTGACTGTCATTTGAAAATTCATTACTTGCTTGTACGTCAGAAGTAATTAAATTCTTTTGTAACTTGCCGAGTACATTAGGAAAATTAACTTTCCTTTTATTATCAGAACTCTGACTCCTCGTTCAGTTGGAGAAACAAATGAAGTTCTTAATGGCGCCTCGGGTTCTCCCTTTCATTTTTTCTTTCCCATTTGCAGGTTTAAGAACTCCATAAAATAAGACATTTCCGTTTATAATGCTAGGAAAACTAAATGTTTCTCTCAAATCTAATGTTGAGCAAAAGTCAAAAAAATATAAATGGATAAAAGGGGTAAAATTGAGCTGAGATTGTTTCAAAACATGTTTACAACGTCTTCCTTTTGGTTTCTACTAACTGTGGAAGAAACTGCTAGACTTTGAAAATAACTGGAAGAGGAATTAGGGAAAATAAAGTTATTGACTAAGATTTCATCTTTTTTACAATACTTTCTGCTTATTTCTTGTCTGGTAACCTCAGTGGCGTAGCAAGGAGCATTTGAGTCCCTCTTCCCAAACGAAAGTGGTCAATAGGAATAGTTGGACATAATTATTTTAAAAACAATATTTATGAAAGATTTCCAAATTCCCTTTCTTTTAATAATTTGAATTACCAGTAAATAATTTTAAATAGCAATTATTGACGCCTAGACAAAATTAAAAACTACCCAAAATATGGAACATATATTATATATTTCAATTTGTATGTTTGGGTTTGTTCTTATTTTTTCTTTCAAACAAAAATACGTTTACAAATAGAAAGTGTCCAAGAATCTTATTTTTTCCTTAAAATGGTTAATTTTTGTGTCTTACTTTTTCTTTGTTGTTTTAAAATTTCTAAAATCTAAAAAGCAAAGTTTCCATATTTTGTAAATTACTGTGTGTTGTATCAAAAAATATAGCATTTTTTCATGTTTCGTTTGCTGAAAATTGAATAAATTATTTTAAGTCGCCCAAATCCAATTACTTTTAAGTAAAGCAAAGCAAATGGAAATTTAATATGGATTACAATTGATTATAAGAATGTCAATAGGCTGTTGTCAATGAGTTATTTATTTCTGTTCAACTATTTTTTCTATCGGATTTTTGAAATCTTCGCGCTTAAATCTCTACAAATACTGACATGGAGAAAATTTCAAAATATAAAAGATTGATAATTTCTTGTCCGTTAAATAGTCAAGCAAAGTTTAATGAAGTTTCGGTGATTCAAAAGTTATTCTTCAAACTTATTGCTATTGAGAAATACAAATTTAATGAGTATACAATTCACAATTTGAATTATAGGAAATATGAATCATGTAATATTTAAATTTACCGAATTCCTTTGTTTCTAAAAATCCTATCCTCCATTTGAAATAACATGAGGCTACTGTGAGGTTGAAAAGAAGTGATTTTTTTTTTTTCTACTAAAATCTATTAATGCATCTTAAGTATTATTGTTACTCATTACGATGATACTCTAATGTAAGTTAAGAATGTAAAGGGCCTCTGTCATTCAGTCCTCCGAGTTATCCGCGACTATTTTTGGCAATAATATTTATTTAACTTACAACAAAATTGCAATAACCAATTAAAACCTAAAACTTCACCTGAGGAGCGTTGAAGGGTTATCGGTGGCGCAACGACAGCCGACTGTCCACCGGAAAAAAGTGGAGGTTCATGTGTTTTCCTACTGACTCGACTTGAAATTTGAAGAGTTCAATGAATATTTATATTGTTCAATATGTACAACGAATATTTTTTTTAATTTCTGCCTAAACGAAAAAATGCGGAAACAGTCGACTGTGTCCGCAAACTGTTATAGATACGATCGAATAAAAATATAGATTGTATAGTATATACTCTAAAACTTAAGTATATCCAAATTTCAAGTCGATCGGTTCAGTAGTTGACGAGCAAAAAATTCCCAAACTTGCGGAAACAAACAGACTCTTGTCCACATTTCTCCGGATATACAGAAATAAATCCCCATTCCTACGGTGTTTGGGCCTCTGAACACGATGGTGAAGTCTGTTTGCGGTCTGACCTTCCGTTCAGGAGTTGTTAGGGGAGGAAAGACACGGTCGGACGAACGTACAGGACAATAACTCCCAAATGGGTCGCTAAAAGTTAAGAATAAAATTTTCTCGTTCAATAAATATATTTTTGAACAAAACAATGAAGTGTGCCTGGTGAGCAGTTCAGAGTTCTATCGATGATAGGGGAGTGTGTTTTGTACCAAGATTACGTATCTTGATCTTGAGTATCTTGAGCCAATTCGAATATCTAGAACATCCTGGGACCTAGTAATTTCTCATAGTATTGACTTTCTTAGTGACATACTTGACCACCAGTCTGCGTTTGGACGTGTTTGCATAAGGATTAGGCCTACATATGCTGGAGTAAAGTTACTTTTACGAATTAAAAGTAAAATTTTTCGTCCCCGATTCAGTGTGAGTTTCTTTTCAACTTGCACATAAGGATTATTACTGTACATTTGTTGGAATCCCCGTTATTTGATAAGTGTAATGGTGAGGAAACCAAATGAGTATAATTTGGTTGTATGGTTGCGTGAAGGCAGTGATATTTGTTGAAGATAGACACTCGTGTACCTTGGGCCAGTGGTTTATGGTATAAGAGATTACAATATTTTTTTTTGTTGTTGTTGTTGTTGTGTGTTTCAGTGCGTGGTACAAAGGACAACAATGCCTTGCAGCAAACTGAAGAAAAGGACTCAAATGCATTTTAAAAAAATGTCCTTGAGGCGATTCATTCCGATGACCGGGACAAAAATATTTCATACAAAGATGTTAACCAAAGGGTACGAATTGGTAATGTAGGCCTATACTTAGTCTTCTTTCCATTTAATCATCCCTTTTAAGAGTATAGGATGGTTGTCCCGAGATACACGAGCGTATGGTCCAATACGCAGCATAAAGTTGTTTTTTTAATTTTTTTTTTAATTGTTCAGCTGAGTTATTGGGTTATTTCCAAAGCAAATATATCAAAAAATTATCAAAGAATTGATTGAGTTAAAAAACAACAATGCAAAACTGCTATTAAGACAATTCAAAATGTGGCCCATAGTACAACACTCTCCCATACCTCGAAAACAAAAACATACTCTATAAACTTTTTGGCAATTTATGTCCATAATTGTTTGATCTGGAGGAGGAAAGGTTAGTAATGTTTTGATAAAAAATGTGTATGAATACATATAAGTAAATATCCTGCATCATGAAGATTGATGTAAGCAATAGAAAGGATACGTCATTGTTTAAAACAAATATTTTTGCTTTGTGAAAGGTAATTTAATTAAGGAAAATCTTTACAGAAAACCAGTCACCTACTACTATATTTTTTGGTCAAAGTAACGTATCACTTTATTGTCAACTCTAAATTTGTGACATCAAGGACAGTTTCTTGATGGACCCAATCAATAAATGAAGCAGTCATTAGTTGAGGAGCCGTTAGGCTAAGAACGCACCAGATTATATATATCCACGAACTCATTAGAAACCGCAGAATTGGCTTAGGGGAAAAGGGGAAAAAGTCTTGCCTTGGGAAGGTCACTGATCGTTTGTAGTTTAGAGTCACCCCCTCTAGTCCACGAGAGGATATAGATTTCGCTGTATAGGAAGAGCGAGGATGAATAACCGTGGGGCAAAAGGGCTGTTTTAAATGAACTTTCTCTCTGTGTCAAAACTTGAGATATTTCAAAGATATCTTTTACAATTGAAAGTACTTACGGCTTTGATGTCATTATCAAATCCATTATTATTTTTTTAATTAAATAATTAATAGAAATTCTTTTATCATACATCAATATCATTTTATTTTGTTTTTTCAATCGAGATGAGACACACACAAGAAAACTTGAAACTATATTTTAAGTTTTTTATATGTTTGATTGAAACATCAAATATTTAATGAGATATTTTTACCAATAAACTTTTTGTAGACAGCTATCACAGGAAATTGTAGATTTGGTCTACGTTTATTGGTCCTCTTAAAATGTGTCTGTAAGGAAAAAAAAAAAGTTTGAGAATAAAATTTGAAGTGGAAATTCGCATATCCGTCGTATTGTGTTAATGGTATATTTTTTGTTTATCGTCACGTAAATTCCATTCCATATTAATATTTACCTTATATGCCATTTTTTTTTTGTTTTTCACCGTAAACTCATTAAGATATCTACCAAACACGGACGGCATTGTAAATACTGTACTTTATAGTTAATCGATTTAAATAAATTAAAATTATCAACTACAGAGAAAACACATCCAAATAAATACTTTAATCTCCCATTTTTATTTTTTATTATATTTAATTTTAATTTATCTGCTTCGATCTTTTTTTATTTATTTCGTACTCTGTTTTTACACCTTTGCATTTCTATTAACAAAATCCCCCCCACCTTTGTTCCCACTCAAGCTTTATTTCAAAAGAGTTTTAACTTGTGTTAAAATTAATTTAATAAAAGATAAAAACACACAAATAATCACATGTTAAAATATTTAAAAAAATAATTTTAGGAAACATGAAGGAAAGCAGAAATAAGGATCTACGGTAAACGGCGGATTCCAGTCTGAGGGTGATATTTGAAATATTCTATTGACGTGGCTCCCAAATGGTTCCTATCGGTTGCTGAGGACTCTCCAATCAAGACGAAGCTTTTTGCTGAATTTTATTCAATCATATGTTGTGTATTAATTTCGCATTTTTATTGGTTGTTAACAATAGTAATCGCGTATTTAACTGAACCCGTCAAGGAATTTATTTTGTGTTGAAAAGAGGTGTTGCCCGCATAGGGACCTGAAAGGCTCCACATTTTTTATGTATTTTTTAAAATATTTTAACATGTGATTATTTGTGTGTTTTTATCTTTTATTAAATTAATTTTAACACAAGTTAAAACTCTTTTGAAATAAAGCTTGAGTGGGAACAAAGGTGG
>JAFIDM010006943.1:41634703-41652052 GCA_023159025.1 Thereuonema tuberculata | reverse complement strand
ATTTATTTGGATGTGTTTTCTCTGTAGTTGATAATTTTAATTTATTTAAATCGATTAACTATAAAGTACAGTATTTACAATGCCGTCCGTGTTTGGTAGATATCTTAATGAGTTTACGGTGAAAAAAAAAAAAAAAAATGGCATATAAGGTAAATATTAATATGGAATGGAATTTACGTGACGATAAACAAAAAATATACCATTAACACAATACGACGGATATGCGAATTTCCACTTCAAATTTTATTCTCAAACTTTTTTTTTTTCCTTACAGACACATTTTAAGAGGACCAATAAACGTAGACCAAATCTACAATATCCTGTGATAGCTGTCTACAAAAAGTTTATTGGTAAAAATATCTCATTAAATATTTGATGTTTCAATCAAACATATAAAAAACTTAAAATATAGTTTCAATTTTTCTTGTGTGTGTCTCATCTCGATTGAAAAAACAAAATAAAATGATATTGATGTATGATAAAAGAATTTCTATTAATTATTTAATTAAAAAAATAATAATGGATTTGATAATGACATCAAAGCCGTAAGTACTTTCAATTGTAAAAGATATCTTTGAAATATCTCAAGTTTTGACACAGAGAGAAAGTTCATTTAAAACAGCCCTTTTGCCCCACGGTTATTCATCCTCGCTCTTCCTATACAGCGAAATCTATATCCTCTCGTGGACTAGAGGGGGTGACTCTAAACTACAAACGATCAGTGACCTTCCCAAGGCAAGACTTTTTCCCCTTTTCCCCTAAGCCAATTCTGCGGTTTCTAATGAGTTCGTGGATATATATAATCTGGTGCGTAGGGGCTCTTATGCAGTGTACCAACGACGACTTGAAAGTCATTTACTGAGAGTCGCTAACAATCTAACGTGTCTGTAACATTGGCTGCGATTGGTGAACAACATTTTACATTATATTTCCGGTCACTTTGCGCAAGTACAATCACTATTTTAAAAATGGACCCTATATGATGTACCACAACAGTTTCATTGAAATTTTCAGAAGCTACAGGAAAAAATAAATAACAGGAAGTGAAAGAAGTTATTTATTTTCTAGAAAACAAATTAATTATAAGGGAATTCTAATCAGAATTTACAGCATTTTTCTGTACATTACTCTCATTTTCATTGTATTTATTTGTTTGTTTTCATTATTGAACTGTCTCCTTTTTTTCGTAAAACAACAGTTGTGAAATCTTGCAAAAAAAAAACTCAATCGTTGCTGTATCCAAATGTAAAATTCATTTCTTAAAACTTTTAATATAATTTTTACAGTGAAATTTTGAAATCGTTCAAATCAGCTTGACTCACCCGGTACAGTGGTTACTTTTTTTTTTACGATATAAACAAATAAAACTTTTTATTTATTTATTATACAGCTTCTTTGGTAACTTCGTCTTGCCTATTATTTTATAATTCGAAATTATAGTAATAATAATATCTAAACACTAGACGACATACACACAACTGCGTGGCACAGAGAACCATTGGGGATCAAACATCACCACAAACCTCCCACTGTAGGACCACAAGAATACAGCCCCCCCCCCCCCTACGAGATGTCACCTAGAGGGCCGCATCAGCGACTTTGGAGGGAACATATCCATTCTCACACAATACTGTGCAGGAAACAAAACAAAGAGACTAATTTCCCAGATAAGGAAGATATTCAAACGCATAAACACTTGCCCCTGGCCTGAAGAATTGTGCAATGCAGTTGAGGACGCATTTCGAACTATCACACCGGAAATGCTCCAAAACATATCAAGTAGGACGTGGCGGCGTATGACCTTGTGTGTACAGCAAGATGGCGAACAAAGACTCAGTGAACACTTAATGTGTAAATATCTTCTTAAAATATGACTAAGAGTACGGGTACTTCCCGGTCACACTGTACAATGGGAAAAAATTCTACATCTCCCTCTACTACACCCAACACAAGCAATCCCACAAACGAGGCATTACATGAATACTGGTAGTCTCTGTCGCCGAATTCCATCCCCCATAATGAAAAAGCATCATGGATTACAGAGGAACAACAACTCACTGAACACCTACCCTTTTATTATTTGTAAAGGCTTGAAGAAGAGGAGACGTTTCTTTTATTTTTCTCCTCGAAAATTCGCTGTTTTTTTCTAGAAATAAATGTAATGTTTAGCATTTATTTTCTGGTGTAGGGGAAGATGATTAATAGTACACATTACAGTAGAAAAGATTTGAAGAAGAAATATGGAATGTTTATTTACCTACCCTACATGTTCTTCCATGCCTTACATTACTCGCCAGTTTCCATTACATTAAACATTACATTTAACTAGTCAGTTTCCGAGCTGTTAAAATTTGGCCGCTCATCAGCGATTTAGTGACTGTTAAACCTTTAACGAACGTTGGTGCACAGAAAATGTCACTTGATCGTTCATTTAACAGCCATCAAAGTTAACGAAGGTTTGGTGCCCTCGGCCCTTAATCTATAAATTTTGCTGGTTGCAATAATAGTAGGCCTAGTAGTCGACTAAAGAAAAGAATAATTTCTTACTTGTTTGTAGGCTGCAGGAGCTGGGTTCGATCTCTGGCGGAGGTAGTGGAATTTTTCAGTGTTTTTCTTCTTCAGACGAATATCATTATTCACCCAGATCTCCATCAAATAGTATCGGTTTTGCTACTGCGTTAAGAACGAGAGATCCTCGGACTGGGCCTCATTAGGTTCCTTGTGCTGCTGGCTATGGCAGTATAGTTTTTACTTTCTGTAATGCTTTTTTTGCTTTTGAGGATACAACAAATATATCTTAATTATAAATATTATAGCAATAATATGAAATAATAATATTACATCAATGATTACTAATTTTGATTAAATTCAAAAATTTTGTAAAATAAAAAGTTTTGTTGATATGATGTGTAATATTGATTTATGTATTTTATGTGTGTACTAGCCGGGGTACCGTCGCTTCACTCCGGAACTCCTTGCATACATAGCATATAAAAGTATTTATTTAGCAAATTAATATCGAGATCGGAAAATATAAGAGTTCCCAGCCCTTTGTGGCCATCTGTGGGTAACTCATATGTATTGCGGGTTGGCGCCACACACCTATATATCGATAAGGCAACTTTAAAGCAAAAATATAAATCCTCTTTATTCCCTATCCCGTGGGAATTTTGAAAAATCCTGCTTGAATCCTTGTCTACATCATAAAGGGAACCTCTGTGCAACATTTCAGCTTTCTAGGTTGAAGGGTTTGGGCTGGGCGTTGATGAGTCAGTGAGTGAGTCAGGACTTTTCTTTTTATGTAGGTAGATTGTATTATCTCCTATCTTAAAAGTTTACTCTTTATTAGATAAGGGCCAATTTACATAATGGCTAAAAATGCTGAAATGTAATAAAGAACTGAAGAATAATTCATTGATCAGCATCAAGTTTCTTTATGTTCTTGTTTAATCTTCATAGATGAGTCTATATCTTTTACAACTTTTAAATATGGGCAATTAATATAATGACCCAAAACTACTGTGCATTTAAACAAATCAAAAGATATCTATAATTGTAAACATCAGCATTTGGTGTTTGTAGATCCATCTTAAGAATATTAAGGTGAATATTAAACGCAATTTTAATTATATGCCCAGTAGTAGTAAAAGAATTAATTCAATAATAAAAAAAAAGCCACCGCTCTTATCTTATTTCATATTTAACAGTTGATTTTGTTCAGATTTGATTACATATTGATCTGGGTAGGACAGTTACATACCACCAGAATTCTGCATTCTGAGATAATTAAAGGAATAATTCGCTGATCAATAAGAAATTTCACCTTATAAGTTTAGTCAAAACGTAGAGGTTTCCAAAATTTCTTGGTTAACGGCACGATTAGGATCCCATCATTTTTTTTCACAAAGCTCGAGGCCAAATGAAATACTTAACAAGCAGTTAGGTTTAAACAACTTTAGTAGTTATGTTCTTATATTTTGATAGTCATTTGGAAATAATGAGACAAAAAAAAAAAAAAAAAAAAAATCCAATTTATTTCATCCTTGAGAATCTGAAATTCCCCGCTGTGTCCTCTTGAGTTTGCTACGATAAACAGATACAGCAGAGCCCAGTTTAGAAATCGCTCTCGTAACATTTCTCATCAAGATTTTGGTGTTTCTATAGAAATTTTAAGGGGGCTATTGAAATATTACCGAAAGGTTTAGCTCCTTCTGTTAATTTTTCTAATACACTTGGACATATGGTTGATTGCTGCTGTTGTTAATTGTCCCGATAGATTAAAGAAAGCACTTTTGATCTCTACAAAAATAACTGTAAAAAGAATAATGTTGTCTAACCTATTGTGCTGATTACAACCAAAAGATGCTATTAATACGAATCTGTTACAATGTTACTATACAATTGATATTGAAAATAGGCAGTATATTTTTTTTCTTTTTCTGTAGGCCTATAGTGAGGTTTTTTTTTTTTTTTTTCTCCTTCAAATTCTTCCATTTGGCATTGGTCTATGTGGAAAAAAAAAAAGTCTATGGCATAAAAAATGCATGTCTGATAACATGTATTTATTTCATGCCATCTCATGAGTTACTGGAATGCCATAAATTTTATCTTTACTTAATTACAGAGCATTCAAAATTGAAAATGAATCTCTAAAAGTAACATTATTTTAATGAAAGAAAAAAAAATTCTGCACCCCTATATCAGAACATCCTTGTCCAGGCCCATGGCAAGATTTTTTTTTTCTGGTAGGGCTCATTCCTCGAAAAAGTGCCTTGATATAGTCTGCTATAATATTCCGTCTTCCCTTAGATGTCGTAAGAAATGACTAAGGGACTTGAAATCACAGGAACTAGTCGTATTAACTCATTTTTCTTTTGCATAGATTTCAGGAGGGGCTTCAGCCCCTCATGTCTCCTACCTGACTATGTGCCTGCTGTTGTCTTTTTGATCCTGAAGACTTTCAAGTGAGATTAAGACAGGATATTTTGTTAAAAACGAAGTACGAGGGGCATTCAATAAGTAATGCAACCTTTTTTTTTTGGTTCAGGGTTTGTTTTATTAAAATGTGAAATGTACTACATTGTTCCCCAGTACTTTGGCTACACAGCCTTATTTTTCTACATATTTTCTACAACTGTATGGCTTTGAGCCTATATACCCTCACAGTACGACTCTTAAGGTTGATTTCTCAGCCATCCTCGTACTGTGGCAAAGACTTTACCATCGTCAAATTTCTTCCCGTGGATTGCATCTTTCCGATGGCTGATGAGACAATAGTTAGGTGAAAGATCTGGGCTGTAGGGCGGTTGAGGAAGGATGGCCCATTGCAGTGTTGAGTTCTTCTTGAGTGTGCAGACTGTGTGACCTCACGTTGTCTTGAAGAATCAATTTTATCACATCTTTAGTGGGGCAAATGTGCTGGAATCGCTTCTTCAACTTCTTCAGAGTTTTGACATATGCTTCAGAGTTTATTGTTGCACTACAAGATGTAATGTCAATCAAAATCACCTCTTCAGTGTCCCAGAAGACTGACGTCATGACTTTGCTAGCTGAGGGTATTGTCTTGAACTTTTTCTTTCGAGGAGAACCTTTGTGACGTCACTCCATTGATTGTAGTTTTGTCTCGGGCTTGAAGTGATGATTGTTTCATCTCCTGTGACAATTTTTGACAGAAACTTTTCACCTTCAGCCTCGTAAAAAACAAAGCAACTCTGAACAGATTGTACGTCTTTGGTCTTCATGGTAAGCAGTTAGGCTTCGAGGAACCCACCTGGAACAAACCTTTGAATATCCTAACTGGTGAATAATTGTGTTGACACTACACCCACTGAGATGTCAAGTTCAGGAGCAATTTGTTTTGCTATGATGTCCTAATTGTCCAGAATAAGGGTATCGACAAGTTGCAGCGTTGCCGGTGTCACTGCAGTGTGGGGGCCGCACTGAGCTTGGTTGATCCGACAGACTGCTTCGACTGTCTGGGGAGGATGACAACGGTTTTTTTAATCCAATGTCATTTCTTCATACACATTCTGCAATTACCTTTGAATCTTTCTGACACTCATTTTCCGCCAAAAGAAATTCAATGACTACTCTTAATTGGGGGGGGGGGGGCATGCCACTGACTCCATTTCGGAAGCTAACTGTATCCTACCACCTAGTGGAGAATGAAGAAACTAAATGAGGTTGTGTGAGAGGGTTCAAAGATGCTGCCTATACAATATTTTAATTTTTCCAAACAAATCGAACAGATAAGAAGTGTTGCATTTCTTATTGAATGCCCCCTCATGTATTGGTATGTGCCCATTACACTCATATGGCTATTGGACTTGGATTAATGAAATGATCAATGAAAAAAAAAAAACTACAAAGATATAACTGTAGAACTGTTAATTACACTTAAAACTTTATGCTCTATGCAAAAATGAATTGATATTTTCAGATCTTGTCTAATTGATTTAAAAAGCAGTGAAGCTTTGTTGGGCATCAATTGAATAACATTTTACAAAAATCACCAAATTTGTGCTATTTTGACTTCGAGAATCAAAGAACTGAAGAGGTAACTGAAAATTTATTGGTTCTTTTTACTGTTGTAGCTATCTGCTAGACAATTAGCTTCTGCAATTGAAGCCTTGTGTTAATGTGTGAAATACATGGACTTTTTTCAATATTTCATATTCTGTAAGTTATAAATATTCTTTTGTAAAAAAACAAATCTTATAAAAGCTTAGAGAGGAAAATAAAATATTTAAAATGCTTACGAATCAGTAATTCATTTTACCTACCTTAAAATATAGATTAGGGGAAGCTAGAGTTGTAATTGTTTTTTGTTATCCAGCTGTTCATGTGTGCTGGACTATGTTAAACTAGTTTTATTGTATTTTATTATTTTTAATTGTAATGAAAACTGTTTGTATATAAACTGCATCAGTCACTTAACCTCTTTTTATTATTGTAGGAACTTGTTCTAATGCAACACAAATATGTAACATCCCTAAAATGATAAAATGTTTTTAATAAAAAAGTAATTTGTAGAAATTGATATCGGGAATTTAGAACTAGTTCACTCTAGTTCTGACAGTTTATTTGAGAATGGTATTTTTCATTTTTATAAAGAGTGGTATACATTATACGTATACAGTGGGCTCAGTGAAATAGTCTTAACTACTTAGTTCATTTAAATCCTTTAATATTTTTCAATGCAAAGTTACTATTAACTTACTAGTAGTAAAAGCATTGAAGCTTTGGCTCAATTAGCTCATAACTATACCATAGTATTCCTTTATCTATCTTGAAAATGAAATTTATAAAAGCCTTGTTTATATATTGTATTTCAAATATTAGCAGCTATTGAAACAAACACCCATTTTTCTTCAACCACTGCAACTGTATTTTAATCACAAGAGCACAATTACATAAGAAAAATGCTGAAATTTCGAGAGTAAACAGCAGACATTATATACACAGAAATAGCAAAAATGGTTTTTGCTTTAAAAAATGCAATAATTTACATTAAGCAAACAACTAGATACAAAAAATGCAGATAAATAAACTAATTGGCAAAATGCATCTGAATCAAATAAAACAGGACCAGATTATTTTTTTTTTTAAATCAAATAAAAAAAAGCTTTTTCAGAAATTTATTAAATCATAATGAATGACTTTTTTTTTCTATTTTTTAATTGATGTTAATAAATACTTATTTTGAAACTCAAGGAATGTAAAATTTCCAAGCTATAAGTTTTCCATCTGAACAACGTTTTCTTAATTACAAATAATATTGGTCAGTTCTTTTTTTTGATTCAAGTTGTATTTTTATGAAGAGTTTAATTTTGAGAGATAAGAATACAATTTTCTTAACAAATTTGAGATTTCTTTCACATGACAGTGAATATTAGATATACGATAGAAAGTGACAAAAACACTTAAGTTTTATTAATATTAACAAGATTAAATAAAACTTTGTTTTCACATTATCTTTGGTTTTTAACTTTGGCTTCAACATTTAAAGAGGAAACGAACATTAAACAACAAAAATTTAACAGGATATAAATATATAATCTGGATTCTTATCTCAAACAAGTGTTTATAATTTGCTTTTCATTTCTTACCATCCTTCTTAATCAAATCTCTTTCAAGCAAATATTTTCACTCTTTAGAAGCTGAATACATACATGATTTACATAGATTTGTATCAGAATGATAATGTACATACATACAAAGTGTCCACATTACACACGTACTTTGTGAGAATGAACAATTTGCCGAAAGTGCTGTTAAAAGTTAGATTACAAATATATAAAATATAATTTTTCAGATTCAACTAAAATTAAATAAATAAAAATTTAATATTAACTATTTAATAAAAGTTAGTATATTTCACGATAAAGTTTAAAATGAAATTTTAGCATATGCAAAAGCTTCAAGATGTTTTCTATTAAGTATGCAACTATAAAACTTTGCTGTAAAACTTAACGTGCTTTAAAACCAACTAAGTAAACAAGAAAGTTGCAAAGTAGTCAACATCAAAAATTTATCAAAAATGTTTTCACAAAATTCCTCAGTGTTTTTAATAATAAGTTACAACCAACACTGTTAGGCTATTGTTGTAAAGAGCTTTTTAAGAAGTAATTTGCATTGTAACACCTTTACTGTACAAGTTTTAGAAGTGATAACATTAGGCTGAAAGAACATCAATTGACGAAAGGTTTTGGGGATTCTTAAGCTCCGAAATAGTTGCAATTTTGTTTTTGTAAAACTATGGAATAAGTTCACAGTTTGCAATTAAATGCATTCATATGTTTTGTGGGAAAGAACTGGTTAAGAAAAGAAAATGTCACAAGAAATATAATCTCTTCCCTTTATTGTAATAAAATATTAATTGAGAAGTTATTTGCTTTTGAAATTTAAATGCGATGATTTTACAACTGCTTCTTCAGATATGTATCTAATAAATGCCTGTACTTCACACAAATTATAATAACGAGAAACTCTAAATTTACTGTTCAAATTGAATGCTTAAATATTCAACAGATCTAAATTTTAAACGAAATTGCACTTTTAGTTGGGAATTAGTCACAATTTTATTGTAAGAAATTAGTTTTCTAAAAATCAGACAGAATTCATCGAAATTTGCAAAATTTAGAACAGTAAGATTTACAATACACAACAATATTCCTGAGATATCATAAATGCAAATTAAAGAGCTACAAAATGAAAGTTCATTTTCCTACAACTGCTTTTTTTTATTTGCGGCTGTTCAAAAAAAAAAACAAAAAAAAAATATCGTTTCCAAGAAAATGCCAAAATTTAAATTTTAAATTTCATTTTTAAATTTCCTTTTCATAAAAGTCGAAACTGATACAATATACTGTAATTAAATTAAAAATCAGGCTAAATATACTTTCAAGAATTTTTAAGTACTTGTAGCAGAAATGTTTCTTAGTTATGTAACTTAAGCTAAAAACTGCAAAATAATAGCTAAATCATAGTAAACACCTTTTGGCACCCAATCTAAAATGCAATAAAATTACTGTAATTAGAATAAACAAGCAGTACCTGAGGTTGATAAATTGGAGGGAGGATATCTTCCTCCTATACCCGCTTCGCCCGAATTCTGAATAATGATATGGGCAAGGGTTATACCATTGGCTGCTTCATCTTGGGGTCTGGATTTAAGAGATAATCTCCAAATTACCTAGCTACAAATTTTAAGATTACAAGGATATTTACTAGTTTTATTAAGAACATCACATTAGAATTTAAATAATGTTAGACCACATTTTATTTTCCACTTAATTAAACTGCCTAATTATTTATGCATGCTTTACTGGACACAACACTGAAGAGATTAAGACTGGGGAAAAGAAAAAATACAACCGACAAGGATAGTTAGTGTGAACCACATTTACCAACTGTGAAATACACCATGACGACGACATAAATAACTGGTTAACAGAATAAACAAACCAAAATTTACAGGTTTGATTACAAAAAAAAAATAATTAATCTGTTTAGTGCTCAAGACAATGTATTCTGTCTGATAACTACTATTTAAAAGAACTGTTATGGAAAAATTCATATAGAAATATTAAAAGAAAGTTTTATTTTTATTTAGCAATTATTTAAATTTGTTAATTATTGTAAATTAAATCATGATTAAAATGTAAAAAATGTTTTGTGACACTCTGAATTAGTTTTTTATTCCTTTCTATAAATTTTAATCTGAAGTATGAAGTTACTTATTATGATTTGATTTACATTTCTTGTGACTAATTTTTCATATTTTGAATATAAAATTCATATTAATGTGAATGATTGGACTGAAACTTATATAAATTTTTCAAAAAATATGTTTTCTTTCCATTTAAAAAAGTTAAAAGAATGACTGATTAATTCGTTCTGAAATAATTATATAAATAAATACTATCACTAAATAAAATAAATTTAGTTTTTTTAAAAACAAAGTTCAATTTTTCTTCTCCTCCTGAAATATTGTGAACATATTTCCTCCACTTAACGGCTGCCAATCAAACGATTTTAGTTAACCTGTTCATATTTAGCTTTATTGATGTGCTTCGCCAGACAACAAGAAAGCAGGACCCCAACCAACTAAAAAAGAGAAAGAAAAGAAAAAAAAAAAATGGTTAGAACTTAGAATATTAAATTTCAAATTAAGATGAATCTAGATTACAAACAAATAATTACTAAATAACCATCTTGATTAAAATTTGTTTTTGTTAAATTTTGAAACACTATTTTTTTATTTATTCTATATGTTGGTCTCTGATACAAATGCACATCCCATTACATTTGTAAATTTAATTACGGTAAATGCATAAAAACATAGTACAGATTGATAATCACTAATCTGAGTCCATTACTTTAATTGGAGTAATTTGGATAGCATAATTTTAAACTTTCTCAGTTCGATACTATCTTAAACTTACTGGACTTTACTGATCATATTTATTTCTAAATATTTATTTCCCTTGGCATCACATGTTGCACAGACATAAGCTTAAGTCAAAATAAAATTATATCATGGAATCTATGAAATGTTCATATTCAAAGGAAGCATACATAAAAGGTTTGCTGTAAAATTTTCACAAACTCTTAATTAAGCTAAAAAAGGGTTGCAATAAAACAAAAGCTTTACTATATAATCTTTAAAATCAAATGGAAATCATTTTAATTTATAGATCAATCTTATTTACCTTCAAAGATATATTCCTTAAGCAAACCATCAGTAATCCAGAAAACTGATCTGCTATACCTCACTACTTGTGGTCAATCTGTACAAAATATTTTAAAGTATGCATATTTCTTCTGATCTAAGATCTTGTCAACTATCCTTTAAGATATGCACAAATTCCTAATCATTAACTGCTGGATTGACATAACTGCTGTCTGTCGAAGTTAGATTTATTATTATGAAAATTAAAAAGATGAGAAACCTTTCAGATGAATACATGAAGTGTTTTTGTTTTTTTAATCCAGGCTCAAGTTTTACCAAAAATCAACAAAAATATTAATTTTATTTCAAAACCATCAATTAAATTTTCGAAGTATTTATGTTAAAACTGTTATGGTACTATTTAAGTTTTAACTTCAAGATATTGGGGTTGAATGAAAAAAGTTCATTCGGTTTCTTTATGTACATTGGCTCTATAGCGCTTAGGTGTCTTGAACGTCATTCGATACCATTTTGTATAGATTGTATTGTGACAGCTGTTATATCAGTGTGCATTTAAAAAACTGATCAAAATTGGTGAATTTTATGTCGCCAATATTGAAGATTGAAGACAATAAGAACACAAAACCGCACGTTTCTTTGATGACCAGACAAGAACTTGGCTGTGAAGTTCTGATTCATCCACCGTATTCACCAGAGATTGCACCTTCGGATTTCCATTTATTTTGACAAAATTCTCTTCATGGAAAAAAAATTCAATTCCCTGGAAGACACCAAAAGCTCCTGGAACATTTTTTTGCCCAAAACAATAAAAATTTTTTGGAAGATGGAATTATGAAGTTGCCTGAAAGATGGCAGAAGATAGTGGAACCGGTGAAGACAATGCTCAATAAAATTACTGATGACAATGAAAAATGTGTCTTTTATTTTATTTGAAAAACGAACAAACTTTTTGACAAACCCAATAACTTTGAGGTTTTGTGACTACAGACTAATATTTTCATTTTGGTTAAATTACTGATGTAAGTAGTCATTTTATGCCTTGTTGGATATAGTTTGTTTCTTTTCTTAATTTCTACAATCCTGTAGAATAGTTTGACAATCCCATTTCATGTACCGAAATTACAAAGTAATGCAAAGGAAAAAGAAAATAATTCTTAAATCAGAGAAGAAGATGTAAGACTCAATAGAATATTTTGCACCATTTCTGAAGTCAGTTTAGGATTTCTATACCAAGATAACTTATCAACTTCTTTGAATAATTTCTTATAATGAACAAGTACAATTGCTGAAAAATCATTAATATTTTTATAAACAGGTTTTGTACATTATCATGAATAGCTCAATGTGTTTTGAAGATGTCGTCAATGGTTTCAGAGCACTTAATCAACATTATCATAAATCAAAAATGGATACTATTATTAATAATTATCTTGATAATTTCTAGTGACAATTGTAATTCCTAGCATTTTGTTGCCAGGCTTTTGTTTAAGATATCAATTTGAACTAGCATAGACGTTCCTAAAAGGAATATGAAACATTAAAAATATAAAAAAAATTAAGCAAATTAAGCAAAAAAAAAACAATTAAGAATGTGAAACAGATTTTAAATTTGTATATTATAAAAGCAATGTATTAAAATGCAAAGAAATATATTGGATTTCCTAAAATTTAACGAGAGTGAAAGTAAACAGTTTCTTCATATGATCAATGTTTTATATTTTCTGTGAATATGCATTTTTCACATTAATATTCTTTTCTTTATTACACAATATGCTTGCAAAGGATTTAATTCATTTTAATTCTGTAGAACCCTTACAAAGACATTAAAGAATGACAGCATTTCAGCAGAGCCAATTAAAGCCGCTAACATAACAGCCGCAATCTGAAGTTATGCATGGAGATAAAAAGAAGCAATATCACAGAAATGAAGAATAGTTCTGATATGTCCATTATATAAAAATTTGAGGTAGGTTTGATTGTTGCAAAAACAGTGTCAATGCTACATTACAGAATGTAAACTACATTGATGAAAAATTAAAAATGAACACCTTGAAGCCATGATCCCAGGAGAATGAAATTTTATTCACACCTTCTATAGGTCGTACACTATACATGATCATTGGGTAAAATACACCCATGTACAAAGGCTAGTGTGCCAAAAGACCATGTCAGCACCCTGAGTACCCTCCTTCAACTGCAATGCAAGCCTGCACTCACTTGGAGACGATCGTAGAGGTGCCCAATGTCTTCCTGGGGAATGGTGGTCCATGTACATTCTACCTTGTGGTGCAGTTGGTGAAGCCTTGTCACTGGTGTTGCAGGTTAGGCCAGATGCCATCCAATAGAGTCCCATGCATGCTCAATGGGGACAGGTCTGGTGATTGTTATGACCAGGGAAGTTGACGAACTTGGAGAACTCGCTGGGTTGCACAAGCAGTGGATGGGCAGGCATTGTTCTGTTGGAAGAGCATATCTCCCTGATGTTGCAGGAATGGCATCAGAACAGGTTAGCTGATGGTCTGGATGTACACTGCACTGCTCAATGTTTCCTGTAGGACAATCAGAGGCAAATGGTCATTGTAGTAATGGCTACGATGCTAGGCGATGGTCCTGTGTGTCGCTGCCATTACACTGTGTCAGGTACCGCTCACCTGGTCAACTCCGCATGTGCAAACGACCACCACTAGCACCGAGGCAGAACCTGCTTTCATCACTAAACACAATGCTGCCCCATTTATCCCTCCAGGTGCTTCTTTCGCAACACCACTGGAGGCAACTTCACGATGTCAAGATGTGAGGGGAAGTCTGAGAAGGCATGCGTGATTGTAGCCCAGCTTCCAACAAATGGTTGTAGATGGTTCTAGCTGACATCTCTCTTGCAACACTGTTCCTAATCTGTGTTGCAGTCCCCGTGCAATCAGCAATAGCTGCTCGTATGATGAGGCGGTTCTGACCTTCATCCATGTGCTGCCGCCATCTGGAACTAGGCTGACAAGCATTTACACCTTCCTTGGACTATCAGCACCAACAGTGATGCACAGCGGACACTTCATGCCCAACGTGTTGAGGAAGGCCACCTGTCCTCCTGCAGACCCACAATATGACCTCGCTCAAACTCCCTTAAATGCACAACTGTGCTCACCTATGCTGTCCTGGCATGCCTACAACATTCACCACCACTTTGATACGCAGTACAGTGTTGGAAACAGCCAACCACTCTTGCGGTAGGTCAGCAACTGCTTATAGGGGCTCGAATTGTCCACAGTCAGTACTCACTTCCTAATTTTTCCACAGTATTCTGCTTTTGATCATCACATTTACTGCCCTCTACAAATACCACAAGCAAATACGGTGCTTCCCATTCACTTCCTTAGGGATGTTCATTTTTCATTTTCATGTATATATTATGAAGGAATAGAGTGGTAATGTACTAAATAAATGTCAAGATGATTTCTGACTAAATTAGTAAGCGATTCCAAATGTTCATGATCAGGCAAATGGTGGGAAATCTGGGAATATTACAATGGATTTAGTTATTAGTTTTAGTTATTATTCCTTACTTTTACCCAGATTACAGGAATAGGCTGTAACACTACACAAACTGAAAAGTATTGGCTGCAATCAATCAATTTCAGATGGTAAAACAATCAAGACCAAGCTATGATATCTACGTGCTATGATATTCAAGGCATCCAGTCTAAACCAAATTGAAGACTGTACAGGGGCACTGATCAAGGCAAAACTGTTTTTTAAGAACGGCAACCCCCAACAAGCAAAGAAAAAATTTCAGCGATTTGAATCCGATTTCTAATCAAACATGTGATTCCTTTCATTCAACACTTACAGTTTTCCAGCAGAAACCATGGTTGATAGAAAACAATGTACATTTTATGATCAAGATTTATTTGGAAAGTAGAAGAATTCTCATATTTAAAACAAAAAAAAAAGATGGATAGTAACACAAACACAATTTAGTATACAAATACTTTTAGTAATATAAACCATTTCAAAAATCATTAAATCATATTTACTATACAATTCTTTTAAAGGCCAATTTTTGAAGTAATATGTTACTTCTTTTCTTAAGACAAAAGATAGGCTTTGCTTGAAAAAGAAGTAATGTATTACTTTGAAAGCTTGCTTTTAAAAGAATTATGTATAGTAAATAAGTTGATATAGGATGAAAGTGGATTGACCTATTTTTGAAGTTGGATTTAAAATTTCAAACAATTATAAACAAAATTTTGATACATAAGAAAGGGACTTTTACATGTTTTTAAAGTAATAGATAAACTGGCCTGTCAATTATATTTCAGTAAAAATGTTTCAAAGATACTAATTAGACAAAATCAGAGATCGTATTTCAAAATGAATATTTTTAAAGGTGACAGGTAGTTCCTGAAACAGCTTTGCAAACCAGAATGGGAAATATATAAGTTGCATAAATATTAATTATGAATATTAATATTTTGAATGAATTAATTCCAGAAATGGGATCCCCCCCCCCCCCACTTCCAGCAAAAAAGGATTGAAAAAGGCCTTACAAAGGTTTGAAAATTTAAAAAAATAAAAATAAAAAGAATTTGATTTTACAGATTTTTATAGGTGTCGATTACAAATATGATAAACAAAATTTTTTAAAGAAAAATTTAACGTGCTGTGAAATTTGTTTAAAGAATATAAGAAAAGAAAATGAGAAACAGCACCTGAACAAAGAGGAAATTGCCTTTCTGATTTTAGATTTCGGGAAGGAGTTTTTAATTTCAACGTGTGTTTTGAATTTCTCTGTGCTGAGCTCAAATCTACAAAATAAGTGACCCTAGTGTGTGATTGTATTTTTCCAGCAACTATTTACTTTAACATTGACAATATACACAACCTGAGTATATACTGACTTTCTGATTGTCATAACCTAGTTGAACTTAATTTTTGCTACAATGTGCATTTAAAACATGCATCGATTATATCGGACATTGTCTTGCATCTAACGTTACATGATAATGTTCTGCTTTGGAACATCAATCTCTACTTCTCTCCCAAACAAAGCAAGGTAATTACATCAAGCTGAAACTCTACAGTTTGTGTCATCATTCTTGTAGTAGATTATAAAAATTGCTGAGAAATGCAATTTGCATAAAATGCAGTGTCATTGACTTTCAAGTAATTTCATTGGGTTTCAAAAAACTGATTTGGATGATCCAGTCCACCCATGTTTTTGTTGTATTCAGTAATGATCAGAGGGTAAGTGATTGTCGTATGCCGATATCTAGGATTCCAGAGAAACAATTTAAAATTTGATGTACTCTGTATGTTATTATGTCTGTATGACACTGTAGATTGTTTTCCCAAAGTAATCATTATGTCTAGAGACCTATTTTTTGGTAACAATGATATCTGCAAAATGTTTTGTAAAAGTTGTATTTATCTTGGTTTAACTTATGCAAATATGTAATCAAAAAGGTTTCTTTTAAATGTGAAATGTCGCACAGTAGGCTTATTAGTGCAATTTAAGAAAAAAATAATCGTGAAATCATCGAAACAAGTTCCTCATTCATTTGTTTGTAGCTTCAGTTGATTTAAATGCCATGACAGAGCACTAGCAAAGTGGCATGTAGGTGACTCAACTATTTTTTACTATTGTGAAGGCACTGCTTTTGCCTTAATTCATCCATAACCTCTTTGTTGTTGCTCGTTCATTTCTGTTTGAGAGCTCTTTGTAGTTGTTTTGCGAGGCTTCACTTCTGTTCCAATCTTGAAACCCAAGTGAAGGAACCTGAAGTTAGTATGAAGGTGACGCAGTTGTTAAGGTTTTGTGGGGTTTGGTTGAAGAACTTGGTACTTGGGCTGAAAAGTCCCTGCAGGCAGTGTGGTTTCTTGGCATATTCCAACTTAGTAACATGCACTGAACAAATCTTCACCCTGATAGTGCTGAGACACTCCTGTATATGTACTCTGGACATAACGTGTGAAATTTGTTTGAGTGTGGTATGCTAGATATAAATTCTTCTTGCATTTTAATCTTAGAAATTTTTACAGTTTGATAATTGAAGGGGTCGGAGAGATGTAGTCATAAGCCACAATTTCATCAATTTCCAGATTTTTATTCCATGGCATACTTGATTCAATCCCCTTCAAAGTCAATGGAAAAAATTTCT
>JAFIDM010006943.1:41595968-41634693 GCA_023159025.1 Thereuonema tuberculata | reverse complement strand
TCACTGTGCCATATGGTGAGGATTTGAGAAGGTATATAGTCATATGCCACAACAAGATGGAGTCCAGCTCAGGAGAAAAAGAAGCTTTTCCCCATGTTCGAAAGAGTTTAGATGATAGTATGTTGGAGCAGGAAGAGTCAGACCATCTTGAAACTGACAGTGACAGTTCTTGGCAACCATCAAGCAGTAGTTCTAGTTCAGATGACATATTGGTAAGTCTATAAGAGTACATTATTACTGATAACCTTTGTTATGAGGCTTGTGACTGTATCTCATTAATTTTGAAATTTTAGAAATTACTGTCTCTTAGAAAAATACATTAATATTTAGAAGAGGTTTCAAATTTATAGGATAGTATATATTATATTATGTATAAACTAAGTAAACTATTTGAAGAATAATGTCTTAAGATATTTAAAAATGTCTAAATACATATTTGTGTGGCTTGTGACTATGTCTCACGTAAATTCCTTGGATTTTATTATTTCAATTTTACAGCTTGAAGTAAGTAGAGTATGTGAAGAATCGCCCAAAAAACAAGGTCCATCAAGGAAAAGGAAGCGAAACAGTATCCAGTGGAAAAAAGAAAAAGCCAAACGACGCTGTAATGCAGATCAGAAATCTGTGTCAACTAAAACAAATAATACTATTGAGGCAGCTACTTTGGGACCTCCCTGTACATGTTCCAACAAGTGCTTGGAGACAGCCAATCCTCAAACCAGACAACTTCACATAATCACAGACAACTGCAAAGGACAAGCAAAGAATTGGGCTATAGTTGCTCTGCAGAGATCTCTTGTGGCTACCAAGAGATTTGAAGTTGTTCAGCATTCCTATCCTGTGGTGGGGCACACTAGACTTCCTTGCGATCGTAACTTTGGCCGTATCGAAAAATATGCAAGAAACAGACGTCCAATAGTATTGAAACCTGGAGAGTGGGTAGATATTGTGAAGTCAGCAGGTCCGAAAGAGTTCGTAGTGACAAAAATGGGGAGAGGAAATTTTAAAACTTTGGAAAATCTTAAGTGTTTAATATCAAAACCCACAACTTGCAGAAATGGTGATCTTATTCACTTCAGTGATGCTACACTATTCCAAATTCATTCTCAACATCCATTTCAGCTAGCTAATATTAAACAATTCGAGTTTATACTGGATGTTATAGAGTATTTCTGTACTTTATAACATCCAGTATAAACTTGAATTTACTTAATTGGAAATAATCACCACTGTGGAGCCATTTATGATACCACCATTTATGATCATAAATGGCTCATTTCACCACAAAATAGGGTCATCATATGTCAATAGGGCATTTGTATGTCATGTAGGCAATGAAGGAGTTATGCCTAGGATTATTACCCCTAAAAGAAAACAAATATTCAGGAAAGTTTTTTTTTTTTTTTTTAGTTTTCATCCCAGAAGGGGAGAAATCAATTTTCTCATTGCTGCGTTTCATTCAAAATATTAGTATCTCCCTCCCCACACCCTCACACCAAATCCCTCCAAAGTTCAGTTTTTTTTTTGTTTTTTGTTTTTTACCATAACAGCTTCCTACTCTAATTAGACATTACATTAGTTTCACAAAATATGAGTCAGTCACTATTTAAACAAATTGAAGGTGAAAGGATAGTAGAAGATCCTTCTAGAATACTTCAGCCATCAACTTTAACAGAAAAGAATATCAGGATTCAAATCCACATTTAGGCAGAGTATCTTCAAGAAGTTTAGCCAGTAACTGCATGCAGTTACTGTTAATTCGTTTTTGTTCATTTTTTTTCCTTACCAAACTTTATTATTTCCAACATCACAAATTTAAATGTAAAAAAACTACATTTAATTCTAAAAAGCAAATTTTCAAAAAGTTTATGTCTTTTCTTTTTCAAGCCTAAAAAATAACAATAAGTTGAAGAACAATTAAATTCCTTGAGAAAATATTAACAATATCATTTACTTACAATCTTTGACAAAATGTAATAATAAGGTTACAATCAAGGAACTAAATTGTTAAGCTATATCATGTCAAATATTGTAAATAAATGATATTGTTAATATTTAAATTTGTGATTTTGGAAATATTTAATGGTAGAGGCTGTAGAAGGAGGGATCTACAAAAGAAATATGGGAACTTTACAAACTTTATTATTATTAATACTATTGGTTGAAAATAAGCTTTTCATTTTCCTTAATAGGCATTTCTTTACTTATTTAATTTATTTTTGCTTTTTCTTTTTTGTCAAAGTTCAACTATAATTTAGGAAAACAAAAAAATATTTGTGGATCTCACTTTTATTCTTTATGTAATGGATTAATTTATTTAGAATATTAAGTAAATTAAGACAACTTACCTGGAAAAAGGCAATGCCCAGAGCAGCACCACCAATCGCTCCCATGTTTCGATCCACAAATCTGACCACTTTATCGTAGCAGCCCTGAAAAATTAAGGAAGATATTAAATCTTAATATTACTTTGTAATATTGTATAAAAAATGATGAGTTTAAATTTGTTTTAGATGAAGGTTTCCACTCTAGCATTTGGCCACAAAACACTACTGAGTTGGTAGTTTGGCAAAAAGAAAATGCTACAAAATTCATATTTGTAATGAAATTGAATAAGTATAAATGTCCAATACAATTTCAGAATTTTGTAAGAAAATCATTTCATGATTAAATTTTGAGCATAAACAAAGGAAATCTCAGTTCTATTGATATCATAAACCTCTGCTTAAATCTATCTTTCCCAACAGATTTACAGATTTCAACGTAAAATTATTACAACTGATATCAGGACTAGAAAGAAATAATTCTCTAAATAGAAGTCTTGCACTAAACTTATTTAAAAAGAAATTCTCAGTTTAATAAAAATGCGAATAATAATTTTTATTTATCTATTTCAGTCCAAATTTATGCATGGAATTTGGAACTGACAACTACATTTCAAAGTTGTTTCACTCTTATTCCTTCTCTATTTTGATTACTCCTTTATAACTTTACTATATAATCCCTAATTTCATATTCTTCATTTATTTTCTTTATTCCTTTATGCCTACATCACATCAGCAAATGAGTTAATGGCAATTCACTTACATTTTCCTGCCAAATAATTATTCTCCCCAGTCTGGCCCAAAGATTTAGGGCCTACGAACCTAACATTAATGCTTCTTACCTAATGGAAGCTAACTGAAACCTCTCAACTTTGCTTGTAATAGCCCTTTCTCTATCCTATACCTTAAAGTATAAGAGAATATAAAGTATTTCTAAGACTGATAGTAAAATTCAGTTTGAAACAGTCACTGTCATGATTATTAAATATAGATCTTTACCAAATGTATTATTATATTTACTGATATATTATTTTTCACTAGATGCTTTGATCAAATAACATCAATGTCCACATTTTGCTGAAAACACAAAGAAACACTCAAGAAAAACTAAAATAAGTCAGCAGAAACTTTACAGTTAAAAAAAAAAAAAAAAAAAAAAAAAAAAAAAAAAATCATTGTTATGAAGTGTCAACCTAATTGACACCAAGCTGGGAGAATCAGGTTTTAAAACTATTAAACTGCTTTTATTGTAGATTTTTTGCATGAAATCACCACCTTCCTTCAGTTAAAGTAAAGCAAGTAAGGAATTTGACTTGCCATCTTCAAATCTAATGCCCTTCCTGTCAGATCTCAAATTCATTAGCAGAATGATGATTATAAATAAATAAATACTTCATAATTAACGTAAATCATTTAATACCACAAACTTCGTTATCTACATCATCCTCCTATGCTATATTTCGAATAGCCTAATCGGCCTATTCTTTTTCAAGCCTCTTAAACGGGAAAAGGAACATCCTTCTTCCAAACTCCAAAATAAAAATAATAATAAAATGACTGCAACTAATTTTATTATTATTTTTATTTTGGAGTTGGGAAGAAGGAGGATGTTCCTTTTCCCGTTTAAGAGGCTTGAAAAAGAATAGGCCAATTAGGCTTTTCGAAATATAGCATAGGAGGATGATGTAAAAAATTCTTGACTAACTAATTTTATTATTATTTTTATTTTGGAGTTGGGAAGAAGGAGGATGTTCCTTTTCCCGTTTAAGAGGCTTGAAAAAGAATAGGCCGATTAGGCTTTTCGAAATATAGCATAGGAGGAGGATGTAAAAAATTCTTGACTAACTAATTTTATTATTATTTTTATTTTGGAGTTGGGAAGAAGGAGGATGTTCCTTTTTCCGTTTAAGAGGCTTGAAAAAGAATAGGCCGATTAGGCTATTCGAAATATAGCTTAGGAGGATGATGTAGATAAAGAAGTTTGTGGTATTAAAAGAATGATGATCAATTAAACTTTAAGTATAATTGTTCTAAGGTACTAATTTTGAACCTGCATCTACCATATGTTGTGGCAGATTAACTAATATGCTGAGCAGGCTTAAGCCTAAAGGCCCGAAAGGGTTTTGGGGAGGGGAGGGGCCTGAGTCTATATATATATTATTATACTATGTGTAATGTAGTCTAAGTTATTAATGTAACTTAGTCACTTTATTCAACAGAGGGTGGGGTGGGACGGGGAAAAGGACAGGGAGAGCCTTACTAAAGCTCAGTCTAGGGACTCTGGTAGTAGATCAATAATACGTTATCATCCTTATATATTATTTCTCAAAGTGGTTTGTGTTGGTACGCCTCATCTCCCTTAATACTTCATCAAAATCAATGATTGAGACATCATTTTGAAGATTATGTTCACCGCTAATGATGAAAAATAAACAAATTGTTAAAAATTAATGTTTTCGTTCAAAAAAAAAAAAAAAAACTATTTTAAAAACCTTTTTATAAAAATGGAGAAGGTGCCATCTATTCACAATGGGTTAACTAACATGCACACCAGCTGTTAAAGTTGTTTATTATTTCTGAAAGGTGTTTTTTTTTTTTTTTTTTTTTTTTTTGCGAATTATTCACACGGGTCAACTACTATAACTTAGTTAAGTTAAAGCAACACTGTTGTCACATCCAAATTATAACTTTATTATAGCTGTTATACTAGTCATTAGCCTGTCTTTGATATTGCATAGATCATTTTAATTTTATTTCTTGAATGATGAAAATGTTAGTTCCATAGCTTTAGTTCCAAGAATAACCACATCACAACTCTTAAGTACCACCAGAAAATCTACATTTCTCAAAGTCAAATAGCAAATTACAAGTTCTAGATAAACTTTCAATTAGTAACTTACAGTTGTGTAGATGTCACCATCATCAGTCATATTTAAGTGATCGCACTTTCTTTTCATGCAGCATGACTCGGGGACGGATGATGTTCGATTACTCCAGGGACTCTTCTTCCAGTCTGTGTATTTATAAATACCACAGCAGTGGAGCTGTAAAAAAAAACTTACACATTAATAAATCCTAGAAATTGTGATATTAAGTATTTGTTGGCAATTGTTTTGAGTTTAAAGTTTATTGGGAAAAAAATTACTGCAACTGTTTAAGAAAAAAAGCTGAAATAACAATCTTGACTGAGAAATGAATAAACACTGCCCGGTCACTTTATTAGGTACCTCTGCTGTGCGCACAAATGCTGTGTCCCACAACAACAATTCAAGCCGGTGTGAGGCAGTGTCATGATGTCAGGGATGTTTTTCTGGCACATGTTGGATCTATTGATACCTTTGGAGGCACGTCAGGATGCTAGAGTGTACCTAAACATCGTAGCTCACCAAGTTCACAGTTTATCCTCATGCAGATGGCTACTTCCAGCAGGATAATGCACCTGTGCACAAAGCCCGCATCACTATGGATGGTTTGAGGAACATGATGATGACTTTTCCTTGCTGCAGTGGCCCGTTCAGTCCCCAGATCTCGGCCCAATTGAAAATTTGTGGGATGAGCTGGAACGGGTTGTTCACTCCAGGCCTAAACCTCCATCAAATCTTCAAGAACTGCATGACACACTCATGTCTGCATGGTACACAATACCTCAATCACGTTTTCAGCATTTTGTGGAATCCATGCCTCAACAAATTCAGGCTGTTTTGAGGACTAAAGGAGGCCCAACACGCTATTAGGTAGATGTATCTAATAAAGTGGCAGGTTAGTGTATATTATTTGAATATAAGAATAGGTTAAAATAAAATATATGTCAAGTAAAATATCATAATTTAGAAACTGCAAAATAATCAGAATTTATCAGATCAAACTATTCAAGAGAAAAGTAAATTAGGGAAAGAATAAGTACATTATAATTAAACTTACATGAGTAATATATTTATTACTTAAGTATTATTTATACATTTCAGTACATATTTTTTTTATTTATTTACTTTTGCTCTTTAAAAGATAAATTTTACATTTAACATTGATGGTTTTGTGATCTTTATTACTTAACTAATGGAGTCATTCACAAATACCTTGAATGCTATTAAATTTATAACAGTTCCTCCAATGGCAACTCACATTAGGAAATAAGGATAATTCTTAAATGGAGTTTTATTGGAAGAACTTTTAAGATATCTATTATTAGCATTTCCATTGAAAAGGAAGATTAAAGACATAAGATTACAGACTGCAAATCTAGGTCCTGCGATATTAAAAAACTGAGCATTATTAAATGTATCTGATTCAGCTTGTTTTGAAGTGTTCTTAAATTCTTCTGTTTCCAAGAGTTACTTTATGCAAAAATTGCATTTGACATAGAATTGTGCCTATGCTGTTGCCTTACATGGAACACTGAAACAAGACAGAAAAGGAAGATTGAATGATACTGAATCCCATTCCAAAATCTTGGATATGCCAATGGTCCCCCCAGCAGCATCCCTAGACAGAAACAAATGAGCAATTTCATAGAATGCCAATCATGTATTTAACAGTCCCACATAAGGTTTTTGCAATTAAGATCTAACAATTTAAATGATTTAAAAGAGTATGGTTTAGTATGGTTCTGGAGAAAAGTAATTTATATTTACACAGACAATCTATAAAATCTTTCATAATTTTTTTTTTCCATTTTATTTTTGTCTGTTATTGTTTCAAATGTAGAAGTGGTGTATTTAGTTCAGAAAAACTATCAAATCCTGTTTTTCCTCAAAGTATTCATTTTTGAATTTGTACTTTACAACTGAAATTCTGAACAAATTTACAAAAACTTAAAAGACAAATACCGGTTTATAAACTAGGAATGCCCTTTATATGATCTACATTTAACTCTTTTGTTCTCACCAATCAAAAACATCTTTACTTGTGTAGCAAATGGGAACTATCAACACCAAACCTTAGGAATCAAATAGCAGAGCAGCAACTATACAGGATTAAGCTCTTATCATTCACAGACTCACATTATTATGATGTTGTTTTCTAACATTCATATGAGAATGCCAGAGGATGCAAAACAATAAAGAAAATTACCTATTAATGAAGTTGTTTCTTTGTAGTTGATATGAAATATTATTTTAAACTATGTTGAAGTTATTCTGAATTTGCTAGATGTAATAGGGAAATATCAAGTTAGTATTAATGTGCAAGGATGTTTTGATAAAACACAAAAACCCAAAAGTATTTTTCACAGAAAAATCAAGCGGAATGCTATCTAGCTTTCTTTTTGTAATGTAGAAAGTCTTACATTTAATACAAGGCAGATTTTCTCTATAATGTGTTAAGGTTTCCTTGAACTGTATCTTGAATGAATGTTACGTCAAATATCCAAACATTTAACTTTAAACTAGCATTTGAAACTAGCATTTGAAACAAAAGGAATAACAATGGTAATGAGCTTATGATGCATATCTTTCAACAACTGATAATTATAATGTGAGGTATACTAATGCTAATATGCAAGGCCTAGAAAATGAGATGGTTTGTTTCCAATTCCAAGAAGTGTGTGTTATTAATGAGCTCTGTGATTTGATCCACAGAGTTGGATGGATCTTTGTAATAGCATCCTTATATATTATTTCTCAAAAATGTTTTTATGTCAGTACGCCATATCTCCCTTAATACTTCATCAAAATCAATGATTGAGACATCATTTTGAAGATTACGTTTACCGCTACTGACGAAAAATAAACAAAGTGTTGAAAATTAATGTTTTTGTTAAAAAAAAACTATTTTAAAAACAATTTTATAAAAATGGAGAAGGTGCCATCTATTGACAATGTGTGTAACTAACATGCACGACAACAGTTGTAGTTGTTTATTAGAGGTGTTGGAGGTGTTTTTTTGTTGCGAATGATTCGCACGGTTTAACTAGTATTCATTGATTTCACTAAATACTAACTTGCTCAACAATGAGAACATAAAAATAGGGCCAAAAATTCCCCAAAGGATAAACATCACTTAAAGCAAAAAAAAAAAAGAAACTTTCATGCTAGGGAGTAGGGGTCAGTTTCTAATTCAAAGTCAAGCCTTTATGAATATCAGTAAACAACGTAAAGCGGTGTAATTAATAATATCTGCCATTGATGCTAACCTCCATGACTATTCATATATTGCATTCTACCAACCTAATTTACTAACTATTCTTCTGAATTCCTTTGCAGAGCTTCATTTTAGAAAAGTAGGGATTTTTCTGAACAAACAAACAAACAAAAAATGCCTTGAGATGCATTAATAGTTTCAAATTCCTTAAGAATCAAAGAGATGCTGATACTCCTCATATCATTAGTGACTTTGGTGATAAATTATCCAAAAAGATAACAGATGATAACTCAAAACAGATCTGTCCTAGAATGTTTTAAATATGATCTGAAACTCTGAGGAAGAAGTGCTCAGAAACAGTCTTAATTTTCTGTAATAGAACTTGACAAAGGAATTAATAAAGCAGATTATGTAGTGAATTAAGTTAGTAAAATAATATCTGTCTGATTGTATATGTAAAAATCATTTAAAATGAAATATTAGATATAAATAGTTGTAAGTTTTGCTAAAAAAATAATTTTAAAGCAAGCAAGCTAATAATTTGACCATGGTTTAGAATGAATTTTAAATGAATACTCTAATATTTGAAGGCATATATATAATTTGTTACTGTTTTCATTAATGCATTGTTAATAATCTTTATTATTGTTGTTTCTAAAATTTAAATAATTCATTAATAGTCATTTTGCTTCCTGTAATATCTAACATATGCGATTAACCTTCCAATCCAGCTATTTAAGATGTTTATTTCTGTCAGCAAGTCATTAATTTTGTTCATATACCTCAAATTTTTTCATAAGTTTCATTAGTTCCATAAGGAATTTTCCAAATATGTTAGACCATATGGAGAGTAAAAAAAAAAATGGTAACTCAAAAAATTATATTTTTTAAAAATTTTAATGTTGCAAACAGTTAATTATTTATTTTTAAAATAATCTTTTAAGTTTAACATGCAGCAATGTAATCAAAAATGGAAAATAAAGCCTGCATATATTAGGACTCTTCAGCATAAGTTTGGCTAAGACGAAACAGCTATCCTGTCAATAATAAGCTAAAGATGTGAAAGTTTGGCTATGTGCAAGCTTTATTTTCCATTCACTGATTATCTTAAGAATTTGTTTGGAGTATATTATTCATTTTTAGTATTCAATACAGTAATTGAAAAATAGTTGCAATTAAAAGTTTTAAATCTTCTAGCATATTTAAGTTAATTTGAGCTACTTCTTTTAGTATAGTTAAAAAAAAAACCCTTTAATGAAATATTAACTAAAGTAAAAAATTCATAGGTAATATTTACTCGATATTTAATGTTTTTGTTAAATTTGTAATTTCAATTTTAAAAGTTGTCAAGAGATGAAATCTAGGATTCCTGATGTTTCAGACTCATTTGTAGTAGACCAATGGTTTAACATTTGTTTGGCTTAAATGTTATAAAAGCAGCTACATCAGTAACAAGATATAAATGTAGACAAAGACTAAAAAATAGCTGTATAAAAAATCTTTCTACAAGAAAACTAAGTAGCATTAGCTTCTCTATCTATTAATGAAATAAAAGAATAGACATCAAAATTGTTAAATATAACAATGTAACTTCAATGTTTGAAAGTGGTATTCATTAATTTGTTCATTGTAAATTAATACAAAACATTAAATTCAACAGATACTGAACTAGCTAATTAATATTTCTTCTTCATATGCTAAGGCTTAGACCTAATCAATACAATTTAGGGACATTATTAATAATTTAATATCTTTATTATTGTGTTATTATCTGTAATGCAAGTAAGGCCCTATAAACCAAGTCATAGTAAAATAACCATTCTTTGAAGAGAAGTATGTCATTAGCCATGGTGAAGGCAATGCTTATGGGTACTCGGACATAAATGTTTGATCCTCAGACTAACAATGAGATAAACGCATATACTCCTTCCTCGTAGAAATGTTTAATTTGTTATTGTTTAATAACAAATTACAAAAGCTGGGGTAATTCAGAAATTGAGCTATCAATTTTGGCTGTAGCACCATAATTGGAATAGAATGTACAAAGTCTAACCAGGAAACTTTTTGATTTAGAAAGTTTATTTATTTTTATCCAATACTGATATTATTTTTAACAAAACTAAGAAAAAAATGAGAGATCAAAGTAAGTGCAACCATGCTTGGACTTACTGAAGCGTCTCAAAGTTATAACCTAGTTGAGATATTTAAAATGATGAATAAAAGATTCGGTTTATGATAAACTGTCTCCAAAGAGAAGTAAAAAAAAAATCTGAAGCTGATATTAAGTACACACACACAAAAAGTAGTGATATTTGTCACTACTGAAAATGAAACTGGAAAATATATGCACAGCCTTGGATGATAGAGAGCAAGCTAATTTACAGCAGGAATATCTTTTGCCTGAAAAATGCTTTTAGTGTAGTTGAAGATAAGCAATCAATTTTTCATTCCATCAATTAATTGGCAAAACAAAATGGAACTAAGAGATCTTTCTCAGAGAATTTCTCAATATTAGAAATATCGAACGAAAACTTCCGTAATATTCAAATTTCAAACACAAAAGTATAAAATGAGAATTTTCATTTCTATAGAATGTACAAGATTCCAAATGTGTGAGGCGATTTGGCCAAATTAGAAATGCAATTGGCTAAATCTCAATCAATTATAGATTAGAGCAACTTATGCTATTGAGAAACAGATTTTTCAAAGGAGGTAATCAAATAAGGTTTTTCACTGCTCTTGCTTCACATTTATTTTGATGAGAAAGAATTCTTAAAATCTGAATAAAAATAACATGAAGAATGAGAATAAAGTTTCAAAATGAAAGATCTTAATAAAGGAATAGATTAACTTTAAAAAAAAACAAAAAAAACTAGCATTACAGAATATTATTATAGTTAGTTCAACAGAATCTATGCATTTCAGATGAATTCTAATAATTAATTGAAGTAGAATAGAATAGCTTGACATTAAGAGGTATAAAATTTAGAATGGAATAAACGAAAAGTTTAATGCAGTTGCAGAGGAATAGTGACAACTGAACAACCATCTGATGTTCAGTTCTAAAGTCTAATAAATCAATAAATAAAACTTTTAAGGATCTTAGGAAGTCCTTTGCAGATTTTTTTTTTTTTTTTTTTTTTTTTTTTAATGCTTCTAAAAGTTCCAGTGCCCTTTGTTTCAATTTTTTCTCAGTTATCTGATCTGCATATCTTAATCTGTGAAACTTTTTTTGTTCTCGTATGTCATTATAACGGTTCAAAAGCTCTGAACTGAACAAAGATTATATTGTACTGAATATAGATTCACGGATATTAAGGTAATGATTATATTGATGAAATTACAATAAAAAGCAAAAATGCATGTAATTAGTGATTACTATATTCTAGTTAACTTACTGATGATTGCAACAAATCAATAGCTTCTGTTGTATCCATGTTGTGTTGATATTCCATTAGCGACTCATTTAATCCCACTTGGAAGCCCGTCTTCAGCTAGGAAACATAACAGAAATAAAATTTAACAAGACTAATGAAATAAACCAAAGACAAATGTAATTTGCCAAGGAAAAAAAAATCTTTATTAAAAAATATATAAACAGAAAAGTTTAATTTCCTGAAATGACAGTTATTAAAGAAACCAGAGTACAGATATAAGAATACAGTTAAAAACATGAAATTAAAAACACAAACAATTAAAAGTGCATTTGTGCTCTGTCATCTTTTGTCATCTTACATTTGTGTCATCTGTCATCTTACATTTGTGCTCTGTCATCTTTTTCATAATAAAAAAATATATGTATACTACAAATGGGCGATATATACATTAATCAATCAGTATAAATTATTGATAGTTGCAGAAGTTAAAATAGCAGGAATTTGCTATCGAATTATCATTATTATTTACAGAAAGAGCTTCCTAATCTTTTCCTCAAAATATAAACTTCAGCCTTTTCATGTTTATCTTGGATAGTTTCACTACAACACATTTGGAGTCGATAAGTATGCCTAAATATTCTCTTTTAAAAGATTTTACTGCAACAACCAAAAGTTGTTTATTTTATCTTTTAAATCTTATCAAATTGAAACAGGTTAAGACATAGTTCTCAATTTTCTTCTTTTCATATTATTAAAAAAACAATACATTCTTGATCTCAGCAATCGTCGACACGTATTTGCTTATTTTCGTTTACACGCTTAGTTTGGTAGTAATAAAGAGTTCTATTATTGTTCACAACTTCACCTTAAACATTGGTGCTCAATTCATCGATCTGATATCTTACTCAATGGCATTCCAGAGATGTTCAAGATGTTTAAATCCAGAGACCTTGTGGGCCATTGGATGGTCGAAAATTCAGATGAGAGTTCCTTGAGTCATGCCCAGGTGGTAGCGGAAAGGAGCTTTGTTCTGCTGAAACACACCAATGGGCTGCAGGATTCGTGAAGGCAATGAAAGGGTGTTGGTAATGTAACGACCCAAGGTTCGCCACATCTTCCTCCCTTTCCTACCCTTTATTCTCATCACATTTTGTAAGAAAAACCTTTAGAAATATTTTTCTCACTTCTTCATTTCCCCCCAAACATTGTCTAAAAGTTCCTTCATTTTTTTGAATAGGCGTCTTCCAGATGCTTTGTAATGCTCCCTCGAACATTCTTTTATGACATCCATTTCTTCAGGACTTTAGTTTTGGCTTCTCATTTTGAGCTTAGTTTTATTACTTTTTAGCTTTCCCTTGCTTCCTCTGTTATTGCCTTTCTTTGCTTCTTCTGTCTTTCAAGTCTGTCAACAGATGAGCACAGACAGGCTGACGTCTTCTGCATCCAAACCACTACTCTCCTTAGTGACGTCGCATCAGGGGGTACAGTGTAAATAAGAGAAAAGAAAAATACACTGTGTGAAGGGAGCATCCGAGAAGGGCAGATGGCCAGTTATTTGCTACCCTTTGAGTGCTTGCTCCCATTAAAAGAAACTACAGATTCTGTACCTAATGAAGGTTGCTTGGTCCATATTTAAAAAGAACCAACTGCAAGGCTCAGTAATAATTCGCATTACAGCAGATTTGTGCGTCGAGTGAGATAATTTGAAGAATGCTCATATGTGAAGTGAAAGTGCATCGCTGCAACCAGAGCCCCAGAAGCTCATTCTAGTGCACTGGAATTGAATCTGGTTTGCTCTTCCCTTGTCATCTGGTCTCCGAAGTTGAAAGAAGGCAAACCGAAGTCAATGTTCGAATCTAGCCTACCTGCATTCAGTCAGAGGCTGCACTAGGACTCTCATCATCATTTCGAGAATCTGTATGGACTGCTTATGATCTCGGACAGACGCTATGCAGTTCAATAACTTGGCTTTACAGCCACGACAACTGGTTTGCTGTTAAGTGCTTTATTTGTACTGGATATATTATATGTATTTTATTTCTTTTGGAACCCTGGGGGGTAAAGTATATCCTTTCCTTATTTATATCTATGCATATATATAGTTTCTTTTTCTTTATTACGAAACCTCTTTGTATTTTAAACTAGTTATCCCATTTTATTTATTTATTGTAACTATATCTTACTTATTGACTTTGCATTGGCTGGAGCTGAGAGAAAAGTGGCCGGAATAGAGGTGTGGATCTTGCTGCAGGCCCTTTTGAGTCCTTCCCTTCTCTTTACCACTTCAACTGACCTCATGACCTGTTTGGTAATGCCCCCTCCCTCCCTCCTCCTTTCAATTCCCCTTAGTCTTTGACAGACTGTTTGGTAGCATTCCTCACCCCTCTGCTTCGTTTACAAACAGTCCCCTTCCCCCTGGCTTCACTGCCCGACACTAGCACCTATTCGCTAACCCATACTTCTTTGACTTTCTACTTTTTAACTTCTTAGATGAGATAAACTTTTGGGCCCAGTGCCTTGTTGATCTTTTAAGCATTCCACTGCATAAATTCTCCATCTAACCTCCATCCTTACATGTTCGGCTATAAAGCACAGAAGAGCGTTTTTAAGGACCTATCTAAGACTCATTAAAGAGACGTAGCGTGCCCTACGAAAAGACTTCCCAAACCATCACAGAACCACCACCTTAAAAAGAGCAAAACTGACAGGACAATGGCTTCATGTTGTCTATGCCACACCTGCACCCTCCTATCAGATTGGTACAGCTGATAACAGGATTCATCTAACCGTATGACTCAGCACCACCCTGCAGAGGTCCAAGTTACGATGCTTACAGCACCAGGTAAGGTAACATGTCCAATGATGAGCAGTTAACATTGGCACGAGTAGGGCTTCAGCTCCTAAAGCTAGAGTAAGCAGCATGCTCATATTGTTTGCTTGCTTCTTTTAATTGGTGCTCTGACATTGAAACTGGCTGTGATCTGTACTACTGTTGTCCTTGTGGCAGTCGGTGTAGATTTTCCAAGCTCGTACAGACTCAAAGTCATCAGTTGCTTGCTCCCTTGGTGCTGATAGGTCCATCAATGGTATACTCACATTAGACCCTTCATACGGGTTCCTTCAAAAACAGGCTCCTAGTTACCATTTGAGCAATAGAACAATATGCTGACAATGAGTCCATGATCAAAATTGCTCAGGACACAACTTTTTCTAAGTTTGTTGATTGTGATGCACTTCGGGAAGAACAGACGCCTATTTATTGAGTGTGTTTGGTGATGTTTAAAAACAATACAAAGGCAACTCTTCTGAAAACTTGCAGAAATTAGTTTAAAATAAAAGATTTTAAAATCTTACCTTTCCACGATATGCGTAACCTGATATTCCAGCACTAAGTTCCACCACAAATATAACCATCAGGAATGCTGAATACTAAATAAGAAATAGTAAATTTATTTTGAAGCTTACAAATTATTTCATCAATTATTTCAACAATAGAGCAATAAGAAAACTATTTGACTATAACTGGGATACTGTACAATTTTTTTGTTTTTTGGTAAAAAAAATTATAAACTTAATGTAAATGCCAAAATAGAAATTCCAGATAAAACTCAGCAGATATGTTAAAAATTGTTTCTGAACTGTAAAAAAAAGTATGGCATATTAGACTATTATTTTTTTTTTGTGTTATTATTATTCCTTTGGTTTTTTTTTTTGGTTTTTTTTTTATCTTTTAGTTTTATTGTAGGCCTCTAAAACTACTCTAAAACCAAGAGGTTTAAGATAAAACATTATCATAAACATCAATACTGAATAAAAAGGGTTTGTTAAGTTTTTGTTTAGAAATTATGCTTAAACACTGTTTATTTTCAAGATTAACCAAATTTCCCTTTTTTTTGTAATGTTGAAATGTTTATGAAATTTTACCATTACAATAGGAATTAATATATTAAGTGTATTGCATGTTCTGTGTATGTATTATCTAATTTAACAGGGTGGCTGGGAAGTTTCCATACCCCCTATTATGTTATTATTATTATAGTTAGGGGTATGGGAACTTTCCGGCCACCCTGTATATAAGAATGTGGATTATTAAGAATAATTAGCAAATTGACTAAACCTAATCAGGTTAAAATCAAGTTACTACATGCTATCTATATACATAGCTAAAAGAGGTTGGCTTGATTAGGGGAAACATTATCCACAGAATCATAAAATTCAAGAACTATAAGAGGCCTAAAATCCAGAACTTAAATGTTCTGAAGGATTTTTTTGAAAGCTTTATACTCATTTGTCCCTATTGGTTAATATTTAGAGAGAACTAAACTTAGTTGCAAATTTTTAATTATTAAAAAGTACTTACAAGATAAAGAAGTACTGGCTGACCCTTGGCAGTGCAACAGCAAGCCAGTGATCCAATCACAATGATTACAGCTCCTGTTCCAATCAAAACATAGGGGGCAGAACTATAATAGTTAGTGGTCAGTTCCAGATACTTGTACAGCTCTACCTCCATCCATATTCCAACTGCCAAGATAGCAATTCCTGATAGCTAAAAAGAAACAAATAAAAAAATTAATTCCTTTCTGAAGAAAACATTAGAAGAAAATTGTAAAAGATCAGATAAATATTTGCTAACTTGAATTTGATCAACCATTCAACATTTCTTAAAGTATAGATTTTTGTTTTTCAGTGGTCTTCAAGTAAAAGAACAATCCCAAAGCCTCCCAGTCTCTGTTTAAATCTTGCTTATGGTTTACTGAAAGCAATTTACAAGTGAAAACAAATTCCAGTTCAGTGCTGCTTTTTTATCATAATGCAGGATAGTTAATTGTTGTCCGAGAATGATCACTCCCCATAATCCAATTGGGTCAGAAAAAAACAAAATACCAATAGTAAAGGGTGCAGTCTATTTTAATTATACATCATTGAATACACAATTTTTTTCTAAGTCATTGTTATTTTCTTTACATTCAAAATACCAATTACACTAGAATGCTATTAAATTCTAGCATTATTAAAGTCAGGTTTATGGCCTTTACATAAATAATGCTAAAACAAAGATTTTTTTTTTTTCCTTTTCTATTGACGACTATAATTTTTAAAAAGTTTCTTTTACAAATTGAATGAGAATAATACAACCAATACAATTGTTAATATAAGTTGTCTTAAAGAATGGAATAAAATCATTATTCTTTTTGAAGCAAATTGTAAGCAATTTACAAGTGAAAACAAATTCCTTAATCATCAGTTCAGAGTAGTTATATCATATTGCAGCGTGGCTAATTAATGCCCGAGACTGTTAGGAGTTAGGCTCATGACCTTACAAACAATTTTTCTAGGTCATTTGTTTAAAAATAAAAGAAATAATGCCATAAATAAAGAACAACAAATATGATTTAAAGTGTCTTAGGAATAACATTACTTTTTTCCATTGTTTCTAGCTTTCTTTGAAATCCTCATTAATTTTCATTAGTATTTTAAAATGCTTTATTTAATATGTTTACTTAATAATAATAAATTGTAATAGAGATATTTAATAGTTTTGCAATCTCTGGAAATTGGCTACCATTAAATTAATCTAAGATAAGTGACAGTAAAAAATAATATACTATAAAATCCAGATGCTTGCTTCTGCAGGCTGTACAGGAATTTGTGCATAAAAATAAAGAAAAGTAATAATTCAGAATAAATGAAGTATTATGTTTGACAATAAGTCGAATACAATACTTCATGTTATTAATTTTCTTTTTCTTTTGTCCTTAATTCTCACAGCTGTGATTAAATATAAAACTGCATTCGTTTATGGACAACGAGCTAGCCCTACCTGACAGTCAGGATAAGGCTAGGAAATTGAAGAAGAGGGGACGAGATTCACATCTCGTCCAGAAATAATGCTGACAATGCTTGTGAGATAGTAAGTCCCAGGGAGAAACGGACAAAACACAGAAGAAAGAAACACCCATGCACATGCCGGGATTCGAACTCAGAATCCCACACATCTACCACATGGCAGACTGCCGTCTAGACAGCTTGTCCATGGCGGAACGGCTAAAAGAAACTGTATATTAAAGGAAAAATGAATAAAAATTATAGCCGAGATCTGTAAATATAAAATTGTATATGCAAAATTGGCTCTTCACTTATTGTGGATGTCTTTCAGACAAATTAGTTGTAATTTCTGGAACTCTGATATGACTGCAATGAGTTTAAGAGAGTTGAAACATACTCTTTGGGAAAAATCAAACATATACCAAAAGATGCATTCCACATAATCTACAACTGAAAATAAATTTATCAGTTGTTACTGCTGAGATTTTAAAATGAAAATATATCTTCATTAAGAAAACATTTATTTATTTTGTTAGTAAACATAAAAATAAATGAAAAGAAAGGAGTAAATAAATTATTGCAGATTTAATTTATCACTCCATGTAGTCCCACAGTGCATAAAACAAAAACAAAATTTTCATACATTAGATAACTTAGAAATAAATAGCATATATGAACAATTCAAATATCTCTAAAACTAAATCTATATATTTTTCTGCCATTAAATTAATGGAGTGTTTAAAAATCAAATGAAGGGTCAAAGTAGAGAATGTATTTTGTTTTTCCCCCTCATGGAGTTCCATTAATTCTTTATAAGTCTTTGAATTATGAAACAGGCTTTTAAAGGGAATAAAAGCTGGAAAGATGCCAAGAAGGAAAAAAATAACGATGCTTTTTATCCATGGGATTTTACCTTCCTACTAATTATTAAGTGTTTTCATTTTCCCACTTCACTCTTATTAATTTAGTAATCTTTTATGGTTTGGGAAATCTGAAATAACCACGATTTTTCTTTCTTTTCAAAATGAGATATAATTTTCAAATTTGAGTAAATATTCAAAATCATCCTGTAATTAAAAGTAATTATCAAATAAGAGATTGGGTGTTAATGTATCACAATCTTTTTGTTCTATAATCCTACAATTTTTGCATTGTGAGGACTTTTATTTTACCAGATTTTATCTTTAGAATAAATAGGTAATCAAGAAAAACTCCACGACAGATTTCGGATGCTTCCCCCCCCCACCAACTTCTGCAAATAAGTCAACATGTAATGTATTGAGAGTCACTTACTTTGACTTGTGTCATAACAATAACTTTATGATATCTGCTATTATGCAATAATTTCTCCAATAACTCTTGTAAAAAATTATATTAGAATACCTCTGTTATTCTCCCGGCCAGAACAATAGGACTAATTAAATTAATTATTTATACATTAATATTTAATTCAACATTAAAAGCAGATCTGATCAGATCAGTGGTGTACTATGAAACTATAGCAAGCTCTCTAGAAACTGTGTTTGGCATTCCAAAATACTTCAATCTTTGATGTAGTAAATGTGATACGGACAATATCTACACCGACTGCTCAACTGAAAGTGGACACCTGCCATAGTGGAACAACCCCCATGCAAATTCAGGCAATAATATAATATATATATTATTGAATATAAAACACGATCATTTGTAAAAGATCATGTTATTTTATATTTGGAGTCATTTGTTGTTTAACCATGTGCTGAGGTAAAAATGCCACCATCAAAGCAGCTGAGCGATTTTCAACACAGAGTAGTCATAGGCTGCCACATTAGTGGCCAGAGTGTGCGAGCCATAGGAGCGACACTGAACCTGCCAAATTCAACTGTGGGTGCTATTATCAAGAAGTGGAAACGTCATGGAGGTGGCCGAGCCCTCATGCTGACCGATAGAGACCGGAGGGACCTGAAGTGGTTGATACAGTAGAACACGGCTGTTCCAGCAAACAACAGCGGTAGGACTTCCAGCAAGCAATGGGAATAACTGTCTATACCATGACAATTTGTCGGTAGCTCCATGCCATAGGGTACACCAGTCGGGCTGCTGCCCACAAGCCTTACATCACACCTCTGTAAATGCCCAGCGTCGTGTGGCCTGGTGTAAAGAGCAACGGTGTTGGTTGATGAACCGCTGGAAGAGCATTATGTGGAGCGATGAATCACGCTTCAAACTCTGATCGGATGGGCGCATCTGGATGTGGCATTTGCCAGGGAGCGGCTGCTACCCGAGTGAGTCATCCCAACAGTGAAGTTTGGCAGTGGTGGTATGATGGTTTGGACGTGTTCCATTATTTATGATCGAGGGAACATGGCATCCACACAGTATCTGGACATTCTACACAATTCCATGCTTCCTACATTGTGGTCGCAGTTCAGTGAAGAGCCATTTGTGTTCCAGCATGATAGTGTGCCTTGCCATAAGGCCCATGTTGTCAGCGCCTGGTTTCTGGAGAATAATCTTCAGGAACTTAAGTGGCCTGCCCAGAGTCCAGACCTCAACCCTATTAAACATCTGTGAGATGAATTGAAGCGCCGGATTCGTGCGCATCCGATGAGACCACAAACACGCAACTTGTGCAGGCTTTGAAAGAGGAGTGGACAAAATTCCAGTTGCTTGTTATCAGAAACTGGTGGAGAGCATGCCACTGCGTGTGGATGCTGTGCTTTAAGCATGGAGCTTAAAAAGCCACTGCGTGTGGATGCTGTGCTTTAAGCATGGAGCTTAAAAAGCCACAGTACGTGCTATTAGATATGCTATAAATAAAGTGTCTGTTCCATACCACAGGTGTCCTCTTTCAATTGAGCAGGCAGTGTATGTTCAGATATTCATTTCATAATGGAGACAGCATGAGCACTGGGAAAAGGAATGGTGGTAGAGATCCAACGTACATATTTTGATTAACATATCTCCACACCGATTAAATATAAAATATATTTAATTCAAGCAAATTTTTGGAAAGAATTTTGCGTCTTTCCTTTTTCAAGCCATAATCGTAAAAGAAATAGGAATATGAGAACATAAAATTTGGTTAACAATATGTAACATACAAACAAACAAATTCAAATTTTCATGCTGTCAATAACTCACAAGTTACAAATCAAAACACATTAGGCTCTAAAAATAATATTGATCCCTTTTCTTATAGATGGCCTTGTCTACTATAGATAATGCCATTTTGTAAATTGCATAATTTCTTATTAATTATGGAATTGCCATCCTTCTAAAAACACAAATTGAAAAATACCATATTAAACAGTGTTACTATTACATTGGTTTTCAATACTGTACTGTCTTTGATTATTTCTAGCGACATGATATTAAAGTGTCTCTTCAACTTTTTCTGCAGACAATGATGGCACATTTCTGCCTATTGTATTTTCCCAGGTTTTTTTCTGTCCAATTGTAGCTTTCAAGTTGGAAGACATTAAGGAAATTCAGATTCTTTCCCTTTCCAGTCTCAACCACGTCATTTGGCTATTATCCTATTGTATTTCCATGACTCGACATTGCCTGCTGTCATCTGTTTCCTCAAAATAGGACTTTTGAGCTGCTGTTCCTGTGGACTGTCAAATAAGGCCAATTGTTGAGGACAAATGAGTCAACAAGGCTTTGAAACTTTTTTTTAAAAAAACCTTTTTTATTTGAAGCATTGCATCATTTATTTATATATATATATTTATATATATATATAAAATATCACTTATATAAAAATGTTAAATTGACATTTCACATACTAATTCTACGAGTTTACTTTTGCTAATTCTTGTAAATTCTTTCCCCAGATAATGAATTCCCTTCAATGCTGTAATTTTAATTCACAAATGATTCTGTGTAGAAATGTTTAATTCTAGTCTAAAACATCATTGTTTCAATGATTTTTATAAATCTTCTCCAGAACATTCTGTCCCTTTAACTTGATAGAATGTGATGGACAAACTATTGTACAATAGTGATTCTAGAGTTCTATCTTGAGTTAACTGTTCCAGGATTGTTATTCTTTATCAGTCAACATTACTCTAATAAGCAATGATGTAGAATTGACAGATGTAAATAAAAACCAATGCACAAATCAAATGTAAAAATACTGTGAATGTTTATCATTGAATCAGACCCGAAGTTTCTTTGGGTTTGATGAAGTTTTTGTCTAAATTTTCCAAATACAGTAATACTATTATTATTAATAATAATAATCTGTGATTATCAATTCAGTAACTTTTCTGTTAAGTTTATGTTATTCATTAATTTTCTGTGGATGCCTGAAATTTGGGCTAAGGTCATTTCGAGTGAAAATATTAACAACTTTAACCATTAAATATAGGACATGAGGAATTGCCATTTTAAATAGTAATTAGTATTAATTAGGCACTAGAAAAAGAAAAAAAAGAGTGGTCTCTTCATCCAATAATCAACCAATAAAAACAAACTTTTTATATAAAATCGGGCAGAAGGGAAGCAAAGAACTCCTTCCGATATATCTGTGTATCTTCAACTCTCATACAGTCTTTAAATTCTTGGAAAAAGTCAACTTAAGTTGGTTGTGTTTTCTAGCAGAAAAGCTTTTGAATTATGATATGCTATGAAAGGTAATAAGAAATTCCTTAAGGAACTTAAAAACCTATTTTCCTTAACATGTCATTTTTATTTTTTTTTGTTTTATTTTTTTAAAATCACGAAAACACAAAATTAATTTCCTGTACTTATTTTGAAATTGTAATCTATACTACTGAAATCTTACTTCTTTGTCTGTCTGGCACAATTGTTAATTATTAGTTTCCCTTGCTGAGAAATTCAGATTATAAAATTTTCTTTTTTTTTTTTTTCGCCTTGCATGGGATTCGAACCGAGGACCTTGGTCCTCACAGTCAGGAACACTAACCATTGGACTACTGCTGGTCCCCAATATCCAATCCTACTTTTATTCTATTTGTTCGCACGCTATCAAATAATGAGTTCATTCAAAAAGGACTAAAATATCACTTTTTCCATACCCGCTTGGAATCGATTCTTTTTGGATTATCTCATACTTAACTGGGGAAGATAGGGGATGGCCTAATATTTACTGAATAAACACAGTATACATTTTCTATTTTCTGAAAAAAAGTAATGAAATCCACGTTTTTTTACTTCATTATCTAAAGCCGATTAATTTTAATCACATGAAACCACGTGCTAATTAATGGATGTACTAAAGAATTAATTTCCATTGTGCAAGACATCCATAAAAATCCAATTTTTTTTTAGTTTCTAGTGCTACTTCTTAGGGGATTTTTTTGTCTTTTTCTCACATTAATTTTTTAACAAAAATAGTTACCGAAAAGATTTTAAATATTAAAAAAAAAAAAAAAAAAAATTAGATCGCCTTGTTCATAAATATGCTTTTTAAGTTTCAAGAAGATCCTTTCAGCGATTCAAAAGTTATTATGAAGGAACTCCCCCACACACATTTGTTGAACTTCCGTATCTAGGAAAAACTAGACGAATAAAAATTCAGTTTTAAAATTAAAGGGACGTAGTAGTTAGAAGTTCCCATATCTTGTAATGTGTTAGTAAACCACATTTTCATAGTTGATGTATCGAAATGGTTATAAAAGACTCCCTCCATGCAGATTTAGCATTATATTTTGAGTTAATTTCTTGAAATTTAACGTGAGAAATGCAAATAAAACCAATAATTTATATTAAGTTTATTAGATTGGAGATTCTAAGTAACTGACAATACATATTTGGCAGAAAATTACTTTATTCTGAATCGTTGTTTTAGAACAGGTTTTCGTAAGCTGAACTGCCTTTATTTACCATTTAAGTTTCCAGTTTCCAAATCCCATTTAGATGCTCCTCGTTTCAATAACATCAGTCTCTTGCGATGTAGCATCATCTTTCTCAAGGAAATTATTCATAGGAGGGATGTAAAATACGATACTTAAAAAACGAAACAACTATTGTTGCTCCAAGGGAATATATGGAGTAAGCAGAGCTTCCTGTTTATATATTTTGCAATCTCACAATATAGGATATATCCATTTTACTTAAACGAGAAAAAAAAAAAAAGATATTGGTATGCAATTTAATTATTTTCGGCGATCGAATATATTTAGATTGATGAACTAAATGGTGAATCTAAAAGGTGGAAGGGGGAGAGTAACGATCTGGAAGAGAAGAAGAGGATACACATAACATACAAAAAGTGTCTTATAAAATTAATTTTATATTAATAAAGGGTTTTCTTTCGGGTTTTTTAAACAATGTGTGAATAGTAACCAGAGTGTTAAATCTAAATTGGAGATAAAAAGTTGATATGTAAAAACTAAGAGGATAAGTATAAACTAAATTGTTGATTGAACAGTTTGTATATATGTAACTAAATTGATGATTAACAGTTGAAGTATGTGTTATCATGTTATATTGTAATTATTATTGTATAATATTTCTAGCGTTGTGTGTTCTCGTTAGTTATTGTTATCGTGGAATTTGTGATTGTTTATTCAAATTTTGTTGGGTTTTAAGGAGAGAAACATTTTTTGTTTCTTCCCCTTATATTTATGTTCCTGAAGAAAGTTCTCGATTAGAGAATAGAATATTGAAGATATTTAGAAGATGTGTTGTCGTTTTTGTGCTCTTTATTATAAATATAATGTAAAAATTGAGTGAATAAATATATTGGCTTTATAGAATAAAAAATTATAAACTTTTCTAATATTGTATCTTTAATTATAATAAAACATTTTTTACAACCGAAGATGCTATTGTATAAATTTTACTTATATATCTATTGAAATATTTTGTACTACTCTCTTTTTCAAAACTAACGATGAAACTTAAGTCACGCTTTCTTAGTAACTCAAGAAAATGTTCCAAGTTAACTGATGCGTAATTTGAATTTTTTTCCATATTCGTTTCTTCCATTCTAATTTATCTCATCAATTAAGACGATATTATTGAAATGCAATAATGAAATATTCACCGAAATACATTTTGCTTCATTTCTAAATTACAGATACTTATCTTGCAAATATACTTTATAAAATATTTACTAGGGTGCTATATATTCTTCCGTTTTCGTGAATTACCTACGATAAGGCCTATGAACACGAAGGTGTATCTGATCCCCTTTCTCTGAATTGAATTCCGATGCGTCTTTTTCAGGGCTATTATGATCTAGGGGATAACATTTTATTATTGGAAGAGGGCTTGGAAATCCATTTGATTTTTTTTCTCTCCCCTCCCTCGTCCTTCTCTTATATCGCAGTTGCGTCATACACTTGCCAAATGGCGGAAGCCACAAAGTGAATCGATTCGAAATGACCTGAACGTCCTTGAACTTCTACCGACGCCGTTATGCACACACACACAGGGTTTTCTTGCGAAGCTAATTTGACATTTGCCAGTTTCAGATTAACACGTATAAAAAGGAAGCAATTATTCCTTCTTCCGCTCTAATTGAAAAGTGACAAAGACAGGATTGTTTTCGCATTTCTTGCTTATTTTTATGATTGAATTGTGAATTTCAAAAGAACATTTTATTCGTAGACAGTAGAACGCAATTTTCATGTACCGGTATATCTTTAAGGAAAGTTTCAAATTATATTTATTTATTTCGTAATTTAAAAATAAAATATTCAGTGTAATGATTATGACCTTCTTTAATTTATTAACAGTTTATCAATAATGCCATATATTAATCTACATAACTACAAATTTAAATGTGTTTATTGGCTATGCATTCGCTGCCGGCAGTGGCGTAGCAAGGGAGGGGCCCCACGACGAGACGAATCCACATTTAAAATTTATCATTAGTCCTATTCACAACGTTTTTTTTTTTGGTTGTTGAAGGCCCTGGCCTAGGGGGCCCTGCCAGCCAGCCTCGGGCCCCTTTCACCTAACTATCCCGACCAGCCCCTTTACCACAACGTTTTTTTTTTGGTTGTTGAATTAGAGATCCCGTTTTTTTTTTGGTTGTGGAATAATGAAACCCGCAGCCCCGGGCCCCCAAAGGCGTTGCTACGCCACTGGTTGCCGGTTCGATCTATCAAAACCAACCCGTTAATTACGACCTGAAAAGTATTAGTAATAATCTTGTTTCTACCGGACCTACATTCAAAATTCGATTCCCATTGTTTGACGTACATCTACATCTATATAATATTCCAGAAGATATTATGACCTAGCAATCTATATTACTGAAATCTTTTATTTCTCTGTCTGTCTGTCCGGCGTAATTGTTAATTTCCTTTGAAAAAATTACTACAATACAATGTTCGCGACGGGAATCGAACCTGCAACCTTTTGATCCGAAGTCAGACATCTTATCCATTAGGCCACAAGGAGTCAGGGACTACATTCAAATTGTTTCTTATCACTCCCTGTGTGTGTGTGGCGTAATGAGAGAAGAGCCAGAGAGAAAAGAAAATAACTCATTAATTTTAACCTACTAGATTAAAATTTAATTTTCAATGTTCATTTTTTTCCAGCCTGAAGAGTTGTTAGAGAGATATCTCGACATGAATGAAGAAATTACAAGTGACGAGTGTAAATACTCTATCTCAACTAAGAGCAGTCACATTGTTATCCCATCATTGTTAACGGAGCGTATATATTATCACTAGTTATAAATATGATGTTGTGTGATATTGTGGATGAGGATGTTGTTGAATTCTGCTGTTGAATTTTATTTCTTAAATTAAAGAAAAGATTCAGTCTGCAGATTAGACAAGCAGCATCAGTGAAAAGGTACAAAATTTCAAATGAAATTCCATTGGCTCACTGGAATTGATTGGATGTACAAAGGACAATTGATATTTGGTATTCAAATCAATGCTTTGAATTTAAAGGACTTCAGTTTTCCAGTCAAGTTAACTTCTGCAATAACAATGATCAATGTTCAATTTTTATCAATGTGGAAACTAACTTTATGATCCATACGCAGGCATTAGGAATGCAAAACGTTTAGTTATTCTTTTTCCATTTGATGCTATTAAGTACTGGTTATCATGAATGTTTTAATATATTAAAAAACATTGTTTTAGGACCTGATAATTGTTTTATTATTTTTTTTTATTTTTTAATCTTTTCTTAAATATCCTGTGCGTCAGCTAACATCTAATAATTAGGCCTATACCTTACATGTCACGAAACATTATTTTAAAGAGAGAAATTACAAATTTAAAATCTTTTTTATTATTCTTATAATCTTAATCAAGTTTTAATGAGATTTTTCAATGTTAAAATAAAAATCGAATGAGGGTTTTTTTTTTTGTTTTTGTTTTTGTTTTTTTTTTTTAAATGCATTTTAAGGCAAGTTTTTTAACTTCGTTATGACAAGTATGATATTAGGTTTTTATGCTATACTTTTTCATTTATTATTATTATTATTTTTAGTTAACTGACCGATTAATAAAATTGAAAAAAGATGCGTATGTTATATCCTACTTTCAAATCGTATTTGAAGTTGTTTTTTTTTTTTTTTTTTTTAAATTATCTATGTTTTTTTTTTTTTGATTATACGAAATAGGTTTTTAGATTGACGATGAAGGCAAGTAATCTTTAAACGGCAGACGATTCAAATCATTCGTATCCTGTTTAAAGTAGGGAGATAAAAGGAAAAGTTACATCGTTTCTCCTATGTAATACTTTTAACATTGACTTCACTTAAAGTTCATTAGATAGGCTTGGAGATTAGTAATGGATTTAAAGCCTTTTATTACAATGGTAATATAGGGCTTTAAATACATTAATATCTAAGCGACATCTACTATCGAAAAACGGAATTACTGTAAACTATTAGTGTATGAATTTAAAATACGTTGTTGTTTATTATTGTAATTCTTCATAATATTATTGTAAATTCAATTATCATTTTTGCTTTCAGCATCAATGTCACTTCCTAATTATTTGTTTTATCCATTCATAGTTTTGAATAATGCTGTCATGTGAACTTCAAGTCGGAGTTGTAGTTTTCGTTATAACACTCAATTAATTTTAGCATAATTATTTTTGAGTCTTCTTTATTCTTTTCGAAATTCTGAAATTGACACCATTAGCGAAATTGTTATTTAAAGTGTTTTGTTATAACGATAAGTTTATCTATTACTTTGAGTAGATAAACAATATCGAGGCCTTTCGGACATTACAATGTTTTTGTCGGGACAGAGGGAACATTTCAAAGCTTAAAATTAAGTTAAAATTGTTGAAAGATCCAAGAACAATTTATATTGAAGGGATTGTTAGTAATGGTTGGCAAGTGACTATTAACAATTGTCATTTATAAATACGTCACGTATTGATATTTTTATAGTAAAATATGAATCACTGACGTAAAAAGTATTATTTACATTCTGAAATGAAACTACTGATTTTTCTTAATTTCTCGGTAAAACTAACTGAAATCTCGAGGTTTTTACCAGAACGATCCGTAACTGCACGAGTGGCTCCTAATTCGCAATGTGAAAGTCAATAATTATAAGAAATATAGTCGCTTAAAATAACTACAGAATTAATTTTAGACTTTAAAGGCATTTTGTAAAGCAATAAAACTTAAAAGCAAAGGCAAGAAAAATAAATGTAACTCAAATACTGTAGTTTTACATACTTCCCATTTTTAACAAACGATCTGCAATTTATTTTTTTAAAGAGTAAAGTTTAATTTGAATTCTTTCTTACAATTCCGAAGTCTCTTCTAATTTATTATTCGTCAATAGAACCGTTCCATTTATCATGAAATTCCAGATAGTTTCACATTTATCATTCAATTTAAAAAAAAACAAAAAACAAACAATAGGCCTAATTGTACTGAACAGATTTTATTTGTTTAAAGCTGGAGACAAATATTTCAATTCCTGTAATTGCAGTAAATGAAATCTCAAAGCATCTGTTATCGTTTGACCTTTGACTTTGTTGAGCTTGATAACATAACCTATAAGGAACTCTAAACTGCATTCAACTCAATTACTGAAATGTCTGGCATTTTATGTTTGGATGAAATGAAATCATTCGTTTAAGCGTCGTAGCGAACTCACAGGAACACAGCGGGATATTGCAAATTTTCGAAAATCAAATAAATATACATATATTTCTGAATTATTCTTTCAAACAATTTCTATGTTTTTAGGACGTAAATACTTATTAAAGTTATTTGAATCTATAACTGCTTTTATAAACTGAACTGTTTCTTTTTTTGCCATTCAGATGCTGTGAACAGAGGATGTTTGGGAACTTCTATATTAGCCTTACCGATCATTAGCTAACTTAGATAATTACTTAAAAGGCGTCAGAGGTTTATAATTTTTTAATATTTCATCAAAGATAGTGTTTACGTTTCAGTAATTCGATAAAAAGCAGCCCCTCCCCTTCAGACGTGAGCGCACTGTACATTCACTTATATAACTTCATTAATGTACAAAAATTAAAAAAAAAACTGTACAATAGATTTAAGTTTTTTTCTATAAAGGGTTGTGGAAGGACTTAAGAGGTACTTCAAAGGATGCGCTCGCCATTTACTGAAAAAAGTTACAAAATTTGTCACTAGATGGCGCTGGGGTAATAACTTACGTTATTTGCGTAATGTTGCACTCAGCTGATAATCGTACAGATGTTAGCCTGCTCTTAGTGAAGCCATTAGTGAAGATGTACTATCAGAACAGCTGCGGCTACCATAGAATTCCAGCGTCAGAAGCGCGGAAGGCGAGGATCTATGACTGCTAGTTTTGTCCGCAAAATTATTGAAGAGATACGACAATGATGTAGAGGTTGAAAACGACAGCCAACTACAATTCAATCTTCAGCTGCAGTCCGTGAATTGGACATTTGTCTAAGTGCTGCGATACTATACTTACAAGATACACATGCTACAGCAGCTAAAGCATGGTGACTCAGATATTCGTGCCGCATTCGCACTTCAGTTCCTAGCACGAATCACAGTGGACATCACTTAGCCATGAACATTCTTTGGAGTAATGAGACTTAAATAGGCAAGTGAATATGAGTAACTGTCGCATTTGGGCATCAGAGCACCTTCGAGTTTTCCAAGAGGTCCCATTGCATTCTCCAAAAATAACAGTATGGTGTGTATTTACGGCAACTTTCAACATTGGAGTCTTTGTTTTTTTAAAGTAGTAACACCGACTGGGCCCGCACCTGCTCCGTCACTGGACAGCGGTTTTACGAAATGTTTCGCAATAAACTAGGGCAGCAACAATCATGATAGTATATTCATACAAGATGGTGCGCCATCACGAATGTACCGTTACGTTCTAAGATTGCGAAGGCACTTCACAGACGAATTGGGTCATCAGCAGCTGTTTCCAGACATCTTGGCCACCCCCAATCACCGGACCTCATTACATCGACTTCTCGTTTTGGAGTTTTTTGAAGAACCACTCAAATTCTGCCCTCTCTGAATGACAAGCATTAGATGTCGTGTGCTTGACGTGTTTACGTGCTGCTGTAGAAAATGCTGTTCTTCGAATGAAAACTATTCACCACAGGGGAGGACACATTGAAGAATTGTAGCGCTATTCAAGCGATTTGATTTGCCACAGAGCCATCTATTGACAAATTTTGTAACTAATTTTTTTTCTTCAATCATTGGTAAACGCATCATAGTTTTATAAATTTGTAAACAATCAATCAATAACTTTAATAATTACTGTAACAACACTTAAAACATTAACACCAATGCACATTTTTTTATTAAAAAACTATGTACAATTAACAATTAAAACGTTGATCCGACCGGTTTCGCCAGCGTTGGTGTTAATGTTTTAATTGCAAGCACGCACATTAAATTTATTTTAATTATTGTAACAACACTTGTATTAAAAAATTATAATATTTATAGTATTTACAATATTATTAAAATTTGGAAATTTGGATTGACAATTAGTGCAAACTTGTGGAATGGAGCCCACCATTTAAGATCCACTTATAAGTGCTTTTTGCCTGAGCGTTTGCTAAACCGCGAAGGTAAACATCTAAATATTCTAGATCTTCCATTCAATACAAATAACAGTGATTGCTGTTTAATTTATAAGTGCTTTTTTACAGTTGAAGTGCCTTCTGCTACACAGCAAGAACCTTAATGGTCGAATTCATGAAAATCTCATCATATATCTTGTTAAAGAGGTTTCTTGGGAATTAGCCAAAGAGAAAAAGCCCGTTATCACTTCATTACTGCGGGTCACTGGTCAGCTACGGCAGAAAAACCACAACAGCTGCTTCGGTAGAAAAATACAGGCTTATTGCATTACTCTGACGTCATTCTACCTTTAAGCTGCATTATTCTTAGATGAAAACTAAGCAATTATTCAAAGTAAAGCTACGTGAAAGTAATAATGCAACTGAATAAATTAATGCACTATTAAAATTTAACTAATTGGATCAAAAAGATCGATAAAACATCCAAACCATTTAATATCAGAATTTATCATATTCTTTTCAGTTTTATCTCAAATTCTATACCGAATGTACTACGTAATTCATGAAAGAGTTTATTAGTAGAATTTACTTTATAAACACTTATGCAAAGCTACAATACTTACAAAAATTCTAAATTAACTTTTTTGCTAAATATAAGTATTCTTCAACTTTCTTAATTAAATCTGAAATCGTTAATTTTTATAATCAAACTGCCTTAAATATAGCAATTTAAATTAGCTGAGAAAACAGTTAAAAAAAATATGTAACTGCAACGTAATGCTTCAAAATTAATTCTACGATCGATTGATTTTAAACAGTCAAAGAAAGCAATGCGTTTTTTTCTAATGACGGTCCTTTTTTGTAGAAAATAAAACTAATGCTAAAAAAAAAAAAAAAAAATTGTAAAATTCAAATCCAAATTTCTACATTTAGTAACCCTGAAGGCGAATATTTGTAAGTATGTAAATGTTATATAATATATAAATAAGTTCCTGAAAGTACTTACAGGGTAATTTCCTTAACTGTTGCGATTGTTGCCTTTCTTGTTTTCTAAAGGCATGAAAGCAATTTAATCGTTTCCCTGTATTAAATTGTAACATCTGTCAAATACTTGTATCCTTAACATTTCCATTTGCTAGCAATTAAATTCGCAAATACTTTAAAAAGGTTAGTCAAAATGGTCAACGGAGTAAAAAATTAATATAACGTGCGTACCATATTAGTAAGTAAAAAACTTCATTCATTAGAAAATGATTTATATAATGAAAAACACTCAAACGTTTTCAGGACGTCCAGCGTTCCGTTATCAAGTGAAGTTCTGAAAACGTTTGTGAATTTTTAATAGTATAAAAATCACTTCTTGTTGAAGGTGTGGTGGCCTGAATTTATTTACTTACTAATATTGTATGCACGTTAAAATTATTTTGTTACTTAAAAACGTTCAAATCCACTAATTTTCAATCGTGCTGGTAATATGGATTAATAAGCACACACGTATTACACATCAATAGAATCTCATTGTAACAATGAACGTAACGCTTCTACAAAAGTTTTGGGAAGTTTGCGTGCAAGTTTCTCTACATGGATTAAAAGGAAAACTAATCCAAAAGTTAAAATCAGATAAAGGGAACCATTTCGTGATAATGGACATCGAAGACTTTGACAAAAAAGTAAAAAAAATGCTTAACACAAAAGAATACCTCGAAATTAATGAAGATCCAACGTTAAAGATGTACAAGAATGTAAAGCAATTCACAGCTGATATGTTGAAAGACAACATCATCAATAAAAGTCAATACAATAAAATAACAAATAACATAACAACACCAAAATTTGAGCCACGGCCTAAAATGCACAAAAAAGTGCCATTACGGCCAGTTATTAACTCGTTTGGCTCTCCCACACAAGACTTCGCAAATATGACAAAATTAAGATCATTGATAATAACAAACATATCATAAAAAACCCAAAGGAGTTAATTAAGGCTATTGACAATTTTAATAATAACAAAAAAAGTAGAATTAGGATCTACACTATGGACATAAGTACACCCCAATACAAAAATAAATTATCAACTTCATTATTTATTAAATACCAACTTTACATAAATTTCAAAATTACATAAAGGCCTAATTTAACTTTATCTAAAAACCAATTCTGACCTTTTGAAATACAACGCCAGAGGGCTAAATCCTGAAAAGGCAGGCAATCTATTAATGTTTTAATCACATAAATAAAAGAACAATTACTAATGAAAACCTAAGAACTTTTGGTCTCATTCAATTGCAAGTTAATCCCATGTTTTCAAAGGCAGCTACCGTTTAAATCTGGATTACTCAAATTCACATAACTTACGAGGAATTAAAAGATAAACTTAAAGTGAGGCCTATTCAGAAATGTCAAACACCCCTTTTAACATTAATTTAGATTAACCTTTAATGGCTTGTTTGCGTTTTCTGCTGTTGTTATGGAGACTTTATCGGTTGAATTAGTAATAGATTTTAGCTACCAAGGTTACAGTAGATGTCATTCCAGTCACTAGTGCCATCCAACAGCCACCCACACTAAATAAATGGACGCTTTTTATAAAATAGCTTTATAAATTGTTTTAAAAACACTAAACTAGCAAAGGGGTTTGTTTGTATTTCTGGTTGTTAAGGTGTGTTTATATGAAACTCTTGCAAAAGCTCTACGAGTTTTGTTATATCTGTTCGTCTGTTGCACGAAATAGCTCGATTCTGCGATTTTGATGAAATTTTATAAAGAATCGTTTTATCAAAGAAATAACCGGAAATCCAATTTTGGTTTATGTCGATTTATGTCGGAGCAATTTTGATTTATGTAGATTTTCCAATGAAAAAAAAAAAAAAAAGAAATTATAATTTTTTTTTTTTTTTTGTAAAAATCTAAAAATCTCCTGAAGGGCATCATCCTGAAGTATCAGAATAAAATAATATCAATTTGTTTGTTTATTTATTTATTTATTTGGAATTCACAGTTTCATTGCCATTCTGTCAAAAATGATCTTCAGCAAAAGTTAATTCATGATGCGAGAGCCATAAGAGAAAATGGTTAGAAGAATGACAGGAGATGACTTCGATTGGACAAGAGAAGAGACAAAAGAAACATCCTCACTTCATCTGTGATGAAAACAGTCATTAAGTTTTTAAGAATATGTACACTTATTTAAAAAAAAATATGCATATAAAGTTTAATTCATAAAAGAATTCAAAAGAGGTGTGTCAGTTACTGATAGATTAATCATTCCATCCACATCTGCTAGAAAACTGAACTGTTGTAAATTATTCGTAAAAATACGATGCTGTACATAATTGTAATTCCTTATAATTTGAGCGTGCCAAATTTGTCTTATAAATTCAAATACATACTTAATTTTTTAATACTTAAATTATAACTTGTTTTGTTTTATTAATGTCTGAATAACTTTTGCCACATGAACTTCCAAGGCATGATTAAAATGACCATTTTCTTAAAAGGCAAACTTTCTTTGGTGAAAATTTTAGAATCATTTTAATTACAGGAATTTGATATATTCTTGTAATTCGTCTACGAGCTGGCTTACAGCAGCTTGCAGTTATCCAATTTGATCCATTGCTCCAGTAACCTGGCTTATAATAATCTGTAATTTTCTTTTTGTAATGTCTTCTATTGCTTTCTCTACCTAAAGATTACTTTTCTGCTCGTTAATTTAAGCCTTTTTCTGCAAACAATACTTAAGATCTAAATTGCAAAAATCTAAATATGGAATTATGCCAGAAACGTGACTAAAAGCCAATTTATTGTAACCTTCCTTTAAGGAAACAAAAAAGAAACAGTATTCAGCATTAGACTGAAATATTAAATTACGGGTAAGTCATCCAAAATTGGCCTAGTGTAATGGTCCATCACGCGTGTTAGTTTAAAGGAAGGGGAAACTTGCACTCCTTGCGTGTGAAATAAACTGTTTTTTCATTAATAAATTCCAGCCTAGAAAACAACATAGCACTTGACCTTCCTGTGAATCCTCACCAAATACAGAAGCATGTATCCCTAAATTATTTCAATTGTTTGAATGTCAACAATCACATTAGTATTGATGTGTTTTACGTAGTTTGTTGATTAATCTACTGGCTAGTCAATCATTCCCACGTTCTCACGTAAAAGTACTCAACCTCAGGTTAAAACTTGAAGTACGATATCCTAAATTACTGTCAAGATACAATAAAGAGATTGCGATTATAACGTGAGCGATTTCGAATCTTGAACAATTGTTTTAATATGAAATTATAATTTTGGGATGACATTAAACTCAGATATTATTCAAACAGATCAACTTCAGGCTTAACGAAATCAGTAAAACAAAACAGCAAAGTTCTTTAACAACATCAGAACGTGAAAACGGAAGTGAAATTAAGTACCATTTTGAAGTTTTTCATTAGTTAAGTTTCAGTGAAGCGAGAACTGAAGGAAGTCACTTACTTTTACGATGTTCTTTTTCTTAAAATTTTAGTTTTTATATAGATCAGTTATATTTTTTTTTTCCTTGTTGGCAAAAAAGTGGGGAAAAATATTAAAATATTTCTTTGGTAGGTTTACTATCCCATTAATGTGCAAGTAACAAAAGAGAATGTTTTATTCATATTTATCAGGAAACCTCTTTTATCAAAATAGAATTTCACACGATTAGAGGTGGAATTTGAGTGCCACACATGTCAGTCAAAGCGTACGTTCTGGTTACTCCGTAGAAGAAAATAGTCCCTGACAAATTCCTTTAACAGAATCCATCTCTCTTCAAAATATTTAAAAAAAAACTTTAGTCAGAAAACAATTATTTGTCCCTTCCCTTGGATGACGTATACAGCCTTTAAAATCGATGTTCAGCTTTTTATAGAACTAGCCACTAATTGGGGCCACAAACTATTCATTCAATTTGGAAATGGTTACTAAACCTCGTCAGTTACTTTTTTTTTTAAGGATTTAAAATCTATTAAAAAAAATACAATGTAATCCTATAATCTATATATTACAATTTAGCATTAAATTTATTTTCAATTAATTCTCCAGAGTGTAAGAATACATTTATTTATTTTAGAATCAACTTATATAATTTGCTAATTTCGTCCGTCTGTCTGTCTGTCTGTAACTCGACATAATTAAGCTATTAAGATAGATCCAACGGTTCTCAATGGTACCACTGAATCAAAAGTACTCAAATTGGATGAAAATATTAGTTCATTGTGTCATTCCATGTTGTTTCTATGAAATTTTATTCTTGGGAACTGACCTCGACAACTAAAATTCTAACAAAACATACGCTCAAAACTAAATTTTGTTACTGCTGCATACATTTTAAGGAAATTTGGCATACTTACTCAGTTGTTTACGCTGATTTCGAAACTCAAAACCATTTTTACCGTAGAAGCTTCGTTCACATGTTAGCACAGTATTTAGATTACATTTACTTTGTATTTGATAGTTGATAATAAAATGATTTTTCAGATTTTTTTATGCCTGTCGTCCGACAGGCTTTGCTGTTAGTATTTTAGATAAATTTTAAATGTTAAACCCAGTCTCTGTTATGTTCTAGTTCTCATATGAATAATATCCATTAAAGCATAGATATAACAAAATAAAAATAAACGTTATTTATAGCAAATGTTATATAAGAGCAATGTACAAGATAAGAATAATGAATGTTTGTGTGTTAAATCTAAAATTTAAATTGAATTATATATCTACATTTCATTTTTAATATAAAATTCAGTTTTAATATGATTTTACTTTTGGTGTTACGAGCAGTGGCGTACCAACGCCTTTGGGGGCCCGGGGCGGGAGTTGTAGATGGGGCCCCCTAGACTTGCTTTTACAACCAAAAAAAAAGGAAATCTTGTGTGGAGGGGGCCCCTAGTCTTGCTTTTACAACCAAAAAAAAAGGAAATCTTGTGTGGAGGGGGCCCCTAGTCTTGCTTTACCAACCAAAAAAAAAAAGGAAATCTTGTGTGGATGGGGCCCCTAGTCTTGCTTTAACAACCAAAATAAAAAAAAAGGAAATAAGCTGCTTGGTGGGCCCCCTAGGCTGGCTGATGGGGGCCCCTCCAGGTGGGGGCCCGGGGGCACAATGAAAGGCATTGTGGTATTTATTATTAAAAGAGAACGGTATTTTTCCTATTTAGAAAACTCATTGTCTAATTCATATCTTCGCCGCTAGTCACTCTAAACTCACGAAAACACCAGCGCTACAAGTTAACACTTCCTCATACTTAGCTAATTATAATAAAATTAATGCATCTTATAAAATCATGTATAAAGACATGAAAGTTTCTGTACATTAACAACAGGACACAATTAATTTAACAAAAAACTAAATCACTTCCAATACAATGGCTCTGGGATTCTTCTTTCCATTTACAGAGGGTTTCCATGGGTCATGTTTCATCTCTACAGAAAGGAACAAAGCTGCCATTAAACTTGAATTATTGATGAAGGTGAAATAATGAAATAATAGCCTATTTCCGGCGTCTAGGGAGCAACTTGAACTTCGAATTTCCTTTGCCAAAAATTATATTCATAGGCGAAAAAAAAAAAAAATCTCGACAACCATCAACTCTTAAACTTTAATTTCTGTATATTTTTTTCTTAGATCTCCAAATTGCAAGATATTTCAAATTAAATACTGTAATTCGTTTTACTTATTTTAATTGTGTACGTGAAAAAGAGAACTCATTATTCTCTTCTTGTAAATAAAGACATACAAAGAATTCAGTATTTCTGAAAGTTATTTTTTGAAATGCCTTTCATTAAAAAAGAGAATAGCTTTGAAAATTGTGGAAAACATAATTTTCATGTAAGTTTAAAACTTCAATGTTATTCACACTGAAGTGTCAAATGCTTCCCCAAAAGTAATTGTGCGTTCAGTATATCATTATAAACTTTTGATTGTTGTGTTACAACCATGAATAATGTTCAAGGAGCTCATTCAGATCTTCTAACGCCCTAAGCCAATTTGATTATGCCATCTCAAAACTCAATCGTAAGATATTCAATAAAATATTTGATATCGAGTGAAGAAAACGATTCTATAAATTAAAAATATAAATAGGAGGTTAAACCTGCGCCAAATTTTGCCGTTTCCCAATAATCTTACAGTAATAGCCTTTGTGTGTGTTTAGCACCCATTGTTTCCTACCATTATTACCGAAGTTCATTTCTCCTATAGTTCTCATTTACAAGATTTAATTATGCCCAAATCACACCAGCATATTTTTTCATCATTGATTTGCTTCATTGAAATGTCAGTGAAGTGCTCCTATCATTGTGACCGATCACACGATCGAAGAATATATGATGAAACAGTGCATATGATTGGCAGAGCGCTAGCCAATCAGAGTAGAGCTCGAAAGTTATGGCGAAAATTTCCCCAGTTACGAAAAGACTGTGTTTAATCTTTTTTAGAGGTTAAAATCGTGTTTCGGCAACGCAATTTCGGTAGAATGTGAAATGATTTGTAGCAAGCTGTCAATCTGTTCGAAACTAATTGTGTATTGTATTTAAGCATCTCTACTGTTTAAACGAAAGCGAGGTGAAACAGCGGCAAATCTCACCTGCCCCTGCGAGCGTAACGAAGCTCAAGAAGAAATGAAATCTCTCTTTAGAAAGTTGACATCTGCAGATTCTAACGCATAGAATTAATTTATTTCAGTAAAAATATTGTTTATTTTCGAAAGATAATCGCCTCACTGTGATACTTAATTTATAAAACCTTCCGATTCAATCGAAACGGTGGCCAAAATGGCTCCGATTGGCTTCTTCGCTCTCGAAGCTCATCGGTTCTGATTGGAGCTTTCACTAATTAAAAACATGGACAGAGCGGTTCCTAAATTTTTTCATCATTGAAATCAATGATGAAAATGGCCAACAGAGGCTAATCACACGATCATAGAACTCAATGATGGAGTCAATGATTGAAAACAATGATGAAAAATATGATTGTGTGATTCGGGCACTAGCAATGATATTTTGACGGTTGACTTGACTGTTCTTTTGAAGAGCGCCAAAGACTATCAAAGAGACTATGTAATATCAGAGGACTAGATAGGCTTAGGATAAACTTAAGCTTCGCGCACACTTGTACGTTCAGAACAGATCGGATCAGTATCGATCAGAACACTG
>JAFIDM010006943.1:41575304-41595958 GCA_023159025.1 Thereuonema tuberculata | reverse complement strand
AAGTGCGCGCATTACTTCGAAAATTCATACTAAAGGCTGCGCGCGCATCAAAAGCAAAGGCAAAAGAAACGAATGCTGATATCTCTTCACACAATGGAGTCGACAATAGCTCCAATATTACCAACTTAATAGCTCCAGTTGCTTATTAAGCAACTGAGTTTCAAATTGAAATGAATTTAGAATTTAAATTCTGTGCTTAACAATTAAAAAACTTATTTGGAAAGATTAAGTATTTGACTATTCACATACTCAAAAAAATATATATACAAATTGACAATAGGCCTATGCAGAAAAATGAAGATTATGTTATTTCATATTCATTTAATAGATTTGATTGTGTTTATTTCATGTTCATTTAATGTTTTATTATTCCTGTATGATTTTGTATTTGTTGAGAAAAGCAGATTTTTTTCTTTTCTTTGTGTGTGTTTTTGAAGGAGCCTTATTTTAAAAAGTTCTTTGTTTAAAAGAATGAAATATTGGTGGAAAGCAATATTTTTATGTTGAATATGGAAGATTTATGAAAAAGGTTGCATGTTTGGAACATTAGAAGCAACATTGTATAATGTATGAATAAGGTAAAGTCGCCAAATACCGCACCCCATTTTGTTTTTTCATTGTAATTTTTTTAAATTTGCGAATAAAACTTCAAAAACAACACCATTTTACTAGTTATTTATTAGTGTATTAATAAAAAGAAACAATATTGTGCTTTTAAGCAAATAATTGTAACTATGAGCTCGAAATATAAACAATAGTTTTCTTAAATTTATAATTGTTTGTTCCTAATGTCGCCCCCGGGTACGATATTAGGGACACATAAGTAATATACTAAGAACAAGTTGAAGTACTGCAAATGTTTTTAATTATTTTCTATATTAAAGTTACAAAATCATGTTTTAGTCAAACAAAGTAAAGTTTTAGTCTTCTATATTAATTCTCCAAGCATGTAGCACAAATGAACCTAGGATTGTCGCAGTCTTCTGCACAGTCTTCATGGCACCAAGTAAAACATTTAGTGATTCTTATCCACTTTTCTCCACCTCGATCTTCCGAAAAGTTTTTCTCACAGAAAAGGCAAGTAGCATCGTTGTCATCGTTGTCTTCGTCGTCTGTGGAAATCAATTGAGGTTCCTCATCTGTCTCGTCTTCCGACGCAGACTGTGTTTTCGAACATATCTTTTTTTTTGGCAGGTGAGTTTTAACTTTACTATCAGTTCGTCTCTTTCTTGTACGTTTTTGTTTTTGAGCTGTCAGTTATTTTCTCTTGCTTCTTCTTTTCTGATTCTTCTAATTGTTTTTTATGAGGTTTATAACCCATCGCTCGTTTATAACCCATCTCCTTCTTTCTCACTGCGTTCACTGCTTTAATCATTGCATCTGAATCCCATATCTTCTTCTTTGGCATCGAAAGTAGGAAAAAATAACAAAAAATGAAACAAAAATGTGTCATTGACAACACACGAATCATTCCTAATGGTGTGCCTAATACCGCACCCGGAGCGGTATTAGGGACACCACTGGGTGCGATATTAGGCTGTTTGACATTTTTCCTTGACCAAACAAAAAAAACCATTTACAAAATGTAACCTAAAATTTGGATGAATCCGTTTAAATCTTTGATAATAACGATCTAAAACTGTACATAACTATATTGTATTATAGACAAAACCTTATGCTATATGTTACTGCAAAGATTTTGGAAAAAAAAAAACTTACATTTTCAATATAATGTTATTTTTCTTCTCCACGCGATAATTTCTATAGCTCCTTCCTTCACAAGTCAAAATGTCCTAATCAGGTGACCAGTTAATTAGTTGGATTCCACATGGCAACTGCCTGTTTTCAAGAAACCAAGGGGTACGGAAATAGGGCCGGGTGCGGTATTTGGCGACCTTACCTTACTAAAATTTGATGAGTTATAAAGCTGCTGAGTTAGAGTGTAGCGTGTGAGAGAGAAGAAAAATCCTTAGAAAGCCTGGGGATTAGGGAAACATTAGTTGACCAAGGAAAAGTGGAGTGGAGACACGGAACAGGATTTGATGGTTATTGGTATTAGAGGTTGCAGAAGGTAAGTGAAGGATTGAAAGGACAGCGCTTTCAGTTACACAGAGAAAGATAGCGTTAAAGTAGATTTACGTAGCTGTAGCTGTAATGAGGAATTTGAAAGTTTCGGAAAAAGGAAGCAGTACAACTGAATTTTAAAATATAGAAAGCTACTTTGAAAATGTCCCCATACTTATTAATCAAGAATATCGTAAAAATGATATTCGATTCTCTTCGATTATCCTACATCCTGCTTCTCAAGATTGTATTTATTTATTAAAAACTAATATACCAAATCTCTCAAACTTCGAAGACTATGGTTACTGTAGCCAAACTTGAATTTTAGGTACTTTGTAATATGAATCACTGCAATCAGATATGACATTTTAAAATTACCCTCTTACAATAGTAGAGCGACATGCAGCGTGAATACTGCGAACTGAAAGAGAATCTAAAACTATGTGGGATAGCGGAGGGAGGGAGGTTCATATTTTGCCAAGAAAAGATGCAGCTAAAGGATTAACTCGCTTACATCAAAGATGAGAAATATTGTGATTAGCATTGACGCAAAAACATATTTCCATCTTTTCGTTATTTGAATTGCCAGAATTTTTAAGCTTCAGTGCTAATGACGTAGCTGCATTAAACGATGAAATAATAATTAGCATGAAATCAAAATTAATTAAAACTAAATTAATCAAAACGTGTAAACATTAGAATTGTAACTTATTTAGTTTGATAATTTAAACCTCACAATCTCATTTCCTTAATTTCAGCTCAGGCAACAGCTGGTGAAGACGGGAAAATTAACGTATCTATAATGCAAATCTGCACTTCCTTGTCATTCCATAATGTATTCATAGCGTGGGTGTGATGAAATCGGGAAAGAAAATACATAAGACCTCTCGAATACAAGACTTAAACTTAATCTTCTCCTTCCTGTAACGCCCCCCCCCCCCACCTCCCCAATTTTTTTTTCATTCTTTCACTGAGATTGATGGAATTTTTTTTTCTAGAATCAATCATTATTTGTTCTTCAGATAATGGCAAAGCAATGTCGAGTTTCTGGAAGTCATTAGGTACCATCAGATGGATCGATTATCAATAATAGAATAAAAAAATACTGCAAAAGAAAATGGAAATGATGAGGTAATCCGGTATGAACCAATACAGAAAGAATTAGAATAAATCACGAATCATGAAAAAAGGGTTAAATTCCGAGAAGGCATATTTTTTTTTTTTTTCCTTTCACGCCTTGAGTTAATTTTAACGGAAACTTGGGACTCATCAGCCAGATTTACAATTAGACATGAAAAGCATTAAAAAAAAAACAACACAAGTATGCCAGCTTCCTTAAGTATCCTAATAATTAAAATAATTTGCCTATTACAGTACATATAACACCATATATCTTACAGTAGACCTAACAACTATTTTTGTTTCTAAAAATCATTTATATAGTTTTCCAGATACATCTGTGCGAAACGCACTTTCTCTGTGTTTGAAAACATATTTTAATTTCTTGTGAAAATAGAAATAATTTCTACAATGAAACGTTCACGATGGGAATCGAACCTACAACCTTCTGATACGAAGTGAGACGTCTTATCCATTAGGCTACGGGGACTTCATTCTAGTTATTGTTAAATATCTCTTATCACTCCTTGTGTGTGACGCAATGAGAGAAGAGACAGAAAAAAAGTAACTCATTAATTTTAGATTAAAATTTAAATTTCAATAGTCATTTTTTAAGCCTACGACAAGCGCAGGCCAGACGAGCATTAGATGCAGAAGCTCGTCCTCAGCCACAAACTGAAGAGTTGTTAGACATTTCGCGACATGAATCAAGAATTTACAAATGACGAGCAAATACTCTATCTCAACTAAAAACCATCACATTGTTATCTCGTCATTGTTGACGGGGCGTATATGCTGTAAATAAATAAAACCTACGGGAACCTTCTAAAATTTCATGTATAAATGTTTTTCCATGCCTAATTTATTTCAAAAAAACCAATAGAAAGAACCTGGTTTTACATCAAGTTAATTTGTTGTTACTTTAATTCCTTCAGTTATGAATTTTTTTGAGATTTCTTTGCTAGAAACATTTTTTTCAAATCCTAATTATCCCAGGATACTACTGTTTATTTATCTCTTCTCGACAGCGTGGAGGGACTGCAACGTACTCTCTGACATCATTACTAACTATTTTTAAAATACTCTGAACTGCAGAGAGGTGAAACCCCAAAACACTAGTATCCTGGATTGTTACTGAAATTGCAATAGTAGCACATCAAGGAATCATTTCCGGTTTTCTAAATTTTGCCAGAAATCTTCAATGTTTCTTTTGCTTTTCACAGCTTTTCTCTGCTTTATATATTGCCTTTAATGCTTATTTGCTATCATAATTTTCATCTTTAAAATAAAAATTAAAAAAAAAATATTTTCATGGCTAGTTTTGGAAAAATATATAGATTTGATCGTACAATAGCAATTAGCATTCTAAACATTATCTTTAAAAAGATAAACAAAACGTCAATTTTATTTAATATGTAAACCTTAGTCTCTACCATTTTCTACCATTATGGCGCTTCCAATTCAAAATACAATAACAATAAACACAAACTAGAACTATTCATTACAAATGCGCAGTTACAGTAATTTTATCGAATCAATCCAGAGAACTTTTCACCTCTTTTGCAGGTAATGTGGAACGTTCCAGTTCAATACGAGGATCAATAACAGTTGCTGTGGAGGCTTGTTTCAATGCAATGATGGAATTTAAAGTAGAAATTGATTATTTTTACAAATCAAGCACAAACAACTCTATTCATCAAGAGAATTATCCAATACAAGTAGCATTTTAACAAGCATGTTAAGGTGTGGCTAAACACACTCTTACTTGGTTTTTGCTTTTTATTTTTTAAAATTCCGAGTCGTCTATAACTTATTGAATCTTGAATACTAATGTAATGAAACATCTAAAACATTGCACAATAAACGTAAAAACATTGTAGTTTTAATTTAAAAAATTTTTTGATTGATAATTGATAGTTCAATAATTATTAAAATTTCTAAATTTTTAATAAGAAAAAAGTTATCATAGAAAAAAGTTTTATAAATAAACACACTCATTTAAAAGAAAGACGAGTTTCGGTTCAAAATGAACCTTTATCAAGTGAATAAGTAAAGTTAAAACATGCCTTGATATAAGAGACAAGATGTAGAGAATGATGTATTCAAAGCAGCGTGGGATGCTGAACCGATCAAATGCATGTGAGATGTGAGCGAATGATTACGTGTATGTCCTGTGGCAAGGAAAAGCCTTATTGGTATGTCCACGACGATTGGGGGGGAGAAAGGGATAATAAAATAAAAAAAAAAAAAAAAAAATTCTTTTTTTTTTCCCCCCCCTTTTTTTTTTTTTTATTAACTAGGAAGTGAAACAATACTCTGTTTTTGTGATGAAACCCGTATTTTTCTATGTTTTGAACTGATATGCATTCATTATATCACAGGGGGTCCGTAAGAATATGAATCGATTCCTTGCATTTTCGCAGGAAGTGATCTTCTTCTCTATAAACTATGGAGGGATTAGTAAGATTGATATGATTGTATTGGTTATGAGTGCGAGAAGCAGTGCTATAATTGAAATCTTTATTATCAATAGCGTATTTATGCTGGTAAAGCCGTTGAGAGAGCTTTTGTCGTGTTTCGCCTATATATTTGCATTGGTATCCCTGGCAAAGGATGACATAAACGACTCCTTTCATGGAAAGTGTTTCTTTGTCATGGAGTGTTTGTATGTTGTGATTGAAAATTCTAAAGAGGTTATTTTCAGAAGAGGAGGTAAGGGCAATTTTGAAGGGGCACAGAATTTTATTGGTGGCCTTGGTACGGAATGGAAACACATTTAAATGAAGTACAGGGTATCGGGGGCATCATTGTAATAATGAGAGCGTACGGCATGGGCGGTTAATCATTGAGCAAAAAAATGCTGCGGATTTTTTTGAGCTCTGCTAGAAAATTAGGTTAGTTACTGAAAAGGTCAAAGGCTCGTTTGACCGCCATATTGATATTGTTAACCTTTGAAAGCAATAGGTGAAAAAGAATGATAATTAAGCGAGATGCACTCGTGGGAGGGTTTTCGGTAACTGATGTGTGAAAGCTTGAGTTAGTTCGCTGAATATTAACGTCAAGAAATTGAATGCAATTATTCTCTTCATCCTCTTTTTCTATTTTGAATTTTACGTTAGGATAAATGGTGGAAATGTAGTGTTTAGAATTGCGTTTTGTGAGGAGGGGTCACTATAGAAAAGCAGGTCATCGACGTATCTGCAATATAAAGGGATACTGAGTTTTTGTTGGTCATATATAACAAATTCAGTGTCTTCAATGAAAGTCATGGAAATTTCTGCCAAGATGGCGGATGCAGAGAAATCCATAAATTAAGAAAAATATTTCTTAAAAATCGAGTTATATCTGCATATTCAATATAATTTGTTTAATTTTGACAATATTTCGATAATGATAATCTATATTACTAAAATCTTTTATTTTTCTGTCCGGCGCAATTTCCTGTGAGAATGGAAAATATAAGTAATTTTTACAATGAAACGACGGGAATCGAACCTGCAACCTTCTGATCCGAAGTCAGACGTCTTATACATTAGGCCATCGGGACTACAACTCATTTTATTTTGTTTTTTTGACTTATGTGTCCTTCCCATTCGCCCCATTAAATAATGAATGTATTCAACCTGTTTTTTGAATCTCAAGATTGTTTATTTATTTCCGATCCGTCTATTTATTTGTAATTCGAAAATGACAATTAAAACTATAATTGCCGAAACGTTGCAATATTTTCAATATAATATTCTTACTTAACCAAATCTATGGGATATAGAAAAACAAGCGCGTGTACACGGGAGATGGCCTAGTATATGTAAATATCTTACCATATGTTTCAAATTTCTGAGACCATTGTTAAGTGAATCACATGTCTTTAATACATACTTCATATTAAGTTTCCATAACAATGAATTTCAATTATCACTACTCATTATTTGCCGACCTAATAGAGAAGTAGCTCAACATCAATATTAGCCACCTTACGACGCGACTGTCCATAGAAACGGATTCTGTATAATTACAAATAAAACCCGATATATACATAATTACAAATAAAGTAGCGTAAAAGAAATTAAATAAAATGTGAATACAGTAAAACCTCAATTATCTGAGATAATTTGGTGATGCTAGAGCCCGGGTAATTAAAAGCACGATTAATCCATATTACGTTTTATTGGTTAATATATATATATAAAAAAAACAAAAAAAAACAAAACAAACAAACTGTAAAACATAAGATTATCGTATGTAATTGAAATTCAGCATTTTAAAATTTACAATGACATAGAAAGTCCGTGAGTTTCGTTTCTTTAAAAATAAAGGAAAAAAAAAAAACCAAGAAATTTATACAACATAGGACTACGGTTAATCCGATTCCATGGATAATTGAATCCCGGATATTTGATGTTTTACTACACGACGAATTTACCCCTAATTTCTCAGGTGTTTGAAACGAAATAGGAGAATGACTATTGGTGGATGAAATTATTAGTTTTTTCGGGGGGGGGGGGGGAGGTGATGTTAAAACAGAACTAGTTTCTGCCTCTATCGAAAAGCTTTTCTTATATTTCAGATTTATCTAGTTTAACTTCATAAACAGATTTCACCTTTCCATCATTTTAAAACTGATAATAGATATTTAGCTGCGTTCGTACCATTTTTATGGCCAAATCTCAATATATAAAAATTAATGTTTCTTTGTTTGTTTGTCCTGTATGCGTTATCATTCATCAGATTGCGATGAAACTTTGGTGAGTTATTCTGCGCACGCCCGCAAAGGGGTTTCTGAATTAGTAGAACCATTTTACAATATCTGGTGCACGAGTGATTGCTACAAATGTGTATTTCCGGTCTCAACGTTTGCAGTTTCCGGTGCGACTCGCATTTGCAATGACCATCAACAAAGCACAGGGACAATCGCTACAAGTGTGTGGACTAAATTTGGAAAATCCATGCTTCACACATGGACAGCTGTATGTGGCCTGCTCACGCATCGGAAAACCTTCTGATTTATTCGTATATGCACTAGACGGAAATACAAAAAATAATGTGTATCCAAAAGCACTTCAATAAACAGAATTAAAACACTTTCTTTCTTTCATTGCAACGCTTGCCGGATACAGCTAGTAACCAATAAATTATTAATGGACCAGTTTTCAGAATATTTAATTAATCATAATTTCGGTTCTGCGCCCTGAAAATGTAGATATACTGTTAACTTTCTACATTATTTTTGCTAAACAGTGTTTGGAGGCAATTTCAATGGAAAGGATGAAATACTAGTCTTTAATTTACTGAAAATCTTAGTATTTAAAACAAAGAATGCAATCTTTACTTTCGGTTACGGAATATGTTGTGTTTTGGGATCAAATTTTTTTTTTTTGGACACGCTCAGCAAAGCGAAATTCGGCCAGACGTCTTTATCGTTTCGCTTGACCTTTGACCTCTCGCTTCCGTAGCAACACAGGCTTGTTGAAGGATAAAGAGAAAGCTTTTAACGCAGTAAGCGTTCTCTGCAAGAGAAAGAAAACTCCGCTTTTAACATGGATATCCTTTAAGAAAACATTTCTTTAGTTAGAGAAACTTTAGCTAGATATAATACTACCCAAAAAAAAAAATCAAATAAAAAAGATGGGATAATAATAAAACCATCAGAAAGGAAATTAGGATGAAAATAGGTTTTTAAAATATTATTTTTGAGACTTTGCATGGTTTGTAATATTTCCAAAATGCAGAATAATAATTAAAACCTAAAGCCTAAGGAGTTTTTGAACCTTGACTTAAGAATAAAAATATTCCTCGCCTCAAACTTTTTTTTTTTTCCGGTTTTTTTAATGCAAAATTGATAGGCCAAGCCAACTAAAACCGCTATTACAATAGAACTCGAAACATCCTTTAAAAGCGCTGCATGTTAATACGTTGCAAATTAACTTTATGGTCAAACCTAGGAAATGTTAGTATTTAACTAAAGGAAGTACTATAAACTTTCCAATTTAAACTTAAATGCAACGTACTATTTAGTAATAGTTACTGAATTTGATTGTGGGGATAATTACGTGAATAGATGATTTTCTATCCATTATTTCAGTCAATAAGTAAATGGAAAGAAACAGCTTAAAATTAACGCCAGTTAAAAAATAATTATTTTAAAAAAATATTTTTTAATATATCTCGTTTTTAATACGGACTAAGAAGTATAAAATAATTAGTATAAAAAGTATAATGAAAAACGTGGGGCGCATGCAATAGATAATTGAGATGGTATATGGATGGTGTGTGCATTATCTTGCGCCCCACGTTTTTCGTTATTCTTTTTATACTAATTATTTTATACTTTTTAGTCAGTCTTAAAAACGTGATAGATTAAAAAAAATATTTTTTTTTAAATACCGGTAATTATTTTCTACTTTTTAGTCTTGTGTGTATGAAATTTTTCAATCGATTTTAAACATTTAACACGAATTTAAATTTTAAACACGATAAAAACGTGTTAATGTTAAAAGAAAAAAAAAGTCGCTGCCTTGCAATTTCACGGCAACTCAGCGCCATGAGGCCATTTGCAGAAACATTGACAGCAGACGGCGCGTTCGGCGCCGACCTGTTATCCGAAGAATTAGGGTTCCCTAACGAACAGACATACAAGAAAGCGAGTTAATATTGCATTGTCATCCATTTCTGAACTATGTTTAAGGTTTCAAGTCTCTAGTTGATCGGGAAGTTAGTTTAAAATCAATTGCAAAATTTGTACCGCACCAACAGACATCGAAGAAAGCGAGCTTATAAAGACGTATTAAAATAATGAATTTCTTATTGCGTCTTTCCTAAGAACTCTCTTACATTTCAAGATATTGAGTAAAGGAAAGAACTTCATCAAGAGATCGATTTAATGATTTAACAAGAACTTAAAATTATTTTCCTGAAAACGTATTATTTCATTAAATTTTTTTATTATTTCCCTTTTCTTTTTTAAGATTTTTTTTTTTTTTTTTTTTAAGATGTGAAAACAATAAAAACAAAAAACCTACAGTTTTATTCCAATATCTACCGAATATAAACAATTTTCCAATACCTGAAAAAAAAAATCTATTAGTTATTTGAGTTGTCTAAATTGGATTAATTTTAATTGTTTCAAACCACGCGAAATGGATTAAGGATTTAATATTCATTGTTTAAGAAAAATGAAATATTAACAGAAATAGAATAGAATCAATGGTTCAGATTTATGATTTTCCATGGAAATTTTTATCGCCTTTTCATGCTAATTTCTCGAGAAGGACTAATTTGGAAAAGATCGTCCTTAGCCCTCGAATATTCAAACCAAATTTCAAAAAGATCCATCCATCGGTTATAAAGTTATTGGACGAAGTGATGTCATGTGACCCACACATGAGACATCACTTTCCGTTGTACAAAATGCAAATAAATATGCAACAAGGAGCAAATAATTCAAAGAAACAGCATGAGAATGAAGAATCCAAAGAATAAAAAATATTAAAGCTATAGTATTTTTCAAAGTAGAAGGGTTTGCCATATATGGTCATTACGTAGCGATCGATTGTGTCTGGAACAAACGTCACCAGTCATGATGTCATCAACGTGAACTCCGAGCAGTCAGTCCAAGATGGCGTCGTTTGGTGATGGCATAAGAGTGACCAAGAAAGGACAAACTTTGCATAGCCAAACAAGGGGAATAGTGTGGAACGTTCTTAATTAATAAAATAATAAGCAATAATATAGAAATGTATTCGTAACTGTAGAAACTACAAAAACCAGAATGTTTTTGTAATGTTTATAAGATTTCAGTTACGAATCTTAGAAATAGATGTCGCTGTTACGTCTGAAACAGCAATCCATAAGGAAATTACGTCATCAAAAGCTCTTCTTTCATGAACTGAACTAAATTTGTTGTATTTTTAATTTTAACGTATGTTACAATTAATTAATTAGACAGAAACATTTTTGGGAACATTACTTTTCACATTTTATTCCTTGTCTGAACAATCTGGGAACGAGATCCTATATAAAGTTGGTAGGATCTTTAGCCTTAGATATCTCGTAACCAAGGTATAACTATCGTAAACTGACACCTACGGTAAACTGTGGAACATGATTCCAGCAGTTAATTCAGATTCTCAGAAGTCAGTTCTACAGCTTTGGGTACGCCAAGGATTTTTCACAACCCCACAAATTCCGTGCAGTCTTTTCTTAAGAAAATGTCAACACTAGATTTCCACATTTCCAAAAATAGCAGTTTTAACAAACAATTCATAAAACAGGAAATGTATAGATTTTCATGCATAACATCGTAAAATGACGCTTTAAGTCAAAGCAGTTTGTTTATCTGTTCTAGGCAATACTAGATGGCGTTGTAACATATACTTATGTTTAAAATATTTTTACAAGCGATTTTAATCAAAGTAATCCCTTTTTTTAATTTGGAATCGCTGGATGGGTAATAAAATCCAATTAAAATATTCAATTATAAAGAAACGTTGAAATACTTAATGAGATTCTGCAGTTTATTCTTTACTGTACAGTTAATTAAAACATTGCTTTTAACGAAAGGAATGCTTTAATGAAGTTTTTACAAATTTCGTTGCACTGATACATCAGTAACAATATTAGATGCTGTATCACCGAAAAATCACTAAAATTAAAAACAAAACAAAAACAAACAATAACAAAGTAATAGTTGGGTAGAAATATTTGCCTGAGAATTCATCATTTACTTGGGATGGTGCTTAGAGTGGGGGAAAGATGCGTTACGCGGCTTTTTTTTGTTTTGTTTTTTCCCTTTCTCCAGATTTGTGCCAAATATTAACAGAAATACAAGTTTGCTTCGAGTTACTTTAAAGCTTGGACGTAAAACTGCTGCAGATTTGTAGCAATCATTTTAGCCACCAGTTTTTAACAATATATTCTAAAAATTGGTAAGTCTTGAATAGGAATTTAGAAAAATTCCTCTTTTGATGAAAAATAAGTGACGCATACTGCTTCAAACTACTCAATATTGTAGAACAAGCGTAATAAAACAGCAGCAAATTGTGAATATCACACTTGCCGTTTTTTTCCTAAGTTATTATTACCTATTTTTATGACATTAGGACAGCTGTTTCGATTTGATTAACATTCATCAGCTTCACTTAACACCGGACTGCATTTGAATTGTGATTTGCTAACTAAATAAAATACATAGCCGAGAAGCAAAATAAACTATTTTGAATTCGCACCGACTAAATGTTAGCTTTTAAACTGAATTAAAGCAGAAATTAATCAATATTCAATTTTCATAAAGATGTCAGATTGCCCATAATAAAAGCGATTATTTCGATTGAGCACGAAGATACTCATGGACTTTATTACAGTTCCTAATTATTGTTTCCTATTATGAATTCCTTTGGCTGTTTTCGATAAACAAATGTTTACTAATCATCTCCTCGCTTCAAATAAACTAAGAACCAATGAGCATTTATTGCCACATCAACAAAAAAGCTCTTCAAAATGAAACACAGCCATTGGGTGCATCTAGGTTCATTCAAAACTGAGTAAGAGTCCGCAGCATTTTATTCTTAGGCTAAACAAATAAGATTCTGAAATCAACTGTAGAGGTACAGTATCAGTTTTAATTTTTCTTGGTCAAATAAGTGATGTTACAAGTATAAATTTAACGTGCATGGAATTAAAAAAGGACTAGACACGGAATTAAAATAGCTTACAATAAAATATTGGCACGACCGGTTTCTCTCTTTAATTTACGAGTTTCGTTAGGTATAGCTACGCCTGATGAAACTCGTGAATTAACGAGAGAAACTGGTCGTGTCAATATTTTTATTGTTTTAGTTATTTTAATTGTGCGTGTAGACCTATTTAATTCTATCAAGTGATGTTTCAGTTTCCGAATACAAATTCCTTTTAAAAATTCGTCTGTATATTTTTTTTTTTTATTCTATTATTCCGTCTTATTTTACGAGTGATCGTTTTTGTTGTATCTAGCCAATATTAGTCAACTTTCGTCTGAGGTATTGCTTGAATTGAAACAAAGACCGATAGATGTAAAGTCCATTTATTTGAAATTTTGATCTTTACAGTAAGACTTCAAATCAACTGATGGCAGCCGATAGGGCAGAATTAGCGTTTTTGACAAAGCAATAATATCCGACTTTTAACGCTGGAACTATCTACACATTATCAATCATAATGAACATACATTATGATATACAATGATATACAGTATATTTTATGAAGTTAGTCTGTTTCATGAAGGTGGTTCCACCTAAACAATTCAAACTATTAGACAAGAATTTTTTCTACACTTTTAGGTAGGCAGCAGTTTGATGAAGTATAGCTTCAGTCTTAAAGTTATATTACGATTTGACATTAGAGCTGGACTAATATATGTGTGTGTAATTGTCCATATTTTTCTGTATAACATTTCGCAACGAAATTATGAATAGCATCCCGAATTAACTTACGCTACATATTTCAACAATAATAAAATGAAATTCACGAAAGTAAACAAATCAGATTTCATGGCTTTTAAACATGTTTTGATGATTTTTCGATACCAAATTATCTGGTATTAGACAAACTTTACAAACAGCTGGTCTCGTGAAACAGGATTAATTGAATCTAAAACGAACCGCTTGAAGTATTCCGTGCAGGTGCACTCTTTATGAATGGAATAAAATCAACCACAAACTAATTGATACCATCTCCAAAATAAAATCAGCGTCTGGTTGCACCAGCTTCTTCTTTAGTTCATCGATTTCCACTCGACGGTTGGCAAAAAAGGTTCCGCCTCCGCATTATTTCACGGCTAACAAGACGCCCTGAATAACCGATAACAGATGAAGGAGGTTCACTGCACAGACACCCACCTGCTTCCAAATGCTAGTTTTATGAGTGCGATGTAGTAATTAAACCCTCAATGACGTCTCTGTAGCAAAACAATTAACTGATAATTTCAATGATTAGCAGCTCCATAGTCTTAGAAAATATCGATCTAAAATAAGCAGAGGACTGTATTTATTCTAACCTAATGTTAACAGTTCACTATTCAAAATAATGTATGTAAAATATTGATCATCCAAAGTTTCAGAAGTTATCAACAATTTCGAAATGAATTGTAGGGTCAAGACAAAAATAATTTTAATCAAAAATAACTTTGTAGGATTCTTAGCAGCTTGTTTCTCTTACCAGATACTCCCCTCAGGTTCATTCAACTTTGTATAAAAATAAATGCTTTCTTTTTTCTTGGGGTCAAAGGCGAAAGAGCGTTGGACTGATCTCTTGACCTCTCATTGTCCACTTAATTGCAAGTCGCTAAGGGCCTATGCCTTCCCCCATCCCCTTAGACTTTCATGTATGTATTTTATCGCGGACCTTTAACCTTTTTTAAGAACTGAAAGGGTACAATTTTACTTGAAGAATAAAACATCTTAATATTCTTGGTGCTTCAACTTTAGTAGTGGAAGGACACATTGTACGTAGGAGACGAAGAAATTAATAGATATAACTTCTTTGCTTGCAAAAACCAAAAGAATTAACTTAGATTTCATTAATCGTGTTCCTAATGCGTTGTTAATTGTTAATTAATCGGTTTTTTGAGCATAGGTCCGGCAAATTTGATCAAATCGATTCAAACTTGGCTAACCCTTGTATCAGGTTCCAATGATTGGCCCTGCCAGTTTTGGTTTTAGTAGCTCAAACAAGCTCCAATTTCATAGCTCAGGGTTCTGTTCTATTTACCACAACTGCGATAGAGATTACCTTGAGATAACTCTAGGATATCAGTTTTCTCCAGATCATACCAGATTTTCTAATTACCAAACATTCAAGTTCAGTACCCGCAACTTTCTACCATTTAATTTCTAGATGTATAAAAATAGCCACTGCTCAAGAAAACACGAATTGCCACCAAACCTCTTTAAATAGAAATTAAAATAAAATAAAACTAAAAACTTTAAAAATAAAACTTTTTCCATAAGTTTTAATCTCACTACATCTTTTTCATTCATATCGGTAATAACAGTCTCTCCACAAGATTTTAATTTTGTGAAGTGCTGTACTTTGTGTGAACTATTTTCGACAATAAGGAGGGGATTAGAAGATGACACACTAAAGTCATCCTTGAAACTAGTCTTTCCTTTATTCCCCAACTTTGCGAACAGAAAAGAAAACTTATCCGACTAATAGGATAACTATGACTAAGTTTGTATCTTACTATAGTGGACCACAACGCACTGCTGGCTGTTTAATTTCTCTTGTTTCAATTGCAGAAATGATATTTTTGGATTGAACTGGTTTATTACTGTTGGGAGTTTATTTTGTCTAATTCAAAGGAAGCGAGAGACTCTTCAAATCATTAAGTTTATGTGCGTGTCTCCAATAACTTTCGACCGTTGGATCAATCTTCTTCAAACTTAGTATGAACATTTACTATTTGCCCGGTTTAAGCTAATCCTGGATTAAGTCCAATTCAAACCAATTAAGTTGCGACATAAGCTTATAGGCTACTAATACTACTTGGAGAAACCGGTCGTTAAGAAACTAATCCTTATATTTGAAATTAATTTAAGTGGGTTCTTTGTCGAGACATTAGCGCGACAATAATTTCCACGTTAGAAAAATTGGAAACAAAGCAATGATATTTAACAATGAGTAGATCTTGTAAAATTAATTCTCTAACTTTAATCAAAACAGGAACAGTCTCAGACTTAAAATTTTCTTAAATAAATAGAATAACTTACCTCTGATGAATTTGGTATATTTCACTTACTGGAATACAATTTGCTTTTCCCATTTGAAATAGACATTCGAATTTCTTCATTTGATATGGAATAATCTCGGCATTATGATTATTCACTGCTTCATTCATATTCTTGATCATCATTCGTTGCACAAATAATATCGTCTATTCCGAATATTATGGAAAATGTTAGACTTTGGAAGATACGTCTTTAACGTTCATTTTGGCGCACACATTTCGTAATAGTAATCAATAATACGTTATCATACATACGCCTCTAACAACCACTATATATTTATTGTTTTAGCACATTCACTTGATATTATTTAACGTTTCTTTCAATATTATTTTTGCTTTAATATTTCTGACTTGAATATTTAAATAAAAAATGTTAAACAAAAACGTTTTAGAATTAATTGTTTTCACAATTTATATTTGAAATAATAAAACGGAAAACAAACAGAAAATAAAGGTCACTGTGTTCATTTAAGAAAGCTGCTTTCTTTATAGATAAGAATACAACAACCACTGCTTAATGAATTACTTTTATAAAAATCTAACATTAAAGAAAGGATAATGAAATGTAACAGTTATACTCCGCCATTTTCATCTACATTTTCTTTATCAATAACATCAATGAAATTAACAAATTCCATAATTATCGCTATTTGCTCGAAGTAATCAATATTGAAGCTATAATGAACGCGAGGGCAGCGATTCGAGATAAAAATCAATTTATTTTAATGTCAGCTGTCATTTGATTTATTACTTCACAGTTGCGGTTAAGTGCACGATGTCGCAGTTCCACCATTACTGATCATTTGGATCTGTTGTGTATTCGATGGAATCAGGTTCCAAGGACTGCGGGCTACCATCGACCCAGCTCAAGAAACACTTGAGCAAATTGATGCAGCCTCCCTCTCTCTCTGCCTTTGTGAACGCCACAATAACACGCATCTTCTCCACTGTGTTACGTAATTCAGCCTGAGCTCTACTGCCAAGTAATTTTCCATTCTTTAAAGCAATATTTCGTGAATTAATGAAGTGATGATAATATGCAAAGACAGCTGTCAGACTACACCCAGCTAAGAACGTGTGATGTATGTTCGGTACATAATTCAAGCGGAACATGTTTTTCAAATTAAGAAAGAACTTAAAAACCTACTTTCGTTAAATGTAATTTTTTTTTTTATTAAGTCATGAAAATTTTAAAAAACGAAAAGCGTACATTCATTTTCAAATTATGATTTCTACTGAATACAATGTATATTATCATTATTTCAGATTGTCCGTTATCTGATAAAAAAATGAATTAAATCCGCATTAATTGCCTAAAGCCGATTAATGCTAGTCATAATGAAATTAATGCTAGTCATATCAAATCACGTGCAAATTAATGGATTAATAATCAACTTACAAGACAACGAAAGGAGGAGGATAGAAATCCATTGTTTACATTCAAAAAGCTTTTTATTTCTAGGCTAATTACTCGACTAGGACCCCTTGGAAAAGATCTCAAATATAAAAGGTAAATTGTTTCTAGTCCTTAAATATGCATACTAAATTTCAAGAAGACTCATCCAGCGCAAAAGGAAGGGTTAACGTGCTGACAAATTCACTGAAAAATGTCTGTTAAGCCCAGCACAAAAATAAACAAAAATTGCCTTTTCCGATTCATTTTTACGGGGTGGATTAGGGAACAGCTGTTTCACTCTTCAACGAGATCATCAGCCCTAACCCGCCACCCTCGATGAAATGAATCAGAAAGGCGATGCCTATGGTTCAAGGTTATTGGAAAAGTGGCGCACGAGCACAGCAATACGATTCACTTTTCTAAACTAGACTTTAAAAAAGAAATGAGCTACTGCTAACGAGGCTGTTTCATCCTTCGAGCATTCGTCAACTGGCGTTACCAAGTCAACAATTCAACGTACGTGTTCCTCAGCCCTAATAACTTGTAACCGCTACACGGATCTACTTGAAACTTGGCTTGCATATTTGAGAATCAGAGACGATCCAATATTCTTCTTTCCCGTTACATTCTTGTTGAACAAAACAGAGTAAAGGCGATTAGAAATTAGAAAGAAAACCATGAGAACGGAAACAAAGCATTTTTGTAGATGTCTTACACAAGTTTACGATGTCTTAATAGTTTTTCGTGAACTCCTTGAACTTGTTTTTTTAGTTCATGAATCACTAACCACATTAATATAAGTGGAAACATTAGCGGAAGATTTAATAGTAATCAGAAAGAATTTTATAATCATATTTCACTGCTCAAGTTAGGAATGAGTGCAATGAACTTGGGATTATTCAATCTATACTATTCTGAAATAATGCATTTAATGCATTTTGGCATTAAATATTTCGTACTATAGTTTCCATTATAGAAAATGGAATTATAGAGTTAATACACATTCATTTCATTGATATAATTATAATAATTTCATCAGAAACTTAATTTTGTTTCGTTGCTGCCAAACTAGGTAAAGACTTAAATGAACGAACTGACAGCAAATAGAGACTTACATTAGTTCATTTTTGTTTTTTATTGACTTAAAACTTGAATTTAAATGTTTCATTTGGAAAAAACAAAACCAAACAATTAGAATATTTTCCCCAAAAAATTCCTTCTTCCTTTTCTCAAGACCTGAATTTGCCGATGATCTATTATTTAGAAGTTAAATAAAACTTTAAATCTGTTGGTAGAACGAGAAAATAAATTCGGTTCAACTAAAAAAACAAACAAACAAGGATATGATTATGAATAGATGTTTTGCTAAAACAAATAATGAATTTTTTATTTAGTTCAGCATATCATTTAATGCTACCATGAAGGCAAAATATTAATATATATCTAAGGTGCTATAAGTAATTATTAATTTATAATCAGCAGTACCATAATTATATTGGTTCCACCTTAGTACAATGAATATGTTGATAATCCTACATTTACACGGTTTTTATTTCTCATTTCACTTCATTTTACTATTCATTATTGTAGCGTTAGTTGTAATCCATTCTTATAGCAAACAGGGTCTAGAAATCCATTCGGAAAATAAAATAGAAATTTTGGTAACCTTAGATTCAGAATAAATTGTTTTAACGTGTGTACTAAAGGATATATTTAAAAAGAAATACTAAAAACACACTATTTATTATTAATAATTTTTTGTATATTTAAACCATTATTAAAAAATTAAAAAATATACAATACGAATAATTTAAAAAAAGTCCCAAGAACGGTTTCGGAGAAAGCGGGTTCTCCATCCTCAGAAAGAAATAAACAAAAAATTATTAATAACAATTTTAGTGTGTTTTTAGTATTTCTTTTTAAAATATAATCTTGGATTCTTATTATACTCCTTTCCAATCATTTCCATAATCTTTATCTAGCCCAAAACCTTTTTCTAATTCCCTTGCAACTCCAATCCCTATTCACCCTGATACATGCTATTTATTTACGCTATTCTTTGATCTATTCTTAATAAGTGAGGAAGAATAATCTCATATCTATTTTAATTCCTGTAATAGGCCTAGTACCATTTTCTCAAACAAATTGATATTTAGGCTTCATTACCCTTTAACTCAAATTATCTTCTGGAATATAACAGCAGCAATATCTTACTTGATCTAAAGCACGAGCAACCCTATGAAATACGGGACAAATTTTCACCATAATGTATTTATGATGTAGTTTTATTCCTATCTCTTTAAAAATCTACTAATGTCAAGAATGAATAGTAGGTATAATCTACCGCATCATTTGATTAGATTTTACAGCTCAATAGCAGCTATAGCCATGCTGCGCCAGGAAAGCCCAAATAATAAAATGAAATAAATCAAATTACAAATATAACTACAAAAAATTAAAATGTACAGCTATAATGATAAAAATGTAGAAGATGAATAAAAGCAATGGCAAAAAGTTAAAATACTATTATAGCAACCATATACCCGTAGTAAAAATTTCCAAAAATGATTACCGTATTATAATATAGTAAAAAATAAAAGTAAAATGCCTTAAATGTAAATAGAAATGCCAGTTATCAAAAACATTAAAACAGCAAAGTAAAAAAATCCGTGGAAGGTTAGAAATAAACAAAAAAAACAAAAAAACAAAAAACCGACTTATTATAACACGGTCAGAAAATACGAGGGATGTAACAGACACAGCAAATGGGTAATATTTTACTCTACTATTCAACAAAGGTGAACGGTAAAAAAGTTCGAGGCAGAAGATGATTTCAGATGATCGACAACATTATGGTAAATGGATCTTATGTGGAGACGAAGAGGAAGGCAGAAAATAGGAAAGATTGGAGAATACTGGGTTTGCAGTGAAGGACCTGCCCTTGGCAGAGAACTATGTATATATTCAACAAAAATAAAATATACAGGATGGTCCTGAAATGGTTGGACAAACTTGAATGCCCCGTAGAACGTAGCAAAATAATGAAAACAGTCCATATGAACCTGGGTGCGGAAATGCTTTATTCGGATGTTATAGAATGATTAACATAGGCTGTGATGTAGCCACTATTAGATGAGGTAATGTATCCGAATAATGTAACTTCGCCGTAAGTCGAAGACCATCATTCTTGATCTTATATCCTGAAACTTACAAATAAGCAAGAACCAGCATCGAAGTATTTAATGCTTATTACAAGATTATTGAGATGGAATAATAAAAGATGTTAAGGTTGGGAAATCCCATTTTTTTTTTTTT
>JAFIDM010006943.1:41544903-41559714 GCA_023159025.1 Thereuonema tuberculata | reverse complement strand
TAGACAAAATTACAGGATATATTCAACATTTTCAATACTGTAAATAATGAAAAAATAAATAAAAATATAAATAAATAAATAAATACTTGAAATATATTACTGTTAATTGTAGGAAAAGACTTACGTCTTTAACTACATCGTCAACTTGCAACAGTTCAAGAACAGCTATTGATTTTAAACTTACTAGATAAGTGAGATTAAAAATACTTACAAATATTTATTACAATACAATATCACAATTTGTGATATTTACTACAAATATTAAGTATTTGTGGATTTAATTTATTTTGATTAATTATTAACAAGTATCTTTGTTTTGGCTGATATTAAATTTAAAAAGAGATTTTTTTTAAAACATTATTTTCACAGCATTAAAAATATAAAATAGGTTATAGACTTAAGTTCTTTCTGGAACTTTCCTTTTCATTCCCGCAGGTATCTATCAAATTTTCGTTATTTGTTTATTATTTACTAGCAAAACGACCCGTTCTTCGCTCGAGTTACAAAAAACAAATGTGCTAATGTGGATGATAAAGAAATTGCAATTGCGAGATCACTTGGAACTTTCCCGGTTGGTACAAAAAAACAAAACAAAAAACAACAACAACTCAAAAGGTTTGATCTCATTACAAATCTATATCTATCCCAAAACCTCGTAGAAGTATCTTTGAACCATGTTTGCTCATCCACTCACCGTCCTCCTAGTGTACACCCCTAGTTCCAGGTTATTCGAATTTTATAATATCTTAATCCTATCATTTCAAACCTTTCCTAGTTCGTAAAAAATCATCTGATCATTACAAATCTATATCTAACCCGAAAACTCCGTCGCTATTACGCACAACAATATTTTAGTTTCAATTGTTGCACAACACTATTTGTGTAGTTCCCATTGTCGCCACCGGGTGCATATGTAGCGCAATTGTGCAGAACAATAGTTTAGCTCCAATTGTTGCATAACAATATTTGTGTAGTGCTCATTGTCACGATAACAAATGCTAAAACCTAACAATAGTAACGGAAGCAAACTTTCAGCTCTATTACTTAAAGCAAGGGTTTTTATCCTATCCCTTGGAATCTCGAAAAATCCTGAAAAAGGATTTTAGTGATTATAATTACCTACTTACATGCCAAATTTGAAGTCTCTACTAATTATAATCACGGAAATAATTACGGAAATAAGAAAACTTACAAGCGAAAATAAACCCTCATTATTCCCGAACCCGTGGGAATTTCGAAAAATCCTGAAAACGGGTTTTAGTGATTACAGTTATCTACTTACATGGCAAATTTGAAGTCTCTACTAATTATCGTTACGGAATAATTACGGAAATAAAGAAACCTTTAAATCGATCATAAACCCTCGTTATTCCCGAACCCGCGGGAATTTCTCAAAATCCGGCCTTATTCCTTGTCTACAACATAAATGGAACCTTTGTGCAAAATTTCAGCTTTCTAGGTCCAACGGTTTGGGCTGGGTGTTGATCAGTCAATCAGTCACTGAGTGAGACAGTGAGTGAGTGAGTGAGCAAGTCAGATCTTGTCTTTTTATATAGTTAGATAAAATATATATATATTTTTTGATAATCAACAGAATTTTATCAATACTTTTAAATATTTAGATTTATTTCATTTGAAAATTTTAATTTCAAAATTATACTTTGAAATTATTTATATTGTTTAAATATAAAGTCAAAATGTCCTCCTTTGGCTTGCATGCAGGCTTCCGCTCGCCTTCGCATTGATAAACGAATTCTTTTACAAACCGTTGCTAATCGTTTATTAATCATTCTTTCCCTGTTTTGCATATCTGTGTTTTACTTTATGAATATTTGAAATACCTTTTATCGCATATAATGTGCCGACAAAAATAAAAAAAAATAAACATACAATGAATAACGAAAACTATTCACTTCCGGATCCATGTTTATTTGAACTTTTTTGTTTGTTTTACTGAGAACCTATGGCAAATTTTTGATACACCTTTTGGAATTACCCTTTGAATATATTTTATATATTTTTAAATATATTTATTTATTTATTTATTTTATAAATAAATAAATGGTCTTACGTACCATTGGGATCCATTATTTAGAATCGATTTCTGATGTTTTCTTTGCATTTATTTATTTATTTATTTATTTATTTTTTAAACATAACTTGTAGTTGTCGTTATTTAAGAAACCGGTGGTCATTTCAAAATGGAAAGTATATTTTTTTCCGTCGTATTTCCAAACATTTGAAAAGGATCCCACCTCAATTGACCTAACCTAGTGTTAATTAAAAGGAAAATGTTTTTCTTTTTTTCCAAACGCTATCAGGTAATATGTAAGTGCCTATTTTTATTACACATTTGGAGGGACACACCAGAAATCGATTATAAAGAAATGGGTCCTGATAGTACGTAAGTAGCCTACCCAATAAATTAATAAAAATGCTACAATACTAATTTCTATCTTAATAATAGATTAATTAAATCACTTTTTAGGTTTCTGAAAGACGCCTTATATCCCCGGTTTGTCTGTATGTGGACACATATCATTATCATATATTAAATGTGTATTTAAAATTTAAACAGGTGTACGGTTACTAATCAAGGTCATTAATGCATCTCAGTACACCTAAATCTACTAATGAACTCAATTTGTAGTCCAGTCAATGAATGATTATAGAGAGCATGGAGGGGGGCAGAATTTTTGACTTCAGGGATGGGTTTGGGGTTCATGGGAGGTAAACATCCCAAAAGTACCCAATCCTCAGAGGTGAGCTGAAGGGGCGGGGGCATCCGAAAGGCCGTAAATTTTGCGATTTTTTGGTTTTCCCTTAAAACTCGAAACCTGTAGGTTCTGGAGAAAAAAGTATTCTGACCTGTTTGAAAGCTAACAGAATTTCTTACATTTTTTACTCTTGCAAAAATTTTCTATCTTCAACCGTTTTTGAAATATCAGCTTCTGAAAATCACCTATTTCCGGAAAACGATGTTTCTGATCACATGGTTCGTCATACTCTGCTTTTTAACACCTCAAATCTGCTAAGATGCTACAAACTACAACCAAATCAAGTGAAGAGGGTTAGAGTTGCTGCATGATTACACATTCTAGATGCACAGTAATAGCTGAAATTAGGGATTTTAAGATGTTGTGGTGTATGTGATTGGTGTAATACTGGAAATCAATAATTACCTTTTATTGCATCCATTTGGCATGTTTTATCTATTTATTGCTGTAAGTTGTTGCATTTGATATAATAATTAGTAGCTACACTCCAAATAGTTGGAAAAGGTAAGCATTTCTATAAAACAACGTGTGGTTTGAACTACGTCTAATTACACAAAAAACAAACAGTATGTGAAAGGTACAACAAAACGAAAAACATCTGTGAAATAAAAACGACCATCAATGTTGGGAGGGGGTAGTTATCCATAGAGACTCAATCAACATCACCAGAAGTGGAAAATGATTCCTGTAAGGTAACTGCAACTGGATCGAATTCTTCCGCCTCCTCCTCTTCCTCCTCCTCCTCGTTGATGGGGACCCCGTTATGGCAGTTGCGCTGGCAGTTATGGCATGCTGCAGAACAATTCAACGATGCCCTTCTGCAGCTCCATCTTCCAGAGTTGCATTGCTTTTTACATCGACAAAATATGACTTCTAAAATTTCGTTGGGTGCAGCATTTTTGTTGCAGAACCTAGGCACCATGTCCCCATTTTTCTTCTCCCAGCCAGGCATTCCTTCACCCCACACATGTGGGGCCAGTACCGTTCCCATCTACTTTTGTATTTGATAGTACACCCCAGAGGAGTGGTACTTCGTGGCCCCTTCAGTTGGTGGGAGTGTAGAAATGTCCAGATTGATCGAAGAAGCTGATTTTATAAATGCTCGAGACTTATACGCATCTAAGGACGACTCCTTAGATAGGGCACCATGCCATCTGAGTATGCATTTATTTCCAGCTCTTTCGATCTCGGATGGTATTAATTTGTCCTTCTGGTATAATTTAACAAACCTGATTTTGTTCTTTCTGAAGACTGCGGAGGTGGTATCACAGCCTATGAAACTATGCAGAAAGAGAATGTGTTGCAGCCTGAGCTGCTGCAGCACTTGAGAAGAGTATGTTGCTGTGCGTACCTTTCCTCTGCCAGGTTTCACCAGAATTATGTCACGATCGGGAGGGGTTTTTGCCAGCGACAGGACTGCCAAGTCCACATCTTCGCCTATCACAGCCACTGAAGAGTTTACTGATTTTTCAATGGCTGCAGATATAATGCTCACATCTTCTTCATCCTCTGCTTGAAGGGTGTTAATGTCATTTTCCTCCATTTTTTCATCAGTAGCTTGATAAGAAGGTTCTTGTTGGTGGCGTTCGAAAGGGAGATTTCTTGCTTCACTCTAATTTCAGTTTCCATAGTAAACTGAATATCCACGCACCGTTTGAGTCGATACCTACGATTGTGTTCCGACACTTTAGTATTTGCTTGATACAGCTATCAAAAACTACAGTACAACTTCTTCCAGGATAGTACTGTGCAACTTCTTTACAAATCGTACGTATTCATCACAAATAGATGATATTGTGTTACTATCGTGTTGCCAAACGATCTTGTGGATAAGGAATCCCCATCAACAACTATCGCATAGTTTCTGAATTGAACATCCCTTTCGGTTGTTGTAAAGAGACTGTACAAGTTCGCCTTGTTACATTTTCTCATTTTACCGTCCTTGAAGAAAGCCAAAGGGTATGGGACCAACTCATACCCATATAATTCTTTAGATCATCGTCTGATTTCTTGCTTATGTAAATGCGTTGAAACAGTAAATAGGGATTGACTGCAATTTTGTTATTGCTTATTGTGATTGATGAACTCATAGAAGAAAGAGGAAGTGCTTGGTTTTTTCGTGATAATTTTATGTTTGAAAATGGCACATTTTTCATTTTAGAAATTGCATTCTTCCCAACTGTAAGAGCATCCTAACAGGAGATTGTAGCATCTTCTGTAATCCCTGTTGCAATTGCTAAATGGATGCAATAAAAGGTAGTTATTGATTTTCAGCATTAAAACCTACACATTACAACACAACATCTTGAAATCCATAATTTCAGCTATTACTGTGCATCTTAGTTAAAGTATCCCACTATAAGCCTATGCAGGCTTTTGGGGTCACGGGAGGTCAGGCTCCCAGAGTTTCAAGATCAACGGAACGAAGTTGAGGTCGGGTGGTCAGCCCGACGCCCGCCCACTGTGCATCTAGAATGTATAATTATGCAGCAAATGTAATCGTCTTCACTTTGGTTGTAATTTGTAGCATCTTAGCAGACTTGAGGTGTTAAAGAGCAGAGTATGACGAACCATGTGATCAGAAACATCGTTTTCCGGAAATAGGTGATTTTCAGAAGCTGATATTTCAAAAACGGTTGAAGATAAAAAATTTTTGTTGGAGTAAAAAATGTCAGAAATTTTGTCAGCTTTCAAACAGGTCAGAATACTTTTTTCTACAGAACCTATTGTTTTCGAGTTTTAAGGGAAAAACCAAAAAATCGCAAAATTGACGGCCTTTCGGACGCCCCCATCCCTTCGGCTCACCTCTGAGGGTCGGGTACTTTTGGGATTTTCACCTCCCACGAACCCCAAACCCATCCCTGAAGTCAAAAGTTCTGCCCCCCTCCATGCGCTCTAAATCCCTTTTTGAGCATTCATTGACTGGACTATTGATGTTTTCATTTGGTAAAATAACGAAATGGTAAGATTGAATGTTATGAAAATGGCATATTTATTTGTTTAACAGTCCTAGGGATCTTTTTTTTAATATTAAATTTTTAAATAGTGAAATTTCTGAATATATGACAGAAGACTAATCCAAAGCTAGTATCAAAAGAGACATTCTGAAAACAAATCGAAACTGTTTTGTAAGTTTCGTTTTCAAACTTAAGGCGCAATGATTACAGATTTAAATTTAACAACGATGGGTTGGGAAATACAAATGGGCTAGCCACGATTTCAAAGTTTTTCTGTAGAGCAAAAATAAAGTTAAGGATTGCAATAAAATTCTATGTAATCAATGTAGCAGCTTTGTATAACCATTTTCAGACTTTCATGTTTTATTAATATAATTATATGGATTAATCAAAGACATAAAACAGATTTGAAATTGCAGCAATAAAATACGTAAACACAAGTTGATAGCCCACGTGTAATTCTTAACCTTCATTTTTCTAACTATATTTGAAAAATTTAAATTATTAAAAAACAAACTTAATCGTAAAAATCGAAAACATATAATTAAAAACAACTAATATCTAAAAAATAATTAATATGAATAAACCTAACAGACTTCAAATGCCTTCACATTTTTAATTAAATTTCAAATTAATGATATTCTGTGATGTTATCTGTAATATTCATGGTTTCACCAATGTAAGAAGTTTAATAGATTGAAATATTATTTACAAAATTTTAAAATTTAATTTCAAAAGAAATATTTTGGAATGGTTCTATCAACGAAGATAGAATTAACAATAAACATTACTCAGCATTTTATACTCTTAAAAAGAATAAAAAAGTTAAATAAATAAAGTTAATTATTAGGCAGTGCAAAATGTGCAAATTTTAAGTTTATAAAGATTGTTTTTTTGGTTAATAAGCAGAACAAGAATTTCATAAAACATTTTTGACCCTGAATTTACGAATCTATTTATTTATTTATTTATTTAGGCGTGTTAAGTATATTTTTAGATACTTCTTTGCTCAACGATTCTTTTCTTGATTCTAAATTGAAGTAAAAGTTGAATTGTTTTAGGTGATATCAAGTAATAAAAAACTTTATAATGGAATAGTACTAACACTTTTAATTTATTTGAAAAAAAATCACATTTCCAAATATTATACGATAAATAAAACACAACAACGAACGGGGTTTAGGACTTAAAATTATATGGAAACAAAGGTATATTTAGAATTATTTGATATATTGGAATATTAAATTGCAATAAATATATTAAGAAATCTACATATTAATATAAATATTTCACTTTTCTCCTTACAAGTGTAATGAGTTTAAAAAAAAAATCATACACACAGAACTACAAGTCTTTTAATGCAGCGCCTTAATGAAATTCAAACGAAACCTGCTTCAAGGTTTCGCTTTGTTTTAAAAAAGGCTCTTCTTAAGCTGCCTTCTCATCCATTGTCAGAGAAATTTTATATTTCAATTCATAAATTCTGTTATTCAATTTAACAATATAAAGGTCTAAAACTTTACGCGCACAAACTTAGGTAATTGTCAGTCTAAATTTTAATATTAAGTGAAGCCCAAAATTACTTTTCTAAAAATCAAACTAATTTAATTTTCACATTCTTTTTATTAATGTCATTTTATTTAATGTGTAATGACGATTTCAATTCGCTACACGAATTGTTCTTTGTCCAAATTCTAGTATTAACAATAAGTGTAAACAGGGCCGTCGCGTGGGCGGGGCGACCGGGGCGATCGCCCTGAGCGCTGCGGCCAGGAGGGCGCCGCGGTGCGGCAAAAATAAAAAAAAAAATTTGGAAATTCCGTTTTTTTTTGGTTGTTGAATTGGAAATTCCTGGGCGCCGCGGCACGGCAAAATAAAAAAAAAAAAATTGGAAATTCCGTTTTTTTTTTTTTTTGGTTGTAGATTTTTGGGATGGTGGGGGGGGGGGCGCAAATATCAAGTGTAGGGCGCCTGACGAAATCTTGCCCCGGGCGCCAACAAACCACGCGACGGCTCTGAGTGTAAACAATACATACAGGATAGGTAATGGATATAACGACGTATATAGGTATTAACAATAAAGGCAAATAAAAATGACCTTGTATTGAATGCTTAGGGTATCTTCAATTTGGAGGAATGTTAAGAAGTGAACAGCAAACATCGACGCCTTCTTTACACGAAAGAAGGTGTTAGAAATGTGTACGTAAAACATTACAGAACATGTCAGTAATGGCGGAATACAACATATCCTTATATCCTGTTAGATCTTGTGCAATATGCAATTTTGCTGTTTACTGAATCTAATGTTCCCATCAAATATAAGTGAGATGATTTCCCTGCATGTTCTAGAAGATGTCTTTCGTCGTCTATATTTAATGTATCGAAACGTCGATTCTTCAAATTTTCTTATTCTATTTCTGTAATTCCTCTGCTACTTCTTATCCTTTCCTTAAATCTTTCAGCAGCCATAACAACCTCAGTGCTAATTTTTTCTGATATTCTTCTGGCAATCAGTTTCCTTAGCAACGCTTGATTTTCGTAGAAATAACCATTTTTCAGATGTTCAGAATAATGGCGGTATCCACGCATTATAATGATTTTAATTTTTTCCAATTTTTTAATTATTCAGCTTCTTATTGGTTTAATGCAGGGGTTCTCAAACTTTTTTCATTCGCGGCACACTGTTTCACTATGCTGAATATAGCGGCACATCCCAACATACAAGTAACTATGCCTACTTTAGAGGAATTTCGAACGCTATAGAGCAGTCCCGTTCTGTAATATTAATAAATAGTATTACTAAAATATTGAATATACAAGCAATTTTTTTGGGGTCACAATCCAAAAATTTCACGGCACTCACGGCACACCCTTTCAGAACCAGTGGTTTAATGTAATAGATATCAGAGTATTGTTACAGATTGATCCAAAAATGGCTTCCTACTTTTCTTGTAAATACGAGTTAGCGAGGAATAAATTGGTTTTTTAATTCTTCAAATAAAGAATCATGAACATTACAATTTTTGCGGGACTATAAAATGAGGAAAGGAAAATATTGAAGAAAAATTTTCGGGTCTGTTTCAACCTATCGAGATCTGTTTTGATTCAGAAAATCAATGCATCTTTGTCGGAAAGTTCGTATCAGCGTTGCAGATCGACTACAAAAATGAGTGGACAACAAGAGGAAACAACTTGAAACTTGGGAGTGAGTAAATTACGTACTGTTTATTCTCTAATAGTAATATTACGTCAATATCAAAATATTAAAACATTTTGAGGTATAAGTTTGATTGGCAAAACTCCGAACGGCGAGCCCAAATTATGAAAACCTCCGAACGGCAGTCCCAAATTATGAAAACCTTTTTAATGACAGATAACAGTACGACTGTGAAGGATAACACACAGCCAAAGTTATTACATATCAAATCATATAGTTTTCGCTCAACATATTTAAGTATTCTCCGAATATGTGCGACTTATGTCTAAAGCGTTATTACTCTTGGTACTTGCAATCTACCAGCCATGACAACCGGCCCCCCATATCAAATTCCGGGCCCAGGTACCAAATGCAATACCGGGCTTTTCCCTCCCCCTCCCCCCATTTTATGAACAAAATCATAAATTCTTAGCCAGAAATATCGCGAAAATACCACACGATTTCATACTTCTACACAGGGCCGTCGCGTGGTTTGCTGGCGCCCGGGGCAAGATTTCGTCAGGCGCCCTACACTTGATATCTGCGCCCCCCCCCACCATCCCAAAAATCTACAACCAAAAAAACAAACAAACGGAATTTCCAATTTTTTTTATTTTTGCCGTGCCGCGGCGCCCCCCTTGGCCCCGCGGCGCCCACAAATTTCCAATTCAACAACCAAAAAAAAAAGGAATTTCCAAATTTTTTTTATTCATGCCGTGCTGCGGCGCCCCCCTGGCCACAGCGCCCAGGGCGATCGCCCCGGTCGCCCTGCCCACGCGACGGCCCTGCTTCTACAGCAGGGGTGGGCAGACTTTTGTAAGGTAAGAGCTACCTCAAGTATGAAGTGCCGCGGTCACCTTAATACTAAAAAAAAAAATGGAATCTCCGAATCGACAACCCAAAAAAAAAATGACATCTTCAGAAATCTCACATGCGGTCACCCACAGTAAACATACTGTAGATCTCAGCCCGGGCCGGGCACCGGTGCTGTGGGACCAACTGACCCCCGCCCTACCTCTTTTTTGGAGCCCTGCATGGCACGTTTAAAGTGATTTTTAAGCAACAATTCACAATGTTTCATTAATAACAACGTTGGGACCACGTTCGGAGGCTTTCATAATGTGGGACCGCCGTCATAATTTGGGACCGCCGCCGTTCGGAGTTTTGCCGTTTGATTTACTTCTCGATAAAACATAGGCCTACTTAAAAAAAATCTTAAAAGAAAAACGACAATTTTTTGGGTCAGTGTGCTTAAATTAACAGCGACCAACTGAATAATAGCTTGTAGGAAAATAAATTGGATTCCTGAGATGTTTGCAGAACTTTTTGTAGGGATTAAGGCCATTGTATGGTCAATGAAAAAGAAAAAAAAATCAATAAATTTTTAATAGATTTTCATTGTTATTAGTGAATGCAAAATTCGTTTTTAATTTGCTCGGGTGCTTTGGAAAGAAACGAGTGATTGTACGTACTGTGTACTTGTACGAATTTGATTGTTTAAAACCAGTGTTTAACTGCTTCATTCCTTAAGTGTTAAAACCCGTTCATTAAATATCGCCGATGTAAAGTGAGTTAACGAAGCTAAAAACACATTTCAATGTTTTTAAATGCTTGTCAGTTTTATCATATTCAGACTCGATTGACTCAAAACAACGGTTAATATGATTGGGCCACATATAAGTCAGTACAAAATATAAGAAATTAAATGCAATAGCCCAGGAATTATTTTTCAATTTGCAAGAACCTACTTAGTTAAATGTGCCTTTAGTGCTGTTATTTTTAATTTTTATATAGATTAGATTAGATTAATTGAAAGTGGGTGGCATGACTGCCGAGCACGTCGACCTGAAAGTAATTTTTATATAAGTTTACATTAATGTATTACATGCGTGTATTTATATGTTATATTAATACATTTATATATAGATACTGTCCTGCCACTTTATTAGATACATCTACCTAGTAGCGTGTTGGGCCTCCTTTAGTCCTCAAAACTGTCTGAATTCGTCAAGGCATGGATTCCACAAGATGCTGAAAACGTTTTTCAGATATTGTGTACCATGCAGACATGAGTGTGTCACGCAGTTTCTGAAGATTTGATGGAGGTGTAGGCCTGGAGCGAACAGCCCGTTCCAGCTCATCCAACACATTTTCAATCGGACTGAGATCCGGGGACTGAGCAAGGAAAACTCATCGTCATGTTCCTCAAACCATCCCACAGTGATGCGGGCTTTGTGCACCTGCGCATTATCGTGCTGGAAATAGCCATCTGCTTAAACTGTTAACATGTTCGGTTGCACTTGGTCAGCTACGATGTTTAGATACGCTCTAGTATCCTGACGCGCCTCCAGAGGTATCAATGGACCCAACGTGTCCCAGCAACACATCCCCCACACCATGATAGTGCCCCCACCGGCTTGAAGACTTATTGTGAGACACAGCATTTGTGCGCACATCAGGGGTGTAACTAATAAAGAGGCCGGACAGTGTATATAAACATAATTTTTAACCAGGGAGGATTGAGAAAGGTCTGGTATTGATAAGGGACAAATTCTGTGTTGGTGATTGAGAACAACTGGACTAGATGAACTTTAATTTCTATTTTCTTGTATTTTCAATGAGACTGCGAATGATCAGAATGAAGTCGGGAGCACAGAAACAACATCTAGTAAGAACTTTTTTCACAATTTTGACAATTTCTTTTTGTAACCTGAAAAATAATTGTTTTCAAATTTTACAGATTATCTGGTAATATTCTTATAATTATTGGAAATATTCTTATAATCTAGGAGCGTATTTTATTAGTTATGTTTACTAACTACGAGATATAGTTTAATATTGAAAGTAAAGTTTAAAACTGATCGTGAAAATACTCTAATGTGCAGTTTTTAGACTTCAAAAGTTAGCCAGAAAGCAGAAAACCCATTTAAGCAAATATTAGTTCAAGATCGTAATGAGAGCAAATACTTTCTTAATTTCTGAAAGCAGACAACAATACAGTGAATTGAAAGCACTGCGGAGTAATTATAAAAACCTATTGTTATATGATTTCAAACAAAGATACAGGCAGATTTCCTTATTTTATAAGCAAGTTATTCAATACCACGCAAAACATAAACTACATCGAATATTACTATTCAATTTCAATGAATAGACAGGGATTTTTTTCCTCTGCAAATAAGCTTTTGGTTACAGGAAATCAATAGTTTTTTAAATGATTGCTTTTCTGAAAACTGTGAAGAAAGTAGTAAAAAATAGTAGATGACACGAATAGTTTCTCTATTTCTTAAGATTCTGTAAATAGGAAAGTTAATTTGCAAAATTTTCGGGGATGAAATGAATTTCAACTCGTGCATTTTTTCTGTTTACTTTCTGATGTAAATGGCTGGAGATTCTTTATTTTTCAATGAAAGTGAAGATCGTGTAGCAGATATTCCCATTCCAATTCCAATACCTGTTTTCGAAGAAGAAAAGAGACCAAAGAAGAGGAATTACGTTCAGATGTAAATACCTGTGTTTTTTAATTTATGTAGTAATTTTACAAATCTCAAATTTAAATTTAACATATTTCAAGTTATTTCGTTTTTCATTTTATAGAAGTGAGAATTGTAGTCAAGTTTGTTGGTTAAGAAGTATATCGAAAAACGTAGAATAAGGAGAAACGAAGAAACATAACAAATATTGAGATATACAGGAAATTTGGGAGAAGAAAATCATATAAATTAGAAATATCCTCTCTTATATTTTTTGTTTCGTAGAAGTAATTAGCTGTTATCGTTAATTTTTTTTAGAACTTTCAATTTAAAATCAATCTCAAGCACAATAACAATGATGCTGGAACGAAGTTCTGACCAGGTTCGTGGGGGGACGCTGGGAAAATGGCCCATCACATGAAAGCGGACATTAAAATGGGTCCGGATTAATCCGCTGGTTTTTATTTATGACCTTAAGAAAAGTATATTGATCATTAGCATGAAGTATATTGTATAGGTACGCAAGTTTATTTAGGAAGTATATTAATCACTGTTCATAAATTATTGTCGCTAAACCTTTTACTGCTTGGGATATTCTTATCTAAAAGTGGCTCAAAAACTCTGGAGAAGAAAAGTAACTATCAAAAAACACTTTCGAAATGGAGACAAATCTTTTGTTAGATGACTCCTTCATCGAAATTAGGCTTTTCTGGAGGTGGTCTATGTGTCATTTCATAGATAAAAATTCACACTGAATTAAAATTCACACAAATTCACACTGAAATATAAATCTCCTGACATCTGGAGCCTGATTTTTATGTGATGTTATGGGATTGATGGATGCTGGTGTCGCTGATTAGTCTCCATCCATAATTTCATCATCTACTTCATCTTCATTTTATGATAAATCACTATATATAGCAGACACAATTCTTCTTCCGAATCGTCTAAATCAAAAATTGTCTAAATCATCTTTGCTTTCATTGGTAGAGGTAGTAAAACAATTCTCTCTTCCTTTTTTTCATAAAAATTGCTGAAATTTTAAAAAATAAAATAAAATATTTCTTAAAAGAAAACAGAAACGCACTTAACTAAACAAAAATTCACTGATCTAATTTTGGGTTTGTACTGGGAATCGGAGACGGCACCGTTTCGAGTTCCTAAACTCTCATCAGTCCGATCTGTCCAGTACCTAGCTCAGTGAAGAAAGACAATATACAAAACGGACAAACAAACAAGACAATGACCCCTTATTTAAAAAAAAAAAAAACATCAAAAAACAAATCAAGAATACAAAAGAAGAACAATAAACCCATCCTTGCATTCCGCTTAGCTGATGAAGGATTTATTCATTAAAAAGTTATTGAATCAAATTTAACGAGCATAAAATAATATTACATAAAAGAAAACAGAAATGCACATAACTAAACAAAATTGTTCTCTCTCTTTATTCTTGATTAGTTTTTTTATGTTTTTTTTTAAATAGAGGGCCATTGTCTTGTTCGTTTGTCCGTTTTGTATATTGTCCTTCTTCACTGAGCTACGTAAACTGGGTAGATCGGACTGATGAGAGTTTAGTAACTGGAAACGGTGCCGTCTTCGATTCCCAGTACAAAACCAAAATTAGATCAGTGAATTTTTGTTTAGTTATGTGCGTTTCTGTTTTCTTTCATATAATAATATTGTATGCACGTTAAATTTGATATACTAAATATAATATTTATTTATTTACTTAGTTTTACAAACTTTCTAGAAATATCTGTTATTTTATTTGTCATACCTATTCTCAACATTTGGAAATTTGTCTTGATTTTTTAATGCTACCATAAATATCTATTGTCTTACATTTGTAAAATTAACTTTATTTATTATTTAAGATGTAATTTGGAAAGAATCATGAAAACCATTGGGAAACGATGGGGAAATGATATCATTTCTGCAGTTGCGACCTGCAATTTGAACGATTCACATTCATAACCGTCTGAACAATAAGTTCTTAATAGAGGGGAGAGAATCCCAGAAAGATTGTTAATTCAACTCAGGCTTATGACTGGGTAAATCTGACTGGGTGTCAGATTATTTAAAGGTCAATAAATTGAAGAAATTCAAAAACAAAATTCTGAATAGATTTTATCACTTAACCTGAAATTCTTCTGCATTTGGATGAGAAGTTGGATGAGAAGCAGCACGAGAAGTAGGATGAGAAGCAGCACGAGAAATAGGATGAGAAGTAGGATGAGAAGTAGGATGAGAAGTAGGATGAGAAGTTGGATGAGAAGTAAGATGATAAGTTGGATGATAAGTTGGATGATAAGTTGGATGAGAAGTTGGATGAGAAGTAAGATGATAAGTTGGATGATAAGTTGGATGATAAGTTGGATGAGAAGTAAGATGATAAGTTGGATGAT
>JAFIDM010006943.1:41528522-41544803 GCA_023159025.1 Thereuonema tuberculata | reverse complement strand
GGATGAGAAGTTGGATGAGAAGTAAGATGATAAGTTGGATGATAAGTTGGATGAGAAGTAAGATGATAAGTTGGATGAGAAGTAAGATGATAAGTTGGATGATAAGTTGGATGAGAAGTTGGATGAGAAGTTGGATGAGAAGTTGGATGATAAGTAAGATGATAAGTTGGATGATAAGTTGGATGATAAGTTGGATGAGAAGTTGGATGAGAAGTTGGATGAGAAGTAAGATGATAAGTTGGATGATAAGTTGGATGATAAGTTGGATGAGAAGTTGGATGAGAAGTAGGATGATAAGTTGGATGAGAAGTAGGATGATAAGTTGGATGATAAGTTGGATGATAAGTTGGATGAGAAGTAGCACGAGAAGTTGGATGAGAGCAGTGGCCATATTGAAAAAATAACATTCATCTTAAATTATGCTGAATAAGGTTTTATTATAGTTTTGCAAGTTTTCTATTATCAAAAAGGATTTATACTGCATGTAAAGCATTTTGAAAGATGTGTTTACATGGTGAAAGATATAAACATCCTAATGATACTTGGATTTCAACAGAATAGTTATAATTAATTAAATATTATTAGGATCATTTTTGATGAAAATTTTCAATAATTCAATAAGTGTTACTTTTTTTAATGAATTTATCCCATTTAAAGGTAGTACTAACATAGTTTATTTATAAAAATTATTTTTTTTGTTTCTTTTTTATTTAGAATCTGTCTTATTTATTGGTGCTGCTTAGTTTGGTTGGCTCTGTTGGTTTTATCTATTCTGCTGTGTTATCTAAAAGGTAATTCTAGTTATAGAAGTGCTTAAGGCAAAGCTATTGTGAACAAAACTAATTCACGGTTATAAATCGTAATTAATTCTTCCGCTTTTTAATCAGCTTACTAATTTATGACGCAGTAGTTTGAAATATGTTTCCCATTCCTGAAAGTGTTTAGAGCTTCAGCTCATTTCAGCATCCGAGGACATATCTGTTTCGACCTATCATAGCTGGTCAGCTGGGATAGCTGAAAAGATCTGAAACTTTCTACCGATGTCATCATGTTTCCTAAATATTCTTTTTGGCTATGAATTTGGAAGTAGCGCTCTTAATTAATGATACAGTTGATTACAGTAGTAGAAGATAAAAATACAGGTAGGAGTTACATTTCTAATGAGGTTTAATATAACATATGAAGAGAGTTTCTAATATTTTGAGCTAACCAAGCTGACGAATTCTAATGAAATTGACATAGATCTATCCTGAGATGCTTACAGAGCTGAAACTCTTAATGCTTACACGAAGCTTGGAATATTTTTTGAAATTACTAGAATTTGAAGCAATAAAGGAATTTAAGACTAGTGTAATAGGGAGAATAATTAAAAATGATTCATGACATTTATAAAAAATTAATAATTTGCAATCTGATATCCAGTAATCATTCGTACAACCCTACTTGTTCAAATTCCTGGAAATTATCCATTTTCATGGGAATGTACAGGGTGTATCAATTGGTGACCTCAGTAATTTCTTCTTGGGGAACCATTTTCGAGAACAGTTGGTGACTTCAGTAATTTTTCACAATGAATAACAGTATCCTAACGCAAGACTGGCATTGGAATGCTTCACCTGGTACAATAGTGGGCGTGTATCTGATATCGTACGAGCACCTCGTGACATTGAACACGCCTTATTTGTGCGTTAACCTTGACATTAAAGCAATGTGTGTATGTCATGAAGTTTATTCATGAGTCGAAGGACAACATGTCTGCAGCAAGACGTTTATTTGATGAGGACTGTGGCTTTTCTCTGAAACGTGCAATAATGACTGCAATCAAGAAGAAATTTGAAAACATTGGTTCTGTTGCAGCTTAACATGCTGCTAAAGGGTCACACACACCACAATCACTACCTAAGAAAACCAACACATCATCGCCGAAGTGCTGGTAAAAAGTCAAAATTGACCAGGTCATTTGATTGTTGCTACTTCTCAAAATTGACAGGGCCCAATTGATACACCCTGTATATTCAGTGTATCAATGAGCAAAGACAGTAATTAAAATATAATAACTTTATATGTTTTTTTTTTTTATTTGATTGTTCGAATCAAAGCTAGATGACCGCATTCAAGACTGATTATGCCAGCCAGATAATTATTTATCCCGTATACATATGTACAGTAAACATGTTATGTGCATTGATTTTCGAATTGAAACTAATAATTTGTGATACTGTCAACAGAAACTCTAATGAAGTAGTTTTCTTAGTGCAAGAAAAGAATCTGTTCATATTTTGAGCTATCTCCTAAAAAAAAGTTTGCCTTATTTGATAACAGTACACAGCTAATAGAATTAATTAATATTAATCTTTACAAATACTAACAAAAAGTAATAGTATAAGATTTCTAAATGGTATAAGTTCTAACATGTTTTTCACAATCTCACATCAAACTCCAAAAATTCAATAAAAATGTTTATAATTCGTGGACATCTTATGGAGCCTCTAATTTTCAAAAAATAATAAAAAGGTCATTAAAATTAGAAAGCCCATTTATCTCTTGGCCTTCCCAGATCTTTTTCTTGAGCTGGTGGTAAGGTATTTATGGGAGATGGGTTCTAATATTCTTCTCTTGGATACGAAGTTTCTTCCAAGGAGGTAGAAGCAAACTCCTATCGGACTGACTTTTCAACTTATACTTAAGCTGACACCACATTTGCCTTTATTTTGATGCTGCCAAACATACAAAAGACACAAGACTGAAGATTGAAGACTGATTCCTAAAACTTTATGATGATATTGGAAAAGTCTGCAAAGAAAATAAATATACACAGTGAGAAAAATGTCTCAAATTCTTGTGTGTTGGTAGGTTAAATCTCGGGAGAGTAGGTACTGTCTGTTAGAGTAGCCAGGATCTAAATAAAGGGAAAAATTACACTGAAAAATCTAGTGAAGGTTAAAAAAAATTGTTAAATAGTTAAATGTGAGTGAATTCTGTATTATTGCCCGATTACGTTTTTAATTTTACTCAATAATTTTGTAACAATTCAATTACATTGGATTTCGAATGAGATATGACTCCTATACCGCTGACAAGGGCATGCGATCACATGTACTTAATCTCTAACGCATCTCATATATTCTTTTGCATCAGGAAAATTATTTGTATTAGTTTTCTAAGTATTTCTTATAATTGAAATATGTTTACAAATTGCAATTCTTTGTATAAGCAGTATCTTAAACCTAACAGAGTAGTCAATTTATTTCCATTTTTTTTAAAGTTCATTTCTGTGGCTTAATAAGTTCATACAAATGCGATTTGATATAAATATTAAATAAACATTTGATTTATTCACATTAATCTATTTCTTATTTATCACACATTCTTAGGATTTTTTTTTCTTTTCTTATTCTTAGTAAAAATCAACATCTTTTGATAAATGATAATAGCATACATCCCTAACATTGAATAAAAAACAAATGTTTAGTAGGATTCTCAAACAAACACTTCTTTTTGTGAAATTAAGTTATATGTTATTTTTTAACAGTAAAAGAATATAAATTCTTTCGTTTTTCCGTTAGATGACATTAAAATTGCAGTGGATAAGATTATAGCCCATTCTAAACGTATCTAAAAAGTATCTAAAAGTAAGTATCTAAAAGTTAATTTTTTAATGGACATTTGTAAGAATAATAAGAAGTTTGATCTATATATATTTTCTTATACATGTTGAAACTACTGTTCCAGTTGAGCTTTAAAGAATTTTCAAGATTTCCAATATTTCAAAAAGTATTGATTTAATTAATTCTGAATTCACAAAAAATGAATATCTTCGTTTTGTGATTAATGCTTTTTGATATTTTCAGTGATTTCTTGTAAATTCATCGATTTATAATGAATTAAAGTCACTTCAGTGATTAAGACAGACAGATCCCATTTGCAAATTTTAGAGGACATACACTCAAGGACAAAAAAATTAGCGCACCAAGAAGGAGTCGTCAAAATGAAACGAAAATTTACATACGTAATGACTACTTTGATTTAAGCAAATGATTAGAAAATCAAAGAAAAAGGATAATTTATTTCAGAGAAAAAGGCAAAAGAACAGAGGAGTTAATACTCCGTTGGACCCCCTCTAGCGCGAATGCACGATGCGATACGATCGGGCATTGAGTCATACAAGTTCTGTATGATGTCTTGAGACATTTCGTTCCATATTTGCTGTAGTTTGTACCTTGCCTCTAGTTCGTTCAAACTCGTGGGATGCCCAACTCGTCGTCCCAAATGATCCCAGATATGCTCGATTGGAGACAAATCTGGGGATCGGGCAGGCCAAGGAAGGGTAGTAACAGTGCGGAGACAGTCTTGTGACACCCTTGCCGTATGAGGCCGAGCATTGTCTTGTTGAGAAATGGCGCCTGGGAGCCGTTGCATGAGTGGCAACACATGTGGTTGCAGGATTTCATGAACATACCGCTGGGCTGTCATGGTGCCATGGAACAATACTAGGGGTGACCGTGTATTGTAGGCAATGGCATCACATACCATCACACCAGCTGTGGGAGCAGTGTGTCGCTGTACAGCAAAGGCAGGATTGAAGCGTTCACCACGGGCTCTCCACACACGAACACGATTGTCATCACTGCCGAGATTGAATCTGGATTCGTCGCTAAAGACGACCTGGTTCCATTCCGCTGCAGTGCAGTTTCCTCGTGTGCGGCAAAACTCCAAACGAAGGCGTCGATGGGTGGGTGTCAAGGGCAGCACACGTAATGGGCGCCGCGATACCAACTGTCCTTCAGCCAGGCGCCTTCGTATGGTTCGAGAAGACACAGCGGCCCCTAGTGAAGGTGCTACCTGTGCCTGGATGGCGGCCGATGAAGCAGTTGGCTGTACGCGTGCATTTCTGACTATGTGGCGGTCTTCTCGACGACTGTCGAGGGCGTCATGACATCTCTCGGGTCCAATGGTCCCAACACCTCCTCACAACACAATCAGAGCGGCCTAATTGACGAGCTACTCGCTTAGCTGACCACCCAGCTTCCATCATCCCGACGATTCTCTCTCTCTCAAACTGCGACAACTGCGTATACTGTCTTCGAACACGGCCTAATGGCATGTCTACCTCAGCTCTTCCTTTGTAAATGATTCAGCACACTCAAACAAGCTTTGGTTACCTGTTTTATACTCCACAGAGTACGATGTTCAACGCCCTCTACCGGCTATACGTAATGCGCAATCACGCTGCATTTCTAATCATTTGCATATCTCCCCGACATGTACCTTCATTGCAAGTTTCGTTACGATCCCGCAATTATTTCTTGGTGCGCTAATTTTTTTGTCCATGAGTATATATATCTTACTTTCTGCAGGAAAAGCTATTTTTGAAGAAAAGAAACGTTAAGATAAATGTGTTCTCAAAAATTCGCAAAAAACTGACATAGTCTATCTTTATTTTATCAACTATTTATCTTGAATATATGATATAACCGTAGGAAATAGAGTATTTGAAAAAAATACTGTGTAGAAAATTAATCATTTTTTTCTGAAGTTGATATAAAAGAGACTTCCTGTTTCTATTTTTTCTATTATTATTATTATTATTATTTACAACTTTTCTCATGATTTTTGTTTAATTAAAACACAATTAATTAAAATTCCAAGCATTACACATTCACTTTTGAGGCAAAAAATTTTGTCACAATATGACAGCCACGGTATCTAATAATACTGTCATTTGAATTAAAGGCAGTTGAGGAAAGATTCCAAGTTTCTGGAGTTGTTGCACCGGCTTTTTGCTACAACTCCTGTAGCTTACAGAAATAATCAAAGGCCTAATTGTAATTACGGACAAATGCTACATAAGGTTTTAATTCCTCAGTTAAAGTTAAATACTTATTAATTTTATCAGCTTGTGCAGATTATATTAAGACTCAGCGACATCGATGAGCTCACCAGTTTTCTGTGTTTTATCTAGCAATACAATGTCAGATATGTTGGCCATAACAGTTCATCATATGTTGCTTCCCCAGCTTGACAAAGCTTTCTGGTGTAGGCCTAATCTAGAAAAACGCCTTTAGGAGTTAACTATATTCTACATAAGATGTAATAGATAAGCTAAAACTTTCGACTGTATATTGAAAATTCATCCTTTAAAAATTAATATTTGAATGGATAATTATAACCCTCTTCATCAATTTTTCAAAGTAATTTAGTAAGGCAACATAGAAGCAATCCACCTTTTTCCTAGTCAGAAGATAGACAGATCCTGCAATTATCAACTGAATATTTTGTAAGCTATTAAACAGAGTTAATCTGCCTAAATTATCTGCTAGTCCAGGGAAATTAGACATTGACCCGGACATTTGAAATAAGCTGAAAATTGGTAGAAATGTTGAGAATAGTGTTCTGATTGATATCCCAAAATTCCCAAAAAATCCATCTTGGGGAAAATCCGCCATTTTAAAAAAAAACCGCCGCCATCTTGGATACTTCGAGTTTTAAGCGACTGAACAGAGCGTCTGAATGTATTCGTTTTTGCGTCAAATTAGGTAATTCAGGCTGCATTACCTTCCGAAACACTAAAAATTAATAATTGTAGACCAATTGTGGTTCTTGAGAAATAATAATAATTAAGAAAATGTGACAAACGAAAATTGATCTAAAATTATAATAAATGTTATTGTAACATAAAAAAAATAATCAAAGAAGACTTCATAACACAAGACGTGGAATATAGGCAGAAGCAGCAATAGAAATACATTATTAAGGGTAAAAGTTAGGTAGCTTGTTTCGTGTTACCACTGGAAGTCGACTGCCTGTTCACTAACTGGCCAAAATCTTTCACGGTAATGCATGATCTGAAGAAATATAACCTATATTAGCGTCAATTTAAGACAAGTAAAACAATGTTCTTTAAATTTTGTAGGTATTTAACCTTTCTATCACAACACGTCTGCCAAAGGTTCAACGTCGTCATCGCTATCCGAGTCAGAGTAGTCCATACGATTTGTGCAGCCATGTCCTGGGCAGTAGCCGCACATACTTGTGCAAGGAAAACAGTTTCTTCTGCACCTGCATCTCTTCTCGCAACCACAGTTACAGTTGCCGAATATGATATTCAGTACCCGCTCCGGTACTGGTTCTTCTTTAGTTGGAATGGGTGTCAGCTGAACTGCATGAGCCATCCATTCCCACTCTGCTTCCGGGAGGCGATTCCCCATCTAAACAGGAACCTAGAATGAAACAAATTAAACATTGAACAGTCAGTTTAAAAATCTGTCGTTGTTGATAAAAACCCTCCTAACTGCAGTTTTAAAACAAACAAAAAAAAGATGCGCCAATGAGCAAGTTTTAAATTAGCCGAGTTTGCGCATGGCTCAACTCGCACAGTGTTTGGCTACCACATAGTTCTCCTGCTTGGAAGAATTGTGGAAGACGGTGTATGCGAAGAACACGGTGACCGATGGTAAACGGCCATACCTACGCTCTAGCTGTCCGTGCACATCTTCTGATGCAGCTGTCGTTGGCGATCTTGATCATTCAGGATATATAAGACGCTGACTCTCTTCTCAGCGATCACTTGAAACGAACACACTTAGACCACACTCTGGAACGACTTCGGTGGATGACGTTTTGTCGTCAGAGTACATCGCCCAGGCAGCAGAGTTGTTCGAAGCAAAGCTGAAAGGCCTCTTTTCATCTGGACGGCGCACTGCGAAGCTGTGGGTGCGATTTTTTTAAGATGGTTGGCATCATGCGTCTGTTTGTCACAGCTGAACGTTCTGGAGTTTCGATTCTTCACTTGCTGTATGTCCAAAGAATGATTCCGTATTTCCACTCTGCGGGACATCTCAGCTCGAGGATGTTATGACTCCCTTGGAGTTCCGGCAATTTGTTAAGGAAGGCTGCTTCACTGTCAGGAGATCTGCAAAGTTCTGGTCAGGCATACGGACCGATATAACTATAGAGCAAGTGTTGATGAGAAACATGAAGACGGCGGGTGGGCTCACACGTGGACGTGGATTGACGGATAACGTCATTGCTCGATGGGTTTGTGCAATGCCTTCATCTGCACATTTAATCGACGCCACTGAAAGATTTTGTGGAGTCTTCGCCGAAACCTCCGACCAACATGTGGAGCTAAGAGAGTCTCGGCAAGTGAGAGATAAGGCAGAAGTTCGCAAGATGGTAGACTGGCTCCAGTCCCACCATCCTTTTAACGACTCAACGAACCTTCTAATGTTCTTGTCTACCGCTATAGTAGTCGACGATACAGTTAACTGTGCTCTCTCCCGTGGTTTGTAAGCAAGGAATTCAATCACAGGTCAACGATTCAGTAAAGTCAATTTAAAACGAAACAACAAAGTCACGACTTTTGCCACTACATCTAATTAGTGGCCAAGATCAAAGACACTGTCGTCGAAATCAACCCTAACCAACTTTTTCACCAATTGCTGTGTATTGTACGTGACGATGTTGACCTCGAGGAGTATCTGACATATGAACTTGCAGCAAGGCCTCCAGCGGTGTTTGACGGAGGCCGTTGATGCGGAAAGGCATTATGTCTGGATTGGTCGACGTTTTAGAAGAGATAGCGCCGTCCAAAACAAATTTTCCAGTGAACGCAGAGTTTACAGTCGATGGTGGGTTCCTCCTGCACCGGGTTGTGTGGGCGCGTCCAGGGAATTTCAGCCACATCTGTCTCCAGTATGTAAAGTACGTGGGAAATCAGTGGATGTGATACCACTTCTGCTCCGTTCAGGAAAGGCACAAAGGGATCTTTCAAGAAGTTCAAGCTTGTTTAAGGGAGACAGTGTCGGTCGTCAACTAATAATTCTAGGTTTGGATGGGGAATTGCCTGCCGGAAGCAGAGTGGGGATGGACGAATCATGCAAGTCAGCTAACACCCATTCCAACTAAAGAAGAACCAGCACCGGAGCGGATACCGAACATCATATCCTGCAACTGTAACTGTGGTTGCGAGAAGAGACGCGGGTGAAGAAGACATGGTTTTCTTTGCACAAGTATGGGCGGCTACTGCGCAGGATATGGCTGCACGCATCGTATGGACTACGCTGACTCGGATAGTGATGATGACGTTGAAACTTTGGCCGACGTGTTGTCATAGTAACGGTAAATATCTACAAAATTTAAAGACTACTTTTTACTGTTATTAAATCGACGCTAATTTAGGTTACAATTGTTCAGATCATGCATTACCAGTGAGTGAAAGATTTTCGCCAGTGAGTGAACAGCCAGTCGAGCTCCAGTGACAAAACGAAATTAGCTACCAAACTTTTACCCTTCATAATGGAATTGTATTGCTGCTTATGCCTGTACTTCACGCCTTGTGTTATGAAGTCTTCTTTGATTCACTTTTTTGTATGTTACGATAACATGTATTACAATTTTAGACCAATTTTCGTTTCTCGCATTTCGTTTGTCGCATTTTTCTTAAGCATCAAAATTGGTCTGTAATTATTAATTTTAGTGTTTTGGAAGAGAACGCAGCCTGAATTAAGTAATTTGGTGCAAAAACGAATGCAATCAGAATCTCGGTTCAGTCGCTATGCTTAAAACTCGACTAATCCACGATGGCGTTTTTTCAAAATGGCGGATTTTCTCCAAGATGGATTTTTTGGGAATTTTGGGATATCAATCAGAACACTATTCTCAACATTTCTACCAATTTTCAGCTTGTTATTTCAAATGTCCGGGTTCGGCCACTTTTTTCTCTAATTTCCCTGTACTATGTATCGTATTCGATTCTTTAAAAAAAAAAAGTTAAATCTAACTAAGGAACCATGTTACAGCTGTTCATGTTTTCTAAATAATCATCGTTCACATTGGTGAATATATTTCAGCAAAAAATATAATTATTTTATTTTGGCTGTTGCTATTGATTGTTCATCTTCTATAATTTTTACTTATTATCCATTTTCCTTTTAGCCTACGAGGTTATTTTTATAACTGTTATATGTTATTATAAGAAATAACTATTGAATTATCGGAATTTTAAGTACTTAAGTTTTATTAAAATTACGTAAAAAATTAAAATCTACTAACTTTGTTATCGTTTTCATTTATAAATAGAAATTATAGCTGCCAATGATAAGTAAACAATAAATAATTATTAGTTTGATCTCAATTACTTGCTGCTAATTATTTGTAAATTTTAATCATCTGATTGAAACTAATCCCTGGACAAATGCCAAACAAATTAGTGGTTGACTGATCAGTTAAAGCCACCTTTCGACTAATCCACATAGCATCACTTGTACAATTTCAATATCAAATAGAATAAATGAAAAGTTTAAAAAAAAAAAAAAAAACTATTTAAGTGAAGAAGAATAGATTAACAAAAAAGTTAAATCTAAATAATTTCTTACATCTGCTTATATGTTTATAGTCCAGTGATATAATTCATCACCTTGAAAATTATGCATAATGATTGATTGATTGTGGTGAATGTGAGTGGTAGGGAAGCCAAGCACCGTGACCTGTAGGCCTATTGTGCTATCCCACGGAAATGAGGACAGACGGAGAGGAATACTGAGAAAGTATGGTGGGAGAAGTACAGTGGAAAGAGGAGAACCCCGATAAAACCCGCCCAGCGCGGATCATCCACCATCACAAAACCCACATGAGAACCGAACCCCGATACTCAGAAGTGAGAGGCCAGTGTCTTAGTGACAAAGCCAACAGCGCGGCCTCTCACGCCAACCGCGCGGCTTTTAATATTAAGCTAATTAAGTCATAATTACAATGAATGGAGACTATTCGAGGATCCTCCAATCTTCCAAATGCTCCTCTTTATATAATCTGACTTTAATAAACTAAATGTATTTCTTCAAATCCCATCAATTCCAAATTCCCTATAACGATATTTCTCAGAACTATCGTTCTGCTTTTTCAACGAAGAGATTTCTTATATTTTAATCTTACTTTGTTGAAAAATAGGAACCATGGATATGAAATTTTATGGAAATCCTTTAGTAAAAGTATGCATAAATTTAATTATCTTACTAAATCTAAAGCAATCTTTTCAATTTTTTTTTTGGCCTACCTTGCAATTTCAATATAATAAGTTTTTTCCAAGAGAGGGCAAGATATCTTGATATTGTAAAGAAAGAAACTACAAAATTGTACAGTTCACAGTAAAACTTAACCATAACTTAAATACAGTGTTTACCTGAAATGTGCTGCCAAACTTAAAGATTGTATTCAATCATACAAAACAACGAATAAATATCATATAAATATGGGTCTGGAAATGCTTTATTTCCAAGATATGAACGATGAAACGATACATGAGGTTTTGGCTTTTACGTCGTATCGTCATTAAATTGCTTTCAGTAATCGTGAAATGTAATGATCAATACCCCCCCCCCCCAAAAAAAAAAAAAAAAAAAGCATTAGTGTAAACCACACCGATTCTTGACGCCCACGCACTGCATGATCGCATGTACCTGACATCGTCGACTATGTTCGGCAGTTGATGGAACGACGTTGTTTTGCGTGCATTGCGGCCGGTGGAGGAATTTCGAGCACTTTTTGTGAAACTGAGCGACTGTATGGCCAACACCTCTGTATTGTTGCATCGTTCATAGGCCTATCTTGGAAATAAAGCATTTCTAGACCTATGTTTATATGACATTTATTCGTTGTTTTGCATGATTGAATACAACCTTTAAGTTTGGTAGCACATTTCAGATACACCCTGTATAATTCAATTGCTGCTTTCTACTTCTGCTTACGGCTGCTGCACATTGGTAAAACCAATTTGCAACAATAACAAAAATCTTTCCAAGTTTATGAGCATTATACAAGTAATCTATTTGTATGATAGCTGCAAAATTTAAACAAGATAATCAATTTTGTAAATATTAAGCTTATTTTTATGGCTATTTTTATGAATTTTAATTTTTCTGCTTATTGCTGACCAATGTGTATTTTTTTCTGCGAACCCATTCCGGATCGCTTATAACGCTTTAAGCAACAATCTTTTGCAGCATAAGATTAGGAAATTTTAACTTTATTAAAATTTTATTCTTTAATCTAATCTATTTAGACAACATAGTTTACTAACAGACCACGTAATTAACTTTTGAGTACCCTCAATTTCAAATGCGAAAATATTTATGCTTTTATTTACAAAAATATAATTAAGATTAAATAAATTACTATTTTTTAAATTTTCATATTTGACTCACAATTGTTTTTGTTTTCAATCTTGCAGTACTTGAAAAGCATATGTATACTTTAAAATTAACAGAAAAGTAATATAATACTCATGAAACATATAATAAATAATAATAAAAAAATCTTAAGGCTACGGCTTATTACGGAATTTAATGGATTGATTCTTTCCCTCATCTTGATATTTTTTTTAAAATAAAGAGTAATTATAATTTCTTATAAATTCAGCTATTTTATAATCACCACAAAAATACTTAATTATAATTTAAAATTTGAAAATAACAAATTATAATAGCAAATAGCAGCCAAAATTACAATATTCAATAAAATATAAAGCACTTATCATTTATGTAAGTAGGTAATGAAATGAAGGATATTTTATATTCTACACTTTTATAAAAGAGGATACATCTTATCGTGGGGCTTTTACTAGTTTTTGCTCCTACATAAATAATTCTCCAACAATTTTAACTTTACTATTCTTTACTACAGAACCTTACAGTAATACCGTATTTATGCGCATAATTTCCCCCATCGCGTATTTTCCCCACCCCAGTTTTAGTGGATTACAAAATTCAATTTTTATTTTTATCGCATAATTTCCCCACCTCTACTTCAACGCGTTTCCAACATGACTTTGACTGGCGGTCAACTCACGACGACGCGACAATGTACCGTTACTTTCGCATTTCTCTATCCCACGCTACTTTAGGGGAAGATTCCACCCCCATCCCAGTCAGTACAAGAGCAGACTCCTTCTGAATCAGTACAACAATTTCGAGTGTTTTGTGAAAACGTGAAGTTCGCGAATAAAGTTAAGTTCTCTATTAGCAGGCAGCTGATGCTGACGTCATGCGGTGAGCAGCTATAAAGATGGCGGGCTGCGCTGCGTGAGTTACGAAATTACGTCACAGTCGCACACACACTTCCGTGCATGCCTATTGCTTAACTGTACTTTGAAGAAAAAACAAATGTTGAGATGTGATTTCTTATATTTTAAATGTTGCGTGTTAATAAAATTGTTGTTAATTACATTTCTTGCTTTAAAAATCAATATTTAACATGGTTTTCCTTACACTTTCACCATATTTTTTTTTCCTCAAATTGAAAAACATCGCGTAATTTCCTCACCCCCCTTTTTTTTGTCAAAATATTGATGAAAAAAAAGGGGAAATTATGCGAGTAAATACGGTATTTAGAAATTTCATCCTTCCTCTCCAAGATTCATGATAATTTATTATTATAGACTTTTATAATAATTATTAGTCGATGACCGAAACGATCAGTAGTGAATTCTCCTAATTTTTAACTTATCATATTAATATTCATTGTTAATTCTTTTATTTGTGAACTTGACAATTTTTTTTTTATTTATATGTACTCGAACTGTTTAAAGGATTTTATATTATAATTCTATGAACTTACATTTTTTATTAATTGTATAATTTAATTAGATAAAATTAAACATTTATCGTTTTGACATTTCAGATTAAAAAGTATATTAATCTTTTTATATTTCTATTTCATAATGATTATTTTTTTAACTTTAAATTCTATAATTTGGAAATCAGAATCTTCAGAGATTATAACTATTGACCAACCAATCTCATTAAAAGAAATTATAAGAGACCAGAAAACGTAAGTTTAATTAATTCAATCATTGTGGTAATTTTGTAAGTTTGTATTTTTTCAGTTGCTGTCGTTCGAAAAATGATTGTAGAAATTCAGAGCTAATCTATGGAAATCAAGATCTCCTCTAACATGGAGATCTACACCTAATTATTAAATAATTTACAATTCTAATCGCAGGTTATTGCACATAGAAAGTAGACCATGTTTGTGATTTTTAGTCGAAATTCACTCAATAGTTTTACCGATCCAGCGCTGTAGATAGATTCGCTTAGGACCGGGACTGAATGATCATTATTGACCCAACTCCCCAGGAGTTGACTTATCTTAAACAGCAAACTAAAATTAACATACTAGTTTGAAAAAAACCGTCCTAAAAAATCCCTCAAAAATCTATTAATTTATCGTTCATATTACCATTCTTTGGATCGTGCTAGCACGAGGAAACGCCTCACTCAGCTCCAGCCAAACTACTGGTAGATCAGATAGGTGAGACCAGTTACTGGTAAAGTCAGTTAATATTCACTTGTAGATTCATTTTGAATTGAAGTCATTATGAAGGTATTTTATACTTTAATTCTGAATCAGAGGGTGGTTAATCAGAGGATTCTTCTGTTGATGATAAAATTTTAACGTGTGTGAAAAAAGAGTTATTGAATTAAAAACAACACACAAATTGATTTTAAAAATATTTTTAAAAAACGTTAATAAAATACTTAGCAGGTGGAGCCTTTCGGGCTCCTTTGCGGACGCCCCTCTTCAACACAATATTCCTACAAAGGTTCTAATATATATTACATTTTTAAAAACGATTATCAGCCAATGGTATGATTCGATTTAGTTATTCAGCTTCTGATTGATCATCTATCTTCGCCACGAAGTCACGTCATTCACGTCAAGGATGACGACAAGTCCTTGTGCCATCTACTGTAAATTTGAATGTCACTCGTCCTTAGGACGTCAATCGTCTTGCTTCATTTTTCGTTTTTTAATTCGTTCTGCAATCATTTTTCTCTTCTGTCATCTGTTCCTGAAATTCACAATTTTTAATGTTAGGAATTCCCGCATTATAGGAACCTAATAAATTTATGAAATAGGATTCAATGGTTTCCCTTTCATCTTTTTTGTTTTAGCCCAAAATTAAAAAATTATCGAAGTCATTTATATGGCGCATTTTATAGATATGATGAGCAGTGCCTGATCCGTCTGTTCTTGTCGTCATCCTTGACATGAATGACGTGGCTTCGTGGCGAAGATGAATGATCAATCAGAAGCTGAATAACTGATTTAATCATATCATTGGCTTTATAATGGTTTTTAAAAATGTATATAATTGTATAATCCTTTCATCTAAATCCATTGGGCGATTAAAAATTAATCCTGTTTAGACTATTTACGTAAATAATGCGGATTTAACTCATTATTTTCAGGAAATGGAAAATTTTTACTGTTTGTGTTCAGTAAAATGTTATAATTTAGATGCAACTATTGTCCTCAAAATGAAAGATGACCGGCGGAAGTTTGAACTGCGCAGCCCTTCCGGTAGCTGATCAATTATGTTTTCCTGTCACAATGGACGACGGCGTCTGTTTTCACTGAGAAAGACATGTTGATAAGCCAAATTAAAACTTCTCTCGAGTATTTACCGTTATTTCAATACCAGTTGCTAACAATAAGTATTTATATAAATAAATAAATATATATTTATAAATAATATATATTTATTTATTTTGCAATGCTCTTTTGCAAAGTAACAAGCCTTTACCGTAATGGCGACGTCCAGTGATAAACTCATACCGAAGTGCCTGACCAGAGTAATCGATGATACATGCGCAGATCTCACAAAAACAGGGCGGCCATCATTCACTGGGAGCACAATATAGGCTTTTCATTTTTTGTCATTTTATTGCTTTACAACTATTAATTAATTTTTTAATTAATTTATTAAAAAATAAATTTTTTAAAACGCCATTTTGAGGAAAGTAGGCTTTAAGTTCTTTCGAATTTCTTGTTTCTATTCGGCCTTTTAGATTAATATCTTATTTAAATGTTTATTCCCTTAACTTTTTCTTTAGGATAGTTATTACGAATATCAATTAAAGGATCCATCTAAAGTGAAGTAATCTTGATTCTGCAACAGCGTCCGAAGAATTAAACAAGGATTCATATCAATTGTACATTAAAAAAGAATAAAATAATTTCGAGTTGTAAAAAAAGAAAGTAAGTAAAGATTCTTTTCAGATATTTTTTAGCTTTTTTTTGTCTTCGATGAGAAACATTTATTTATTGATAAGGGCTCATTTGATTTCTTTCTTCAGTGAAAATGATAAACTAAAAATCCAAAGTTGAGATAAGCCTGAACAGGACAAATAAACTAGTTTCGTATTGTACACAAAATCATAACAACCTTATATATCAGTAACTAAAGGAAAGGAAAAACAGCACTTGAATAAAAGGAGAAATTGC
>JAFIDM010006943.1:41499898-41528122 GCA_023159025.1 Thereuonema tuberculata | reverse complement strand
CAGGAAGTGATCACGACCGGAACTCGTATTTTTCCTCACCTCTACAAGGTGAAAGTAACACTCCTGTCTGTACGACTTATAGTTTGGTTGTAGAGATGTTGAAGCAAAGACAGACAGAACCTTCTTAAGAGCTTTCCCCATTATACTTTGTGTACAGGGACCCTAACAATGGGACACTAAATGTTATTATTAAAATCCAAAAAACCCGTTGTATAAAATACAACGAACAAAACTCAATTCAGTTCCGCCACACTAAAACAGAAATTTATCCAAAAAACATAACTTTAAATTTAATAGGCCTATATTAAAGATTACGATTTACGAAAATCATGAATTTTCATGATTTAATTCTTGGAAATTGAGAAAAGTTCAGAAAATAATTTTACAGACAAAGCTTCAGAGAACAATAAAAGTAATACTCAGAAATAAACTATTTTGCTTATTTGTAAAGATTCTGATCGAGAACCAGATCAATTTGGTAAAACAGTCTTAATAGTTTATTTACTGAAGAATTTCAGTAAATTTTAAGTATTTCTGACATTTTGATTGTTATGGAAAAACTGTTCGCAAATCTTTGCAGTCGCCTACTCTTGTTAAAAGATATCAAAATTTACTAAATGCAATTGTTTTGTTCTTCTGGAATCTTCTTGGGAGCATTGTCTGTTTTCTAAAGCCTAGTTTTTTATGATCACAGAAGGGTTTTCATTATATATTTTCAGGCCTGAGGAGGGGAAGGTAGGATAATGAAGGGTGGATTTTTTTTATTTGTAAGTACTACCCTACATTATTTTGAAGATTTAAGAATTATCAGTATTATGACAAATTAGTTTCCAGATTGTTGTCGTACAGTGAATATCGACATATTGTTTTGTGTTTTTTCACTTATCGATGCACATACTGTCCTGCAATCGTAACATGCGTGAACAGCTGATGTAAGTAAAACGCAACTAAAATAAATACTGTATGCATGCAATTTCGCCATATTCTAGTCTTAGAATTCAATCTATTTTGTGAAAAAACATAAGAAAAGAAAATGGAAGTTATAGTTATTATAATATTAATTTAATCACAGAAAATAACACAAATGGAGTGGGAAAGTGCCACATCTTCAGAGAGAAAGGCACAAATGAAACCAAAAACATTTCACACCCCGTGCGGGAGTCTGGGACGGACTCGATTTCAGTTGATGTGCGTCAACTGAAGTATAAAGAAAGGAGAAACATTATTAAACATACTTTGTAGTTTGTAAAACATATCATCATTTCGTACATATTCTCATAAGTGTTCGTATATTCTCTCGATGTTTCAATTTTCATTTCGGAAGATTTATAAACATAAAACGCTTCAGAAAACAACAGTTAATAATTCATTCGTACAGGAATAAATGCCGCAAGTCGAGAAACTAAAAACAAAGAAAAGACAACAATATTTGGTAGACAGAAATGTGCTTTTTACACACATAACGACTTACCCCTTTTGCCCATGCAGCCCCAAGCTGTACGTAAGTGCATAGTCATTTTTCCTGTTATTTTCAATCTTCTTTATTTCATAATGTTCACGAGTCATCGTCAACACCCAGACAATAGGCAGATTAATATCAAAAACAGATCAAATAACAATATTTCACTGGAAGATTTCAAACACTCTATGTGATCCTAATGCATAAATAGATTCAATCAAAATCTTTTTTTACATTTTTATTTTTCAGGCGCTATTTTTTCTGCGTTACTTATTTATTAGTTTTTAAAAATTGTGAATTATTTACATTATTGTTAGTTTATAATAAATATGCCATCAAAGTTTAAATAACAATAAATTAATGAAATATTGAAATTTTGATAATTAAATAAACTAGATTTAACGTTAAGTTTCCAACGGAAAATAATCAGTTGAATTTGAAATTTTAACTTTCAGTATCTTTTGAAATAGTGAAATACAAAGATGCCCATGAACAGAAATTTGCTAAGCAAGTAAGTTATAATAATTTGTGATAATTCTGAGTAATTTTATTTGGTAAAATTGATTAAAAGCAGCTAAAGTTACAATTGTACGTCTTCAAATAAAAAGAAGACCCTTAATGATTAACACATCCACTTTCGGCTGCTTAGATTTATGCATCGAATCAGTAGTAATCATATAGAAAGTTTCATTCATAAATTTAAAATTTAAGAATTGTTATAAAAAAAAATCAAATGTTAAACTAGAAGCCGAGATCACATGTTAGAGATGCTTTGATTGGCCAGCAGATTATTAAAAAAAGCATTACGTAAAAAATGATTTTTTTTATTATGATTTTGAGGTACTAGTCGTAAAAATGGCCTAGGGATCCATAGACTTCAGAATAAGTTTCGTATAAGTTACAAAATTAAGAAAAATTTATATTTTTACAGAAATAAATGTATGGATTCTTTCCCTCATTTGGATATTTCGCCAGGAATTATATGATTATAATAAACCAGGAATTACAATTGCTTGTTAATAGTTCACTCCGCACGTTAAAGAAAGTTTTACAATTGCTTGTTATTCAGATATTTTATAATCGCCACAAAAATACTTTATTTAAAAATTAAAATTTGGAAATAGCAAATTTTAGAACAAAACCCTTAATTATAATATTCATCAAAATATAAAGCACAGATCATTTCTGTAAGTAGGTCATGAAATGCATAGGTATTTCATATCGTACACTTTTATAAAAAGAGGATAAATCTCATCGTGGGACATCTACTAGAGGTTTTACTAGAGACATTTTCTAGCATAAAAAGCTCTATTTATTCTAATCAGGAGAGTCGGCCATTTTCTTTATTAGACACGATTCTTTTGTAGATAATGCGGTCCTTAATACACTAAACAGAATCTTGGAATTCTTGCAATATCAAAATAAAGTTATGATATTGTAAGAATATTATTTAATAAATGAAAATAGGACTTATTTATTTTTCTTCTATTCATGTAGTTTCGAAAACTATAAAAGAGCACTAAGAAAATAAAAACATTTTTCATTTATTCTATGCAACATATTAAAGTTAAATTTTAAACATGAAAAAAAAAATGTTAGTTACTGTTTTCCTTGCGTATTACTTTTTATATTTTTAGATATGACGCTTGATACATATGTCATTTCTTCTTGTAATCAACAGAATTGCTGCTCTTTGTGTCCTGGTGTGCTACATTTTATTGTTCGTGCTACTGATTGGTTTTTCGATTGAATATTCTCAAATGCCAGGTAATTTAAAAAATAAAGTTCATTGAAAAATATCATAAAGCAGGAATTTAAGAAAAAATAACATAGTTAAGCTAATAATAATAATAATAATAATAATAACACTCCTCACTCCACTCAGCCATTGTCAAGGCTGACACACACCTCACACCCCTGGACCTCGAAAACCCTTCTCCAACACTCACCACCCCTAACACCCACATTCAGCAGCTGCGTGAATCATGGGCTCGTAAGGAACTCCATGGCAGACATCATCACGAACTCAGCCAACCTCATGTCGACATGGAAGCGTCGAACAGATGGCTGACAAGTGGTGAGCTGTTTGGGGAGACCGAAGGGTTCATGATCGCGGTACAGGACCAAGTCATCCCTACGCGCAACTACAAGAAACACATCCTACACGATGCAAACACACATTACGACACATACAGGAAATGCACACTACGCATGAGACAATCGACCACATAATATCAGGCTGTCCCCTTCTCTCCCAAACAGATTACCTCCACCGACACAATCAGGTAGCGTCGATCGTTCATCAACAGCTAGCACACAAACACTCACTTATTAAGAACACGGTCCTGTACTATAAGTATATAACACAAAGCGTATTAGAGTCATCCTCACATAGGCTGTACTGGGATCGCCCCATTCTCACAGACAAAACCATACATCACAACAGACCTGACATCACACTTGTTGGTAAGGTCAACAAACAGACCTATCTCATTGATATTGCAGTGCCTATCAGCAAGAACATGCAGAAAACTCACGCAGACAAGATCAGTAAATACACCGATCTAGCACACAAGCTCCAGAAGCAGTATAGGCAGAACCGAGTACGTGTTGTACTCATCGTCTTGTCCGCCACTGGTCTGGTACCTCACACATTGCACCACAGTCTCCGCACACTAGGACTTCACAAAAACATTTATGCACAACTGCAGAAGGCTGTGGTACTCAACACAACACGGATAGTTAGGAAATTTATGGACACAACCACACATCCCTAATCATTGTTGCACATGTCTTTACACTTGGCAATATGTGCTTTGGTCCTTGACCCGCCATATTGTTTTTGCTGGGGAAACCCAAGGTTTGATACATAAAAATAATAATAATAATACAGTAAAACCTCGTTAAGTCGTCACCCGGATAAGTCGCCACTCCGCTTAAGTCGTCGTTTTCCTTTGGTCCCGAAAAGGTCTCATTGACAATAATGTAAAATAACCCTCTTTTGCTCGTCACCAAATTTAATTCTACTCCGGATAACTCGTCACCCTCAAAAATGGCGAAAAGCATCTTTATTCTCAATTTTGCCTGCTATCTTTTCAGCCCCGCCCCTTCACTCTAAGAAAGCCTAGCCTTTACGGAAAATTTTCACGTGGGAAATTCACTTGGGAAATTACATACTTCTCGCTGCGACACTTGTTAAGAGTAGACGTTTTTCTTGACCGCTACTGAGTGTGATTTTATTTCATAGCGAGTAAGCCCCGAAAATTTAAAAGCGATCGAAATTGTTTTTTCTTCCTCCAAATGTAACTGCACTTCTTCAGCCTTTAGATAAAGGGATAATTTTTGACTTTAAAGTACAAAAAAATGCTTGTAAAGGACATGATAAAAGCATTGGATAGGAACGAAAAGCTAGAAGTTTCGGTTTTAGATACGATTAATTATGTGCACAAAAGTTGGAGTTCCATTTCATTACAAAGTGTTTCGAATTGTTTGCGACATGCAGGGTTCATAGCAAACGCAGGATCAGAAGAAATCCTCAGCGAAGACATCATCGACCCGGAACCATTAGAGACTTTGCTGCAAATCGCAAATGAAAAAGGGTGCAGCGTCAATGACGTTAATGCGTTTATCAACATTGATAACGACATCGCAATCTGCTCACAAGCGATTGTAAAAGCTTTGACATCTGAAATTTTGGAAGAAAATCAAAACAGTTCAAGTGAGGATAGCGATGTCGAGAATATAGATCAAACCCCACCTAACAAGACAGAAACAATCGAAACCTTGGAGAAAGTTCGACAGTACTTAACATCCATTCCAGGTACAACAGACGAAGAATTTAAAGCCTTAAGTATATTAGAAAAGAAAGTTATTTTCAGTAATCAGCACCCTCATCAATCAACACTGTTGGATTATTTTAATGCCAGTAAAAGAAAATAAAATGTGGTAACTATAAAATGTGGTGTTTTTTTTTTTATTTTCCAGTCATTCATTTGCATGTATTGATTTCTGAAAATCTTATTTTTCTCAACGAATCCTACAGCAATTCATAAAAATATTTTATTTTAGTGTTTGTTTTTTTTTTTTTTTCAAAAATGCCCACTCTGCTGAAGTCGTCAAAAATGTTCGGTCCCTTGAGTGACGACTTAGCGAGGTTTTACTGTAATAATAATAATGGCAGACATCATCACGAACTCAGCCAGCCTCATGTCGACATGGAAGCGTCGAACAGATGGCTGACGAGTGGTGAGCTGTTTGGGGAGACCGAAGGGTTCATGATCGCAATACAGGACCAAGTCATCTCCACACGCAACTACAAGAAACACATTCTACACGATGCAAACACACATGACGACAAATGCAGGAAATGCCACACTACGCATGAGACGATCGACCACGTAATATCAGGCTGTCCCCTTCTCTCTCAAACAGACTATCTCCACCGACACAATCAGGTAGCGTCGATCGTTCATCAACAGCTAGCACACAAACATTCACTTATTAAGAGCACGGTCCCGTACTACAAGTACATACCACAAAGCGTATTAGAGTCACCCTCATATAAACTATACTGGGACCGCCCCATTCACACAGACAAAACCATACATCACAACAGACCAGACATCACACTTGTTGATAAGGTCAACAAACAGACCTATCTAATTGATATTGCAGTGCCTATCAGCAAGAACATGCAGAAAACTCACGCAGACAAGATCAGTAAATACACTGATCTAGCACACGAGCTCCAGAAGCAGTGGAGGCAGGATCGAGTACGTGTTGTACCCATCGTTTTGTCAGCCACTGGTCTGGTGCCTCACACATTGCACCACAGTCTCAGCACACTAGGACTTCACAAAAACACTTATGCACAACTGCAGAAGGCTGTGGTACTCAACACTACACGCATAGTTAGGAAATTTATGGACACAAGCACACATCCCTAATCATTCTTGCACACATCTTTACACTTGGCAGTATGTGCTTTGGTCCTTGACCCGCCATATTGTTTTTGCTGGGGAAACCCAAGGTTTGAAACATGCAAACATAATAATAATAAGAGAAACAATGTTTGATTATTTTTCATGTTCGGACACGAAGATCAGATTATTTTTACTGTGTTTACTAATATTTACTATCTATAATTGAAAGAAGTGGAGCTTTACCAAAGAATTCTACGAAGGGTTCATGTACGATATCAGCCTAGGATACAACAAGAAATTCCTGAAAGAACTTGAAGCATATTCTCTTTACTTCTTTAGTCTTCTGATAAGGATCAGAAGACTTATATTCCCGTTTTGTCTGTCTGTGGACAGTATCAGTAAAATATCATTATTAACAATCAGAACAATCACAACATTTGCGTCTTTTGCATGCGCAACAATCACATGTATAATACAGCTCTACATCAATCGCAACAATCACAATAATCAACAGTTGCGCCTTTTGATTTCGCAACAATCACATTTATAATAATAAGGAAATTAAAGCAATATCAATTATATTGTCTTATATGTATCAGAAGACGTTGCGAAGCATTGTGATTGGTTTACTAATCGCTATCCCTACCATGTTTATATATATATATATATTGTTTCTTTATTTATCTAGAAAAAAAGTAAATAAATAAATAAAAAAGAATATATGACCTTTTTATATTTCACATGATAAAACATTTCTACAGCTTCAACGGGTTAAATAATACAGTAGAAGTTTTTTTTTTTTTTACTTGATTTGAAAGATCGTGGCTACCGCCCCACTACTAAAGCTTTTAGGCCTATTAAAAGATCCTATTAAAAAACAATGGCCTTAGTCAGCCATTGGGAAAAAGAAGCAGAAGAGGAGAAACACACACACACACAAAAGAAAGAAACAACTAGGCTACAACAAGAAAAAAGCATAAAAACGCACACTGAGCAATTTTTAGAATTTTCGTACCGGGAAACCAAGACAGACTGTTACGAGATTCCTATCTTTCGTCAGCTGGTTCGCCCAATACTCAATAGCTCAGTGGAACCAAAAGAAACATAAACAAAGGAGAAATAAACAAAACAATGACTTTAAGTTAAAAAAACATCAAAATATCAATTAAGAATAAAAAGGGCAATAATTTAATCCCCGTTAGCTCAAGCCTTAGAATGTAAAGGATTAGCAAGTTAATCCTTTACATGCTAAGCCTTTTCTAGTGGGGATTAATTAATTGTTCTTTTTATTCTTAATTTATATTTTGATGTATTTTTTTTTTTTTTTTTTTTTACAAGGATTGACAAAGGAATCGCATAGATTCCGAAAGCTCTCCGTAATGTATTTTTAAATATTTTTATTATAAATACTTTTTTAATAATTTTTGGTGTGTTTGGTGATTTTTAATCTATTAAATGCAATTTTAACATACGTTAAGCTTTTATCTAATAACGAACCTTTAATTATGTGCGTTTTTATGCTTTTTTCTTGTTTTATATATTTTTAACGCACGCTAAATTTGACTAATATAATAACTAGACTGGCACGAGATTTGAACCCAAAAAGTCAGCGTTAATGCAGATAGAAATAGACTTTTACTAAATTTACTTTTCCCATAGTATTTCACAAAGTATTTTCCTAACTACAAAGCATGAATCATCCATAATTTAAGAAAACATTCTGTGATTTTTTTACAGAATTTATAATGCTTTATTTATAATCTTTAATAAATACATGTATTTCATATATTTATTAAAGTTTCAATATTCTTTTTTAATTATTTATATCTTTATTAAAATAAAATAATTAATAATAATAAAAAAAAAATATTGCTTTTTATTTTAGGGCCGGTTAAAGAAAAGATTCATCAACGTAAGTATTTTAACTTTAAAATTTAATAAGAAAATTAATCAAAATGGAAATTTAGAAGCATATCTAAAGTAGAGATTGCATGAACTCAATATTAAGTGAAATAATGAAAAAAATTATGTAAGTTTTCACTAAAGCATTGTTAGTAACACGAATGAAGATTAAAATATTCAGTTCTACTATATTTCTACTTGGTTTTCCGAATAAGAAGGATATAAACTATATCAAGTCATTAAAAGTGAATGTTGAAAATTGGTAAAAAGATTCAGTTGAGAATGTAGAATTACAATTGAGAAGAAAAAGATAAGATATTAAGATTTTTCCTTTACGAAGAGTAGGGCCAGCTTAATGGCATTATAGATCCTGGGCAATGCATGCACTGGGGCCTTACGTATTTAAAAATTTTTTTTTGATTGTATTGCTGCTTGCAAGTTGGAAAATTAACAATTTATAGTACTGAGTATAATCATTAATTTTAGGAGAAATGTAAGAACATTCATTGAATAATAATAATAATAATAATAATAATAATAAATAATAATGGTAATAATAATATATGAAGGCTCTTTTCCATGACTTAGTCAGTTTTTTAAATTATTTTATTAGTGAATTCAAACTGATAATCAATATTATTCAGTTGGTGATAAATTCACCACGGGAACCCTAGAATCACGGGGCTCTTGGGCAAAGATGAAAGGATCGAAAGAAAAAAAACAAGTGGAACGTCTGTTGTATATGATGAAAATAGAATATCCAAGTTTATTTATCAAAGAAAAAAAAATACAAAGCATGAGGACAACGAACTATTAGTAAACAATGGAGATATGGATTTAGGGAGTCCACGGAATAAAAATAAGCTGTTTATTACATTGGATGCTCCGAAGTGGAGTAGTTTTTGGCTCTGTAACACTGGCATAGAAGAGGAAGGACTTCTAGTGACTTCTAGTATCAGTTTCGAAAAAAGCTAAAAAAAACAATTACTACAAAACGATCTTTATTATTAATACAACTATATCACTTGATGAATTCAGAGAAAGTTATGAATTCGGTTAGATTTACAGCTTATATTTACTGTATTTTACACAAAAACAAAGATGATGATAAAAATAATCTAGTTAAAAAATATTACTTCTAATATTTTATACTGTATTAAAAATTATGTAAATAAAAATTAAAAACAATAGCACTAAAAGCACATTCAGGTAAATAGGTTGTTGTAATTGGCAGCAGTATTTCCTGGACCAATTCACCTAAGTACTGACTTGATGGCCCAATCATAATAACTGTTGTTTGGAGCTGTGGTTCGCTTTAATCTGCCATTGGGGTTTAAGTCCTCGATCAGATCAAGTTATTAATTCGTAGATCACATCCACTGAAAAAGAAATGATTGCGTAATGCAAGAGGGAAAGTTCAACTGTTGCAGTCAGTAAATCTGTCTTTAAGTTTAACATAGATACAAAGAGATTATTCTTCGGACGATGCCTGATGATTTACATTTGTTAAGATGCGAAAATTGATTTAACATATTTCTCAGAATTTCAGCATCCAAAATTTGAAATCCTCCCAGTTCTTCCAGTGGACAAAATTCCTTCTTTTGCACTTTTGTAAATCTCCAAATGGGAGCCAAATGACTCCAGTTTGAGCATCACTGCTAAAGAGTAAAATAAAACCTCAAATAATAAAAGACCCCTTCCTGTAGACCTGTAGACGACCTTAAAAATATATGAATGGTAACTTGTAAATTGAAATCACGAATCTTTTGAAAGATTTTCGTACAAATTCTGTGAAACAGAGTAATGCAAATTCTTCATTTCAGGAAGTATATACTTTCAAAATTTAACACTCATTCTAATTCTACTCACTTCTGAAGAGCGAGTTCTGTAAACTAATTTTAGATATTACTTTGTTGAATCAAAAACAGTGTTATTGTTGAAGGCTGAATCAGAATTCAGTCAATATTTCTTCAAAGTTTGCTGAACAAAACAAGTTACTAGCAGCTTCAATTGATTTTAAGAAATATGATACTAAAAGAAATGTGATATGATAATGCATAATAAATGAAATTTGTTGTTGAAAGATACAGCAAAGGTAAAGGATCAATTCGGATAAGAAAGAATTAGTTAGAAGAAGTACTTAGAGAAAAGAATATGAGAAGTCCATAAATATGGAAGAAATGCAAGATATCGATGTCAGTGGCCTGATACAATGCTTAAACAACAAATGGAGGGACAAATAAGGACTTGAAAGATTCTTACGATATGTTTATAGACAAACAGTCCTTCGTTACGTTGACATTGCAGGTTAAGTTTTATGGTTTGATATCATTTAATTAAGAGATATTGCCAGTTTATTCAGTTTAAAACAACTGAATGTGTAAAAGGAAAGAAATAAAAGTTATTAATTTTCTAATTAATAAATAAAATGGTTGTAGTGTTTTTTACACATCTGTTTTGTTTAATTTCTAATTTATAAAGTTTCTAAATTACAAAGTGACTTGTAATGTGTACATCTTATTTTTTTTTAATCAGATGTTGAAGAATTTAAGAAAGCTCTGGGTAAGTATTGTCAGTATATCATTAAATATAAGAAGTAACTTAAAAAAGGCGTTTAGGGTGTATTTTTTTTTATTTTTTTTTTAAAGTATACAGGAATTATTAGAAAATTTTTCACGTTATATTTAGGAAAGAACGTTTTTCACACTGAAATTTTCTAATATGTACAATCAGTATTACATAATAATTTGCGTTGGATGGTAACACAAGAATTCACAAAACTGAAGAAGACCTAATAAAGGGAATTATTCAGAATTAAAAAAAAATCAGAACGAAAATAGATAAAAAGTAAAACAAAAACCAGAAAATCAGAAAAAAAAAAAAAACCAAAAAAAAAAAAAAAAAAAAAAAAAACATGGCTGCAGAATTAGGAAGATTTATATTATTATTACTATTCAAAAGATAAATAGAATATTCGAGTTCTTAGGAAATTATGAAGCTCTTCCAGCATTATTTAAGCGTTCCTCTGAAATTTATTTCTAAAACTATAAAAGAAATAAAATGAAGTTTATTATAAGCAAAGATAATTAAAAAGAACAACTTCAGATATTGTAATGAAATTTTGTTGGATATACTGTACATTTTATGCGATTATTATCAATAATTTTTTGAAATAATCTTAATTGTCACCCTGTATACTGTCTGTCCTATCAATTAAAATAAATATACGTAATGCAGCCATTTTTACGGAAATAGGTTGGGCGAAAGTTAGGGCACGTTGTATCTAGACCCCCTTTTAACTCTCCAAACTTGTATGCAACCAAAGAAATAAGAAATGAAGATAAATTGCGGAGGCTGTTATTGTATTGATTTAAAGTAGAAACAGTTAAGGAACATGAAAATAACAGATAAACTTAAAATTGATTTATGGGATTTCAGATTAAAAATTAAGAAATCCAAAATATCTTTGTTTTATAATAAATAGTATTGTTAGTTTTTTAACAAATAAGCACTTTAGGAAGAATTTTTCAAATTCAGATTTATACTTATATAATTTTAATTCATAACATTACTTAATATTAATTACTAACCCATAATTTACGTTAAATCTCTAATTATTGAAATTAATATTTAGCACTGTTTTAATTCAAACTAATTTAGTCTGTTTATTTTTTAACAGCTCACGTGAAAGTACCATTGAAGCGAAAACCGGAACGTAAGTTTCAATTATATGCTTAATAACTGTAAAACTGACCACAATGAACGTTATTGAATATATTCACTTGATAACGATCTGCACACGATAATAAATGCTTCTGAAAATAATATTGGTAATTCTAGGTATCATGTATACAAGGAGCACAAATATCGTAGTGCTGCATTAAGGAATTGTACAGTATATGGTAGATTTCTCAGGAAAGCTTTGTAATGGGTGTAATGTAGAATTTGCAACAAATTATCTATACAGTAGAACCTCATTATAACGGACTAATTGGGGCTGAAGGTTGTCCGTTTTAATGAAAGTCCGGTTTATAACAAATAATTCTATATCGGTGTAATGCATCAGGGTGTACATCAATGAAAGGACAATAGTTAGCTATAAAAAGTACTTAACGACATGACTCAAAGGTTACTGAATAAAAACTGATGAGTGTGTGCGGCAATTTGTGGAATTTCAGACAATAACGAAATTACAGTCAGTGCGGGGAATAATGATTCTCCCAGAATGCAACACAGCTTATAGATTGAGCTCTCCTCGCCGACCGCTAACATTGAAAGAGAAGAGGTCGCTTCTCTTCTCTTTCAATGTTAGCGGTCGGCCAGGAAAGCTCAATCTATAAGCTGTGTTGAATTCTGGGAGAATCATTATTCCCCGCACTGACTGTAAATGATCGATAGAATTGAGAAAGCAAACGAAGGAACAACGCTACAAAGTTGCGAATCCTTCCTTGTAGCGTTATGCCTTCGTTTGCTTACTCACTTCTTTGAATCATCGGGCACGTTAAAAAATTTTTTTCATTAAATGATCGATGTTTAATCGCTTGCTTGGAAATGTAAAACTCGTCAGATAAACATATGCATCCTTTATTATTATTATATTTTTAAAAAAAACTATCCGTTGTAAGCGATGTCCGTTATAATGAGGTCCGTTATAATGAGGTTCTACTGTATTTAAATTGTCTGTAAGTAATTTCTACTGCCTCAATTTTTTTTTTTTTTTATAATTAAGAGGTTCCATTTCAATAAAGGGTGTGTAACAGATTTGGCAGAGAATTTGTGAAAACGTTCTAAGGAAGAAGTAGTCAAGAAAAATAAACTCTGTTCAGTATTAATTCCAGTAACTTTCAAATAAAATAAAAAAAAAATGCTTTAAGTGGAAAAAAAAAAAAAATTGACAGAAAGCAACTAGACAAAAAGTAAATTGCAAAGGAGAATGGGTAGATCTGCCCCACCCCTAAAAAGCCATAAGATATATACGTAAGGAAAGATCTCCATCAATAGAACATTTTTTATCATTACGACTTGTCTCAATTATTAGACCGTTCGGAGTTATATACGTTTAGATATGACGTTTGAGTGATTGATTGTGGTGAATGTGGGTGGCAGGGAAGCCAACCACCTACAGGCAGGGGGTGCTTGGCTGTAGGTGGTTGGCTTCCCTGCACTCACATTCACCACAATCAACAATCACACTGTTAGTAATTATTATACGTGATTAATAATTAATATAATTTATTTCAAGTAAATAATAATTATTTATATATAATAAATGAAAATAATATTAGGATGAATCTTCAGAAAACCTGCAATTTCAGTCAAAAATTTTTGAGATTTTAAATTACAAGATTTCCTTTTCCAAAAAATTGAGATGATTGCTTTTGACGTTCTTACATCCATGATATATGTGGTTCAGGTTAACGCATATTGGTTATTTTTTTTTTTTTTAAATAAATAAATAAAATGTGTTCTATGTATGGGGATCTTTCTATAGGCATATATCTTATCACTATACAAATTCCCATAGGGTTTGCCCTTTCTCCTTTGTTTTTAAATTTAACGCTTGAATTGAGATTTTAGATGATAGATCTAGATTCCCATTCCTGCTTCTTTTGTTTTCTATTCACCATTTCTAAATTGCTGATAATAATTTTTAAGAATATTATCATTATCAATCGAGCAATTTAAATTTCATTATTATTTGAGAACATTATTTTGTCTCTTATTTAAACAAGAAAATTTTACATTTACGTTTCAGCTCTTCTGACATTGGTTAGAAAAAAGAGGAACTACACAGATGCCATTTTGTTCTGTGAGAGTAATTTAGGAAAACATCTTTGGATTCCACGAAATGAAAAAGATGAAAATATTTTTACAGAATGGACCAAGAAGCAGAATTTCTCTACTTGCAAATATTCCTTTTTAGGTAATTTTTTTTGATTACTAAAAGTCATTATGCAATTATCGTTTTTGTTTAAAATTAAAGGATTCTGAAACAGAGATGTTAAAAACCAATGAAATTTGCAAATAATATTAACATTCTTATTAAGTACATCAATGTAAAAGTACTGTAGGCTACCCTTCTTCATAAATGATTTAGTAATATAATCAATAGTATTTTAACTTATATTTTCAAACACAGGACTGCAGAAAAACATAAGAGATTGTAATATTGCAAACAATAAACGCTTATTGCTGAAATAATCTACAATTAGTTTTAGGTTGTTTAGAATCACGTTTATAAGAACATGATAAAATATTTTTAATCAGATTCTACTCCATGATTCTTCAACATATCTATCAACACACCTTTATAAGAACTTCCAGAAATCTTGTCGCTCTATGTATTTACAAAGAAACACTCTGTGCTATGCAAGACTGAAATTGCTAAAATTTAGCAAAAGACCTTCCAACAGGCTTTCGAAATACTGCAGGCCGTAAACACTACCATCGTCTCTCGTGATCCTATCTTGATCTTACTGAATAAGGAGGAGAATACCTTAGACGAATTACTAGAAAAATGTTGCGATCCATAATTATAATTGCTAATTGAAAATGAAGAGTTTCTTGGGATTTAACTCACAGAATGAAGATGACGAAGCCGAGGTCTTTCGTGTCCTACTACGGTAATCATCATCAGGTCACCCCGGAATCTCTTCATTTTCAGTAAATGAACCAATAGTAACATCAATAATATCAGAATTGATAATTATTTTAATTATGCCATTAAAGCATTTTGGATACTACTTGAAATAGAATATTTGACACTAATAATATTTAATGTTATTTTTTGTTGATTATCTTTTGTAGGATGCAAACGAACTTTTAAATTCAGATCTTCATGACTGTTCAAAGATACAAAAGTTTTATTATTATGTTGATTAACTAAATATTTTTTTATAAACAGTATTTATAAAAATTATGAAAAAAAGAAAAAAAAATCATGAAAATTATGCATCAAGTTGTACATTAAGTTTCCACAAATCTTAAGGTTTATACTATAGATTTTTGTAACTAACTGTATAGAAAATAAATCTTCACAACTTCATTTTTTTAACATAATACTAGGCCAGCCCCCTGTCTTCCCCTGGTAAGTATGAGATAAGCCAAGAAGAATCGATTCGAAGCGGTTATGGCAAAAAGTAATACTTTATTCCTTTTTGAATGAATTCATTATTTGATAGCGCGCGCTTTTTGTTGACGGTGAGAAGCTAAAAAAATGAACATTAAAATTTAAATTTTAATCTAGTAGGCTAAAATTAATGAGAAATTTTCTTTTTTCTCTGGCTCTTCTCTCATTGCGCCTCACACACACACATACACACACACACACAAAGGGAAATTATAATTTCAATTTAGTTCCCGTGGCCTAATGGATAAGATGTCTGACCATAAAAAGGATCAAAAGTTTGCATTTTCGATTCCCGTCGCAAACGTTTCATTGCAGAAAATTTTGAAAATTTTGAAAATGCTCATTTTGAATCTGTCCACTATCTCGCAACAATGAACAATGAAAAACCATTTTTCAGTGTTGCACTAACATTATGAATATTGGAAATCACAACAATTGCGCCTTTTGCATTTGTCGACTTCCTCGCAACAATGAAACAGGAACAATCGTTTTCCATTGTTGCACTGCGCGGACAGACAGACAGAGAAATAAAAGATTTTAGTACTATGTAGATTAAAGTTAAAAAGTCAATACATAAATGAAAGATTACAATTTGTAATAATTTTTTATTGAAATGCTACATCCTCATTCTCGAGCGATCAATTACTGCTTTGTCTTACTGAACATGATTACAGATCTGAAAATTCTGGAGAGTCATACTAAGGCAGCAATATCACCATCTCTGCATTAGATAATTATATACATTATATAATGCGTAATCACTCTGTTCCATCGGATCTGTAAATTCATTAAACTCTATTTCAGGGGCTCATTAAAACATCATGCAGCCATGATATAGATTAAACTGACAGAGAAAAGTTTACCTGTTTGGAAAAAAAAGAAAAAAAAAAGATATTTTCGACTAAAAGTTAAAGCTTTTAGTATAGTTCGAACTGTACTTGTGGACTGGATTGGAGTTGGTAGATTTTCTAATCTCATTACACTAATGCTGAAGGATGAATTGTTTACCTCATCTATATTAATTTACTTTGTGAAAATTTTCAAATGATTTATTGAAACAAAGAAATTCTCTAAAAGCAGTTTTCGTGTTTGTTCAGGAATAAACTAAACTGCTTTGTCTGAACTTATAAAAGCAACGCTATGCCAGGTTTAAGATAGATGCACTGCTATCGTCGAGGTAATGACGAAGAGTAAGGCTATTTTATTACTTAATGCTAAACTTGTTATCTACAGAGTAGGCGAAAAGTCCATATACCGCTGTCTGTAAACTGGATTTGAAATGACTTGATGTTCTATTATGGATACAAAAGATCTACATGCACTCCTCTTATGGTCTTTGACGAGATGGATGCGTCTCCTGGTCCCTCTGCTCATTTTCCGTAACATTTGTGGCGTCACAGTCGTAAAGACATTGCTCACAATAATCTGTAACTCAGAGTTGAAAACGTATGGCTGTTTGTGGACTTCCTGTTTAAGGATTTCCCCCAGAGAATTGTCTGGCATGGTGGGATCTGGGCTGCGTGATGGTCATGGCAAAGATGAAGGAAAGTTTTGGGATTCCTGGCCAATCCACTTGTTAGGAAAAGCTCATTAAGGCGCAATCGCATTCTCACGGCGAAATGAGCTGTTGCTCCTTCTTGTTGAAACCAGACAGTGTCAGCTATGCCTTTCAACTGGAGTTCAGGCAGCAACCATTCGTTAATTATACGCAGATAAATCGTCTGACTTACTGGCCATTGAAGAAATACGGTCCAAGCAGATGTTCTTCGGTTAACCCCGACCAAATCATAACATGCGATGGATTTTGTTCGAGTTTTTGAAAGAAATGTGGATTTTCATTTTACCAAAGATAAACGTTTCGATCTTCCGAACTTCAATAGATAGCACATTCATCACTAAACAGAACTCTTCGTTGATCTTGTCGGGAAAGGTTGGAAAAGCAGGTTGTCGGGAAATGTTGGAAATGCTTCTTCGCGCCTTGTTAAATCCACATCTGATAGCTTAATCACTAACAACGGGTGAAAAGAAACCTTTCACTTTCAAATCCTTCGCATATGATCTCTAATGGTTGACAGGGGAAAATCCATTTCGGCAGCACGATTGCGAGTCGACTTCCACAGCCGCACATGTTTTCAAACGTATTGACGGCCTTCCCTTCCGATGTGAATCCTTCACGGATTCTGAAGTAAAATTTTATTTACAGATTCATAAATTTTATAGTAAATATATTTATCACTTCAATTTATTTATCACTATTTATCATGCCAGAAATGCTTTCCTTTTTTAGTAAGTTTGTTTGAGGCTCATTTGAATTGAAAATATTAATCTATTCCTCAATTTCAGTCAATCTTTCAACTTCAAAGTATTTGCTTGTGTTCTATTTGCCAGAAAAATGTTCTTTTAAATTAGAATTAATGAAAAACTTTCTTTTTTTTAACTTTCAGGTTCCCGCTTCGTATTAGACAAGCAATGGCATCCTCTTAATCAGTTGGATGGCCCATTTTCGTTTGGAGAAATTGGTGAACATTTTCAGTGTTCAGGATCCCAAGCAGGAATTGATAGATGTGTGCAATTTATAAATGAAGGATCTTGTGCAGGAACATTAAAAAATGCAAACTGTAAAAATACTTCTTCATGTTACGTCTGCCAAAAGATAGGTATTTTTGTTTTTGAATTTTTCGGGTTGGTCAATATTGTAGTCAGTTTTACCTATGGAATCGCTTTATCTTGCTTGTGGCTAATTTAACACAAAATCATTACTGTTAGCATATAAGGCTTTTTATCTAACTATTTTCGAACTATTTTAATTATTGTTCTGCAAATTGCTCCCTTAAAATCTAATTTTTAATCATACAAAAGAATTTTTTTTTTAAATAATCAATGAAAATATAGATATATTACATTGCTAAAGCAATATATTTAATATCAACTGTTGTTAAAATTGAAAAGTTATTTGAAATACATATGTACAATTAACGTGGATCTCACATTTTTTTGTCTTCTCAATAAGTTTCTTTTCTCAATTATTGTATCCGCATAACAAATATAATACCAAAAGGATGTAACCACCGGAATGAATCCAAGTTCCCTTTTTTAGAGAATGTTAAAATATTATACAACTTTTATTTTACGAAGGAAACATTTAAAAACATAAACTGTAAAAACACTTCTTCATGTTATGTCTGTCAAAATAGTTTTTTTAAGTGTTCATGATAGACAATGATAGTGAGCTTTACCATTTGAAGTAGCTTTGTGCCTGAACTTAGAATTTAAATCTTATCTTTCACATTAAGTCTTTTTAGTTCTGGAAAATTTTATATATCCACTAATATAAAAGACGGGCCCCTTAGATCGCGGCCTGGAGGAGCCGGGTTCAGTCCCTGAACCCCACAGAGGTCAAGCACAAACCCGAGGTCGTGGTTTTTCTTACAATTTTCCTATAGATGGGTCTAGGGTCAACTCAACCTTCTTTAAAAAGAGTTAAAGGCGGGCGTGCGTCGGTCTGCTCTCTCGACCTCAATTTACTCCCGTTGGGAGTTTTACCTACCACGAAACCTATGGGCCTTTGTAGGCCTACAGTGAAATAGTTTAATTTTTAACTAAACACAAAATTACGAGGGAACGTCAGAAAGTGAGGTTCCCAACTTTATTTTTACTGAAATACTTACATGTTTAGAAGAGGTATATTCTTACACTATTTTAACTATTGAAGCAATTTTCTAGACGGGAAATCCACGAATCAAAAGCCTGTCGGTAGAAGGTGGGAAACTGTTCACGCAGCTATTTTTGCACTTTATAGTTAATATCACAATCTGATGGGAATCGCTTGACACGCAGGAGTTTTTTTCCATCGCTGGAAATCTGAGGGTGGCAGATCGGGGTGCTGTAGAATTCACCAGTCCCAGCTCCCCAAAAGATTTACTGTAATCGGTCGGGCTTTCTCATGCAACAGTAGCTTATGCTTGTCTGATCGTTGAACAGCTCTCTTCAGTTTCTTGAGAGTGGCTAGATAAGCATCAGCTTTAAATTGTTGTATTACGAGGACTGATATCCAACTGTGACACACACTATGTATGTCAGAAAACATAGTCGTCATGATTTTACCAGGACTAGTCGATGGTCTTCAATTTTTTGAAAGTAGGCGACCATGGATGCTTCTAAGACATTGAGTGGGCTTTTGTCTCAGGACAGTAATGGAATCATTCCCAGTAATAATTTGCTCCAAAATACCCTTCAACATGTTCGTTAAATAGGAGGAAATGGGTGAGGGGACGCACCTATAGGGTTTTTCTTAGTAATGGTCTATCAGTTGCCAAGGGACTTAACTGCTGTACCTTTTCGGTGTCTAACGATTGTGACCAATGTTCCAGATTGTGCCATGTAAAGATTAAATGTTTCTTCCAGATCTATAAGTGATTACCATAGAAATTCTCCTCAACTCAGGAGCAAGATCTGCTGACGTGGAAAGACATCCGCTCGCTCGTTCGTCCGTCCGCCGCTGATTCACTACACCATTTTTGCACTTGCTGCACAGTTATCACGTTCGAGCATAAACAGCTCCAAGTTAAAGTTGAAATGTTATTCCGCTTGCCTATAAAACAGAATAACTGAATAACTTCTTGCGTCCCCTTAGAGTGCACTAGCCATTGTAGAGCTGCCTACTTCCCAAAAAAAGAGGAGCTTGGGTTTGATTTGTGGTTCCTTCTAGCCAATGTCTGAACTTTGTATCATGAAACAGCCAGCTCACTGTATGCAATTAAATAAGGATCCTTACTTTTTGACTTCCCAATATATCGGCGGCAATTAAAAAGGGAACCTTCTTCCCCTAACTGGAAAATCTTACAAAAAGTCACATAGATCAGATTGATTCAAAAAATTGAAAGTGCGCTTGCAATGCTGCCTTATACAAAGCCTGAAATCCCTATTTTTTTGGAAAAAAGTCTTTGAGATATATCTTAATAACTTCGGATTTCACAGATTTTAGAAAATGCAGTAATCAACTAAAAGAATAAAAAGGACATTATTAAGCCAAAACAAATCGATTTTCGCTTAAATACTAACCTTTTCTTCCAAAATTCCAATCTCTGAGGGTGTAAAACTTTAACAGAATACCTAAAGAAATCTTTCCTTATGTCTGTTTAAACGTCTATGCACATTGTTTATTATGTGAGATTTACACTGGTTCATTAATTATAGAAAAAAAATTAGAAGAATCGTGATTACACAGTAAAAATGATTTTGAAATACATGAAGCTTTGATTTATGACGTCAAAACATATGCAAAGTTAGGTTTCATATTGAAATGACTGCTCTATCAATGTTTGATGCAAATGATCCCCAGCATTGCAGGGACTGTTTTGGAGGTGTTCGTCAATTCGTGTTTACATTGTGAAGAAAGGAGCTAAAGATAGCAGATGTGCTGTCGCTTCGAAACATTATTCAAGAGATGAGATTAGGTGGAGAGCTGTTGGAAGACTAGAGGCAGGCTAATGTCAGGTGAAAGAAGCAAGATGGCTGAAGGTTAGTCCTTTTGTGGCCCATAGAACTAATTTCAGAATATACAGTTTGGTACAACGAAGGAAGACCTAGGGCCACACCTTCTATGAATGGTCACTCTTGTCATTCCGCTAACAATACTTAAGCTTGTAGTAGCGTGATGGGTTGGGAAGGCATCTCGGTAGGTGGACGTCCTTCCAAGAGGAAATACGAATGTTAGTCAATATAAGAATGATGTCCTGGACACCTATATTCCCCATACATTTATCGTTGAAAGAAATCGATTTATGAGCTTATTTAAGCTCTGTTATAGCATTGATAACATACATCTAATTATATCCTTTTATTATTTAAAAAATACAAGCATTAAGAGGGAAATTGAAAACTAAGTTTTAAAGTTTTTCAATTTCTCTAAAGAAGGCTCACGGTACCGACTAGAAAAATTGAGCCACATTATCTGGAGTAAGAATTCCTCATTAACTCTTAAATTAACAGCATGGAATAAATTAATTCAAATCTATGTTATGTAATGTTATGTAATGAATGTGGGTGACAGAGAAGTCAAGCACTGCGACCGGAGGTCTATTGTACTAACCCACGGAAATATGGACAGATGGAGAGAAAGACTGAGAAAGTATGGTGGGAGATATGCAGGGGAAACGGGAGAACCCCGAGAAAACCTGCCCCAGCGCGGATCGTCCACCATCACGAAACCCACATGAGAACCGAACCCGGTACTCAGAGGTGAGAGGCCGATGTCATAGCGACAACGCCAACCGCGCGGCCAATTCAAATCTAAGTTATATTCTTCTTCCGATGCTTTTCTTGAGGGTGCAATGAAATAAATAAGAAAAACAAATCTCCTAGTTGGACATTCAGAGTCGAGTTTCATTTATCCACACGCATTTGTAATATTTTAAATAACATTATAACAGGTTTCCGATCTTCTTTTCAGATGTTCACTGTAAGACTTCGAAATGTTTTGTCACAAATAAAGACACGGCTGTGGATTTTCAGGATGCTAGAACCTTTTGTAATGAACGAGGTCAAACATTACCTTTCTTCCGGAATTACAATGAATCGCAGGACTTTTTCAAAATAATTAAAAACAAAACTGAAGGCTGCCAAAGTCTTCCTTTGGGTAAGTGATTTGTCTAAGGAAATAAACGCTTTTACCTAAGATATTTTTAATACCTATGTGTTAGACTAAAAAATTGTTTCTTTATTTAATTCTTAATATTAAGATATTGGATATCCTCAAACCCAGTAGACATTATTAAAAGAAACGGATAGTCTAATGCAAAAAAAAAATTAGTTTATGTTTTGCTTAAATATTATTATATACTCTACGACAAAACGAAGGCACCAAGAAGGAAATGTCCAATTTGAATGAAACTTTATTTGTGCCATTTGCAGAATTGGAATGATGCAAATATCACAGTGCGAAAACAATTTTTATTGAACAATAATAGCATCGTTGTTATATTATCTCGCCAAGATGAGCCGAAGGCAGGAAGGACACTACGTACCTTTTCTCGAAGCGTTTCGTCGTATTTTCGAACCCTCATAGCTTCGACCTGGATAATACTAGAGAGCTCAAATTTTCAGGATAAGATGCAGTTAGCAGACTAATGAAATAAATTTATTTAGCTTTTATACTTTGGATTTTATTAATACCTAAAACACGTCGATTCCGTCACTGATTCACTGACTGACTGACTGACTGACTTATGATCATCAAAACCTCTAGGGTACTTCCTGAAGTCTTAGAAAGCTGAAATTTGGTATGCAGGCTAGGATTAACATACAAACAGCAAAAAAATTAAGAAATCCGTAACTTTCTTCCTCCAACCCTTCATAAAGGGAGGGGGGGGTCTGGTTATGTATTATCAAACCTTCATAGCTTCGGCCTGGATAATACTAGAGAGCTCAAATTTTCAGGATAAGATGCAGTTAGCAGACTAATGAAATACGCTACGTCTCATTTATCTAGCTTTTATACTTTGGATTTTATTAATATCTAAAATACGTCGATTTCGTCCATGATTCACTGACTGACTGACTCATGATCATCAAAATCTCTAGGGTACTTCCTGAAGTCCTAGAAAGCTGAAATTTGGTATGCAGGCTAGGTTTAGCACACAAACAACAAAAAATTAAGAAATCTGTAACTTTCACCCTCCAACCTCTCATAAAGGGGGTTCTTTATTATATAACAATTTCTGATAGGTATATCCCACCCAAAACATTTCATGTAAAATAAGTTGCCAAGACTCACATGCTCATAACGCTTTCACTGTTAAAAAGATATGAGATCTCATGTAGAGCCAAGCCCCTAACTCTACAAGGCCTAACTCTACAAGCCCTAACTCTAAAAACCCTATATCTTGGCCGTTTCATGGAACTATTTCATCCCACCCAAAACAATTCATGTAAAATACGTTGCCAAGACGCTCATAACGCTTTCACTGTTAAAAAGTTATCAGATCTCATGTAGAGCCAAGCCCCTCACTCTACAAGGCCTAACTCTAAAAGCCCTACTACCTTGGTCAAAAAGTATGCCTTGACATACTTCATATTCTTTATATAACTCCATGGGATTGTCTCCATGTGCGACAGCCACGAAACGGCCAAGCCGTACTTTTTGACCAAGATATAGGGTTTTTAGAGTTAGGGCTTGTAGAGTTAGGCCTTGTTAGGGGCTTGGCTCTACATGAGATCTCATATCTTTTTAACAGTCAAAGCGTTATGATCATGTGAGTCTTGGCAACTTATTTTACATGAAATGTTTTGGGTGGGATTAATATTACGTTAATACTCCTCTGACTGCTATGCCTATTTATATACGGTGTGGCATGGAGTGAAACAAGTACTGATGCAACTGCTGCTCGAAATGGTGATTCTTCGATGATAGATTTAGTCGACGTCCTAGCATGTTCCAGATATGCTCGATGGGGACAAATCTGGAGATCTGGTTGGCCAAGGATAGGTTTGAATCGCTTGGAGGTGCTGCTGTACAATGTGTGGATGCGCTTTATCCGATTGGGAAAATTCTTCCTGGCAGATGTAAACCGAAAAGCAAAACAACGGGTTGCAGGATCTTCTGCACATATCGAATCACTACAAAAGGTGATCTACTGTCAAAAGAAATGGCTCCCCACATTGTTACATCAGCTTATCTTCTTGACAATATTGCTAGGATTTAAGCGCTGCCTAGTCCTCCTCCATACACAGATGCGATGATCGTCTACAACAAGGCAAAAGCGGGACTTATCACTAAACACAATACGAAACCATTCGAGTGTAGAATATATCTCTTGGAGGCTTCGGTGCTTCATTGTTAAAGGCAGGCCTCGTCAGGGGCAGCGGGAATGAAAAATAGCGTCTGCAATTCGTCTATCAATGATGCTACATGCGTATAGGATACAAAATCTCTCTGGATGGTGGTGAGTGAAGCTGTTGGAACAGTTCGGGCTTGTCTCACAACAAACCGATAGTCTGTAGCAATGGCATTGTTGGACCCACCAGTGTTTTGGTGAGTGCCATGACGCAACCATCGATTCCAGTATCATTATGACTCAGACAGCGAGCTTTCTAGAAGTCCTGAATTTGTGTCGTGGAATCTTTCATCTTTTATCGTCATTACTGATGATAAAATGTGGGAATGCGACAGTTCCATGAATTAGAACAAGCCTAATAAGATTCTGAGTGTTCTTATATGGACCGCAAGATGGGAGCCATGGAATGATTGTGATGTTTCTTGACAACTAAACTAATATTTGCGTATATAATGGAAAATTAGTTCCAATTTATTCATCTTCGACGCTTTCTTCTGAGTGATTCGATTTTATTTTGTTACAGAGTGTATTTTCATAAGAAAAAAAATTCTAATAACTAGATTAGATTTTTAGAGATCGTGGATTCAGCGCATGGGCATTGAGGCCCTTTTAGCCCTGTTGTACAAACACCAACATATACCTAAGAGAGAAACCAACATCCAAGCCCACACATGGATTCGAATCAGGTTCAGCTGTGAATCATCATCATGGCATTCCATCGCCTTGCTCACTTGTCTACGCCTGCCCGACAATATTAATAGTAACTAAATCATATATTAATGTCAGATTACTTTTAAATTTTTAGTAATATTTATTTAAATAATCATATACTTTCTTAGTGAATAGAGTTATCATTCCAAATTCTCCTCTTCTCTACGTTCTCGCACAGAACAAAATAAAAACGTATAAAATCATAAAATTTTAAAGTAGGGGAGACCGGGACTATTGGAATAGATTTTAGTTTTTGATTTTTCTATTTTTTGTGCAATACTTAGGGGGATTCTGGTGAATGCGGCGGATAGCTTATCTTTTTGACTACAAAATTATGTAGGACCGATTAATTAAATCGTGTTTAGGTAACCCCAAAAACACTTTTCCTAAAAGCTTGCAACTATGCCAACTAATCCCGGGTGCGGGGCTAGTTGGCATACCCCTAGGGGTGAGTTGGCATAACATGATATGGATAGGGGTACTTGAGCAGAACGCAGCAATTTTTGAGAAAAAACATTTTATTTTAATAATACTTTTTTAAAAAATTTATTATTTAACTTTAATAATCCTTGAACAAAAAACAACTGTATGATAAATTAAATTAAATGTATGAACAAACAAAGAATTCTTAGCTACCTATAGTTGTTGTTTGATATCAAACACGGATGTAGGGGTTGGTCGCTCGCTTATTTGAACTGGTGGGTTCAATTTTCGCAGAACTTTAGTTTGGTCCTACCAAATTGAGTCTTCCTCTTCTGGCCATCTCCAGTGTTTCCCCTTTTTTACCACTTGTCTTAGCTATGCCAACTGATTATGAAAGACTGGATAACTGTGGTTGCATGCATGTATCATAATCTTTTGTTTCTGATGTTTGGGATTGTGTGGTATCCATCTCATTTATTTCTGAATGGACGAATCTTTAATTCGAATAAAACATGTATCGAAATCGACTTCCAATCGCAAGAAGAAATGAAATTGACTAGATTAGTTGAAAAGTAAATTAAGGATATTAAAAATTATGGTAATTTTCAATAAAGTTCTTTCAATCTGTTTAGCAATGATTGAAAATATGTAGCAATTGCGAGACGAATAATAAAAGCAGTGATTACTCAGGGCCATCAAAACCAAATACGGGCCCAACCGAGATTTCTACATCTACGGGTCTAGGAAATAACAGAACCTTCAGTCCCCCGCCAATTAATAATAACATTTAATATGTCCTTCGGTTTGCAATTGCTTGACGGTCGAGAGAATAAGGGAAAGAATTGGAGGATAATTTTCTGTTCAGCTAAAAAACCAATATGTTGTAAATAATTTGTTGTCAGTTGTCGGTGTAACTAATAATTCACCTTAAACTTACAATGTTCCTATTACATTATACCCTTGGACAGATTAAAACGTGTTTTCTCAGGAAGACAAAAGGTTTTGTTTTAGTGATGCTTATTTCTTTCTATTCATGGTTAGTGACTATCACTGTAGGTAACAGAATTCGCTGACAATCTTATAATTTTCTCCAAACTGTAATTTTCTCCTCCGTTTTTTTTAGCCAAACACGGATTTTTTTAAAATTATTTTTTGTTATTCTCATGGCCACTCGTAAGCTCGGGTAAGGGTCCTAGAGAGTTTTCACAGGTCCCACCTTCTGTAGGGGATTACTATATTTGAAACAAAGGTGCATGCATATCCTCAATGTCCCTTGAAATGATCCACTTTAATTTTTTGCAGCAATTTGTTAGCATTTCTCTGAAAGAAATTATTTAACTAACAAACATTGTCTTTTCGGGTCTGTACAATAGGTCGTAATAGACGCTAATTTCTTTTAGAATGGACCTACAGCCTTTAAAATTAAAATATAATATAATATAATATAATATAATATAATATAATATAATATAATATAATTTACAGTGTCTATTGTGATCGTAAAATATATACCCTAATAATCATGATACAGATTGAAGTTTGCTGTTCAAATTTCCCACCAGATGATCGTTATCGTCTTGTCCACGTTCCTTTCAATCGGATACATTATGCAATATAATTATTATTCCTTTTCTAGATATGGCAACACATCCTGTTTATGAAGATTATTTTGAAACACGTGTGAATTTTATTCCAACCAATTTTGTCTTTACTGAGAAAGGAATTAGAGATATGTGTGTAGTATTCGAATACGCAGGTTCTTACCCAAGGGTAATTCGAGAAAACTGTACCATGGAACATTGCTTCATTTGTGGTCACCGAGGATAAAAGAACTAACATTTTTGTGATATATATATATATATATATATATATATAATTATAGATCTTACTTTTTATTGTAATAAGTAGAATGAAAATTCCTCACATAAAAAAAAATCAATATGTAGAACTTTCACAATTTGTTAATAAACAGATTCATAGAAATAATAATTTTGTTTTGTTGTCTTTAGTTTTGTAATAACTTGTCTGTCCGCATTTAACACCACTGTACAGTATTTTATATGAACTTTATGAGTATTAGTGCTGTGCCGTTTGCCATTCCAAAGCCTAAAAAATAATATTTTTTTACCACAATCCTAACTTTACCGAAAGTTCATTAGCTATCCCAACTTTTATTAGCTGTTATGTACCACTTACGCAACATGTCCTCCACTTAAGCTATAACAGTACTGGATGGCAACCTCTCATTTTAGCTATCCCCTAGTAATAATAGCTGTCCACAACTTATAAAAGCTATTCTGATCTTTCTGTAGCTGTATTCACTTAATTATACAGTTTAATTCCCCCATTTGTATTACTTACCGCCAGCTTATAGTGACCAAATTAATTGTATTAATCTGACAAAAAAAAAATGCTAAGTAGAAAGGGTGGTGAGGAAATGCCTCACTTTGATAGCAGTTTTGGTTTTTAAAAATCTAGAAAGGGCGCTATTTGACTTTATTTGAGTTAACAAGTTAACAGGTTAGGTTAACGAAAGACGGCAGAAGGTTGATTGTGACTGTTATCTAAACTCGAATACCAACCAACCGAAAAAAAAAAGATCTCTCCACTTTTCGTCCGGACAACCAAAATAATGAATAATAAAAAACAAACAAAAAAGAAAACCCTGCTATCAATGAAAACGTCATTGGTAAAATTCTCAAAGCCGCTTCACTTTTTTAGTAAATTAACATATTACTGATAACATATGTGGAGCCGTACACCTGCTTAAGATTGACACAAATTTTAATTACAAAAAATTACAACAACTAGTTTCACCACTCGAGAGATGGCTTTTTCAAGTGA
>JAFIDM010006943.1:41485464-41499498 GCA_023159025.1 Thereuonema tuberculata | reverse complement strand
AGTTGTTGTAATTTTTTGTAATTAAAATTTGTGTCAATCTTAAGCAGGTGTACGGCTCCACATATGTTACCAAGTATCTCCAGTACACGTAAAAATTCTTCTATGATATAAAACATATTACTGAGTTTGAAAAACCTCGGAATACGATCTGATAATCTCCCAATTACAAATCATAAATCTCTAGATTTCCCTTGCCGTCCGAGACGACCTTTTTTATCCTCCGTTAGCAACAGATTGGAGGGACAGCTCCGATGTTGGCAACGTTGACTGGACAAACGACACTTTTTTTGGTAATTCGGGATTTTGTGACTTTGAAAGTCACGTGACCTTGAAAAATCAATTATTTCAATGGTAAAATAATTTTCTACTCATAAAATAATTTTTAAATTTGTCTTTTTAATTTTTTATTTTTTTATATTTATAGTCCGAAGAAAACCGCGACAGATCTTCGAAACCTGTAACTTATTTTATATTTTTTATTTTCTTATTAAAAACTGTTTCTAATGTTTTTGTGCAAACGGTCGCTTCATATTTATTATAGTTGCACCGTTAATACATTCATTATTGATGAATTATCCTTGAGATAAGACAACAAAAATACTTTAAAAACCATTTATGACCTTTATTTTTTGTGGTTTTTATTATTAAACAGTAAAAAAAAAAGTATTTCTGATTTTAATAAAATAGGATTTTATTGAAAGAGTTTCGGGAATCAAAAAAAAAAAAAAAAATGGGTTAAAGTTTAGAACGCGGTACCACCAATAGGCGTTTATGTAAGGATACATTGATCGCTGCCGTTTTACCATATCCCACGGAACGATACATCGTTAATTCCACGTGTTTGGGAATAGCATGTGCTATGTTTTTTAACACCAGACATATGTTCGAATTCTTTCTCTTAACACCACGTACAAATGGATGCCGAATGAATGGTCGTCAAAGATTGCTTGCGGCTTTATGTGATTTTATTATTTTTGGGAGACTGAGAGATGGATGTAAGAAAGATGTAATTGATTTCTGTATGGATGTTAGTTTAATTGCGAAACGGTATAAATGTCCCACATATGATGAGTGCTTGTCTTTGGTTAAAGGAAGGATGTCGTGGACTACTATAACTGGATGTGTCGTATGAAAGAGCGAGCGAAAAGGCATTATGCCAAACTTTTGTGTGTAAGATTTGAGGAGAGCAAGGTCAGTATGAGTGAGGTGTTAATGCTTATGTAATTGTGGGTGAAAGACACAACGAATGAGTGGATTAAGTATGAGATGAATAGGCCAAGTTCGATTGTTGTTGATTGGAAGAGTTTTTGACGTTTGAAGCATCCCTCGATTCAATCATCTCTATTGATCCACCACAAGCAGGCGACGGAAAAACATAAGGTAATTTTTAATTTTTTTCAACACATTAACAGGCAGCTGTTAATAGGCGAGGATTGTCGTGCACGGGAGCCGAACGCGAACCTTGGGAAACTAGACTCGAATGCATGTCGTTAGCCCAAGACCGCAGTTAGCCAGATGAGGGTTAGTTTTTCTAGTAAAAGATCGTGCGAAACCATTTTTCAAAAACCTTATCTGCAAAGTACATTCTCTTTTCAATAGTTAATATAAAAATTTTAAAATTCATAGTTAATTTAAAAATGTTTTAAATTCCTCTTCACACGAAAATCAATATTTTCGTATCTATTTTCCGTCATCTTAAAAGTAGTGCCAAGGCAATCTTGTCAAAACTCGGAAAAGAATAGGTCAACATGTTTAAAGAACAGGTCAACATCCAGGGAACCGTAATCTAAACTTTAAACAAAAAATGACTGCTTCAAAGATTTTTTTTCTTTACAGCAAATTCCATTACGAAAAATAATTTCGTAACCCAGACAGAGCAAGAGAACAATAAATTGAAAAGTAAGCAAAATTTTAATCAACAGAACAGTAATAACACAAATTGCAAATACTATAGGAATTTGTTATTATTGGAAATTCATAATCTTCAAGTTTGTTAATCTCACACTTTGTTAATTAAAGACGGGCTGATAAGAACTAAATAATAATATATGCAAAGAACGCATAAAAGCAACTAAATAATGATGCCACTCATTACAACGACCAAAACAGCCGTAGCAGAAGACATGGTAAGTCGTTGAAGAAGGAATCGGTAATTTATAAATTACGTCGAGGGTTAGTGTCCAACTTACACTTTAAATATGTTTTTTACGATTGCCTCAATATAATTATGCAAGAATAGTGTCTGAAAATGTAGGATACGTAGCTGTCTGTCTGTTACCTTACAATCATTCATTCTGTATTTCCTTATTCAAAATTTATGAAACTCACAAGATGTCTTAACTTACTGAAAAATTACAAATTTCGTTAGCATAAGAAATTGATTCCATCTGAGATTATTTAACTAATTTAATTTTTAGATTACTCTTCTATGTTATCTGTCTTTAAATTTATTTAAAACAAAAATTGGGAGCGTCAGACTACTATCTCAGCTAAATTTTATTCAATTTCGTGGTGATTACAGGAGCCTTACCTCAAGCACAAGGTATCACAAAAGGATAAACTGACTGATGCTTTAATCTTTTAACAAATTGGAGGACTGTAGAAAGAAAACTTTACATCTTTTTGTCACACACACTATCTAATTCCTTTATAGAAATGTAATGCATCAAAGTTTTATAGTTCCTTTGTTATTTAAATAAGCCTTGAGTATAATATTTCTGAAGTGAATTTGTTACATTCTAATTGGGATAAGTGCAATTTATAAATAATTCATAAGCATCAGAGGCATCTTTTCAAGTTCGTTAAAAACCTTCGAATTGCACTAATCTTTTTAATGTAAAAATGACTCTCGTAAACAACAGAACATTACTTGTTTGTTTAGCTCAAATACCCTTCGTGAACCTTCAACAAACATTGTTCGAAGAGTTGTTGACATAAAACTATTTATGAAACCTCGGTGGTTAGCTTCTTCTTTCGTAGTTTTGTTTTTTGAGATAACGCTTCTAAATATCTATCTTCAGTTTCTCCGAATATTTAAAGGTAATTAAGCCGAACATAATAATAATAAATAAGATTTGTAAAGAATAAAACTTATCATTTCTAGTGAAAGAAAAGAAGAACGAGACTTTTCAAAATGTGATAAATTCAAGATATGCTTTTATTTCTTAAAAAAAATTAAGTTAATTAATTACACAGATATGCGAATTTCAAGGTGTGATCAATACCTGAATCAATTTAAGAGAATATATATAAAGGTGGCAATCATAATGACCCCTCAAGAACTAAAGAACAAAAAATAAAAACAACATTGTCTTTGTTTAGATAAATATGGAGTATAGCCGTTCCGGTATGGCCGAGCGGTCTCGATGGCGGTCTGCCGTGTGACCTGTGTGTCGGAACCTGGGTTCGAATCCCGGTGTTGGCATGACTGTTTCTTTCTTCTTCTGTGTTTCATCCGTTTCTCCCTGGGACTTACTATCTCAGGGTTATCGTGGACTGGATGTGAGTCTCGTTCTCACTTGATTTTCACTAGCTCCGCCCTGACGTTGTCAGGTTGAATTAGTTCCGTGGTCCCTAGTTGGCCAAATTCGATAAAGGAAGAAAATGTGGAGTACACACACAGTATTTTGGGCGTCACAATGTCCACCTCATAAGAAAAACAAAAATAAGGACAACAAAACCCTCTAAAGAAAGATGAAAGAAAAATCACAAAAAAATAATCATATTAAAATTAAATGCCTTTTGGATTAAGCTGAGACCCTGAGACGGCCGTTTCAGCTTCTTGTGCTCTCGTCAGCCAGGGCTACTCAGCCAGTACAAAACCCAAAAACAAGGCTTATGAGGCGAAGAGTAAACTGATGGTGTAATCGCAATGATCCCTCAAAAACTAAATAACAAAAAATAAAAACAACAATTAAAATATGGAATACAAATACCTTGGCGTCACAATTTCCGTCTCAAATTTCGTACGCTATTTTGGATTTCTGTACTGGCTGACGAGAACACAAGAAGCTCGAAATGGCCGTCTCAGGGTCTCAGCTTAACCCAAAAGGCATTTAATTTTAATAGAATTTATATAATTATGCTGAACCAGATAATGCTGTTCATTTTTTAATATCACTTGTGGATTTTTGGCAAAAAATAAAATTGAATATTTATAGTTTCAGTTACATTCTATTAAAAAAAAATATTTTCCTAATTTTTTACTGCAAATTTTATGTAACCAAATAGAAATGGCGTAAATATTACTTCAACCGTTTTGTCGTTAAAATCAGTGTTGTGAAAAATTATTCTTCTTATCATATAAATGTGAATAATCTATATTACTAAAATCTTTTATTTCTCTGTCTCTCTGTGTGTGAGTCTGTCTGTCTGTCCGGCGCAGTTTTCTGAGAGAATGAAAAATAGAAATAATTTTGACAATGAAACATCCGCGACAGGAATCGAACCTGCAACCTTCGGTTCCGAAGTCAGACATCTTATCCATTAGGCCAAGGGAATTACAACTCTCTTCATATTGTTTTTTTGACTTATCCGTCAAAACTGAACTGACTTTGACTGAAAAGTAACAATTGTAATAAAAAAGAAAGTCAAAAAAAGAAAGAAGCAGTACTTCATTACGTAGAATACTGAGAAGTCACTATTTGTAACTTAAAAACCACTGAAAAGTATGAATTGGAAAAAAAAAGGAGAGTCAAGAAAGAAAGATGCAGTATTTCTATTAAGTAGAATACTGAAAAATCATTATTTGTAACTCAAAAACCATCATTATTTGTAACTCAAGAACCACTCAAAAGTATCAATTGGAAAAAAAAGAGAGTCAAGAAAAAAAGAAGCACTATTTCTATAAGATACATTACTGAAAAATCACTATTTGTAACTGAAAAAGCTAGAATCACATCAAAGTAAAAAAACTAATGATAAATATGCGGCTCATCAACCAAGATGAACGAGAGTGTCGATAACATCAATCGAATGATAAGTCTAAGAATACAAGGAGAGACTACAGAGCATAGAAGTGCGAATAAAATTGATACTTCTGATAATCCACCACACGAACATCTCTATCTGCCCGAGTATCTGAACGCATTGAATCTCAGCGGTATTCCTCAACATCAGCGGTTTGTTATTGAAGATTGGATCTCCAATAATATTGTTGCGAAACATCAATCCAATAATATTGTTGCGAAACATCAATCCCAAGTTTGCATACTGCAATGGAACTCAACTTAAATGCCGTTCATTCGATAATGATCTCATAGAAACCGAAATTATAACAGAACTCACAAAGGAGATTTTGTTTTCATCCATAGGATATCTATGGAACCAAGCGATAATCTATTTCCATTCACTTTCACAAGAAAACAATTTCCGATCAGATCTTCTTATGCTATGTTATCAATAAAGCTCAAGGACAAACTCTAAATAAAGTTGCCATATATTTGGAAAACGTTGTCTTCACTAACGTACAACTTTATGTCTTTGAGTCACAATTCAACAGAATTTGGTTATGTTCACTCTAAAGAATAGTCACAATCAGTTTGTCGCGAAGAATTTCGTATGCAAGCTATGATCTTCATTTATCATCTATATCAACCAACGTCCATCCTAACATCTCTTCTTCAAATATCTATATCGAACAATCTGATGGCCTAGATTAGTAGATAATTTTCACTATTTGTAACTCAAAAACCACTGAAAAGTATCAATTGGAATTGAATAAGAAAGAAAAGAAAAAAAAAGAATCATTATTTCTGTTAGCTATAATACTGAAAAATCACTATTTATTACTCAAACAATCACTATTTATAACTCAAAAACCACTGTAAAGTATCAATGGAAATAAAAAAAAGAGACTCAAGAAAGAACGAAGCACTATTTCTATTAAGTATACTGAATATTAAGAATACTGAAAACTCACTATTTGTAACTCAAATGCCACTGAAAAGTGTATCTATATTACTAAAATCTTTTATTTCTCTGCCTGTCTGGTGCAATTATTATAATTTACAAAAATAGAAATAATTTCTACAAGTTATCTACTGGAATCGAACATGCAACCTTCTGCTCCGAAGTTAGACGTCATAGGCATAAGACCACAAGGATTACATTCTAATCTCTATAAAAAATAAAAATATATCATAGATATATGATTCACACGCTGATTCTAAAAGCAGTCGTGGATTGAGAAAATATAGATATCAAAAATTAAAATTAAAAAAAAAAAAAAAACTTTAAAAAAGTTTTAGTTTTATTTTACTTGATGTAATTTGTGTGTGTTTTTTTTTTAATGAAGAACCAATTGTTTTCCGTTACATACGCGAGGCTTCCGGAGCGAAGCGACGGGTAGCCGACTAGTTAAATAATAAAAAGTCAATACGTGATAGGGATTTTCTGGCATTGATTTTGAACTTTTCGGAGAGTTATAATTAACCTAAATACATTAAAATGATCGCTGCAGTGAAATCATTGCACATAAAGTGTTTTATATATATATATATATATATATATATATATATATATATATATATATATATATAAATATATATAAAAATCAGTTCAGTTTAAAATAAAAAAATGAGTCTTTACTAAACAGAACAATTTTGCTGTATAAATAAATAAATAAATAAATAAATAAATAAATAAATTAACAAATAAATAAATAAATAAATAAATATTGCAAAAATTTACGTTTTAAGCTAAATAAACACAATGAATTCCAAAAGCTGGTCCATTTGGAGCGGCTTCGGTGGAAGCACGAAGGGTATGCATTATTAATGTCTTCGGTGGTGGCATTGGCCTCTAAGTGGTTCTTAATTGGTTCCACCCACACAGATCATCCGTGTAACACGGAAAGCCTTTCAATCTGCTTAATTCTTACCGGAAGAGAATCAAAAACCTCCTCGCGCGTCCCAATGGAGCTCAGATCTGATTTACGGATGGACATGTACTGTAACGCTTTAATATATGCAAATTGAAAGGATTTTGGAAGGATTGGAAAGAGTAAAGGATTAAAGACAAGTCTCCAAACTGATCCTGTTCTATTATCAAGGGACTTCCCACGAGAAGAAGGCATCAAATTCATAGAACGGATTAGACTAAATCCCCCACTTAAATACATGGTGCTGAATAATTAAACTCTTGTCCCATTAATCTGCTGGAAGCAATTCCAAGGCTTTAATTAGAAGTAGGTGATTTTTTTTTCGTAAAGTCAACGAAAGAAATAGAGACTAATTTATTAGAACTCATTGACTTCCTTTTATATAGAATTTATTGATCAGTATTTTATTTGTGCCTTTAATTGTAATCTCTAGTTTCTATATCAAAATGGAATGAAATCTTACGTTCAAGACAAATTTTTATTTTTACTCTAGCATTAACAACATGGAACCATATATTATGGATAACCGTTGATCGCAAGCTTTTAAATAGAAATTTATTACAGAGCCCTTATATACAAAATTTTATATTATACCTTTGATAATTCCTGTATGACCAAAGACGTTTATTTTAATTTACTTAGAGGTCGGTAGATAAATCTGTTGAAGAATGCAACGAAAAATAGCTTTAGGAGAATCTAATTTAGTTGATTGTAAATAACTGAATGAAATTCTTTGAATTTAATAATGGCCTGTAGTATGTAGCGTAGTGGTAGGGCAATTGCTGCAGCAAATTATAAAGATTACGTTACTGTAATTATTATGTAGATCACAAATTACACAGGTTCTTTCAGAATTAATAGTACTATTTGAAAAGAATGTTGTTTGGGAATTGTACAGTGTGTAGTAAAATAAGAGGCACAGATGGACAGAGGAAGTTTTAAAGTTTTCTTTGTTACCTTACAGAGTTCAATTCGTCCGCCTTGGTCACTTACCGATAGTTATTATAAACAGCATTGATGTTGCACTGATGTGGCTATCGACTATTGATTGGACGTTTGCCGAATGACCAAAGGCGAATATATTGAACATATATAGGTAAGGTAACAATCAAAACTTGAATAAATAATCAATTATTTCGGCACTAATTTAAAAATTATTAATCCCAATGAAATGATGTACGTTTCGAACTTCGACAATTTAGGTTTCTTTGTCAAATTGCTAAAAAAATCCACCCTACCTTAAAACGTTAAACGCGTCCTCCCTTTAAGAGAGCCATCAGTTGAATGAGAAAGACTAGTGCTTGGAATCTTGGGAATGTAAGGATGATGTGTAACCACCTAAAATTGTTTTAATTAAAATTGTTTTAATTAAAACTTGAATACTTGTGCTCTGCACCATTTTCAAACAGCACCCATTTCAAATAATACCATTATTTCTATAAAACACTATATACAGGGTGTTTCTGAACTTATGTTACAGACGTAACATTAGATAAAGGATACGAAAACAAGTAGTTTTCTGTATTAAGTAACGTGTGTCCTACCTTGCACAGATACGGCCACTGTTGTGACCTCCACAATCGTCGGGTTTAATCCAATTGACTTCTGTTGGGGTCATGTAAAGAGTCAATGAACTGCGTCAACGAATTGTCCAAGCCTACAACACCAACCGTACTTTACCCGGCAGATTTGAACCATGGTGCCACAATTGGGTAGAGCAAGAGTGCGTCACTTTTAAAACCTTCTCTAAATGCACAACACTCCAAATAGGCAGGTGACAATGGCCCTTCCATGAATGATTGTCTACCAGCCACAATACTAAAACGACTGTAGCGCTGTATCGGTGCAAGACCTGACACACATTACTTAATGAAAACTGTTTCTTTTCGTATCCTCTATCTACCATATTCTTCTTTAATATAAGTTCAGAAATACCCTCTACAGTTTCCGATATTTTCTAGATTTTAAACCATTACTGCACCTGACATCACTACTATCCGACAACAGAAATTTATTACGCTTCTGATTATTTCTCTGCCGTGGTCGAATAAACTAATAATAATAATTGCTCTTGATTTCGTTTCATTTTGGTGGATTTTATTCATTTTTATAACTTGGTAGCTACTACACGACATTGAAATTGGTTAACGTTTCTAACTCTTTTTATATTCATTCTGCAGAATAAAAAAGCAGATAGAACAAAACGAACTTAAAGTAGAAATAAGTCTACTCCGTCTGTCCGCCTATGATTCCTCAAAACTGTGTCGATCTGGAAACTAATATTTTTGAGAGAGATACACCTTGTTATATATTGTGGTATTCTTTTTAACAAGGTATCATAGGAAGTTGCGGTATCTCAACATATGCTGAGGTTACAGCACTAGAATTGCGATAACTTCAAAGATGACTTAGCTTAGAAAATGGAAATTGCCACGATAAATAAATTTTATGAACCATAATCTCGTTGATTTTGATAAAAATTGGAGCCGAAAAATAAAATCTTGTCGAGCTCCTTTGAATAATAAACAGAAATTACATCGAACTGCTTAATTTCTAGTTTTTGGAACAATTGTTTTTGATCTTTCGGATAGTCTTAAGTTTAGACCAACAAGCAAACTTAGCAGGAACAAAAAAAAAGCCACTTATTATTTCTTTTACATAAAAAGTAAGAGTTATTCAGGAAATGAATATTCTTTAATTAAATATAGATAACCATTACATCACCTGCCATTTCACAATAAGATCTTGTAGCCTGAAAACTTTGTGTACCCCTTTTTTGAAAAAGAATATTCTTTTCCGATCCTAGAAAGAATTATCACAGTTATAAATTAAAGGATTAATTTACAAAACAGTAAATAATAAACCTTCATATGGAAATCTTTTGTTTTTCTCAGGTTTATGATGAATTTATCGGGTCTTTTTTTTTCCTGTTATTTTTTTTTTTTTCAACCAGAGCCATTTTGGCGGATATAATAGATTTCTGTTGTAGGATATTGAATGGCCTGAATTGTAGAATTAAAATCACTGCAACTAATAAATAAACTTTCGCCAATAATTTTTGACCAATTTGGCAAAAATAAAATAGTATTCCATAAAAAAGAAAGAAATTCATTTTCTTAAAAACACTTCAAGAGCACAGAATCTTTTATTTTTTTCAATCCTTCGTTAGCTCTTCTTTGCGTTGTAATACATTTACTGAGGACATTGTGACGAATTTATTCAGGCTTTCGGTGATAAAACATTTCGCGAAAAGAAATTTAATTAATGGAAGCAGACAATGGATGGAATTTACTAAAAAAAAAAGAAACTCTTGCCATTTAATAATCAAATTCGGAAAAAAAAACCAAAGAAATAATTTAAAAATTTTATCAGCGGATTTCAACGGAAAAAAACAAAAACAAACCTGAACATTGTTATTCTCCTCCCAGCGAAAGAACGACCGTGGACACCAGATGGCGCAATAGTAGAATTTGAATTGATTGTATATGTCAGTGTATATGGCGGGAAAGTTATGGCTTCTGATAGGTTTGCCTCGCTTAGAGTCGCCATTGTGAATAGTTTCTCTCGACGAACTTCAGTCCTAGAATGATTAAGAGATCATGGGTGTAGTTCAAGGTCAGAGTCATTCTTTCGCTGGGCGGGGAATAATTATGAATTTGAAATTTATTGCACACAACCCTAAAAGAAAATCTTCATTGCTAATTAAATTTAATGTGAATTCGAATTAAATGTATAAATTTTGTTGTTTATTTGTATGATTATGTCTATATCTATCTGTCTTTATATTAAAATATCCCAGTTCATACCCTTTGAGTCGCGGGAGCTCAGGCTTTCATCGTTTCTTGACTTATTTGTAATCGGGTGGTCAACCCGACGCCCCCCTGGCCTTTAACACCGGGAAATAATTCTGCTACCCATTTAATAGAGGGCTAGGTTGACCTAGGACCCATCTGGAAGAGAATTTATCGTGACTTATCACTTGGTTACCGGTCCCAAACATATATATATATATATATATATATATGTATATAGTAATTTTCAACATTAAATCCGGGATATTTAGGTCTACCGAGATTTTGGATAATGAAGGCCAGATAAAAAAACAAACAAAGACTAAATTATTACTGTTCGATTTCGTTTACGAGAGCCTTCAGCGCTTTTGCGCATGCGTCAGATCTCCTGCGATTTCTTCCAAATAGGGGCGAGGAAGATGGGATGTTTACTTTTTATAGTATTAGTTTACTAGAAGCTGGGTTCTATTTGCGCTTTTTGTAGAAAGAATTATGGAAAGAATAAATACTATTGCAAAAATAACTGGTACTAAAAGAAAAACAGGTCTTATGAAAGTGCCCATCTTAGCGTATCACCCCTTTGCTGGGTAGAATCGTCTGTGTTGTCGTGGTTCTCGCTTTTCGAAACGGACAGTAGCACATTTAAACTTTATTTCTGTCTCTTCCAAAATGCCAACAATTTATGTCTGAAATTAGTTAGTTAATCAAATCGACGACAGGAGGTAGTGGACGCAAGGACAAATGAACAACGAGAGACAAGATTAGAAGAAAAGGCATGAAAGACAGAAATACAAAAACTGAAATAAATCGCCCGCTTTGATAGGGATTATACAGTAATGAATGAATCCATAAATGAACACTGGAGAGAAGATTAAGAAGAAACAAGTTTTTCTAAAAATAAATAAGTAAATAAATAAATAAATGAATAAATAAATTTTTTTCACTCAAAATGAAAATTTGAGTCAATTTGTTGCAGATCAGTGAGTAAAACGAATAAGAATCCGACATCTAAATTTAGGAATTACGCTTTTAAAGTAAGAAAATAGCAAAGACAAAAGATATGAGAACTTCTTCTTTAAATCGTTTTGCTTGATGTACTTTTCTTTTAATGAAGGATCATTATTATTAATGGACTAAAAACCAATGACATTACTTGCTTTTCACAGATTTATTATCTTTCTTACAGATTTAATAAAGGTAGAATTTGAGCATCCCTTCATTTGTGGAAAGAAAATTACGGGGAGCACAAAATTGAAAATTAAGGGGAGACGTCCAAGTGAAGAAGCAGGGTGATGGTATTTTGAAAGTAGCAGTAACTTCCTTTAATTACAAGAAAGGAAAAGTGTTTTCATTGAAATGCTAATGATGTTGATGGCAAAGGTTATGCTGCATGTAGGAAATTCATTCTGTCATCCTTTTCACATTAAAGAGACCTACAATTTATGCATTATTCATAAGCAGTAAAGACTTGTTTTGCAAACTATTAAAAGTTGCAAAATGAAAACTGACTGAAACAGCCTGTACTAATGAGAGAGGCTCCTTGGAAATGACAGTGTATCGTTTGGAACCTTTTTTACCCCGGCCTCCTCCATCTGTAAAACTTATTACGGTTCGTGCTTTAGGTTTCTACAGCAATACCAGCATCAAGTGAATGTATCCATTAAATCGTCGAAATAACAAACTGAGATTTCAACTGATATGTTTACGTACATGAGTAATTTATAAGTAAATATACTTACACATTCAGTAAAGAAGTAGATTGAATTTAATGAAATAACATTAATTAATATACATTTAAACAGAAGCTCATTTTAGTGACTGAAGCTATGAAATATTTGTGAGTTTAGTGTAGTTCAAAAAACATAATCGTTCCGATAATTATTATCAAAACCAATGAAAAAAGATTAGGAAGTTTATTCTTGAATACGCCTGCATCTGAAACAATATAGCTACAGTATTTTTAAAGGGTCAAGAAGTTTTAAACATTTCTTAATTATGATTAAAAATACCATTTAAATTCTCCTAGACCAGTGGTTTCAAACTTTCCGGCATCATCTTCTGAAATTTTTGAAAGCTTTCCCATACATTTAAAAAAAAAAGGAAGAATATAATGAAAATAGCATTTGGATAATAATATCTCATTTATATAATTTTTGACTAACGATTTATGGTTTTATTGCACCTTCGGAGGGATAAAATTAAATTCTTTAGCTCATCTATTTGTGATAAATTATAGTTTAGTCGCTGGATGCCGTTACTAAAATTACAACAATGGCATCTTTGTAAGTAGATGATCCGCTATCAATTGTTGAATAAATATATATTTAATTATCGGTTGCAGAGTGCATTAGAATACAGAACATGGCAACCCCAATTGTCGGCAGCCGTGGTGACTGACTTGGTGCATACTGTTATCTCAAGATCGCAGTTAGCCAGATGAGGATTAATTTTTCTAGTAAAAGATCGCGCTAAACCATTTTGAAATAAGCATTCCCCTTTTTACTAGTTAATTGTTCGTTATTTTTTTTTATTATCCGCCATCTTCAAAATAATTCCATGGCCGCCGGCTATTGGACGGTCATTGGTGGTATCATGTTCTGACGTTTAATTTTTTTTTAAATAATTGACTATTAAAGAAGAGCATATAAGAATATCGACACTCATTTATTCATTAATGTAGATTCATTTAAAACTTCTGATGCGTTCTTTGTAAGCATATTCATAAATCATTCGTAGAAATCATTTGTAAGTTGAAGTTCTCAGATCAAAGTTCACAGTTCACTTATCAGTTCAATATAAATATATCACCTTATTATATTTCAGTTATTTTTTCTCTGGCGTGTAATCCATGTATATCACTATTAATTGATAGATTCTTTAATTGAATATATTTATCTCTTAACTTGAATTTTCATTGAATTCTATTTGCCTTCACTTTCTCATTAATGCACTATTATTTCTTATTTACAATTATGTGTAAATATTTGTCTCTCTATTATGTTTATTATTCACTTCATTATCTTTGAATTAATTACGTTAACTTTCTATTAAAATATTTATACTTTGTTATGTCGATTCATTCCAATATGGCGGATTGATGTTCTTCTGTTTTCAATTAAAATCGATTTACATAGATGATGTAAATTTTATTTGCATTAATCCTGATACATACATATCACTTGCGGATTAATATTTCCGCAGTCTTGGTAACTATTCTTAGGATATTTGTTTAAGGATTTAAAGCATACGAAGATATGTTTTCATATGGTTTAAATCCTTCATCTACTTTGGATGTATCTACTAGAATAAAGAATGATATAAGGGGCATTCAAAAAGAAACGAGCTGGAGGCCTAGGAACAGAA
>JAFIDM010006943.1:41457545-41485064 GCA_023159025.1 Thereuonema tuberculata | reverse complement strand
TTCTGTTCCTAGGCCTCCAGCTCGTTTCTTTTTGAATGCCCCTTATACATTAGTTTACTCCTTATCCATTCTCATTTTGATAATTCCTATTGTACTTACTGTTATTTGATTTCGAATCTATTGACGTATCTGTACGTATCTAAACATATCTATTGACTTAACTATACGTCAATCAATTCATGAAGTCCATCCTGAATTCCGAATTTACTTTGAATCGCCATATCACGGAAGCACATCTTTTAGACGATAACTTTAAAACTATTGTGTTTTCTTTATTAACAACACATTACACTTACATCATACTTTATTATTTTAGTTCTTTTTCTATTCAGCTCTTGTTAACTTCTTTGATTTAAATTATTTATGTTATCATCGTACTTTATTTCATCTGAATACAATAATATCTACCCCACATTAATAATTTAAATAGTAAGGGACAGGCATTTTACTTTCGTTTACATTCTTCCTTTGTCTTATTTTTAAGAGATAGTAAGGGATACGTTATCTTCGAATATTATCCGGCTTAAAGGTTTAGTAAATACGTCTGCTCTATTCTATATATGTATTGCTACCATGTTATGACAATGTATGATTGTAGGCTCTGTGATAAATTCTGACATGTCCAGTTCTTGTAATATATTGTTTATGGACTGTACTTGGTTACATGCAGTGCTCAAAGCTATATATATTGTGCGACTATTTCTTGCTTGTTTGGTTTTCAAACTAACAGCACCTTTCGCTAGAATACTCATAAAACCCCTAGTTGATTTTCCTTCTTGTGGAATCATCTATCCAGCTAATTATATTGTTGTTCTTGTTAACTTTCTTTGATTGAAATTGTTAATGTTATCACCATATTAATTACATCGTATCAGAACAAAGAGAATACTGCTGTAGGGTTTCAATTTTGAGGACTTGGGGAGAGGGCAAGGATCGAGACATAAGTATTCATGCTCTTTGAAAGTACACCATAAATAAGCAGTGCACTAAGTTTCATAGAAATCTGTTCAGCCGTTTAGGAGTGATGAACATGCACACAAACAAAACACAGAAGCCAATAAACAAACTTGAAAAATATTCAAGTGTGACATCGCATCTCAGGCAATGCTATTATTTAACATTAAAAATCATATTTAAAAATGATGTTAGGACCGATTCTTAGAAATTTAGAAGCCAGTTCTAAAGAGCCAGAATAACTATTAAGCTAACACTGCCACATAATACTCGACATTCAATATTCATGCATACTGGAATTCATCATACAAAAGTTTGTTCATGTTCAATTTGTATAGTAAATATATGTAAAATACAGTACTGTATACTAGTACACAGTAGACTAGTTCTACGATTGCATATAATGTAATGTATTTTCACTACTAAAGCGTTTATGGAAGGATAATAGGACTGAATAAGAAATGAAAACAGCCATATTAACAGTTAAACTGATCAACAAACAGATCTTGACCATTTTATGCTTGTTTTATCAATGCTAGTTTTTTTAAACTATACAGGCTAAATTTTGATGTTGTTTTTTTTTAACTACTGAATTCATATAGAAAATTAATATTGTGTTAGCTAATATTTTATTACTAACACTTTAAGTTTGAATTTTTGCTTTTCGATGTTCTTAGGTGAATGGATAAGTGCTTGATTTATTTGAATAGTTTGTCCACTTTCATTGAACTGTTGAATATTAGATGGTAGCTGCTAATAAGGTGAAAAAAAAAGACCACTTTTGAATTGTATTTCTGTATCAACAATAAAAAAACAAACAAAGAAGCAAAAGAACTTAATTATTGTGTATTTGTAATTTTTTAATTTTTTTCATAATCAAAAGTTCTCAAACTTGTTGCCAAACTGAGGGTCGTGAAGACGTCAAAAATTTTTTAGGGTTAGATAGTGTTAAGTATTCTAGTAGCTTTCTATTTTTTATTTTTACTACGGTATAAGGCACAAATTCCTGTGTAATTTAAAAGAAACATGAAAAATTCGAATCAGTATTTAAAAGGTTTTATTGTTTCAAGAAAATAATGGAAACATTACGATTTGTAACACAATTGTCCAGTTTCAAGTCTTATTTCATTTCTTATTTCATGACCCCAACATCGCTATTCTCCATTTTCAAGTCACCGATAAACAGCATTCTACTTTACATTTGTTGTTTTCTTCTTAATTTTGAAAATTAAACAATAATACTCAACCATTAGCTCATGAGTTCAGAGAACTGTCGAGAGTGTGCTGTAACTGTGGGAGTTTATTTGCTTGCAAAATCCATATCCATTTTTTTGCCTTTGCTTCATGCTTGGCATTTCACTTGAAATGACCTCAGTATTTTAATTACATTCTGCTCATTCCATAATAATTGCTTCACAGAGTGCTATTTTTTGTGAGTTGTTGATTTCTCGGAATCGCCAGTCGTGAAAACAGCTTCTTTGAAGTATCAAGAATTAAGTTACAGATTACTAAGTACAAATAATAATACATTTGCTTTTTACACAGGAAAGTACATTCTGTATTTCACATAGCCAACGTTCAACGTAAGCATCTTTTTTAATTGAAAGAGATTAATTAAGAGAGAAACAAAGACTAATCATCATTTATGTAATGTGCCAAAATGAATTGATTGATTATTAGTGTATTGAATTCTCTAACAAGTTGATTGAACCACCACACATAATTACTTTAAAAGAAAACTATATTTATAATAAAAGATTACACAACCGGTTTCTAACAGTTCACATTACTAACGTCTTTGGAAAGCTGGGGACTCTTATAATGTTAACTTTCCCTATAAACTCTATAAATTCTATAAACTAAGCAGCTGCGAAACAGTTTCAACTTTTTGAAATCCCCAATCTAGTCCAATTAATCCTTATTGGCTATTTATAGCTGTCCAGTGCTTTCTCAGATAAACTCTTTGAATTTAAAAGATTTCAGATTATGGTTTTCAGGTTATGGTTTGGAATAACACTAGACAAGTTCAGAAATAATCGTTGCAGTCGGAGGCTGTTACTTGTCATAGGCTGTTTTTCTCAAGGCTAAAGCGCATTGCACATGGATCCGAAAATCGGACGGCGGATCTAAAAATCGGACAAACCCTTAAGTGAACATTCACTTTATTTTAATTTTATTTTTATTTCTTTTATTTCTCCGAAATGAATACTCGTCTTAACCTTTGATTTTAAGAAGAAAAGTACAAAGACATAGAAGCCGTTGTTTGAAATTTAGTGAATTCTCTGAAATGAATGTTCGTCTTAAGGAAACCCTTCAGTGAAATTAGAATTCGTCCGATTTTTAGATCCACCGTCCGATTTTCGGATCCATGTGCATTGCGCTTTAGTTTATGTTTCTCAGTTCAGGAATTGAAATTGAAAAAAAAAACAAAAACTTACATATCTGCTTGTTTATTAAAAGCTTTAAATTATTTAAACAAAAGCATTTTAATAATGGCCAGCTAAGTATTTTATTTTTTTGTCGAATATCCGCCAGAGAACACGGCTCAATTTATCTAATTTATATAGAAATGTGCAAGCTTTATACTAATATTGAACTTGTAATTGAATAGGCATTCTCGAAATACACTCAAGAAGAAAAATTTCAATCACAGATATAATTTTATTGTACCTTTGTTTTTTATTACACAGAACTTTGATATAAAAATTACATAAAAGGCCAGTTTGTGTTATTGCTGATGATTCTTCTACCCAGTCTTATTGCGTTGCTGGTTCTACGTAATTCCCTCGTCTGTTTCCCAATTTGCATTGATGGTTGCTGTAAGCTTTATTAAGTCAAAGATTAATGGGGTAATAATTAGCTCTAATAGAAGTCATTAAACATGACATAAATAACCTCTTTGCAAATATAATTAATGTATGGTGAACCTCAATCGTACGGTCTCTGGAGAATGTTAATTGAATTAACAACTAATGGGGGACATGAGATAAAATTACAGACAACGAAATGAAGCCGCTTTGACTTATTTGGCAAAGGAAATTTGGTTATTATTGAAAGTATAACTAAACTGCAGTTATCTAAACTAAATTCTATGTCTTAATAAAACAACAGTCAATCTCGAGGTAGAGTAATAACAAAATTGAATTTATTAACTGTAATATTTGAAATTAAGAACAAAACAACTGCAATTCATCATTGTACACTTAAATTTCTTTGTAATTGATGGAGTGACTTTCAATTCCTCATGTTGCTAACAATGAGTTCCTACATTCTTACCTTGATGCGTAGAAATACATAAACATATTTCCTGAAACATTACCTAAATAGCATATCTTATTACTGATGTATTAAATGCTGAGTTTCATTTTATTTTTTCAATTATATAAATGCATTGTAAATTTATTTAGCCGGCAGAGAGGAATTAATAAGCGACTGATTGCAGAAAAGCTTTAAAAACTACTAAGCGAAGATTGCACTTCGGGAGTCACCATTCCTCTCAATGCACTTGGCCCATCTTTTTGGCAAGGTTTGTATCCAGCCAAACAAAAAAAAAAATCTTTTGAGCGCGTGCACAGCCAGTCATGCACTGCCTTTTTGACCTACTCGTCACTTGTAAATTTGCATCCACCGAGTTCCTCCTTCATACCTCCAAAAATACGGTAATCGGAGGGTGCCAAGTCAGGGGAATAGGGGGATGGGGGAAGACACTATGCGGAGTGATTTGATGGTTGACACCGTTTGATGGGCCGTGTGTGGTCTGCCGTTATCGTGCTGAAGGAGAACAACAGTTGAAAGGATTCCATGGCGTTTCTTTCGGATCCCAAGTTTCAGCACGTCAGTCAGGAGTGCTCTGTTCCCGGTACCCTCAGTCACCAAAAACAGTACCACAGCACGCTGCTCCTGTCTGGTGCACTGCTCTAAGAGCGCCGCCATATTCAAAGTGCCACTAATGCCATCCATCGTAACTAAGAGAATAAATGTCTTGATTAATATCATCTTTAATAAAAGAAAAACATCCATCGTTTGAACTATTATCTTGAGTTTGCATAATCAAGTATCTGCTATATACATATTTAAGATTTAGAGGCGAGTTTGTGAACATCACCGGCATTTTTCAGAATCACCAAAACACCTCTGCACATACTGATCCACTGGTGCTCGGAATTTCGTTTTCAATGTGTCACGGTCACCATAACACTTAAACAGCACAAAAATATTAAGAGAAACCAAACTATAAAAAAATTAAAAAACGAGCTTTTCATGATATAAAAATTTATGCTGATTGAAATAGTAATGTTAGTTGCGTTAAGTTATCAGTGTTTTGAAATAGTTAAGTAACGAAAAAAAAAATCATTTTCGAACAACTTATTCCGAATATTTTTAAGAGCGCGTTCTCCACATTTTGTTAACCACTGTATTAAACTTAGTCTATTCTATTCTTATCTCACCTTTTATAATTTCGAATAACAGAATAAGATTTCAAATTTTTAAAATGGAAACATATGAACTTTGTAATGTAGTGGATACAACTATTTTTTAAAATCTTCTTAAAACGTTTTTGTTAATCTCAAATTAAGACTTTAATTAGTTCTTTTAATACTTAAACTTCCTTAAGTTTCTAACGAGTTTTACTTTGTTAAAAAAGAAAGTTTAGCAAAGCTTAATTCTTAAGTACATTTTTTTCTTCTTCTAAAGATGTATGTTGGTGTAAAAAGTCAGACAGAACTGGGAAGTGAAATTTACAGAAACTGCATTTCACAGAGGAGCAGTTCATCTAAGTCAAGTGGGGTCGTATATTTAAGGAAGAAGATCATCTAGCTTAACACGAAGGAAAAAGCAATTTCTTAGATAAGAAAACGATCAGAGATAGCGAAATATGAGCTCCAAATGGATAAATAAATAACCATTTATAAATAAATGACAATTTTAAAATAAAAATTGCCCAATGAACTAACCTCGAATATGAAACTTATTTTCTCATTTATTTATAGAGAATTCCAATAGATTTAGGAAGAATAAATAAGATTATTTTATTACAAAAATGAATAAAAGCTTTTTAAAGTGTGATTAAAATAAGTTAATTGAAAATCCTTTTTTTTATTTAAATTTCATCAGAAATTCCAATAAATGCCTTCATTACTTATTTTTGATTTCATACATTATTTTTTAGATTTGTAAGAATATTTATTTCATTCGTTATAATTATCTTTCATTATTTAGCTATCAATTATAAGTTGGATAGTATTTCATGTGCGTCTGGTAATTTACAAAATTTGTCAACAGATGGCACTGAGTGTACTGAGTGTGTAATAATTTCTTAAATAGAACTTGTGTTTTGGAATGTTTGTAAGAACTTCGATTATACATTTCAAATTACAAAATCATTACTATGCAAATTTTATATGGATAATCAGTAGCTTATGGAGCTAATTATGAAACTATGGTTTTTGAAATTTAACCTTTTAAATTCATTCTTACTTATTTTGAAAGACAGTATCATCATCTATAGTTAATATTTTGTGTCAATGACAACATTTGGAACAAAAATGCCTTCATCCCAGGAGTTTTACTTAAAGTACATTACGTCCTGTTTTATATTTTTGGTTTTTATTGCTGAAAAAGAAAATTTGACAAAAAACAAAAACAAAAAACCAACAAGGCAAATGTTAAAAACTGTATCAAAGAAAAAATTATAAAAGGATAAATAATCTGTTACAGTTCAAACAGTTAAACGATATTACAGATCTTTCTGTAGTTTTACAATAAGAAAAACGTATATTGCAACTGTTATAATAATAATAATAATAATAATTTTATTACACTTGATATGGGAATAAATCCCTTTATAAGTTGATTCCATTACCTTTTTACATATACAATATTAGTATTACATTTTCAATATAATTGTTTATTTAATAGTTATAAAAACGGAGAAGAAAAAAGATTAATAACTATTAATAAAAATAACAATAAATAATACTTACAATAATTTTATTCTATTACATGTTCTGTCTTTTCAATTTTCTCAAGAAACATTTTAATCTATTTACATAAACTATTCCAGTCTTCTAAACTATTTTTTTTATATTGCAAATTCTGTTAGTAAATATTCTCGCAACACATGACAGATATATTTTAGATATATGTATTAGACACCTGCTCATGCAGTTATTGATGAAATTAATTGGTTATAATTTTTTTCTGGCTTAGAACATTAGTAGACCCTGAATTCAAAATATGTATTTTTATCTAATTCATTTAAAAAGGCTGAATTCAACAGTTCTAAAGGCTTGGAACTTACTGTTGACATGATAAAAATCATTCGAATGATTTGTTTTTTATTTGTCTGATTTTCTTTTACCATTTAATTTCTTTTTTGTTTTTTGTTTTGGAGTCACAAAATACATTTAAAGTTCAAGCTAAGGTATTTCAAACAAATTATTGTTAAATGTTTTCTGTATCTAATATTATGCATTGGGAAATCACTGTCTTTTTTATTAATAAAAAATAAAATAAAATACGATATACTGATATCGGGCGAACAAGATGGCCCCACAATTTGAAGGCGTTTTAAATTTTATTTTGCTGCGCTTAAGATATTTTATTTTTGAGGGTAAGAGATAGATTTTTTTTCTAAAAATAAGATATAATTAATGTACCTTCTTTCGAATCAATTGAGAAAAAAATAGACAGTTTTCATTTCAGAAGACTTGACGTATTTTGAGTGTTTTTGGACAGCTTCTTACCTATTATATTACATTATTATTCGTATTAAATATAAATATAATCAATAAATGATTATCAGAGAATATCAGGCTTATTTATTTAAAATTCCTAAAACTGAGAAAATGCTGCACATTTTCTAACCTTTATTTGTAGCAGAAGGAAAATTATTTATGTAACCACAATGCTTCTTAGTTTTCGCTTAATAGCGAAGCTGTCTCTATTATTTAGATTAGATCTGCTTATTTAGTGTTAGATCAATGAGTTCAATTATAGGGAAACTGCTTTTATAGGGGGAATGCCGTTACCATAAACGATTGACCAGATGGAATTCGACTGGACAGTTAATTCACTTGGTCTCGAAACAAATTAATTGTGGGCAGGTTAAGCTGGCATTTATGATGTTAAATGGGCCATTTTGACGGAACGCCTGGGGTATTCGACGCCAATTCAGTGCACCTGATGAGTGCCTCATTTGTATCAGCAAATTAAATTCTTTCTTCCTTCATTAAAAGACATAAATTCTTATGAATTCTCTCAACAGGAAATTGTCTCTGGAAGAAATTTGCAGGCACTGAAAGTTACTTATAGTTTTTATTTTAAATATTATGTTGATTTATTTGTTAGTATAATAATATAATATTTGAGATTTCTGTTCAACATATGTAGAATAATAAAATGAGAAAAATGTATATTAGAGGAAGGTGACCATATTTCGGATGGTGCCTTAATTTCGGATAGCGTGATAAATCGCATACTGGTCAGCAGATTGCATTAGTGTCTACCATGAGCGGAAGCTCTGGCCACCATATGTAATCTGTCTTGTCGTCGTGAGCCTTTGATCTGCATGTACGCAACAATAAATAATTTAAAAATATTCCAAAAAGTGACTTTTTGAAGATGTCAACTTCGAACACAGCTGGAACGCAAGTGGTAAGTTCTAATAATTTGTTTTAAAGTGTATAATGAAGTTCGTAAAATGTAGTTTAAGTGACAAGTCGCATCGTTGTGTATGATTTTAAGGTTAGTTTCAAATGTTGATTCAAAAATATTTGTCGTAACGTCCTAATTTCGGATAGTCAATGGTGCAACATGAAAATAGGTTTTGTTTTGATTGGAATTTGTGTTTTTATTTGATTTGAAAAATCGGTTTAGCGTTTTTCAATTTTTTTAAGGTCAAGAAACGTTGACTGTGAGAACGCAGCGAAAAAACACTGGGTCTCCGTACAAAGTGGCCCTTGAAGAATCCTTTTGATAATTTTATTTTTGCCCTCTCCTATTTTTAATGTATAATGTGGTTAATTTAATTAGAATGTCATAAAGTCATTACTCAAATAAATAACTTACTGTATTTGCATTGTATGTTTCATTTAATTACATTATCATAATTATTAACCTGAAATTCTTAGGTATCCGAAATTAAGACCCCATTTGCTTCACAACAAAAACAGCAATGTTTTGCAAAAAAAATAATTACACTATCTATTTTTTTATAATGGATATTTATCAGTTCGTGATCTAAAATTATATTATTTATAGAAGAAAACAAAGTAAAATTCTTAACCAAAACTTCAATATTTTAAATTCTTTACATTAAAAACAAAATGGTATCCGAAATATGGTCACCTTCCTCTAATAGCGTGAGCTGAAAATCTGGTTTATGTCTACAAGCTCAGAAGTTTTCAAAATCTGATTTGACACATTACATGAAAAGCAGTTGTGCCTGCATAGAAATTAAAACGAAGAAGTTGTAACATTGCTCAAATTTCTACACATACAAATATCAAGCAGTATTATTATAAATTAATAGTGTTAATATTAGTATTAATAGCATAATAAATACAACTGCAAAAATAATTATGTAGCATATTAACAATTATTAGTATATTCTTTCTGAGATTATCATAACTTTAATCTTATTGATTGAGCAGGCGAAGTATTATTCTTCTTCTTGAATATTTTTCTTCTTTGTTTGTCCATTTGTCTGTTTGTATGTGCATCACGCTAAAAATGCTGGACGGATTTCCATAAAATTTGGTATATAATTTATTTATGATCCAACTTAAACATAGTAGGAATTACTTTGCGTTCCTCCTCTTCCATCCCTCAAAAATGACCCCCGAAATCACTCCCTAAAAATGACTGGACTAATTTCATTAAAATTTAATACAATTATTTATTAGATATAGATATAAAAACCATTTCCACACTCTTCCATTGGTATTTAAAAATACTTATTGAAAATACAGGCAAAGCAAATTTTCGGGAACATTCGCTTTCCCTTTCTCAAGCCATGAATGGGAATAGAATTAATTTACAAACAATCAACTGATGGTTTAGCCATCAACAAAATATAAAGACAGGATACATAAACAAACTTATTGTTTTTACTAATGCTGGGCGAACACGTACCAATATGCGGCAATATTGGTGGACAATATTGGTCATTATTGACATTGGCAGTTGGTATTGTGCGCGAACACACAGGTTTTCCTTTACGAGTATTGGCCTGGTTACGGCGTTGCTCACTAGGGAGAGCTAGAGAGAGCGTGTTTCCGTACAGAATTGCTATAGTATTAAAAGCCGTCCCTCTGTAGAAATCAATTAAGATTCTTTCATTATCAATTGACAAAATGTTGTTGTTTGAATTATCTGTTTTGGGCCGACCCATTTTGCTGATTTTAAGCCTTGTTTCTCAAACAAAATAGCCGGCGTGAGTGAGTGATTTTCCGATTTTCAAAGTCCCGCCTTCCTTCTACGTCACCATTGTCACGTGATTTCATCCGTTCATGTGATTCGCTCGCTCACCAGCAATATTTATCGCCAACTAAAATTGTTGCTTTTTTCCCGACAATCGCCAATGGGCAATATTGGGCAATATTGTTCATTTTTATTGCTGGAAACGGTTGGTACCAATAAAAAGGACCAATATTGTCCACCAATATTGCCGCATATTGGTACGTGTTCGCCCAGCATAACATAAAGCATGTCAGCTTTATAATAAAGGGATAAGAATTAGTTTACAAACAAATCATCAATATTGGTTTAGCCATTAAGAAATTGTAAAGATAATTGTTAGATACAAACTTTTTGTTATAATAGGATCTCTATTACTTAATAATCAAGATAATTTAATAATTCAATACATTAAATAAGTCAGTTTTTGTTATATTTATTTTAATAAAATCTTTGATCAAATAAACAGTAATAGGATCGACACTAGTACCCTCGTACCTATTAAAATTTTGTTCTTTTGTGTTTTTAATAACCCAGCTTTCTAGGATTTTCCTTAATTTTAAATCTGTTTCTTTAAACATAATTTTAACATTTGAATCCATAACGTGCCCTAATTTACAACAATGTTCTGCAACGTCGTAAATATCTGAATTTTTATTTTTCAACGCTCTTTCGTGTTCTGTGAGACTTTCGAGAAGGGTCCGTTTCGTTTCCCCAATGTAAAATTTGCCACAAGATCTACAATCTATTCTGTATATTAAACCCATTTGATATTTATTTTCAACTAAATTTATTTTCTTGCAAAGTAAGTTTTTAATTTTGTTTCTCTATCGGAAACCAATATTTATATTATATGATTTGCATAAGGATTTAAAAAAAAATACTATTTTCATTAAGATAAGGAACATAGGTTACGTTTTCATATTTTTTCAATTTCCTTGTTGTAAGGTGTCGTAAGATTTTATCTGGTCATTTATAAGTTTTTCAGAGTATTCATTTTTCTTTAAAATGGTCTTCATATTATTTATTTTTTCTTTAAAAGCAATTTCATCACTAGTATTTTTATTTAATCTCAGAATGTCATTTTCAATGATGTTCTTTTGTATATGATGTCTGTGCCGTAAATTAAAATTTAAAATATGTTCGCTTTGAAAGCTTTCTTTACAGTGTCCTTATTTTTAATCAATTTGAAATCAAGAAATTTTAATTCATTATTGACTTCAACTTCCTTCTTGAAACTCAAATCTTTGCTTCTTTATTTAATTTTTCAAAAAATATATCGAATTGTCTAATGAATTCACACCAAATAATTAAAATATCATCTACGTATCTGTAGTATACAAATTTTTGTTTTTTCTGATATTCTTTTAACAGGTTATTTTCAAAATAATTTAAATATAAATTGCAAAGTGTGCCAGAAATTGGAGAACCCATCGGGAAATCCTTTGTTTGCTTGAAAATTTGCCATTATGTTTAAAATATGTTTTTTTTTTCGATACAAATTCAGTGATTTCTTTAAAGAATTTTTCTTCTAAATTTAGATTAACTAAAATATCCTTATTGTTAAACACATGCTTATCTAATATCAATAGCATTTCATTATTTATTCTTCTTCTTCTTTCATCGACTTTGGCCAACTATGGACCATGGGCTAGCCCTACCTAACAACGTCAGAGTGAGGCTAGGAAATTCAAGAAGGAGGGACGAGATTTACATCCCGTCGAAAATAATCCTGAGATAATAAGTCCCAGGGAGAAACGGACGAAACACAGAAGAGGAAAGAAACAGCCAAGCCAACGCCGGGATTCGAACCCAGGTTCCGACATATTGGCCACACGGCAGACCGCCGTCTAGACCGCTCGGCCATGCCGGAACGGCTTATTATTTATTATTATTATTAAAATTATTATTTTCGTTGCAACTTAAAAGAAGAGCACGATTATTTTGGTCCCATCCTTAACTTCGTGAACACCCCCTCAAAATGGACCCTACAGCATGCTTAGTGCTTGATTAGCATATGCCTAGTTTATTTTTACAGAAGAGAAAAAAAATCCCCAAAAAACTTTGCATCGAAAGAATCACAGTTTGTTTACTGTGATTCAAGCCTACCACAACAAGGCCCAATAGTGTAATTCATCTCGCCTTCTTGTATCTCCCGAATCGGAACTCTTCTTAGATTAAGGCGGGGGGGAGGGGCATTATCAGTTCACTTGAGGATCAGATTTGTGGGATAGATAATCCCCATAAGATCCATCAAGCCCTCTGCTTTCATAAAGTGTAAGGTAGAGTTCAACAACTCTTTCTTAGCTGCAGGATTCGTCTGGAAAGCTTCAGCGGTTTATATTGACTTATGTCAATGATCTTGAGATCTGACCGAGAGAAAATAAGATCTTTATCAATGAGGCTCAAAGGCCTCAATATTTCATCCTGTTTTAAATTAATATTTAAATGCGATAATGATAGTAATTGTTCTATCATATTTAAAATCTCAATAGCCATTTGCATTGTTTAGTTAATTAAATACTGTTTTATAATTTAAAAAGGTTTAAATTAAAAAGAATGCCCCTGAATTTTTAATGAGATTTACTTATTATGGTTAAGCAAAATCACTTACATCCTGTGCTATCCTATATATAAATATAAAAGAGAAAATTCTGTTTGTTTAGGATTCAATCAAGCCTCAACGGCGCAACGGATAGGAATGAAATTTTGCATGCAGTTAGTCTATGACACGGAGAAGGATAGGCTACTTTTCATCCCTTCATCAAGTAGTTCGCGTGGGATACGATTGCATGTCTACACGGCACCAGAGATCTGAATGAAAAATTTTCCAAAACTGTCGATAGATGGCGTTAGCGCAGTTTTAAATCGAGATATGGAGAGAAAACTTAATCTAACCTAACCTAGTTTAATTTTAATAAGATTAATTTCTGCGTTATGTAAGATTCTTTACAGGTGCGTACCAAGATTAACTGATAATTAGTTACCTGATAATTCTTTTAGGCGATATACATGGTGATAAATATACGGTTAATTAATACGTTGTAATGATCATGTGATTTTTACGAACTGGGGAAGGTTTGAAGTGATAGGGGTGAGGAGAAGGCAACAAAAGGCTGGGAAGTCGTATGTTCTCCGATTTTTTTAAAGTTATATATACAAGGCTTCCGGAGCGAAGCGACGGCTAGTAGGCGGCTAGTTTATAATAAAATATATTTTAGTTTTATGAAGTTTTTCAATTTCTTCATTGCTAAGAATTCTAATTAAAAGTTTCTAGTAAATTTTAATAAGAATAATTTCTACATTATGTAGAAATGAAACTGAGTTTTTATAGTTGAATAAAATTAAAAATATTTTTCACAACCATACCTCTACTTATTACCACTGGAAATTTAGGTGAGCTGTTTCATTCTTATCAGGACTTATGTTTATTTAGTTATAAATAATTGAGAAGATATTTAAAAGGTTGCAGATCTCTCTCGGGCTGTTGCCTACCGATAGCAAAAAATAAAATAAAAATAAAAAACAAATAAAAAATAAACTACAGTAAAGAAAATTTACTGCAACCAGTGTTATTTCAAAATCTTAGCCAGCTATCTATAGCATTTATACAAAGCATAAAAACAAGAATACTCTCAATTAGACAGAAAGTAGCGAATTTAAAGTGCATTAATGAAACATGTACCAGATGATAAAATGCACAAGCTGTCATTCTCAGGAATCTAGGACAAATGCTTCGTCTTTATTAGAGCATTATCAGCAAGATTTCCAAGAAATCTCAGAAGATTGGGGATCTTATTGGCTTTTTGTTTGATATCCGAGTGAGATTCGCAACCTTCTAAATCTACTGAGGTGTTCATTACTAGATACTTCTAGCTAATGAGTGCTAGCTGTACGAAACAGCTTCCCAAATTCCAAATGAAAGCAAAGTGTGGCTGTACAACTACGCATTGCTTTCACTTCACTGGTTTTATTTTCCATTAGAGTTATTTTCATTAGGAATTCCTTCAACATTTCCGTCATATGGATTATCAACAAATAACATTTATTTTTAAATTTCTGAGGATTTTTTTTTTAAATTCCAGATATAAATTGATATTAAGAATTCACATTTTCTGCTTCAAAGAAAGAAAATCTTAAAAATGGTTATTGATCTACTGGTTCTTTCGATAGCCTAGGTTTAATTTATGTTCCAGGACAAAGGTTAAGTCCTTTCAACTTTTTACCCAACTTTTTATGTTTTCTACTTCTGTTTTGATTCTCTTCTTGAGGCCCATTTGTCGGAATGTTTCGAATGCATCTTGGCAGCAAGGGACCTTCGATTTGCAATGTGCTTTGCTCGGTCTCCGGCATTTATAGGACTTTAAATTTGTATTTGTGAGTGTTAACGTGACAGGTTTAAATTGGAAATGCCCTGTAGTGGTTAACGTTACCAATGCCCAAAACAATCTTCTCGATGTTTCTCTTTAGCTTCCGTACATTTTAGAAGCAACGAAAGCAAATAAAACATTGATATCGAAATCTGATGCACATCAAAGATCACAGATAATAATTGTAATGAAAAAATGTGTAGGACAAAATTGAGAGACTAAAAATAACTGAGATATGTTTACTAAATCTTTGGGAACCTAATATTTAATAAATCATTTTGTGATGTTTACTGAAGATCTCATTATTAAATCAAGAACAGAAAAATAAAAATCAACTTACTAGTAATTAATGACATTAATAATTTGTCATTTATTCGTGACTACCAAATATTGTATTAATGCTTTTCCCAGCCTCTAAAATCAGAGACTGGAATAGAAGTTCAGATGAAGATCTTGCCATGATATTAATTAATTGTATTTAATAAAAAAGATAGGAGTGTTCATTTTAAAAAGCAAAAAAAGAATATCCACTAGTCCACTAATCATAATATTCAGTTAATATCAGTTATAAGCAAAAAAAAAATATTAATACATCATCTGGAAAACTCAATTATCAAGCTTTTTGTTATCTTCCCACTTCATTTACAGAATGCTAAGAATGGCTATAAACTGGAATTTGTGCATTGTATGTGTCTATTTTTTTATTATTTTTAATTTGCGAAGAAGTTATATCAAATTTATCTTCGTTTTTAATGAATTGGAGCTGATATGAACATTTATAGAAGAAAGATAAGGTTACATAGTTTTTCAGTAGAAATATATTAAAATAGTAGAAAACATATCTAAAGTAATTAGTGAAATACTGTAATTTACTTTAATTGATTGTAGAACACATTTGAGATCCATTTACAATTCTGACGTAAGAGACTGGCAGAAAACTATTAGCTTTCTTAAAGCTGACTTTAAAATCGAAATCATCGAAAAGTCGGATCATTAATTTGCTAAGATCCAAACTACCTATTTTTCAGGTCTTGTCTATTATCGTGGGGTTTTTGCTTTCTTATTGTTGATATTTTTGTTTATAGGAAGAGTTCTCGGTATTAAAGTTATGATTGTACTGAAATCAGCTTCTCACTCTTTTTAAGCCTTGTGTATTTTGGTTAATTATAAATATTAATTAATTAACTCATATTTACTGTTTATTTCGGTTAATTAACTCATCTTTACTGTTTTATGTAAATAGCTCTAGATTCAATAATTTTAGAATGTCTATCAACAATTCAATATTTTTCCTCAAATATACCAATATTAATGTTTATTATAAATGTACTCGTTAATTGTAATTGGAGAATATTTCATTTTCACAAATAGAGTGTTATATATAATCTGTACTTTATGAAATTTTTTAAAAAATTACAGCCTTATTATACTATCTATATATCTAAAAGTTTCTAGGTATTCTCTTCTTACCAAGCGAAGAATGAATATGTCACGACATATCTGCTTAAACATCCAGAAAATTTTCATTATTCCTCAATTCAATTTAACTCAATTTAATTTTCTCGAAAGGGGGTGTTATTTTTTGATGCTCCCTGTACATCTGTAACTAAACCTCTTGCTAAGCATTTAACGTTGCTGATAGCACACACTTTCCCAAAGAATAAATAATTCATTCTATTTTTTTTTAATTTGAACAGTACATAAGATATTGTTTACTTTCTTTGCACGGTTCTTCTCTTGGGTTTCTAACGTCAGTGTAAATCCGGAAATGTATAATTTGTAGCAAAGGTTACTTGGTTTCATCTCATCACATACCGTGCCTGAAGCCCATTTATTATCAAAAAGTGCATATTCTTTTCACCAAGCGCATCTATTTTGAAAATTAAATGGCACCCAAACGACTAACTTGGCAACGAAGTCTGACACAAAAGCAATCGCTGTATGGAGACATTAATCTTGCTCTAGGGCAACGTAGCAAATAATCCTAGACTGCTTTCAGACAAATACTCAAGGGAAAGATAATAAAAATGAACAACAACCACCCACACAAGCATAAAAAAGCTAACAAGGTATATAATACGAAGTAGAAATAAATTGGAATTTTTAGACTTTTTTTTCTTATTTTTTTTTATCTTCAACATTTCAACTTTTGAACTTAAAAAGACCATCTGTCTGTCTTACAGCCAGTTATATTATGTAACGATTTCAAAAATAACTTTCAAGTGATTTGTAGAATCACTTGAAGAAGATAAATGCTTAATTTTGCCTAAAGATTAAATATTTATTCTTTACTTAATAAGGGATTTTTCTTTCAAACTGCAAACCTACAGGTTTAATTACGATTGTTTTCATATTTCGTTTTGCTTTTAGGGCTAATAGCAATATATTTTCTCTCTCTCTTTATATATACACTGTACGGTCACTTTATTGGGTACACCTATATAGTAGCTTTGTTGGCCTCTTTTAGCCCTCAAAACAGCCTGAATTCGTCAAGGCATGGATTCCACACGATGCTGAAAACGTTGTTGAGATATTGTGTACCATGAGGACATGAGTATGTCACGCAGTTCCTGAAGATTTGATGGAGGTGTAGGCCTGGAGCGAACTTCCAGCTCATCCCACAAATTTTCAATCGGGCTGAGATACGAGGACTGAGCGGGCCACTGCAGCAAGGAAAAGTCAACGTCATAACCATCCCATAGTGATGCGGGCTTTGTGCACGGGCGCATTATCTTGCTGGAAGTAGCCATCTGCATGAGAATAAACATGTACGATTGCACTTGCTACGACGTTTAGGTACGCTCTAGCATCCTGACATGCCTCCAGAGGTAACAATGGATCCAACGTGTGCCAGGAACATCCCCCACACCATGACACTGCCATTTTGAATATATATATATATATATTCAAAACGGTTCCGTCTTGGGTTCCCGGTACAAAATATACAAAAATAGCTCAGTGAACCTTTACTTTGTGTGTGTTTTTATGCCTTTTCTTCTTATCAAATTGTCTTCCACGCACGTTAAATTTGTATATTATATGTATGTTTTCTTTATAAATTAATCCTCATATGCTAAGCGTTGAGCTAGCGGGGATTAATTTATTACCCCGCTTTTTATTATTAATTTATATTTTTGATTTTTTTTAACTTAAGGTCCATTGTTTTGTTTATTTGTCCTTTGTTTATGTTTCTTTTAATTTCACTGAGCTATTGAGTACTGGACGAACACAACCGAGGGATAGGAATCTCGAAACGGTTCTGTCTTGGATATCCAAAAATAGCTTAATGTGCCTTTAATTTGTGCGTGATTTTATGCCTTTTTCTCTTATCAAATTCTCTTCCAAGCACGTTAAATTTATATATTACATATTCACATATATTCCTATGAATATATACTCTCTAGGAAGAATATATATATTGTATATATATTCTCTATAGAAGTACACACACACACATATATATATATAATCAAACAGGCAAAACTTAAAGCAAGGCCTTTGAGTTTCGCAAAGCAAAGATTTCATTCAATCTTTTGCAATTTAAAATAGTACAGAAAATAAGAATAAAATTAACTTATATTACTAAACATATAAAGCCGGACAGTGATATGAAATTTGAAAAGAGAAGGAAAAAAAGAAGGTTTTATCCGTCTGTCACCCTATTTACAGTCAAAAATAGTACAGACATGAGTGATACCTTATTCGAACCACTATGACTTGTAGAGGTGGAGAAAAATACTTTGCTCTCCGTTTATTTTTTGTATCAAAGGAAATGACCGAAACTGAGACATGTACGTGACCGCTATGGTTTCATGTATAATATTAAGCCAGTGTTTTCTTTGCTTAAACTTTTCCTTTATATTGTTTTCACAGCCTTTTAAAACAAAAACAATCCTATTTAAATACTAAGGCTTTAAGTTCTAGCAGGAACGTTGTTTTGAATACAGTAAACTCTCGATTATCCGTGGAATTGGGCGGTCCGGCTACCACGGATAAGCGAATGCCGCGGATAATCCGAAATAGGACGAAAATCAAAACAAAAATGCTTTTAACATGTTCTATTTACATTAAAATGGCAATACATACTGTTACAGTATATACATTATAAACAATTATTTCATTTTAAATTATTTAATTATTTTTAAATTTTAATATTACGGCTCTCCCGTAATTTAGTGTAACCTGACGGCCTAAGCTCCGCCCACAAGATCATTCTTTAAATTGTTTGTCTTTAATTGTCTACACTTTGTTAGTCTCTTTTATTGTTTACCTTATTCTAGACTTAATTTTCTTTAATTCCGTAATTTATTGTACGGTAAAAAAAATGGAAACTGTATAGGTTCACGGATAAACCGCAAAACGGATAATCGGGAGTTTCCTGTATTTTGAAATTGTAAGCTTTCTTTTCCAACAATATTAAAAATACTTAATAATTTTGGGGTGATTGAATAGGCAAACGCTGACCTTATTTCTAACAAACAAAAAATATTAATATTCTCTTGTAAGAGTTGAGAATTAACTTGCTTCTACCGAAACTCTATAACGTGTTAAATCAGAGCCGGCGCTAGGAGGGTGCGGGACCTCGGGCAAGATGAATTTTGTGAGGCCCTTGACAATCCTATTTTAAAAACCAAAAAAAACAAAACAAACTTAATTTCTTAATTTTGAAATATTAATTCATCTATAAACCTCTTTCTTCTAACCAGGCGCGGGCCCTGGGTCGCCCTGTTCGCCACCCCCTAACGCGGCCCTGCCCTGGTTAAGTCAATCAAAATTCTGAATTAGAAAGTTTTCCCACCATAAATGTGCTCTTCAAAACTAACATTTTATTTATAGGTGGGTCTGCATGAGTATTTCGAAATTCATTTATTATTTACAATTTATTTTATGCCAATAAATGTAATTTTGTACTAAGACAATATTTTGATCAGAAATAAAATGGCCTCGAAAACTTTCCTTTATTTTAGTATTTTAACAATTTGTAACATAATTAATCTAAGAAATTCACAGAAGCCTTCAATGTGTGTTAATAGTAACTGTCTTAAATTGTCAACCAAACAACAAAATACAAGTTAGACTGAAAAGTTTTGTTACTTTTCGGGTTCTGAATAGATTCTCAATTGGTCTAACTCGTTTTGATCATTTCTTTTTGTGTGTGGAAGTGGCACGACCCTAGGTAATTGGAATGGATGACCAAAATTAGATTCCTGGTCTTTCCTCGATTCCCACGGGTTTTTATGGGATGGATTTCCTGAAGGACGAAAGATGGTCTAGGATTTATCTGCCATTGTTTGAATTATTGATAATCTGAAAGCAATAGAAGAAGTTTCTCGAAGCCCCTAGATGTTTCTCGGAAGCTCTGGGCCTGAATAATGCAGTACCAGTAACCATTCTTGGCAGAGAAATACACTTTACATGAAGGAACTAATAGCAGAAACCCAATGCAGTAATAAAAATCCACAAACCACTTTAAATGTGGAGCTGACAGTTTCACTGCAACTTGATTTTCTCTTCGTAAATAGAGTAATTGAACTCTTTCGTGGTAATATTTATTTATTACGAAGTTATGTTGCTTCAATTGTTTTTTGTTTTTTTCAGTGAAAAACATCTTTTTTCTCAAGTCCTTTTTATGATATGTTGTGTGTATGTGTAAGTTTCAATGAATACTGACTTCAGTTAGATTGGTAACTATTTAAGTTAGGCTGATATTTCTGTTTATCTGTATCTATTCGATTTACTTAAATTAAAAACTTCATTCTGTGAGAATCCCCTGATATGCAGTTGAATATGTAATATTTGTACATTTATATAATAAATTACTTTAATTTATATAATATCTGTAAAAACTTAAACGTATATGTTATACAGAACCTACAGAAAGATCCTATTAATATAGGTATCTCGTAGGACTGAATTTGTAAATTTATTATTAAATAATAAAAAAATATAAAATTGCATAAAGTTTAATAAATAAGGGAAATGGAAATTAAGTTTTAAGTTTTTAAAACATAATGATAAAGTTTTTGTATATTTTTCCAGATTCTCCTTTATCTTTTCAATTTTTACTATTTACGAAATTCGCATTAATATGCCCATTTTCCTATTTAATATATTTGCAACTTACTGATAGAAATAGGCGAATCTCGAATCCTCTCTATTCAAAAATACAATTTAAATAAAATGTATATAATCAATAATTGTCAATAGATCAATTAATATCTCCTCTGTTAAAATCTTCCTAGATTTTGTTCTAATAAATTTTTACCAAATTAATATTCTAATCATTCTTTCACTGTAATTCCTTTACTGATTATTTTTCGATAACTAAGCCTTTGTGCTTCACTTCCCAACTAGAATGGCTGTGAGTTACAGATCTTTTGAACATATTTGTTTCGACTTCATCATTTCTGATCCACTAAGAAAAATTGAGAAAATTGAAACTTTCACACTGACGCCGAGAAGCTGACGTTAAAAAGTTGATGTTTGTGGATCTTGGCGTTTTTGTTAATTAATTCTCATTCACGTCATTGAATTCTTTTGAGGTACCGTTCAGTAAATAAAGAATTTCTTACGTCATTTAAACTTAGCATTTCTATTGTGCTAGTATAACAAGTGCAATACCATTATGTATCTTAAGCCTTTGAAACTTAATTTGTTGCACAACCTCAGGGGTGCACAACCTTAGGAAGTCTGAGGGCTTATATTTAAAAAAATGTTCTGATGGAGGGCCACAGCGTCCTATCCACCCCCCTCTTCCCATATATATCTTACTAATTAATGACTTGCAAACATACTTTATAATAATAATTATTAATAATTAATGTAATTTGCATAAATGCCTTACTAATTAATGACTTGACAGCGCCATATATAATAATAATTAATAATAAATGTAATTTACATAAACTTAAAATTATCAAATAATGCGCTACTTGTGTTTCATACCAACATACCATTAGTAAAGTCTGAGACAGTTGCTATTGCAAGTTACGACATTTTTCGATGTAGCTTTGGCAGCAATGTAAAGGCTCAAATTTAATTTTAAGTTTGACACTGTCGTGCCGCAGCAAATATATCGGCGGGCGCGTTGTAAAACGCTGGCCTAGATCAATATTTTGAGATACTTAGAGTGAAGAGTTTTTAAGTGATCACAATCATAGATAGACGAACAGATTTATTATTACATAGTTTACTATAGTTGCTTAATGAACTGAACGTTCGTTTTTTTAATTTGTTCCTGTCATTTTTGATGTAATATGATTATTAAAAGATTTTATACTGATTAGATCAATCCAACAATATCCCTTGGGAGAAATTTTGTAGTTGTTTTTTTTTTCTTCAAAGAAAATCTAAATTAAGAAACATCAAGAATAAATTAAGGGGTAATAGTAAAAATACTTAATCCTAAGAAAAGGCTTAGACACAGAAAGGAAATACAATCCTTTAATTACCTAATTATTTTAACATTTGTTTAAAACAAAGATTTTTCACATTTATTCAGCACCAAATATGTAATATTAAAAAACAGATTCAACTCATTATTAAATGATTACATACTTTCTATACATACTTTGTATTTTATATCTTAAAAAATGGTCAGATAGAAACAAAATATTAAAAGAATCGTGAAAAGAATTGCCAGAGCCCAAGAAGGGAACCACCGGGTTCTCTGATCAATGTCGTTATTGCTTGATACATTTGATTCATCACATTGATGTGGAGTATTGTATTGTTCATTGTCTTCCTCGTCTGATGATTCCTGATGAACAAGATCTAGTGGATGAATAAAACTTTTGTTCTTATGAACATCAAAGGGAAGGGATAACATTTTTTTTGATGGATAGCCTGTTTCGAAGTTATTGAGACTGTCAACATCCACGTCATCGTCATCACGGTTGCTAAATGGTATCCACTCATCTAAGTATGACGGACTCTCATCAGTGTTAATGTAAGGAGACCAACGATCCAAATTGGACGGCCCTTCTATCGAATTGCTTGAGGAGGAACAGGATGCTAGCATTCTTGGAGATTTCTTAATATGTGGACTGGAATCCTGATGCCTGTAAGGTGGTGGACTAAACCCGTAACTTCTGCACGATGGACGGTCGTCAAAAAAGGATGGAAGCTCTTCACTGCTGCTGGAAGAAGACCAGTGATCAAAACAAGACAATCTATCCGGACTTCCTGAAGACGATTTACCTTCCGTCAGTGAATGCTGGAAAGGAGGGATTGTTGAAGATTTCCTCTTCTGTAAAGTAACAGAGCATGGATTATCTAGAAATTCCTCGTCTTTTTCCTCGTCTTCTTCTTCTTCGATAAGAATTTCAGGAATTGGAGGGAAAGCAAATTCATTGTTGATAGATACTAAATTTGGCTTTTCATCCAGTCTGGGAACCGCACTCTGAGAGAGCCGTGCTTCTAATAATTCCTTGAGATTAACTACAATTGGTTTTGGAAGTGTTGCTTTGATTGGCTTGTTTTCAGTTTCTAATAGCCTAGGTTCAGAATTAGTGAAAGAAAATTTTGATTGATAAGATTCTTCACTCTGACATTTTTGTTTGAATAAATCTTGTGTTGAGACTCTAATACATCTTGGAGGTTTCTCTTCTAATTTTGAAGCGTTTTGCTTTTGAATTAAGGTAAACTTTAATTTGCTCTTGGACAAATCTGGCTTCCTTATAGTTTTCGTAATTTTGCTGTGTGACTTAGGACTCAGAGAAATTTTGTGGAGATTCTTAGACATAGTTTTTTGTTCACTGATCTTCGGTTTGCTGTCCTCCTTATGTAAGACTTTCGTCTTACTACCAGAATGCATAGTGAATTTTTGAGGTAATTTTTGATTTTGAACTGAACTGAAATTTCTAGTTGCTTCTATTCGTCTTCCTGAACAGTCTTTCCTTTCATAATTTGTTGGTGATTCAGACTCTAAATCATCGGATATCTCCTCCAGACTGTCTTTAGATTGTTGCCTTCTTGGAGAATCCGAACATTGTGAATTTATGGCTGATAGTTCTAGCAGTCGCAGTAGATGGCTGTGCTCTTGATGGTTCAATGGTGGTTCACCTTGCCTTGGACTATTGAGAGGAGGCGTGTGATGGATTTTTTGATGCAATATATCATCATCCATTTCGGTTTCTGTTTGATAACTTTGATGAATGTAACTGTTTTCACAAGGAGTTGCTTCATCTCTAATACAATTCAGATTAGGTATTGTCAGAGTATGAGCTAATAACGAATTACTAGAATTATCCAGAGATGGTTCACGTTCTGAGAATGAAGGATTGAAATCATCAGAAGTTGAAATAGACTCTTGTTGTAGACTAGGAGAAACTTCTCTATTCCTGAACTCAAATATTGGTAGATCTAATAATGATGATGACGGGGACTTGTATAACAAAGACCACACATCAAGAAACGAAGAAGTTCCAGGATCTTCAGTTTCGCATGGTTGCTCCTTCTTTTGTTCTGCAAATGGTGGAATCGAATTACTGTTTCCCTGCCTTGCTATTCTGCGTCTTAGGGCTTCCTCATCACTGGTAGAATGTCTTCGGTCACGGTTTATAACGTATTCAGGCTCAGAGTTAGAGACAGAACTAAGTGAATAAGAATCAGTGTTTAAAGAGAATAACGATGACGCATTACGAGCTTTCATTGGATTTCTAGAAAGCAAATGGACATCTCGAAGTTCGAATGACGAATGACTCTCAGAACTGAAGGAATGAACCGAAGGGCTTTGGGCGCTGGCCAATCTCAAGCTTTCGTCAACTAATGGAGTCATTTGTCCTGTAGGCAATCGAATATTAGAATTAAGAGATTCTAACGATGGCGAACGATTAGGACAAATTATCGACTGGCTTTCTTGTGGAAGAGAAGACGTGCTTTTCGACCTAGAATATAAATTTTTTTGAATATAAATCATTATTTCTTTGTAAAATAGAATCTTACAAAGAAATGGAATTAATAATTAATACAATTTTTTTATTTAATCATTAGATACTTAATACAAATTCGAGAAGAATTTGATAGAAAAAACAATTTTGATAATCTTAGATTTTTAGATTTTCCCAAGCTGTTGCTGAAACTGAATGAATTTTTATCAAACAAACTTCACTACATTTCAATTGGATTTTATTCAAATTATATTAAAGAATGAAATATTTCAAAATTCCAAAATGAACAGAAATAAAATGCCGATAATTCGATTTTTCTTCTTATAGCATCTGTCAAATTGCAATTGTATTTCATAAAGTTGAAATTTTGGAATACCTCATTAAAAATAGAAAAGAATTGATTTTTGTTTTCACTGGAATAATGGTTTTGTAGGTAGTTCTAGAAATAAAAGTTTTTTTAAGTTGTTTCTAAAGTTTTTATACAATAACATTGTGTAAAAAGTTTAGAAAGATCTACAATAAAAAAAGGAAGAAATAACAATCGTATTGGCTCTTGAGATGCATCATTTTGTATTTTGTATTTTGAATGTCAGATTAAAATTTAATCTTCTTTAACAGCTGAGTGGTTATTAACTTACGATTATTTCTTCAATTAATTGCTGTAAGAAAACGAAAATTATAATATGATTCTTAGTATGAGCGAAGTATTTTTAAACCCCTGTGATAAATATTGTACCAATTGCTGCAATGTTATTGGAGTAACTTTTATTTAGTTATTGGAGTAACTCTTCTTTGGGTTTTGGAGTAAGTGGCTATATTCTTTGGATATTACAACATCCATGTTTTGGATATTACAAACGACAAATGCGAATTTTGTCATAAATGTCATAAAACTTTTTTTTTAAGTTTATTTGAGTAGGCCTTAGAACTTTTAGCTGTTATTCAATTACAAATCATCATTTCATCGCCTATTTTTCCACATTTATTTTTTTGGTGACCGCTTACTCCAGTACTGAACTAAAAAGTTAAAATTCATGCGATCTTCTTCACAAAAATGCCTTTCCAGTAATTTAACAAACTTCTGAATTTAAAATGAAAGCTAAGAATCTGTTTAGCCTATTTTCCAAATAAAGTGAGGGGGCTTATAAAATTAGTGAGTCTGTGTGTGTGGGCGTATGTCCCCCTTAATTAAGTTTTGCGTTTGAAATTTTCCGTGGGTTGTTCCTGTCGAGAAATTAACATATGAACACGACAAAACAGAATCAATTGATTTCAATGATCTTTTAATAATGCATTTTAATCTACTCCTTAATCCTCTTAATGAGGACATTACGATTATGCTTAATCGGATTTAATAAACTTAAGCAAGTATTCGCATATTTTTTCTTTTAGATCTCTACTTAATTTGCATTAGATAGAGGTTAATTTCAAAATAAATTAAAAATTTTCGTTTGTATTGTTTTCACGACTTTCAAAAGAACATTAAAAAAAAAAAAAAAAAAAGGCAGCATTTTTAATTAAGCTTCATGTATTTATAGGAACGTCTTGTCTTTCTATGCCATTTATCATTTGAAGAACTTATTTATTAAAACACCAATGGACCACTTGAGGATAGGCGGGGCTTCGTAGTTCCAAAATATTCCACCAGTCTACTTTTTGGCTTGTGGGATAAACAAAAGAATGTGCTTCGTTTTAACCCTAGTAGATGTAGAAGCTGAACTAAAAGATTTGATTTGGATGCAACGGTTGTTAGCCTTCCAAAATTTTCAGATTGGATATAGAGTTGATTATCGCCTATTGAAGAAGACGACAGCAATATATTTTCAAAGAAGGATATAATTTAATGGATCACTTGAGGATAGGCGGGGCTTCGTAGTTACAAAATATCCCACCACGCTACTGCTTCGCATGTGGGATAAACAAAGCCATGTGCTTTGTTTTAACCGGTTTAGATACAGAAGAAATATTATATTAAAGAAGGATATTCCAAGCGTTTTTACAGAATTATTACAATAAGGATCTGCACAGTACTGAACCATCGTCTTGAAATATCAAAAATCGACGATTTTTTAACTAATTCAAACAAAGTTATATGTTTGTTTATCGCACAAGCCCTCGCCGCATGTGGGATACACGTCATATGTGACGTCGATAGGGGCGTAAACCTCAAGTGGTGCATTGATGCTCTCAGGCAAAAAACGAAAGTTTGGTATTAATGCAACTGGTATCGTTTCACATTAATACATTGGTTAGTGGTTCAGTATTTTGTGTTTTTATTACAAAACCTTACCTTGTAATAGATTCTCCTACAATGAAGAATATTCGCTGGACAATGTCACTGAAGTTTAACTTAGTACGACAATGAGGACACGTCAGTGATCTTTGGAACCATTTCTGAAGACACGGGCGATGATACAGATGACCACAGTGAGTTGCGCATACGTTGTCTGTTCCCAGTGACTCCCAACAAATAACACACAATGACGATATTGTTTGTGGCTGAAAAGATTTTAAATCGTAGAATTCGATTGAATTTTTCAATAATTTTCAGTGAGATTACTCAGTGTCAGACTTCATTATTCATTCTGGCAGAAAAGCTTCTAATTTACATCTACTATAAAACTCTTGCATTTTAAGGTAATTTTTCCAAATTAAATGTGCGAATTTTCCTATACTTTCACCACTAAGAACTAAGGCTGAGCAAAGATTCAGACCAGAACTAAATTATAAGGGACTTGGAAAAGAAAATAAATTTGATGAAATCATAGAGAAATTTTAACGTGCGTGAAATAATTATATAAGGGAATAAAAACGCACAACAAATGACAATCACTGAGCTACTTTTG
>JAFIDM010006943.1:41423721-41442545 GCA_023159025.1 Thereuonema tuberculata | reverse complement strand
ATCACCTGATTGGCTCCTCTTGTGACGAAGATCCAACACTCCCGTATAAAATTGTGAGATTTTTATGTATACAACACATTTGACAAGGGCTACGTGAAGTAGCCGAAATTAATCATGTATATTTATATGTTTAAATATAACTTTTATTTTTCAGCATTATTTATTTGTGCGTGTTTCATGTTTCTTCTATATAATTATTTTTATAAATATAATTATTTTTTTATTTTATTATAATTATTTATTTTATAAATAAATAAATAAATTAATAAAGGGAAATAAAACGGATTTCAAATAAAAAATTATTTATTTACTACAAAGTAACCTAATTACATTCCTTATAATATAAGTTAACATAAAACTATAATATCTAACAATACATATACAACAATGAACAAACAATAGATTTATATACAACGCTATACACAACAATAAACAAACAAATATATTTAATAAATATATAAACAAATATATTTAAAAGAATTTTTGGAGGATTATTATCATGAAGTTATATTTATTATTAAATAAGTATAAATAATTATAAATAAATACTTATTAAGTATAATACTTGTAACAGATAAGTACATTTTTAATTTAAACGTTACATTTATATACAACTAAAAATTTACTTATCTGTTATTACAAAAATAAATTATAAAAATAATTATAATTATAAATATAAAAATAAATTATAAAAATAATTATAATTATAAAAATAATTATAAAAATAATTATAATTAAAAAAATAAATTACAAAAATAATTATAAAAATAATTATAATTATAATAAAATAATTATCCCGTGTTAAATAATTATTATAAAATAATTATATAAAAAATAATTATCCCGTGTGGAGTTAATAGTACTCCCATCGGGCGCCTCCCCGGGTGGCGGATAGGGGAAAGCCTCCTAGATATAGGCGGCACTGGGGAAATGAAATACCCAGGGCGGACCAAAAACTAACACACCACAAACCCATTGGCGTCTGTTCGGTATCCGACGGCCAGTGGTCAGCATCTGTTCTTCTAGTTGAGGCGGCTGCACTAAAATCTTCTCGACCTCAAAAATCGAGTCGTACACCTGTGGTCTCAACCGAGATCACCACAAAAACCAAAACTCAACTTGAACGCATGATGGAAAAGACGATCATAGAATCACTACCCCAGGCACCAGTCGATAGACTGGACTCACCTGATCTGGGATTCTGGGGGATCAGGGACACCATGCGGAGAAGAATCGGAGCTTCTCAGGAACTCTTCGCACTCTCAAATCCAGACGTAAAAACTTTATTGGCACAATTAACGTGAACACCCTCACTAAAACAGGGAAATTAAAACAACTCACCAACACCCTGGAAAAATTTGACTTAAAAATCACTGCACTCCAAGAGACACGATTCACGGACGAAGGACACTTTAACACAGAGAATTTCAGAATTTACAAGGGCAAACCGGCCATAAAAGTTAGAGACAAATTACCACTCCTGGGAACCGGATTCGCCATACACAATTCCGTACTCGACTCGGTCATCGACTTCACTTCTCCCAACGAAAGGGTCTCTCTGCTTTCAGTAAAATCAGCTAATAGAGCGTACACACTGATCAATGTTCACGCCCCCACAAATCACCATAACAAAACCGACCCTGAAACCGTGGACAATTTCTGGGAAACCCTAGAAGAAACAACCAACAAAATTCCAAGGCACCATGTGAAAATCCTAGTAGGCGATTTCAACGCACAGTTAGGTAGAGAAAGAAAATTCAGAGATACTACAGGCCCCCATACCAAACACAAACGTACCAACAAAAATGGTGAAAAATTAATTGGTTTTTGCAGAAACTTCGGACTTAAAATGAGTACCCAATTTCAAAAACCCACACACAAATTAACCACTTGGAGGTCACCCAATCTTAGACAGGGTGAATACCAAATTGACCATGTCGCAATTTCTCAAAAAAAATATAAAAGAAATTCTAAACGTCAGAACGCGCAAAGACGCCTTCGAATCAGACCATCATCTTCTCCAAATAAAGACAAAATTCCAACCCAATAGACGGCAAAAATGCCCACCCAAAAATATCAAACCAGATCCCGAATACCTAAAAATCAACAAAGAAAAAATCATCATGCTAATTAATCAGGAGAAATCAACAGACTGGAAGAAACTAACAGAGAAAATTCAGGACGCCATGAAACTAGGACAACCCCCTCGCACTAGGAAACATCGCTGGTGGAACGCAATCTGTGATCAGGCAGTCGACAACCGAATAACTGCTTGGAAAAAGTTTAACAGTCACAAAACGGAGGAAAACTGGGTGAACTTTCTTAAAACTCAAAAAGAGGCCTCAAAAATAATTAGAAAAGAGAAACGAGGATATGACAACAACAGACTCCACGAAATCCAGCAAGACTTCCCTAAAAATAATACAAGAAATTTCTATAAGACTTTCAGAGAAAACCTACAGGGTTACCAAACACCCAGCCTGTGTTTCAAAAAACCCGACGGCTCGTTGGAAACTAACCCAAAAAATAACTGCAAAATTTTAGCCCAATATTTCAACTCCCTTCTCAACTGCAAACCACCCCAAGAAAAATTTGACTTCACCCCGCCAGTATTCACGCACCCAGACTCACAAGCCCCAGATCTCGAAGAAGTTAAGGAGATAATCAAACAGCTCAAAAACAACAAAGCACCAGGAGAAGATGGGATTATCGCTGAACTCTGGAAACTGAACGACCATACATTAACGCAGAAACTTCATCACATAATCTCAGACATATGGACAACGGAGCAAATACCACATGACTGGAAATGCGCCCTGATTCACCCGTTACACAAAAAGGGTGATAAGACGGACATCAACAAATACAGAGGAATCTCCCTACTCCCAGTTGCTTATAAAATCCTCTCCAAAGCACTTTTAAACAGGATAGAATCCCAAGCGAATCCACTAATTGGCGAGTACCAGGCCGGCTTCAGAAAAGGGAGATCATGTGCTGAACAGGTCTGGAGCTTAAAAACGATAATACAAATGAGGAAATGCAGAAATTAAGTAATTACATTAATCGACTTCAGAAAAGCGTATGATTCAGTAGACCGCGAAACCCTTTTCAAAATCATGGAAGAATTCGGGATCGACCGAAAAACCCGAAAAATCACAGAACAGACACTTACAGGAACAACGTCCAAAGTGAAATTCATGGGCGAAATATCAGAGCCCTTCGAAATCAAAACTTCGACAGGGGGACGGACTATCCCCAATCCTCTTCAATATTGTTCTAGAAAAGATCATAAGGGAATGGGAACCTCACGTAAAGGGCATCCAAATTGGTATCAAGAAAAGGAATCGATTTAAAATCAAATGCCTCGCGTTCGCGGACGATATTGCAATTATCACAAACAACAGAACTGAAGCAATTCACGCAGTGGAAAAATTACATGAAATTGCACAAAAAACCGGACTGCAAATCTCTTACGAGAAAACCCAATATATGGAAAGGCGGCCAGAAAATAAATCTCCTTTAATCACAAAAATCCGGTAAAATCGCACAAGTTCGCCATTTTAAATACCTTGGTGAAACCATACAATCCTCAGGGCTAAACCGAATCGCCAATGAACAAAGAGTCATCAAACTCCAGAAGGCCTACAGGCTAACATGAACTCACTATAATAAGAAATGCATTTCGACAGACGCAAAATTAAGGCACTACAAAACAGTGATCCTTCCTGAAGCAACCTATGCAGCTGAAACTATGGTAATCGACGGTCATTCCAAAATTAGGGAAATAGAAAAGCAGGAACGAAAAATTCTCAGGAAGATTTACGGGGCAATTAATAAAAACGGCATTTGGATGAAGAGGCCTCAGAGCGAACTCTATCAAAAGACCAACACAATAACAGAAGAAATCAGGAAACGCCGAGCAAAATTCTACACACATATCTATAGAATGGAAAACTCCAGAGTGGCAAAGAAACTACTCGATATCGTAACAGAGAGTAAATGTGGCACAGAATGGCTGAAAGAGGTCCAGAGAGACCTACAACAGATTAACATAGAGAATCTCGATGACCGCACGGAGTGCCGGAATAAAATCATGAATGTAAAATTTAAGCAAGGAACATCGTGACAACCTGGGAAAAAATGGACGAAGGAACGGAAGAAAGAGCATTCCGAGAGGATGAAGAGATTCTGGGAGGAAAAGAGGAACAACAAGCAGAGATGAAATCATGAACTCAAGTTCAATCGCTCTCCTCAAGGGGAACAATCGATATAATAATAATAAAAAAAATAATTATAAAAATCTGTTATAATAAATAATGATAATAAGCAATAGAAAGCCTTTATTTATTTCCACCATTTCCCCTATTAAAATTCAACAATATCAAAGAGATATTTACTTTATTTTATTGTTTTATGTAACAAATAACTGATAGTATTTTGTACTGGTGTCAATAAAAGAAATATGAATGACACAAAAAAAATAAATAAATAAATAAATAAGAGGCTTATAAGGTTTGTTTTATTTTTTACTAAATTGATTTTTATTTTATGTCTCATATTTTTTATTTAATTTTTGCAAAAAAAAAAAAAAAAAATAGGCTTTGCTCACAAAATATAAGGTTTGCTTTATTTTTTCTTAAATTAATTTTTATTTTATGTCTCATATTTTTATATTTAATTTTTGCAAAAAAAAAAAAAATTAAAGGCTTTGCTCACAAAATATAAGGTTTGTTTTATTTTTTGTATATATATTTTAGTGTTTTTAGGGTGCAAAATTGAAAGAAAAATATTTCTGTGTTTCTCGAATTAACATTAAATTCAATCAAAAGCAGTAGAACAACTGTGAATCAAAAAATTTAGTTAAGATGTGAAAAATCCCTACTGTGGCCTATATAAACTTATGCTCCAGTTGGCAAAAACATGGCGGCGGAAGCGTTAGCCAATAGAAAAGAAGACCACCGTTGGCCACACTGTAGTCTCTAGTCAATGTAGGGTCTGCTACAGTGAGTACACTGCGGCCGACCACCAGCTTCCGCCATGTTTTTCTCAACAGAACACAACGTTATATAAGCCACAGAAGGAATTTTCACATTTTAACTAAACTTTTTTGACTTACAATTGTTCTGCTGCCTTTGATTGTATTTAATGTGAATTACAAAAATACAATAACATTTTTTTTTTCCATTTTGCATCCTAAAAAATCACTAAAATATACATATATTTTTTCGTAAAAACAAGAATTTAAGTTGTTACCAATCCAAAAAAACATATCTTATAAACAAACAAAAAAAAAAGGATTAAATTTATATTTTGTGAGCAAAGGCTCTTATTTTTTTTTTTTTGTATGTGTCATTTATATTTCTTTTACTGACACCAGTACAAAATACTGTCAGTTATTTGTTATATAACGACATTAAAATAAAGTAAATATCTCTTTGATATTGTTGAATTTTAATAGGGGTAATGGTTGAAATAAATAAAGGGATATAAAGTCCTAAAAAAACGGATTTCATAAAAAAAAAATTAATTATTTACTAAATAATATCTGAAAATATATAAACTGTTTTTTATAGTCCAACGAATAGAGGTGTTTTACCTTACAAAAGGACCGGTAGTTCTAATTTTTTGATATGTTGTCTAGAATGGTTAGTAAGTGTTTAAAATGCAAAATGCACAATTCCTCCCCCGCCGCGCCCGCCGCCATCTTAAAAAACCAAAAATTATTGATACTTTCTTTTGATTTTCGCTTATAACGTCTGTTTGGTGCATTTTAGCTACAAAAAAGTTCTACGCAATGTTGTAGAGAATACAATTTCCTACAATATGGTTTTTAATTGTGTTTCTACGACTGATAATTATGGAGATATGCACTTTTTGAAAAAATAAAAAAAAAAACGCAATTTCCAGAAATTTGTAAAACTTCTAACTTTAGGACTCTGTTATTCAGTTATGACCAATTTTAGAGAAACAAGTATCAGAATAAAATGTGTAGGGAATTTAATTACCTACAAAACGCATGTATAGTTTTATGAATCAACCCTACGGAGTGGGGGGTAAAAGCAAAATCAAGAACAACGGAATATTGCGGTTTTTGCTATTGTGATGCACTAGTCCAGCAAATAAAGAGACCTAGTACCTTACAAAAGGTCCGGTACTTCTAATTTTTTAATATGTTGTCAAGGATGGTTAGTAAGTGTTTAAAATGCCAAATGGAAAATTCCTCCCCCGCCGCGCCCGCCGCCATCTTAAAAAAACCAAAAAAAATTGGTACTTTCTTTAGATTTTGGCTTATAACTTCGTTTTGGTGCATTGTAGCTACAAAAGAGTTCTACGCAAGGTTATAGAGAATACAATTTCCTACAATTTAGTTTTTAAATTTTGTTTTTAGAGCTGATAGTTACGGAGATATATTTGTTTTGATGAAATAAACAAAAACGTACTTTCTGGAAACTTGTGAAACTTCTAACTTTAGAACGCTGTAATTCAGTTATGGCCTACTCTAGAGAAACAAGTATCAGAATAAAATGTGTAGGGAATTTAATTTCCTACAAAACGCATGTAAATTTTTTGACCCTACGGAGTGTGGGGTAAAAAAATATCAAAAACAACGGAATATTGTGGTTTTTGTTATTGTGACGCACAGAGTATCTAAAAAAAATTCACCAAATACCTTTCAGCGTTGGCTTGAAATTGGAGTGTATACCAACCCTACTTGAGTTTCTGACATGAAACTGATGATGCTGACAGGTTGATAGTTGCCACAGCTAAATGCCTCTCCCCCACGTACGACGCCGTCGTCATTGTCGTTGAAGACATTGATCTACTCGTCCTGCTGACTGGCACAACACCTGCGGTCAGCAATGTCTACCTCAAAAAAACCAGCGAGAGGGAAACAGCCAGACGCAATCTACTCCGCCTCCTCCTACAAGTTCAACTCCACAGGCTGTATCTTGCTCCTGCACGCAATATCGGGCTGCGACACCACTTCAACCATTTTTGGGTTTGGAAAGAATAAATTCTGCCAACTTTTTAGGAAAGACCTATCATTGCTGGAGCAGGCGGAGAGGTTCGGGGACCTTGCTGCCACTCCCCACGAAATTTCAGCAGCAGGGGAGAAAATCTTGATATCCCTGTAGTAACGAACAGTCATTGAGTCACTTCGCCACAGCAAATTCATGACCAGTACCACCAAGCTCAATCTGGCTAAACTACCTCCGACCACTGACGCAGCACATTTCCACTTCTTGAGTTCATACCAGCCGGTCATGGAGTGGATGGGGATTGTCAAAGACCCGATCGAGTGGTGTAGAGGAGCTCGAGGACTGGAACCCATCTGGATGAGTAGCGACGTTGCTCCTCCAAACCTGCTTAAGACCATATCATGCAGATGCACAACTGGCTGTATAGGGGCTGAGTGGTTGGTATACACTCCAATTTCAAGCCAACACTGGAAGGTAATTGGTGAATTTTTTTTAGATACTCTGTGCGTCACAATAACAAAAACCACAATATTCCGTTGTTTTTGATTTTTTTACCCCACACTCCGTAGGGTCAAAAAATTTACATGCGTTTTGTAGGAAATTGAATTCCCTACACACTTTATTCTGATACTAGTTTCCCTAGAATAGGCCATAACTGAATTACAGCGTCCTAAAGTTAGAAGTTTGACAAGTTTCTAGATAGTGCGTTTTTGTTTATTTCTTCAAAACAAACATATCTCCGTAACTATCAGTCCCAGAAACAAAATTTAAAACATTTTAGGAAATTGTATTCTCTAGAACATTGCGTAGAACTCTTTTGTAGCTACAATGCACCAAAACGAAGTTATAAGCCAAAATCTAAAGAAAGTACCAATTTTTTTTGTTTTTTTTTAAGATGGCGGCGGGCGCGGCGGGGGAGGACTTTTGTATTTTGCATTTTAAACACTTACTAACCATCCTTGATAACATATCAAAAAATTAGAAGTACCGGACCTTTTGTAAGGTACTAGGTCTCTATTTGCTGGACTAGTGCGTCACAATAGCAAAAACCGCAATATTCCGTTGTTCTTGATTTTGTTTTTACCCCCCACTCCGTAGGGTTGATTCATAAAAATATACATGCGTTTTGTAGGTAATTAAATGCCCTACACATTTTATTCTGATACTTGTTTCCGTAGAATAGGCCATACCTGAATTACAGCGTCCTAAAGTTAGAAATTTTACAAATTTCTGAAAATTGTGGTTTTTTTTTTTTTTTTTTTTTTTTTTCAAAATTGCGTATCTCCGTAACTATCAGTCCTGGAAACAAAATTTAAAAACCATATTGTAGGAAATTGTATTTTCTACAACATTGCATGAAACTTTTTTGCAGTTTAAATGCACCAAAGAGATGTTAAAAGTGAAAATCTAAAGAAAGTACCAATTTTTTTGTTTTTTTTTAAGATGGCGGCGGGCGCGGAGAGGGGGGGAAATTGTGCATTTTGCATTTTAAACACTTACTAACCATCCTAGACAACATATCAAAAAATTAGAACTACCGGACCTTCTGTAAGGTAGTTTGGTCTCTGTTTGCTGGACTATTTAATCCTTTTTTTTTTTTTTGAAAAAATTAAATAAAAAATATGAGCCATAAAATAAAAATCAATTTAAGAAAAAAAATAAAACAAGCCTTATAGTTTGTAAGCAAAGCCTCTTATGTTTTATCATTTATCATTTTAATAATTGAATTATATTATAAAAGTGTTTGAATTATATCAAATTTAACTTTTGTCAATTGTAATTTGGAATTGTAATTTAGAATTTGTTTGTTTTATATTCAAGGAAATAAATAGTTTTATTTCTTTTTTTTCGACCTGATGAAAATTAATTGATCAGATTATTCGAAATATTGTCGTTATTATTGAGTAAAGAATTTTTAGAGAATTATTATCATGAAGTTATATTTATTAAATCTATTGTTTGTTTATTGTTGTATATATAGTTGTATATAAATCTATTTTTTGTTCTTTGTTGTATATATATTGTTAGATATTATAGTTTTATGCTAACTTATATTATAAGGAATGTAATTAGGTTATTTTGTAGTAAATGATTATTTTTTTTTTGAAATCCGTTTTTCTAAGACATTATATCCCTTTATTTATTTCCATCATTTCCCCTATTAAAATTCAACAATGTCAAAGAGATATTTAATTATTTATTATCTTTATATAACAAATAACTGATAAGAACTGATAGTATTTTGTACTGGTGTCAATAAAAGAAATATGAATGACACAAAAACAAAAAAAAATTAAAAATAAAAGACTTTGCTCACAAAATATAAGGCATGTTTTATTTTTTTCTTAAATTGATTTTTATTTTTTGTCTCATATATTTTATTTAATTTTTGCAAAAAAAAAAGGATTAAAAGATATGTCTTTTTTGGATTGGTAACAACTTAAATTCTTGTTTTTATGAAAAAACAGTATAGTTTAGTGATTTTTTAGGTGCAAAATGGAAAGAAAAATGTTTTTGTGTTTCTATAATTCACATTAAATACAATCAAAGGCAGTAGAACTATTATGAGTCAATAAAATTTAGTTAAAATGGGAAAATCCCTTCTGTGGCTTATATAAAGTTATGCTCCAGTTGGGAAAAACATGGCGATGGAAGCGTTAGCCAATAGATAAGACGTCGTCCATTGGCCGCACTGTACTCTCAAGCCACTGTAGGGTCTGCGCTCCCTCTTTTAGTACTTTGAGAAAGATCCTGGTGGTTTTCCAATTACCATTGTCAGTATGCCATTACGGAATGGCTTCAGACCTGAAGGAAAAGATGCAGAAAAAGAAAGGAAATAAACATCCATTCGGACGCCGGGATTTGAACCCAGGTCCAACATATCTGCCTCATAAAAGGCCATCGTCTTGACAATTTTTTTTTTTGAAAATGGCAAGTTTATACTATTTTTATTCAGCAGCTATAGGAAGATCTACTTTTCAATATTAATAAATCTCTTTGATATTCTTTATTCTTTTAAATAAGGAATTGACAAAAGTAAAAGAGAATGAGACTTAGGAATCGTTGATTTTGAATTTTAATAAATTTAATTAACGTTCTTCTGTTTTGTTTTTTTTTTCAAAAGTAAAACGAAAATTAGTATCTCTAATAAATTAAATTTACATACATAGTTTCCATACGAAAAGGATAAAATACAGGATTACAAACAATAAAACATTAACTAAAGATGATGATACTATAAGAGCCTGATTTTCATGGTGTTCATGGTGTTCCTCTTCTTTTTGCTTTTCAATTTTACAATGCGAAAAGAAATCTTCGTGTATCATTCCAAAATGCATCTTCACCAGCTGTCGGAAAATGCTTAAGCCTCTCTGACACTTGGGTACTTCCGTCAACCTTGCTATCATGTTACAATCAGTAAAATTATCGAAAGTTCTGTCAATTAGAAAAAAAAAAGAAATTTTAGTAAATCAGTTGATGATTATTTTATTAAATGAGTATTCGAAATATTTCACTTGGATATTTTCTTCATTTGTTTGTCTATTCGTCTGTTTGTATCACACTAAAATGGTTGAAAGGATTTCCATGAAACTTTGTATGTAACTTATTTCTGGTTCAATGTAAAACGCAGAACCATTTACATTGCTCTCCATCTCAGCCATCTATCAAAAAAAAAATAGCCCTTGATGTCCCTCACCAACAGAATAACTTTCCAATTTCATACCATGCTTACTTATGTTCCTCCATTTCCTTTCCGTTTTCCTCAGCTCTGGACGATCAGTTACGCTTGCTGAGTGAATATCTAGGAATACTCCTAGCCTACCTTTTGGTTGATTCGGCGTTGCTTGATTGGAAATCACGATAGAAATTGGAAAGTTCCTGATAGCCGGAAGAGCTTCGCGAGTCAAAAAAGTCGCTGTTAGTGTGTGTCACATATCTCATTATTTCACTGTATTTTCTTGGATCAGAAATTTAGCTTCAAAATTCATGATAAAAGAAACAACAGTTGTTAACCTACAGGTTTATGAAAACAGTTTCTTGTACAGTGAAACATGTGAAGTTGACCACCTTTATAAGTTGACCTAATTGACCAGGAACGGAATGACTTAATTACTTTAACATTGAGCGAACCCTTTATAAGTTGACCACCTGTCTAACTTGTATGTTGACCATGATAAAAGAAACAACAGCTTTTAACCTATAGGTTTATGAAAACAGTTTGTTGTATTTGTGTCCCCCCTAATACTTTTTTGGAATTCTGTTGGATCTTCCTATAAGATATGACGTGCATGTATAAATGCAACAGCCGATTTAACTTCTATCTTTGTAATTTTTCCTGTGCTTGTTCTTATTCAGAAATTAACATGACGAGATGATTAAAACTGAAACACTGGTTTTCTATCGATATCCGAAGTAGCGGATGTTAATCCGCCTTTTAATCCCCTTAACATCTGTGTGATCTTTAATTAAAGTAATCGGATATACACAATTTTAGTAAACAATCCGGCTTTAATTAATATTTTTTTAGCAAATGGAGAATTTCTATTTTTTGGTATTCAGTAAATGATATAATTTCAAAATTAATGGAGACATATCATTTGTATTGTTTTTATGATTTAAAAAAAAAAATAAAAAACAAAACAAAAAACAACTTGGTAGATTTAAGAAAAATTGGTTCCAAGTTCATACAGAAACTGATTGTTCAATATTAACTTTGACAAAAGTTTGTCACAACGACTAGAATCCTCTACCGAAGTACTAATTAAAGCTGTCTGTTACTTTCGATAACCAAATTTCTAACTTATGATAAAAGTTTTTTGATAAAACCTTATAACTTTTCTTACCGTCAATATCAAAATCCCACAAACTTAAGAATTTAGGATTTTAGTAATAAATACACTTAAAAATTACTAAAATCTCAAGTTTGTATGATTTTTAAATTGTCGGTAAGCATTTCACCTCTCTGTCGTTAAACTTATTATACTATCAACATATAACCTTTCATTCAATACAGCTTCTATATACAGTAAAACCCCGTTATTACGCTCGTCAAGGGACCATGAACTACAAGCGTAATAAGCGGGATAGCGCTATAGACGGGAAATGATTTATGAGATGGGGAAACATTTAGACATAATTTTAAAGAAAGATACTTGATTGTGCAATAGATATAGTGCAAATGTGACCTTATTTCCTATTTAAAAAATCTTTGATTGTGCCGTGTGTGTGTGTGTGCTACTGTTATGGATTATGACATTTTCAATGCGGTTCAAGTAACTATTAACATCAATTGATGCATCACTAGGAGCAACACTAATATATTTTCGGAGAAGATTTAGTGCACTACCCGCTATTTCACACGTCTTTTCTTGAATGATTGGGTCACTTAATGGCACTGATGCATCACGGGACTGATGAATCCATTCAATTAGAATTTCCTCGGCATCTTCATATTTTCCACACTTTACTTTTTTACGTTTGCAACCACCCTTCGCTGCATTGGTAATTCCATTCTTATTTTTTATTATTGTTCTCAGACTGGATGAGGGAATTCCTAGAGATTCTGCAAAATCCTTCTGACTTAGTATAGAATTCTCGTCGTACTTACGGAGAATTTCCAATTTTTCACTTATAGAAAGGGATTTCCGCTTCGAAATTTTGCGCTAACTTACTGTATTACAGACCCGCACTTCAGAGTTCAAAGATTCCCTCCTACGAGGGAAAGAAAAGAATCTTTACAGTGTTACATTTCTCTTCGAGACAAAATTTCCGATGTAAAAAAAGCGCTACAAGCGGGATTTGAAGCGTTATAAGAGGGTAAAAGTATACAGAGTTACATAGAAAATTCCAGGGACCGTATGAAAGGAGCATAAAGAACGGGATAGTGCTATAAGCGGGAGCGTAATAACGGGGTTTTACTGTAATTGCTGTTTGACAAAAATTAACAAAGCAAAAGTTTTAAAAAAATAAAACAAAAACAAATCTACTTCCATTTACAAATATAAAATGGAATATTTAACTGCAAATAAATAAAATAGTTAACTAAAAAGTTTGTAGTTTTCTACCTATAAAAAAATATTAGCTATCTACATTAATTTTGGTCCTTTGGTAGAGGCATTGGGCTGAGGGCTGTGGGAACCAGGTTGAATTTGCGGCAGAGGTCAGAGATTTTTCTCAGCAATTTTTTTCCAAACCACTCCTAGGGTTACCCAGCCATGTGTAAAATGAGGAACAGGTTGGGTTTGTATTCCTTGGTTGGTTAAAGCCGAGAGGACGTCGACTGACCACCTGACCCTAACTTTTCCCCTATGATCGTGAATCGTTGGACCCTATACTTCCAACGAAGAGGCCTCAACTGCTTGTAAAGTAGGATCCTATTAATTTAACAAACGAAACAGTAGTAGATTTTTTACTTTTTTTTCATAATTTGAATTTTACTTACAGCTATTCGGAAAAGTATACTGAAGAAATCTTGTTAAATTTTACGGAAGAAATACAAATTTATGAAACATTCTGAATTTTTTCCCTACAGTTCAGTAATATTTATTCTTCGTTTTCATTCTTTTTCATAATTTTCATTGAGAAAACTGTAGTGAAGTCTGATCAAAGAATTTCTTACATCCGAACATGCAAGGTCTTTTGATTAGTGAGGTATACAAAAATTTTTTTGTTAATATCAGTACAGAACTACATTAATTTCAAGTTTTTATTTCTATTTAAAGCGGCTTTTAATTTTTTTTAAAATGGCTTCTACACAGAGCGAATGTTAAAATCTCGAAAATTTTGCAACTTCAAAACGCCGCAGAAAAAAGTAGACCTCTTTATAGATTTGGGAGATCCCATTATAAAAAAAATAGACCAATCATTGTAAGATTATTTCATGAAGAGAAAGGGGAAATTTGCTTTTAGGTTACAAAAAAAGAAAATATTTAATCAATAAGGATATCTTTGAAAATGATAAACAACGAATATAATTAAATGAAAATTTACATAAAATTCAACTTAAAACCCCACAGAAAAAAAAAATGGGACTCATAGATTTGGGAGATCCCATTATAATAAAAATTGACCAATCATTGTAAGATTTATGTCAAGAAGAGAAAAGGTAAGTTGACTTCATATAACTAAATCATATAATAATTTTAGTTGAAGTCGATAAAAAAAATGAAGAAATAATTTTTTATAATATACCATATTTAAATAAAACTTATAAAAGTAAGATCAAATAAATAAAGATCTTAATAATTAATTAAGTTATGGGAGACCTAAAACTTGAGAATCACACAAGCTAGAAACGAGTTCTCAACGGCTATGAGCTAGTCTTGGCAAGATCTTTTTAACGAGGTATAGCATATGTTGTTTCTGAGATATGAATTTCTCGCGACGGACGAAGAGACAGAGCGGAGATATAAGGCTTCTCCTGCTATGAGCTACGCTCTGTCTAGAAGCCTAAAAATGATATAACGTACTTAATGATATACTTTAACAGAAAACCCTTCTTAGAAGCCTTGTAAATCTACTTTCCTGTAAAATTTGGCCTATAAAATCAATCGTAAAGTGTGTCTACCATAAGATGAGACTTAGCCATGCCTCTTCAAACGGAGAATTCATTTCACATTAGGGAGGAGGGTTGGAAAAAATATATTTTGGGAAAAAAAAAATTAGGAAAAATTTTAAAAATACTTAGTCTACTATTAAAGAAGAAAATATTTATAAAATAATTATGAATAACATTTATAATGTCAATAGGGAAAAAAATAATCAAAATAATGAAAAAATAACTAGATACAATTGGTTAAAAATCTTTCAAATCAATAAAACGAATAATAATTTTGGTCTAAGTTTAGAAAACTATATAAAATATAAATTATTCAGTCAAATTAATTGGGAAAAATTTAACTCTAAACACTAAAAAGTATTAAAAAGGTTAAAATTTCATTAATCGCTGAAGTAATTGATGAGAATATTACTCTGAATTTTTAACTTTTAACTTTTGTTACATTTCTTTTCTTTTGTATTAGATAATTAACAAAGTTAATTAATCTACAGCTAATAATTATAAATTATTATCAGCACCTATGTTACAGGTATTCTTTATTTTTGAATACCTAATAGGACTGGCGAAAAGTAAAATAGTAAAAAAAAAAAAAGTCAAGAATTAGTGTTTGTAATTTCGTTAAAAACAGTTACGATCTTTCATTATTAAAAATTTAAATCATCACCTGCAATATTGTTGATTATTTTTGATTATTCTAACAATTTTATTTTGGTGTTTTGATTGACTATTATTATTACAAACAATATTATATTATTTTAGTTTTATTTTCATTTCCATTCTATCAAAGCTTGCAGTTGTAATTCATGCAGTTATTACTATTATTATTATTGTCAATCTAATTCTATTTTTATTTTTTTAGTACTAGTGCGAATGCCAATGGTCTTAATTTATATATTTGTAAATGTTTTGAGGAACTTTACCGGATTGTTTTTAAACTTTTTTTTTTTTAACTGTCAACAATTAATTGTTAAATAAAACGTTATTACCATGAAGTGTATATATTTGTTACTTACATTAATTAATATAATTTTATACAATTATGATTTTTCAAAATTTAAATAAATAAGAAACAATATAAATATAACAGTTCTTAAACAACAAATCAGTTTTCTATATCGTTACGATTAAAATTTAACATAGTTATTATTATATATAAGAAAAGTAGATACATACTATCAATATGCAATGAAATATATGAGAAAGGTGAATGGCCTGATGATTTCATGGAAACAGTATTGCTACCAATACCGAAGAAAAATAATGCAAAGAAGTGCAGTGAGTTCAGGACTATCAGCCTTTTATTGCACTCAGCGAAGATTCTTCTGCGAATACTGAACAGACGTTTATATTCTAAGGTGGAAGGAGAGTTGGAAGAAGAGCAGTTTGGTTTTAGGAAAGGAAAAGGTACGAGAGATGCAATTGGACTGCTGCAAACAATCGGCGAAAGATATCTAGAAAATAATAAACACGTATATGCAGTATTTGTGGACCTGGAAAAGGCTTTTCACAGAGTGGATTGGAATAAACTTATGGAAATCTTGAAGAAAATTGGTGTGGATTGGAAAGAGAGAATGCTAATAACTAATCTTTATATGAAACAACGAGTCAAAGTCAGGATAGGAAAAAAATTGTCAGAGGGAAGTGGAATAGGGAGAGGGGTGCGACAAGGATGCCCTCTATCACCTATGCTGTTCAACATCTACTTAGAGGAGTTAGTGAAGAATTGTTTTCAGAACATGGGAGGGGTGATAGTAGGAGGAAGAAGAATAAAGTGCATAAGATTTGCTGATGATATGGCATTGTTAGCAGAAGAGGAGATGATACTAAGGGATATGCTATTGCAGCTGAATGACAGCTGTGAACAATATGGAATGAAGATAAATGTAAACAAGACCAAGACTATGGTTATCGGAAGAAAGACAAAGAAGATAAACATAAGTATTCGGAATGAGACATTGGAACAAGTGAACAACTTTAAATACTTAGGGTGTACTATAAGTGGTGATATGAACTGCTGCCAAGAAGTCAAGAGGAGGATAGCAATAGCAAAGGAGGCTTTTAATAGGAAAAGGAGCATCTTCTGCGGACCTCTGGAAAAAGAACTAAGGAAGAGACTAGTGAAGTGCTTTGTGTGGAGTGTGGCATTGTATGGGGCAGAAACATGGACATTACGACGCAGTGAAGAGAAACGACTAGAAGCATTTGAAATGTGGATATAGAAAAGAATGGAGCATGTGAAATGGACAGACAAAATAAGAAATGAAGCAGTGCTAGAAAGAGTGGGTGAAGAAAGAATAATGCTGAAACTGATCAGGAAGAGAAAAAGAAACTGGTTGGGTCACTGGCTGAGAAGAAACTCCCTAATGAAGGATGCACTGGAAGGAATGGTGAACGGTAAAAAAGTTCGAGGCAGAAGAAGATTTCAGATGATCGACAACATCAGGGTAAATGGATCTTATGTGGAGACGAAGAGGAAGGCAGAAAATAGGAAAGATTGGAGAATGCTGGGTTTGCAGTGAAGGACCTGCCCTTGGCAGAGAACTATGTATGTACGTGTAAGTCGTATTTCATATCATCAATTCCTCTGTTATAAACAAGAAACGATTTGCACTGAAAATATAAAAAAAAACATCTACCCCTCAAATGGATTTATAGAACCGTCCCGTACCATGTGACGTAGGCGTGGCCAAGTCTCATCTTGTGGTGGACACACTTTAGTGTGTGTCTCTAAAAACTTTTGAATCAATCGCTGAATCTTACGGAAAGAAGACGGCAATATGCCTTTGAGAGTACCCTTCCATTCTTGATAGAATTAAAATCAGAGCATCGGCTGGCTTATTCAAGTGTACAAGAGTTTCACATGAAGATATTGATTTAGCAGCCTAGCTCAGTGTCAACATGCATTACATCTTATAAGAGAAATGGTGGCAGTGGTGTTTCTCCTAGCGAAGATAACCGCAATCTAGGAAATTGTAGCCCTAGGCCATCTTTCCCTTTAGCATGAGAAGGCATATTTTAAAGTTCATTGTACAACAAAAGGACTCACCTATACCCATCTTGCTATTTCCAGCTGACAGTAAGTCTTCCGATAACCCACCACCTAATTTCATCTGTTAAATGATGTCTCGAAGCCCTTTAACACATTTGCTATCTCAAATTCCTTTTTTCAGAATCCAAACACGAATTGACGGCCACCTTCCAACCATTTACTTTTTTTACTGTGATTCATCTGCATCAAATGATAACACCACCATTTATTAACATGTTATCATTTTAACAACAAGTTTAACGTACGAACAATTGACAATACAATAAAAAGCATACTCGCACATAAATAATGAAAAAGGAATCACTGATGTGTTTTTGGATATTTTGATACCGGGAATCCAGAACAGCTGTTTCAGAGTTCCTGCTCTTCATCAGCTGGATTCGCTCAGTATCTGACAGTCAGCGATTCCAAGAAACATATAAAAAAAAGCAAAGATGAACAATAAAATGGTCCTTCGTAATTAAAAACAACAATATATAAAATAATTCGCCCAGTATCTGACAGTATTTGAAACTCTGAAACAGCTGTTCTGGATTCCCGGTATCAAAATATCCAAAAACAGATCAGTGATTCCTTTTTCATTATTTATGTGCGAACATGTTATCCTAATTTCGCGTTTATTTTGACGACGGATGTAAGGAAACGATATTTATCCATGTTTCAAGCATTTCCAACTCATTTTTACCACTTAATCCCGAGTTTTCTATTTTTTCCCTAAATTAATGGAAACCAGTTTATCAGTAATAAGAACTTAAGAATAAGTGGAGAATTTTTCTTTGTATCGTTTTCACAACTTTAAATAAAGAAAAATGAAATTTTTAAGAGCCACATTTTAGATGACGTAAGTTTCCAATTTCTTTCAGAAACTTTGTGTTTTATAGTAATTATATCATCAATTGAAGTTTTAAAGTAAATTTGAATGAAGGTAAAATAAGACAAAACATTGCTTCCCCTAAAGATTTAAATTAACTTACATGCAGCCTTTTCCATGAACGATTAGGTCCCGAGCTAATTTGTATTTACATTCTTCATAATATCTAATAACTTTGATGATGCATTTGTATTCTCTTAGCATCTCTAGAAAGAAAAAGGAATTAAACTTAGTCCTAAATACTTATTAAAGAATGAGATAATCTATAAAATTAAAAACTAAAAATAAACATCCATTATTTCGTATTTCAATAGAAGAAAACTGCTTCTCATCTTGATCGATTTACTTTAATTCACTTTAAGCATT
>JAFIDM010006943.1:41405478-41421162 GCA_023159025.1 Thereuonema tuberculata | reverse complement strand
CTGACAGCAGACATCGAGAAGGTAAGACGAAAACTGGTATGTAGGAAGAACCCTAAGGCGCTCGATAAACTTGGTGAGTCCTATTTCCAATGTGGGGAAAGAAATTTATTCCTTTATATTTCTGCGGGGAAAATAGGGATAATAATTGAATCCTTACTTAGATTAGTTGGTGTGTGCTCAAGTTATTTTCTGGACGGGATATAGGCGATATTTCCTACCGATTCAGAATTTAGTGAAAGCCATGTATTCGTTCGGAAAATGAACCGGCAACACTGTGTAGGATAAAGGCTAATCAGGAGGGCTCACAAGTATTTATCGAGTGTTCTAAGCAGGGAAATACATGTACCGTAGTATCGTGCCTAGATTATATAACAATGTCAAACCACATCTCGGTATAGTTAAATTTTAAATTCATAGTTGCAGGGTTCCCTTTTAATAAAGGAGTAATTATAAGTTAAATAGACTACAAATTTCCTTCAGTGTCCTTAACCTGTACTATCAATCACGCTGTACAATATACTTATTCTTAGTTTAATTTTTCTTTGTATATAAGTTTTATAAAGGAATTTTTTTTATTGTTGTTAAGTTTTAAGGCATAATAAAAAGGAAAATATGGAGGTGTCACACACGATCCTGCTTTAATGAATAAATGTACATGAAATTCAGAAATCTTCAAAATAAAGGAATATCGCAGGATAGGAATACTTTTTTTTATATCAATAATATTAATATGTCAAAATAAAAACAGAATTCTTTAAAAGTTAATATTTATTTCGCTTTCTGAAATGATTCAATAGATTTTTGAAGTAATATTTATCGATTAATATTTCTTTTTTTTACTTTTGCTATACTCTTCAATTTTTGGTTGAATGTTGCCAGAAAACTAAAGATTTACAGTAAACTCTTCCTTATAACATATGAAATTAAAACCCTCAACTTCATTAAATTCATAACATTGAAATGAATTAAGAAAAATAATATCCAATAAAAGAAAAGAAGGCTTGGTCGTGCGGTCTCATACATCGGTCTGCCGTGCGGCCTGTGTGCCGGTACCCGGGTTCAAATCCCGGTCGAGAGCATGGATGTTTCTTTTTTATTCGGTGTTTCTTCCGTTTCTCCCCTGGGACTTACTATCTCAGGGTTATTCTGGACGGGATGTGAATCTCGTCCCTCTGGAATTTCCCAGCCTCACCCTGACGTTGTCAGGTAGGTCTAGCCCGTGATCCATAGTTAGCCAAAGTCGATGAAAGGAAGGAAAAGAAAACAATTTTCCAGACAGATTTTGAAACTATCATACATTTTAATTTTTCCCTAAATAATCTGATTTCTTTTATACTTCCATGGTATATGGATGCATTTTTTTAAGTCTTTAAATATTGATAACTTGATAATTATATTGCAATGAACTCAGAATTAAATTTCTAGAATAAAAATGCTGATAATGTCATTGTCATGAAAATCATGATACGATACTGGAATGGAAATCTATTGATAATCATACTGGAAAGAATCTTGATAATCCATGATTGATAATGAAACTGAAATGAAACTCTTGGTAACGTTACTGGAATGAAATTTTTTTAATAACACTGGTATGATCTTGATAATGAAACTAGAATGAAACAGTTGATTATGACATTGTCATAAATATTGATAATGATGAATGAAAATGTTGCTAACGGTATTGGAATGGAAATCTTGATAATGATACTGAAATGTATATCTATGAAAGGAAATAACAGAAGAAAGAGAACTCTCACTTTATCTGTGAGTTCAACTAGACATGTAGTGCTTCTTTACTACTATCTTAAACATTTTTTACTGGCTGATCTGAATCTTACATATAAATTGTAGAATTTCATAATTCATTTCTTGTAAAAGTCTGTGAAATTTTCTAAATGTAATTTATGAAAGTTTTGATCAGCCTTGTCAGATACATAGTGTGCTAATTGATAACGTCTCCTTTTTTTTAATTCATTAAATAAAAATTACATTAAAAATGTGAAGAAACTATCTTACTTCTTAACAATGATGAAAGATACGGGTCGCTACAAACCATACTAAACAACTTGACATTCATTTCAGCATATTTATTAGCGGTCTTTGTAACCGTTCCTAAATTCTTTTTATCGCATACTTCCTTTTGAATCATTTTGAAATACGTAGCGATACAAGCAGCTCCTTTCTGTATCACCCTATAATAATAAAATAAATTTCTTATTTTTATATTTTAATTATCGGTTTCATATATATACCTATAAAATGAAGGAAAAAAAAATCATAAAAAAGGAGAAATGAGGAACGAGGAAGTGTTATTCATCCTCCGAATTTTGAAGAGCTTTTTCTTTAGTCAATCTCTTAGTTGACCAGTCTGAAAAAAAACGTTTTGCATCCCACGTCTAATGGTAACATTGTAAATTGTAAATATCATCGACAAAGGTTGCTGATTTAATCTTAATTGTAGGTTTCAGACAATTTTTATTGTAATTTAAAGAGATATCTAAGAAGGGTTCCATTACATTTATGGTTTAGGGCAGCGTTTCCCAACCGGTGGGTCGCGACCCACTAGTGGGTCGCGGAAGGGTTACAGGTGGGTCGCGACTTGACCCTAAAACTATCAGAAACCATCGAATAAACCATCAGAAAAGATCAGAAAAATCGAAAATCGATCTTATATAAGGAAGGGATACGAAACAAATATGGTTTTAGTCTTTATTCTTCTATTCCTATATATGTGGAGGTATTCCGATAAGGAAAGTGGGTCGCCAGCTGAAAAAGGTTGGGAACCGCTGGTTTAGGGTAAAAAGCAAATCATTGAAAATACATTAAAATATTTGTTTATTTTCGAAAAGCGATTATTCACATGGTGGCTGCCAACAATGTTTTTTTTTTGGTCAGTGATGAAACGATAAAGATTGTCATAGCCCTCTATCACAATGCGTGGATGTCTAAAATATATTTATAGAGGGAGCCACCCGTCTGTGCAGTCGTCCGAAATTTCTGCCCATTGAAACCCCCTGTTAAAACACTCAACTTCTCAGTCCAATTTTATCTTTTTTTCTCAAATATCATCATAAATAAATTTCTATGATTTTCTTCTATAAACATGCTACATTTTTTAACGATTTATTTCTTTTCAACAAAGCAATAGTTTATCAAAATAAATAATTTTCATTTAAATACGATCTGCCAATTATTTGTAAACATTAACACAGGCCTTGAAAACTTTTTTTTTCTCCGGCAAAAGTTGAAGAGGTGAAAAAAACCTAACTTTGTGTGCTGAATTCAAATATGGAAACTATTTTTACCCAACACGTACATATTTTTTTTTTCAATTTTCAAATAAAAGTTTTCATCAGGTAGTGTTTTTAATAAAATTAACGATAGTATACAAAATGTAAAACAATGAATAAAAAAGGATCCAATTACAATGATAATGCAAATACAAAACTTAGAGTGAACAGTTATGTTCTTAAGAAATGGTAAACTCACTGCAGGGGAACTATTTTCTCCTCCGCTTTGATGTGAATGAGTGCTGATTTGATTTGCGTTTGTGTTCTGGATGAGGGTTATCTCTCAAGAAACCAGCAGTAGTTAGCCATCATGAAGACGTCCCATCGCCCCTTGTATCTTCGTTGCATCTCTTTTATATCTTGATGGAACCGTTCTCCCTGTTCCTCACTGAGTGCCCCTAAATTTTCTGGGAAATAGTCAAGATGACAATGCAGGAAGTATAACTTTAAACTCATGTTACAGCCGAGCTTATGGAAGTTACGCAGCATGGTTTTGACAATCTGCTGGTATTGGTTATCTTTAACATTACCCAGGAACTTACTGATAACATCCTTGAACGATTCCCATGCTTGAAGCTATATTTCGTTCATAGTCCTTGTGAATGCAGGATCTAGCATAAGCTTCCGAATCTGGGGCCCATCAAAATTAATTATGCATCCTTTAATTTTACATCAGAAAGCCCTGAAAATTTCTGACAAAGGTACTGCAAGCAGGAACTACTTCTGTCCAAACTCTTAACAAATTGCTTCATCATTCCCAGAATTATATGTAACGGGGATAATAATACATTTAGTGTGTCAATTAATGGAGAATTTACTATTATTTTCTTTTCTGGAAGAAACTCTTTTCTCTCGGGGCAGTTTGAAACTGACCAGTTTCTATACTTGGCATAGTATCCCATTCACAGACACAGCAAGAAAATTTGTATATCCTGATTGTTGCCCCAATAAGATATGGCACTGTATCATTTGTGTTTATTGTATTTCAGATTTGGAAACCAATGTGTAAATTGTGGTAATTTTCATGAAGGGATGTTGAATGGGCGACTGACACTGAAGCAACTGCATTCCCATTATGAAGAACACCTTTTAGACTTCTTTTGCTTGAATCAATTAAGCCAGAGATATCACAGCAATATACAAGTTCTCCTTCATGAACGAAAAATTGTCTCAGTTCCTCCTCACGATATCTATAACAATATGAAATTGTTCCAGGAAGTAAAAGATTTCTCTCTTTTAATAGTGACACTAACAGTTCACTCTTTTCTTTTGTAAGACCCAAGTCGCGCACTAAATCATTTAAATCACAGTGACTGAAAAGACGTGGGTTATTACGGTGTCATTACAGCTTGGGGTGGATTATCAAGCGATGGTGTTGTTGAGCCGGTTTTTTTTAATGAAACTGCAAATGGGGAGAACTACTTAGCAATACTTCGTGACATGGTTGTGCCACAACTACAAACCAACTATAACTTTGCTGAATGTTTCTTTCAATAAATAGTTGAGGTTTAATGCTTATAACATGCTTATATTTTGAAATCAATTGCCTACGTTTATATGACACTAACTGTAAACCTACATTTGGTCCACCCTGTATATTTTCTATCGTACAAAAATATAATACTAACAAAAACTTAGATCCCTATTTAGTAAGCATTATTTGATTCCTACGGGGTAAATATCTGGCCAAAACAAACAATATAGACCTGGATCACTTAAAAACTTACAAATTAAAGTGCTTAAATTAATTTTTTCAAAAAAAAATTGAAAAAATTCATATAAAAGAAATTATAATCTAAATAAATTTTTGAAATTTTAGTCCCAAAACAAAAATTTATATTTAACTTAATAATGCGAAACTACTATTATTTATTACAAATAAAGACTAACAGCAATCAAAATTATCAAATACTTAACAAAAAAAATGTAGAGAAAAGGAAATATCTCATTATTTGCTTTTTTTAATTTTTTTTCGCAACTCTCTCCCTTTTAGAAGAATTTAAATTTCAAAACGGAAAAAACAAAGAAAAACAAAAGATTAAATTTTTAGATTTTTGTTATATGGCACCATTGTATAAAACTGATATAAGTATTAAAATATTATAAGCATGTTAAATTCTTTCGTAGAATACCTTCAATACTAATAAGTAATCATGTATTTGTATATGTAATCTATCTATACTCAATTATTTGTTATTTTCCTTTTTTTGTTACAATCTTCTAGACTTGTAAGTTATATATTTTTCAATTGTATACTGTTCAAATGTATATTGTAAGAAAACATCTAATGTATATAATTATCAGAACCCGTTGATAGGGGCAATTCCCTAACGAGACTGTACTGAGTTTACCTATCTATGTTAATAAAAAAAATATTATTATTATTCCAGATAATTTTCATTGTATTAAGTAAAAACTAATTTACTTTTAACAAAAAGCCAGACTAAATTACAAAGAAAGCTCATAATAAAGGAATAAATTTTGGAAGAATTACTATCGTAAAAGTTAGCGTGATAGTCCATTTTTTAGAAAGTAATTGTATTAATATTTATATCTGGAGATTAAAAAAAATGTTCTTTCTTAGGATATAATAATATATACGACACAAACAGTGATAAGATGCAAATAAAAATAAAAGCACATGATATTACAATATTTTTGAATAAAAATTAGAGAAACTAAAGAGAAAGAAAAGCGGGAAGTAAAAGAAATTAAGGGGAGTGAAAGAAGTAGTCTTTTTTCCCCAGAAAACAAATTATTCTGAATTATGAGAGATTTCTATAAGAAAATACATCATTCTTCTGTACATTACTCATATTTCCATTTTATTTATTTATTTCCTAATTCAAGTAGCTCCTTTTTTTTTCTTTAATAAAAGTAGAAAGAAATGTAAACACTAATTCAAAGGAATTACGGCATTTGTTTTTTTTTTGTTACTAGATAATCTTCAGATCTACATTGGTTAATTTCTTAAGGTATTAACAAATCAAAGTTTCTAAGTTTGTTTGCTTCAATTATATAAACTTCGGGTGTAATTGCCTGTTGATAAAATTAGAAAAAATAATTTGAAATTAAAAATTTCTATAATAATAATAATAATAATAATAATAATAAGCTTAATCTAAGGAATTTGTAAAACATTTTAATAGCTTGGAACTTCATGAGGTTTCAATAACAGACCTGCAAAAAACATCATTACTAGGCATTGCATATATTTTGCGAAGATATTTGGACAATTCTTAGGTCTCTGGGTAAGACTTGAATTGCTCAATTAATCCAGTCAAAGATGTTGTCTTTGTACTGTGTCATATGTTAATAATAATAATAATAATAATAATAATATTTTGTTTTATATTTTGAATACAAAAGTTTTAAAATATATTTCCACAGATATTAATAAAATTAATATTAATATATTATTATTATTATCTTTCAGTTCTCGGTGCGATATAGCCGGTATATTAGCATTAAGGGGGCAAAATAGCAAACCTTATGTTAAGATACCTAATATGTTGAAAACAGAGGGAACTATACTCCAAAAGCACTGATTTTTGTGCTGTACATAAAATTTTATTTGGGTTTAACTGTAGATTGTTCAAGTGATTGATGGAATTTTTATGTATCAGTCCAGTAGCTGTTATAACAATTGGAATTATTTCTAGGTACTTAAGCTAACATACAACCTTGCGTTCTTTAACTTTACTATTTAAATTTTTTTTCTGAAAGTGTTAACTTCAGAGAAATTGTCCTTCCAATATCGATCATTATTAAGTTGTTGCAGGATAGGGGTGAATAAAGTTAATTAATACTGAAGTATTGACTTTGTCAAAAGAAAAATTAATCAAATGATAAAGTAGCTTTATATCTCCATCTATTATACAGATATCTTTTATTTCAGATGTCCCGTAGTATCAATATTAATAAGAAAGTTATGGAGTTATTTTGTTCAATCAAGATATTACGTTCGTTTTTTTAAAAATTAATAGATCCATTCTTTCTTTCAAATTGATAAATGCAAGGCATGTCTCTGTAAATCCATACAGCTTCTCATTATTAAGACTGGTTCCTACAGATCTTCGTCCATCAGAGTTAAAGGATGCCTCATGACTCGATAGACATTATCGGAGGTAGTTTATCAGATTTCAATTTCCATATGTTAATCTCTAATACCTCCAGTATTATACGTTTAATCCTTGTATAAGCACTAACTTGCCTCATTGAAATATTTGAAATATATTAGTGTGCAAAACATGGGAACCATGACGTTTTCACCGGTAGCATCTCACAGAAGCGGCCTGGATATGGGAAAAGCATACCAAAGGAACCTCGTGATGTAACGAAATGATGAAAGAAACAACACCATCACAACAATAGATACAAAACGAAATAGAGCGATTTTTTGCAGAAATGGCTACAGAGCACTGGCTGCCATGATACAGAGGCATCGCTGCTAAAGACCGAACAAAGGGAAGAGGTGGTCGTCAATAGGGGATATGACCACTCCTACTGTCCATACTTAGAATGAGGTGGTTGATAAGTTTTTCGGGTAGCCCATCGCCCATTCCTCTGCCAGCTGATGTCTTCAGCTGGTGAAGTTATCGATGGGTGTGGATGCCGTAGAGCATCCCATCTGTATGCGATGAGATTTCGATCGGGGAACTATGGGCGTGCCCATTCGAAATATGTCCTCAGTTTCCAACAGCGTATCAACAGCTGCAGTACGATGGGGCCTGGCGTTATCGTCCCTAAACAGGAATTGGGGCCAACGGCGCCTCAGTATAGACGCACATGAGTACTTCATTACAGTAGGGTGCACCAGTTTAAAATACCTCTTTCCAATATCTGGAGCTCTGTTAATCCATTCAGCCTAATGCCTTCCCAGATGAGAACACCTCAACCGTTATATCGATCTGTCTCCGATATGTTTGCGGGGTATATCCTGTGCCAATCTCTCGCCAGATTAACTGATGTCCAGAATAGACTGAATCTAATCTCATCAGTATAGAGTACTTTCCCCCATTCCACTGCGGTCCACTCTTTGTGATAATTACACCACAGTAAATGGTGTCTCCAATGGGCCGGAGTTAATGCAACACAGCGTAGTGGCCGTTGGGCAAACAATGATCCTTGGTTTAGTCGTCTGGCCACAGTAACTCTGGTATCCTGCTTTCTATGATGCTGTGCAGCTGTTTGCAGTAGATCCCGCTGTCTGGTGTGGGTTCGTGGGCTTTGTTTTGCCTGGACGACCAATCCCTTCTCATAGCTGTATCTGCTATTCTGAAAGCAGCCCACTCCCGTGGTACGATGCTGTGGACAATACAGAACTCTCAGATACACTCCTTACACTTCGACCTTCCTCAAACTTTACAATTGTGCGATCACAGGTGAAGTCATCTAGATGTTGTGTACTGGCCATGTAGTTGTCTAAAGAGACGTATGAAACCACTCCTGTCTGTAACAATCGTATTTACCGTTCGCTAACTTGCACATAGCTGCTGAGGTGCTGCTTTCATCCAAGCTATCTCGTGACCTCTGTCGTAACAATTCGGAAATTTGCAAGTCTATCGAACGTCCAGTTATGCAACTTACCACAGGCTGTTTCATTTAATTTTTGGCATGTAATCTTCAAAAATAGTGTTGGTTCCCAAGTTCTGCACTTAATGTATTTTGAGTGTAACTACTATGTTTTTCTTTATTCTTTATTGAAGGAGGATACAATCTGATCACTAAGATGCATAATCCATACCTTCGAAAGCATCAAGCAGTAATAGACAGCCAAATTGAAAGAGTTGTTAAAATGGAAATTAACGAATTTTCTTTCATACATTTTGAGCTTGAAAAAAAAGGGAATTTGCTAATTGAAAGAGGATCTGCATTCGAATAAACTTAAAATTGAAAATTCATCTCAAATGTCAAATTATATGCACACAAGTCAGGTAAATAATGAAATTTAGACAATCATTAACTGTCGGATTTTATAGTATTTGAAAAGAACTTACGCACAATATAAGATATAATCCTCAGTTATGTTATCTTTTATTTCTCTATAGCAGTCCAGATAGACGTTGTGAGATAGTGGATCCTTTATGTCGCATTTAAGCCCACTTCTAACTCTGTTAAGAAGTGCCTTAGCAACTGTTAATTCATATCTTATTCCATTGCTTGGATAATGTTTTCGTAAGTATGTGAAAGGGCCTGGAAAAAATAAAAATATTGCTATCTAAAAATTTCACATCAGATTATTTTATGATTTTAAAGTACAACGTTATAAATTAATAAAAGTATTCAGTCTGAATAATTGTAATTAATAGTTACTATCTTACGAAACAAACATTTACCAAGAACTGAAGCTTACTTTCTTTAGAACTTTATTTCTTTAAATTTCTTTATTTTTAACCTGTTAAAAATTATGTAGGTGAAAAAAAAATTCATTGAGGCTTCCGGAAAGTTCATCAAATCAATGAGTCTGTGCAGTGTTTATCTACATTATTCTGTATATATAGTATTCTCTTAATAACTTTTGAACCACTGAATGGATCTTCTTGAAAATTAGTATGCATGTAAAAGAATCTTAACCTAAGCAAAAGATTTGTGTTCTGTTTCAGTTTATAAAGCACTGTCATAAAAAAAATCAGAATTGATCCTTGTAGCAAATTCAATGCCGGCGATTTGATACGATTACAATTAATTCGATTTAAACAATTAAAGCAATTAATACAGATTTAATTCATATTTTTTTTTTGAAACGAAATATTTTGCATTCGGTAGATTATAAACACTTGGTCTCACCATTGATGTTTATTAATAAATAAATGCATAGATTCAATTTTCTATGCGCTATGAAAATTTATTTAGGTGGTTGAAATGCTGGCACATGAATTATTCATATTAGTGTCAGTTCCGAGACCTCGCTGTTTTCTGGTGAATACTCCTAACTGATGATCGCCAAAGAGCATGAAACATCTGATCTAGGATGTCACTTAGTAAACATTTGGTCTCATCCATTGATGTTTAGATGTTATGTTCTTTGTTCTTTTTCATTGTTTTTTCCGTTTTTTTTTGTTTTTAAATTCGTTAGAATGACATCATCCAAAAAACAATTCTTATTAAAAAAATTGATAAAAAGTTCTTTAAAATACACTAAAATTTACACAACAGGGTGCACGTGACTAGTTTCGGAAGCCCTTCTGGCTTCCTCTGTCGAACGCAAAGAAATGAGGGTGAACACCGGCTTGTAAAGGTGCAAGAATCAGTGATATTAGTTTGGTCGAGTTTAGGTGCAGAAGGTTTGAAACCAATATTAGTGATCGAGTCTAACATCAAACATACAGTGAATGAGATGCGAGGGAACAAAGTGCAACTCGTTCCAAAGGTGGAATTAAAAAAAATAAAACACCATAGGAATTAAAATTCGTTTTGTAGACTAGCTGCCTCTATGGAAAGCTTGTCATTATAGGAATGTATATACTCATAATAAAAATTCTTTAATTTTTCGCAAATAGTCATCTCGATTTCAATCGAAGACTACGGAGTGATCAAAATTTAATGAGTGTTCTGCTTTATAAGCATGTGTTGTTGTTGAATATTTAAAGTTTCCAGTTTTTATAGCCTCAGCGTGCTTCTGCAGGCGACAAGTAATGGACGCTTGAATTCGCCGATATACACACAGGTTTGCAAAGTAGCGTTAACATTTTTTATTCTTGTTACCCAACTATCTTATAGTATTTTGTTTTTTTGTCATGACCATGACATTGTTAGGTTTTAAATTGGCGTTTCGCCAATTTGTTTGGTGGAACAAATCAGGGTGGTACGGTATGGATAGATATGTTGTCGGTTCATTCCTCGCCTTCTGTTTGTTAGGAAAAGGAAATGTTTTATTCATGTCCATAAAAAGTGCTTTTCATCTCTCTTTTAATGAGGATCTATTTGAACAGGAGATTACAACATTATCAAGATGGCCATTAACAACGGATACCCTCGGACTTTAATCATGAAAACATTCAGACAATCCATGATGAAAATATATAATCGTAACAAACAGGAGGCGAGGAATGAACCAACAGCATATCTGTCGATCCGTACCGTACTATCCGGATTCCACCTTTGGAACGAGCGCACTTTCTTCCCCCCCCCCCACCTCATTTAGATGTTAGACTCGACCACTTATATTATTATATGTTTAAAACCTTCTGCACATAAACTGGTGTGGACTTGACCAAATCAATAACACTGATTGGTTCTTGAACGTTTAAAAGCCGGTGGTCACCCTCATTTCTTTGCGTTCGACAAAGAAATCCGCAAGGACTTCCAAAACAAGTCACATATACACTGTTGTGTTGATTTTACTGTTTTTTTAAAGGACTTTTTATCAATTTTTAATTGTACAGCTTACCACACACGTTAAATGTTAACTTACTTTTATATTCTAATTAAATCTGCTGAATAAAAAGAGTAAAACGTTTCAATTGTCTGCCAAAAATGAATTAAAACTTAATTTTATTACTTAAATTCCGAATCAACCTAATTTTAATCGTATCAAACCATCCGCAATGGATTAACAAGAATGATATAATATTCACTGTTTAAGGCAATGATATATTAACTGAAATAAGATATTAATCTACTGCTTTAATTCCATTACTTTTATTTTGCTGTGGAAATTTTTGTCATGCTAGTTTATTGACAAGGATCCATTTGAAAACGATATCAAACGATATCGAAATGTTATTCCATATCATTCAAAACTTACTGATTGGCAGTTCGGTATGTACATATATACAGATTGAGTGAATTGATATGCCTTAATTCCCTGAAAGTTCTTGGAAAAAATTTCAACCCATCTTTTTATTATTCTAATTATATATTATTTTGAATACATTATGGATTACTTTCACGTATAAAATTGTTATTTCCTTAGCTCATTGTAATCACTCATTTTATTTAAATCATTTGCTTCTTTGATTTTTTTTCTGTATCTGTAGCTGCACTTTGATCATTGAATAACAATGGATTTCGATTCATATTTATTATGCCTTAATATTCTTTTTCCCATATAGTTTTAGAATCCTGTACTCTTTTTCTCTACTGTTTTTACTTGTATAATTTTGGTCATAACCACTTTTTTCTTTTGCTTTATCGATTGCACTGGGTCTGGTCAAGAGATGTTTTTAGACCTTTGGTACTAATTCTTTGTGAGATCAAGAAAAAAAAATGCATCCAAAAACTGATAAGAAGGGAGTAACTTTCAATTGCGAAAACAATTTAAAAGATAACTTTAAATATAATTAATAAATCGTATAGGCATAATTATTTTTTTAAATTATCCTCTCTTTATATTTTTTTCATTATTATCGATAAATAGAATTGCCAAGTTTCCTTTATTTTCGATCCACCATATATTTTTAATAAAATAGATAAAAAAGGAAAGTCATCAGTATACTTTATTGCTTTAGGTTATTAATTTAAAAGTACAATATTTAATGTACAAATAAAAATAAATACCACAGATGTAAAGGTTTAGATTCTTAAAGGTCGAGGAGCGAAGTGGTTATAAATTGGTTAGAGTAAAAGAGTACAGGATTCTAAAAATATATGGGAAAAACAATATAAAGGCTTAATAAATATGAATGGAAATCCCTTTGTTATTCAATGATCAAAGTGCAGTTACAGATTGCAATCCATACAACACATTCTCCCGGTTGGGCTCTCGAGGACCCTGGGCAGGTGACTGGGGTAAAACCTTGAACTCAATTTAAGCAGAGATTAAAAATGGTAAAATGTTTATAAATATTTCCATTTTCTAGTACTCATTTCCATTCACCTCATAAATACTGTACATTTATTACACTGTATTGTATTTACTGTTAATATCAGAAAATTTTAGAAACTATCTGAAAGAAAAACTATTTAAGATTTCCAAAGAAACCATACAGTTCGCACTGAATTCTGGGATTAATGATGGAAAATATTTATTATACGTCAAATCTTCCCATATAACAATTTTCAATGTTTTCTACAGGAAAATTCCATTGTGTAAATGCAAAAGTAGTAAATGAAAGATTTTTAAATCCGTTGAAGTTTTATAATGTCTTCATTGATTGGCTGAGTTTGAATCAATTCATTCTAACAATGAGGAAATCAACATCAATATTTCCTTAACAGGCAAAGCTAATTTAACAGGGACAGTCATGATACAAACAGCACTTATTCAAAGTAACTTACTCTGAAGAAGAATGAAGCCACAGACGAGAAATATTTTGTAAGAAATCTTCATCCTAATTTAGGTCGAAATTTCACGTTTTGTGAAAATCAAAGTTATGAAAAGATGATGAACATTTGAATATCATTATTATTCCTGTAGATAGATTTAAAAAAAGGAAATTATATATTTAGACTAAATAACAAGGAGAATTTTAAGGTAGTAAAATGAATTTTAATTACTGAGAGTATGTGTAATGTTTTGTTTATGATTTTTATGTTTATATATTTTCTTTAAATACTTGAGAAAACATTATCATAAATATTTAAAAATAATACAACAATTCTTGAAATACTTCCATTTCTTCATCAATATTCCATTACTAAATGTTGTAATAGTGACCACAAACTATAGGAATCGTACTCATTTTTGATTCTGATGAAGACTAAACAGAAGCACAAAGGAAGCAATTATTTAAACTCACTTTGAAGAAGATTGCAACATCAGATCTAGTTTCTCTGCTGAAAACACATACAGGAAAGAAATCCAATAGAATTTGTCTCTGATTTATAATGTTAATCTACGAGTTACTCTGGTACTTTCCAATAAGAAAAAGATGCTCATCAATTCAAGAAGTACGTGAGTGTATTCCCTGATAACTTGTGATTTGCTGAATGGGTTTTTTTGAAACTTGGTGTGTAGATTTAAGGACTAGGGACTCCTCTTTTATATTTGAAATTATATGCAGATAGATTCTAGAGAAATCACCGCCAGAAGGAGAAGGATATAATATTAATGTTAAATATTAAATTTTAAATTCCATTAACAGATTATTTTTAAATAAAGAATATAAGGAGATTAAATTAAACATATCATTAAATAAACGATAAAGGAAATACGATAAAAAACGATAAAGAGTTGCAAGGAAATTAATTAACATTTCTTTTTTTTTCAAAAAAAAAATCATTAAACAAAAATTCTAACAATAGCAAAGTTTCTATATTAACACGATAAATATACAAGATTGTAAGCAATAAATACTGAACTAAGAACAATGCATTTCAAGAGCCTAATTTTCATCTTGGTCATCGGCTGTATTTTTACAGATTTTTCAATTTTACAATGCTGCAAGTGATTTCGGTATATCAAATTTAAAATGGTGGTTATTCAGCTGTCTAAGATGCTTATACCTCTCTAACTTTAAGGTACTGATACGAAACCCGAATTCTGTGAACAGACACTAAAATTCTTGAAAGTTTAATCATTGGAAAAATCAAGAATTTTAAGAAATCGATTCATATTTATATTATGAACTGAGCATGCGAAGTCTTACTATTTCACTTCATTTTCATCCTGTTTTTGTCTACTTGTCTGTCTGTATGGGCATCACACTAAAGCGAATGGATGGAGTTCCATAGAAATTAGTATAGAGCTTATTCATGATTCAACGTAAAACATAGGCCCATTTATTTTGATCCTCATCTCTCTATTTCAATGTGGCTTTCTTGAACTAATTATATTAACTTCAAAATAAAGCCATCAACACGATGACAGAAAAATAAGACAGGTTGTTAAATAAGCAACTCAGTTTAGCAGAGTAAAATAATGATAAAAGTTAGCCAGATTTTGCTTTGTTTTGTTTAAGTATGTTAACATTACTCCTACTACAGTGACTGTCAAAATGATAAAAGGCTTGCTGATGCAGCCAAAACTCTCAGCCTCATATTCTGATCATTGTCTTATTCGCATTTCTTACTGGTTGTAAAATGATTTTAGGCAAGTTTTAATCTCCAAGTAGATCAATTTTCTAATTTATATATTATGTGATAACATGTTTACTGCACAACTCAATTTAATAATATTTATTTTATCTCATTATATATATATATATTAGGAAATTTTCATCAGATTAAGCCGTCTTTTTATGTCTTTTTTGAATCACATCGGTGTCTTTAAATATACTGACTGCTCAATTGAAAATGACACATGAGTGTGTCATCCCAACACTGAAGCTTGGCGGTGGTGTTGTGATGGTGTGGTCGTATTCCTACTGGTTTGGACGTGGTCCGTTGGTTGTTTTTTTTCAAATATCTGTCCATCTATATCAAACGACAGTAGTAGCTTTATATATTTACATATATTTTGAATTTGCATATTGATTTTAAGTCCAATGTCTTGGACTGTCTTTGTGAG
>JAFIDM010006943.1:41378824-41405468 GCA_023159025.1 Thereuonema tuberculata | reverse complement strand
TTTTTTAGATTTGACTATAATGACATTATCGTCAGTGTAAGTATAAATCTGTCCAGACTTATTGTAAATAGTTTCTGTGGTTTCAACTGGACCTCTCTAATGGTCTTTTCCAAAAATAATTCAACCGTGAAGCAAATAACTAGTCACTCTATTTGAGACCATGTTCAGTCTCAAAATCATCAGATAATTGGTTCACAACTTTAAATTTGCGTAAGTCTGCTTACAAAGATTTGAGTCATTCCATTTTTGAAAGTTTTATCACTAATTCTGGACTACTCAAATAGTTTTAGGCCAGACAAGATATCGCTAAAAGACATGTTCAAGGATGTCTTCGGGCCACAAGATGATCCTTATCGTAAAAAGTCACTCATAAATAGTCACTGGGAAAAGAATTTCAAAAAGAAGCGTGATCAGAAGGTTTATGAAGTAGGCCTTTAAACCAGGATATGTCTTCGTATCCTCATTTCAGACAAGAGAACAATTCGGATGGTGTCGTCAACACGTAGTAGGTAAAAAAAAGTTTTATTCCTAGATAGGTCAAGATTCACTCTGTACTCTGATTCCAAAAGGATGTATATACGGAGATAATTTGTTACATGAACAGATCCATCAGATTTCACAGAAATCGATCAATGTAGATATGAAGGATTTATTAGTGTGGGCAAGGATCACTGTCAAGTATATACAGGTCTTCACATCTTTGAAGGAAGATACTTTGAATAGATAATGTTATAGTGGTAACATCTTTGAACAAAGTATGGGATCTTCCATTTTGAGGTGCAGTGGGCCCGTTATTCATATTGATGGTTAGTAATGCCCTCTCACAGGACTAACATTTTGTGGAAGAACAGGATAAATTAATCGAATGGACTGGCCAACCTATTCTCCTGATCGAAATCCTATTGGACGTTGCATGGAAAGAAGAAGGACTGAACCAAGAAGGAGGACTTCTGTTCTGCCAGAGACCTTGTGAAGTTTAATACTGCCCTTTTGCGTACATTCTCAGAACTATTAGACAACTTGTGGCCAGTTTGAAATGATGCTGTGATACCTGCATTTCAATCCGACACGATCACGAATGATTACTTGTTATGAATTTTCATTACTTTCTCATTTTGAAATTTACCTTCTGAATTTTTTAAAAGACAGACTTAAACCAAAAATTTTAAATCTTAAATATTAAGAAAAAGTGGTTAGAAACATATATAAAAATCGCAATGGTGAAATCCCTACCATCTTTTGTTTTCTCCAAAAACAATGGTATACACAGGGTGTCTACAAATGATTGGAGTGGTTTCATGATTGTACTTGTATGTATTATTTAATATATCATCAAAAAAATTGTATATGTCTCTGTACAATTTTTTGATGATATATTAAATAGAGAAACTCTCCAAATTTTTGTGCTATTTTAAAGATGCTCGATATGTGCACCGCTAGTGAGTCCGAACAGATCAACTCTATTATCAAGTTCGTCCCACACTCGATGTAGCAAGTCAATTCCAGCAAAAGCATTGCAGAAGGGAGTACGCAGTTCTGGCAGATCAGCCGGAAATGGTGGCATAAACACTGTATCTTTCACATACCCTCGTAAAAAAAAAAGTCACAAGAGATTACGTCAGGGGAACGTGGAGGCCATGGCAGCAGTACGTGATCATGACATTCGTCACTTCTTGAACTGTACACTACGAAACCGATGGATTGGTCGTACCGGGAATGATGATCAGTACAGATTTCATTCGATGTCAAACAATGCTGCTTAATCCTTTAAATTTGCTTTAAATTTGTATTTTCAGAAGCTTTTTATCTGAAATCGCATTGAAGAGATAATAACAAACTGAAAATGAAAGTATTTGTTTTACAAACACGTTTATTTCTGTTATTTTCTAAAGCATCCATTTATTTCATGATCTTGAAATGAAAGTAATTTAAATCAGTTTTTGCTTTGCAGATATGTAGTACTTTTAAGTTATATAATACTTTCAAATCTCAATACTTTACTAAAAAGATAAAAAAAATTCTGAAAAAAGTAATAAAGATAATTTAAGTTTTTCAAAGTTAACGAATATTATTTAGAGTTATTCCACATTTAAATAACAAATTAAATGTTTTCCAGAATACTTATTGTTTTACTTAGTAGAAAAGGCAATAAATAAATATATCATAAATTTTTCTTGTGAATTTATTTCTCTTTTCTTAACAAATATTAAGCATTGACTGCACTTAAATTTAATAACTAATATAAACAAAATGAACTTCTAGCATTACAATTCATTCTTACGTATTAAATTGAGCTGTCCTCTAATTTTCACATCTATTTTCAAATCCTATGGATGAAACTAACATGTGGAAATACTTCTATAGCAATATCTAGCCAAGAGGATCTGTTTCGTGCTTTTATTATTGAAAGGTTTCAAAATCCTCTTCCGAAAATACAGAACAGGAAAGCAAAGAAAGGCTTTTGGACGAGAAATTTCATTCCACTTATAAGCAACTGGAAATCTTGTCTTCTATTCTCAAAAGATTTGAAATTAACATATCTTTTCCGCAACCCTATCTTAAAATCCTTTATAAACAAACGGAAGATATTAACAAAATCTAGTCCCTATCATCCACTCTTACCTACTTATTTCCTATTCCAACTTCATCTCAACAGAATCGTTCGGTAGCCTATATCTGCATCATCTACTAATCAGTTCATTTGCAGGGGATAATTTTTAACCTTTTCAACTTTGCAACCATTTATTTCGAATAATGACGCTGAAAACACAATGGGAAGCGCCAGAAATATGCCAAGAAAAAGATCTTTTTGTTACGTCACTCTGCCATGTTAAATTCCATTCTAAGTTTTGTAATAAACAAAAAAGAAAAGACAGTCAAAAAACAGACTTCAAAGAAAGCTATCCTAAATTGTTAATATGATTTTCATTGTCCGTAATAACGTGAAGGACTGAAATGAAAATCAATTTTGTTTTTTCCACATTATTATCATCATTCTTCTGACTGATTATTGCTTTGAAATTCATTTCTTTTTTATAATAATCAAGTATTAATGCCACCGAATAATAACTTAGGATATGCAATGCTTTGATATACTTCTATTGTACTATCATTAATAACGTCTCTACAAACGTGTTATTCATGCCAGGATACCGTTCTAAAAGAAGCATTTGCAGTATAACGGCAACCTTTCAAAAGGAATTTCTGAATTCATTCTATAATCAGTTTGATATTATGATTGTTAGGGTATGTAAATATTTATATAGAAACTCGAGTATATTAAATTATAACAACGATACATATGTTCTGCGTTGTTTTTACAAGAAAATATTTATAAACTTAGATTTATATATTTTTGTTTCTTTAATAAATCATCTAACTTTCTAATAATAATACGGAGTATTTCATTGCCAGCATTTTCAGATCAAGCATAACTAATTCTTAATTATTCATGTAGACATTAAGGATGCCATTGTCCGAATTGTCTGTCCATGGAAATACGAAAATTTGGTTTTCTCTACATTTTCTGTAGTCTTTATTTTAAAAAAGAAATAAATTTAAGATAAAGAAAAATAGTATTCAAATATATTAAAAGAATTAATTTAAACAAATTACATTTAAGTTTTATGATCAAGTAATATTGATTTTGTAATTCCACGAAAAAAATAATGAATTTTCTATTTTCATTAGTGTTTTCATTTTCTATTTTTATTATTTAGAGCTAAACAAAACCTGTTTCTTTGCACGTATATGTTTCTGAGGTAAATTATGAAGCTATATTTCATTGTATTAATTGCAAGTTCCGTTTTTGGTAAGTTTTAAATCATCTTGGAAATGTTCAAGATTTGATGTATTTTATAGTTTTCCTTCTAAACCTTTTTCACTTCATTTTGTCTCGTGTTGATTTAAATTGATTGATTGAAAATTAAAAGATAAGAAAATTTTATATCATTGCAAAGTTAATATGCAAAAACTCTGTCGAATTGTGTAAGAAACTAATTTCAAGCACTTATTTTAATATTGTCATCGAAATTACCAAATTCAAAATATGTGCCCTTTATTGCAAATGTATAAAGAACGTCCTTACTTAATCTCATTCGTACTTCAATGGATGAAGATACGCTTATGGTGATAACAAAATGACCAAAACGGCTAGAGTGCAGAATCCGGTACCACCAATAGGAGGTTTCGTAAGAATATATCGCCGACTGGCGTTTTACTGCTTCCGATTCCGCGCAAGGATACATGTTTACCCACGTACTTTTTGGTCATGTGTTCTGAGGACAGAATGGCAGTGCAGGTTGAAGCTGAATTGACAGGTCCGGAGAGATTGTGAAGGGCAATTCGTTGCTGAAATGGCAGAACGTGTGGCGCCGAAACTATTGCTACAAGTACAAGGAAATGTTTACCAAAATTCTGGATGGAATCGTTACAAAATATATCCGCCACAAATGAGCGACTCCGTCACAAAAGGTAAGCCTAAGTTACAATAGGCGAATTTCTTAAAAACTGGCTTAGAGTGACACAAGCCACTGTTAATAGGCCCACGGGAGCCGAAGGGAATCATGGGAGATAAGATGCGATTGTATGCTTTAAGCCAAAAATCGCAGTTAGCCAGGTGAGGGTTAGATTTTCTAGTGAAAAATCTTGCGAAACCATTTTTAAGTAGCTTTGCCTATCCACCATCAACATGAGGAATTGTTAATTGTTCAATCAGCTTGCCTGCGAAGATCATTCTACAGAGGAAGTTCAAACATCCAACATCAACATCCGGCTTCGTGAAAATAGCCCCAACGGAGCCATGTTCTCTCAAATAGAAAAAAATAGGCCAAAATCAGAAATATCATAAAGTGCACTTTAACCATGTAGGGATACTTGGTCATCACAGAGATTGCATCATTGGATTGCTTGCAACAAAGCCTCGATAACTGCTTGACATACGAAAATGATGGAACTGGCATTTTTCCGGACTGTTTTACTTGCCTTTCAACATTTTGAGGCTTCTAAACTTTTGTTTATTCACAATGATCTTTCTTGGAAAGAAAAATTCAGGAACTGACTAAATGTACTTCACCTTCTACTGTTGTATAAGAGAGGGGTTTCCAAACTTTTCACACTGAATCCTCCACTAATTCCCAAGGGCCAAGTCCTAGCTAGCTCATCATACCAATATACTGTAGTTTTGAATTATGCACAAATTTCCTATTGGGACTAGCCGGCGAGTGAGATATCTATGGCGCAGGGCGTGGGACAGGACTTACCGTATTATACTGCAGTACGCTGTCTTAGCTGCGGAAATGTTCTAACGCGATTTTTTGAGCTCCGAGCAATAATCGAAATTTTCTTGAATGAAAGGAATCGAACTCTGGCTAAGTTACAAAACAACGAGTGGTTATGAAAGTTACCATTTATACATATTTAACTAAACATTTGAATGATCGTAATGTAAAATTACAAGGAGAAAACCAGCTTCTGCCTGATTTATACACTCATATTAAGTCTTTTCGACAAAAATTGTTTTGTTTCATTATGAATTGAACAAAAAATGTTTCACGCATTTTGATACATGCCAAACATTCAGTCAGCAAACTGAGATTTCCGGTAGATTTCGCAATTGAAGCTTTGGGTGCTTTAAAAATAAATTTTTGAGTCTCGTTTTTCAGATTTTGATGCAAATGCAAACTATATCAAGATTTCTTAAAACCTTTTTAACGCCGATATATAAACCCTTCCTCCAGAACTTCAAATGGAAATGATTGATTTGTAGTATAGCGATAGTTTTAAAGAAAAATATTTAAAGTCATCATTGCTGGAATTTGATCATGATGTCAAACTGTTTAAACCCTTTCGTTGAACAGCTGTATATTCTTTACTAAATGTCGTAGAAACATCCGATTGTGCTTTCTTTATAGCAAATTTCCTAGCCTTTAAATGTGCCCCTTATGACGTTTGCTCTATTTATTGGTTTCGGCGATATTCCACAAAAATTGCCGAACGATCACAATTATCATATATTTTTGAGAAAATCATGATGTTTGGGAAGCTTGTGTCTCAGTCACTATTGCAGCTACAGAGCTGGTTTTAAGCTCAAACTGTGACAAATTTACTCTACTTTAAATTTGAGAAGGATAATAGTTTCTGTGAAACAAATCGTTCAGGAGATATTGTGTAAAAACATTGAAAAGGTCCAAAATTTTGATGTTTTGTTCGTATTACGTGGCGCGCCGTGGCACGCGGAAGTTGAAAACTTTTACGATATAAGCCCAACACTAACAACATATCCAAAAATCAAAACTACCCGACGTTTTGCATATCATTTTCCTGGAGTATTTTTTGATGTCAAACGTTTTACACCCTTTCGTTAAACAGCTGTATATCCTTTACTATATGTCATAGAAACATCCGATTGTGCTTTCTTTATAGCAAATTTCCTAGCCTTTAAATTTGTTCCTTATGACGTTTGCGCTATTTCATTGGTTTCGGTGATATTCAACAAATATTGCCAACAATCACAATTTTCATAAATTTTGTAGAAAATCGTGATTTTTGGGAAGCCTGTATCTCGGTCGTTATTGCAGCTACAGAGCTGGTTTTGGGCTCAAACTGTTACAAATTTACTCTACTCTGCATTTGGAAAGAGTAGATTATTATTTATTATTTTCTGTAAAGCCAACCGTTCTGGAGATATTGTGGAAAAACATAGCGAAGGTCAAAAAATTTTGTTGTTTTGTTGCTACCATATGGTGCACCGCGGCGCGCGGAGGTAGAAAACTTGTATTTTATGATATAATCCCAACACTCACAACATATCCAAAAATCAGAACTACCCGACCTTTTGCACACCAAAATGTACCATTTTACTGGACTACTACGATAACATGAAATTTCATTATTAATATTATAGTTTTGAGCAGCCAATCAAAAAATAATTTGCTTTTTCTATTTTGTTTTTCATTTACGTAACTTGTTAGTTTCAAATAAGAAATTAAGTGACATTTCCATTCAGTTATTAACAATAGAATTGAATGAAAAACTGTTGAGATAAATAATTGAAGTGAGGCTTTGGACTTATCTACTGATCATTCTCTTTGCTATTAAATTCAGTTCCTGGAATGACAAGATCTAGTTGAAAAGATCAGTCTTTATGTTGCTAATACAATACTATCCAACATATCCATAACCTGGACAGAATTAGGGCTTAATTGCCTATGAAAGCATATGTCTGAGGCTATTACTTCACGGGAAGTTCATTGTTACTGCACTTCAGCCTGTTTCATGCTAAATTCCTGAAGAATCAGCTGTCTTAAAATTTGTGAGAAAATGTCATTTTAATCTGTCAGAGTGAGAATTTAAAAAAATTAATGAATGTATTTTAATGCAGATCTGTTTAAAGTACCGGGTGGCCTTAATTACAGAGCAAGTGTTTAGATCCCAATTACCAAAATTCTGTAGGCCAAGCTCCACAAAATTTGGTGTAAATACTATTCAAACCATAGGGTTTTGATTTCTACAGAATAAAAAAGAAAGTTCAAAATTAGGGCACCAGGGGAAATATGGCATTGGAAGCACTGAAATACGCAGATTGCAGTAAACTGACTTTATAGATTAAAGGATATAGTCTGGTCAAGTCAAATTAGACCAAAAAAGGACCGTGCCTTCCATTAATTCGTATAAAGCTGGAAATGATTTTATTTCACTTTGGGCATTCCAAATAAGAGTAATATGAGATTGCGATGGTTTCTGAGGTGAGCTAAATTTTTGGGAGCGAAAAAACCTCAAAATATTGGCACTTTTTTCAGTTGTTGCCTTCTAATATTTAATGGTGGCATCGTACAGAAAATGTCACTCTTATCAAAATTATAGAGCATTAAATTCTGCGTCGAATGATCTCCTTAAACATTAAATTTGGTTCAACAGTTTGGTCGGAATCAGTAGTCAAAGATGAGCAAATTTTTCCGCTTCGGCTGAAAAGTGCGTTACGCTCACTTTCAAACGCCTGTGACACAAAAATGGCTATTCCAAATGAAAAATGTAAGATACGAAAGTTCTAGAACATCAAATTCTGCGTTCAGGGAGCATCTAATTTTAAATTTTTTTTTAATATACCGTATTGTCCGGCGTATAAGAAGACTTTTTAAACCAGGAAAATCTTCTCAAAAGTCGGGGGTCGTCTTATACGCCGGGTGCTGAAACTTCGGAGCCGGACTGGAGAATCTGCGGTCGCCGCATATGGTGGGGGAGCTCAAAAACGGCTGCGGCCGCATCTCCGCCGTATGCGGCAACCGTATGAAAGCAGCAAGGACGGCGCTGTACAAGTACGATAGAAGAAAATCCACTCACCAGGATTCGTGGAAAGAAGTGACTTAACGCGGTCCCGATGACGAGGTGAGGGGGCGCCTCACCGGGAAGTTGAAGTGAAGGGCGGAGCAAGCTGCAGGTGTCCGAGACGCCCGGGATATGGAAAAAAGAGATAGAGCGGAGACAGAATAAACAAGGCTACAGCTAAGAAATACTATGATTTTAGTGAAACTCTAAAAAAATGTAGCATAAAAATAATGCACCAGAATAAACAAAGCTACAGTTACTTGGAGACAGAGAGAGCTGACCAATCCAAGCAGGCGTTGTATACAACAACTAGCCAATCGGTAAGGTACATCGCTTTTAAAGGAAAAGTTTAATCCATTTGCACTGTTTTATGTTTACATGTTTGATGACAAACAGCGTTATGTTTATAAGTGACAGTTTTTCTGCTAAGTATCTGCATGTCATAAGCATTTGAATTAAAATTACCATATTGAAATCAAATCTGAGGTTTTTAAATATTTAATTTGGGTGTGCGTTGGAAGAGGGGTAGTCTTATATGGCGAGTATATCCCAAACTCTGTATTTTAATTGGAAAAATTGGGAGTCGTGTTATACGCCCAGTCGTCAATACCGTAGCAAAAAATTACTTAAAATCAATAATTTATACAGATATGTACTTCAATGAAAAAGGAATTTTTGGCGAATTCAATGGAAAAGGAATATATCATTTTTTAAAAACATTTCTGCCGCTTGGCAGAAGATGGTCCAGAAATGTGCTCATCATTGTCCTCCAGCTCTTCATCCTCGAGAGTGTTTTTGTATGCGTCCTCTTCAATAAGATCCATTTCGTCATATGAAGCTGTTTCCAGCAGTAAAATATCATCCTCGGACAGACAACTAGTGCAAGTGTGACCTTTGCAGTTCGCACATATCACCGAACATTTCATTCCAGCTTTTCTACAGGAGAAAGCTGTTTGGCATCCTTTTTTGCAAGAACACGAAATGTTATTCAGTAGTTCCGGTGGCGATGGCGGTAGCTCTGCGGCATTTGCTACGAGAACGTTTTTGATGATCTTCCAGCTCCATTCCTGCGGAACAAGGAAGTTGTTCCTATACACTTGCACTTGAAGGTATACTCTCAGAGAATGTTATCGAGCAGCTGCTTCAGTTGGAGGCAAACTTACCAATTTGAAATTATTCTTAGAAAGTGTCTTCTGGAAGAGATGCAAACGAGTTTGGTTAAGAGAGACTTTGCTATCACCCGTATATAGGTGGACTGTAGATTCTGCTCTTGTCTCAGCAACCTGATCAGGCGTGGCTTTGGGATTGTTGAAAACCGAAACAGTTCTAAGAAGGCTGGTGTTCTTCTGGAAGATGTTGACAAATTTTTTTTTTGCCCTGCCTGAAAAAAGAAGATGGATGTGGCCTGTTTCCCTTTTCCAGGTTTCAGCCGGAATATTTTGTGGTGGATTCTGGCTGCTGATGCGCAGTCAGCAGGACCAATAAGTCTATGTCCTCCCCAACAACTAATACATTTCCACCCTTTTTTAATACATCAAATTCTGTTCTGATAATCGAGAGATCTGTGTCCTCAGTGGCCTGCTTGGCATGAAAACCTTAAGCTGTCAGTTTTTCTGTAAGCGGTGATAAAAGATGGTTTTTATTCAGTTCGTTTGATAGAAACCTTCTTTCGGTATTGTCACTTTCATTGTATCATCAAACAAAACTGAAGCTGACAACATACTACGTGCTCTTCGGATGCGTTCAGCTGATGTGATGCTTTTTTCTTTTGCATCCTCTTGGTAGCCATCAAATTCAATGGTACATTTGGAACCGTAGTGATTCTGTAAGTACTGCACATACTTATCGAGGGTATACGAAAACTGCTCGTTTGTTTGCCACACAACTCTCTGTGAAAGGAAACCTCCATCAATGACGAAGTCAGCATTCGTTAGTTCCTTAGAATTGACTGGAGGAAACAGGTTATATAACAGGTTATATTTCCGTGTTTTCCACATTCCACCGTCATCAAATAACGATAATGGATATGGTGCTAATTCAAATCCAAAATATGACATGAGCTCCTCTTGTGATTTCATCTGGAAAGGAATCCACCGAAAAATGGTATCAGGGTCGACGGGGATCAGTGTTTCATTGATCTTTACAGAACAGTTCACACCTCTCAGCGGCATTACTCAGTTTTTCCTCAGCAACATTCTGTATAGGAAGTTCTATATTCTCAGTCCTCCTAGATAAAACGTAGAGAACCAAGTTGAACGATTGAATTACATAGAAATTCGATTCCCCAGACGAATTGCGGAAAATGAGCGCTACGACTATTTTTGATTTTTTGCATGTATCTATGCGTAGCAATGAGTAAAATTTTAAAATTAGGTGCTCCTGAACGCAGAATTTCATGTTCTAGAACTTTCGTATCTTACATTTTTCATTTGGAATAGCCATTTTTGTGTCACAGGCGTTTGGAAGTGAGTGTAACGCACTTTTCAGCCGAAACGGAAAAATTTGCTCATCTTTGACTACTGATTCTGACCAAACCATTGAATCAAATTTAATGTTTAAGGAGATCACTCTACGCAGAATGTAATGCTCTTTAATTTTGGTAAGAGCAAAATTGTCTGTACGATGCACCCATTAGATGTTATAAGGCGAAAACTTAAAAAAGTGCCAAAATTTTGAGGTTTTTTGCTCCCAAAAATTTAGCTCACCTCAGAAACCGTCGCAAACTCATATTACTCTTATTTGGGATGCCCAAAGTGAAATAACATCATTTCCAGCTTTATACGAATTAATGGAAACCAAAAGTCTAATTTGACTGGGCTAATATAAAAATTTAAAAAGATAAAAACAGCGTGTGTTAGGTCCGACTCATGTGCTCGATGGTGCTTTGATGTTAAACTTCCGTATGCTAAATTTCCGTGATCGTGCTTTGTTGTTGAAAATTTACTATCAAAAAAAAAAAAAAATCTGTCCTACTTCGGGGATACCAGAGGTTGAAGAATATAAGGTAAGGCCTAATGAGCATCAGAAAGTTGAGAAAAATGATTTTGCAATTTGAAAATACGGGATCATAACAAGTGCTGCCAGTACGAGGACGCAACCGACATCAAAACAATAACACCTCTTTAATTATGGGCACCCGGTATAAGCAGGATGAAATATATCTGGATTCACGTTTCTATAGGTTACAGAAATATTAGGAAATGTTTGTACAAGGGTCATTCGGAAAGTAAAGAACGTTTTGATTGGACGAGCCGCGCAGTTTCCCACTACCTCCGCTGCCGAGTCATTGATCTTTCAGACCCCTTGAGCCAGTCTGGCGCTTACAGCGACCCGATACAGTCGTGTATTATTTATTTCTACAACTTTAAAATGTGTGACAAAATTAACGATCCCGCCAAATGGGAGGTTCATAGTGTAATACACTTTTTGAATGCGAAAGGAGTGCGACCTATCGAAATTTACAGACATATAACGGAGGTTTGCGGTAATGTGATGAACGAAGCTTCAATTCGAAAATGGTGCATTATGTTTAATGGCGGAAGGACGAATGTTCACGATGAAGAACGCTCGGGCAGACCTGCACGATAATGCACAACCGCCTTCTGCTGTATTGACGACAGACTTACTGCAACAGTTTCGATGGGAGCTTTTTGAACATCCACCATACAGCCCGGACTTGGCCCCAAATGAGTTCCATCTGCTTCACAAACTGAAGGACTTTTTGGGCGGGAACCGGTATGGAAGTGAAAACGAACTGAAAGAGAATGTTAGTGAGTGGCTAAACAATTTGGCGGCAATTGAGTATGCAGAAGGCATAGAAAAATTGGTGAAACGGTACGACAAATGTTTAAATTTGTAGGGCGATTATGTAGAAAAGTAGTATAAGGATCAGGTATGTTGTAAAAAAAAGTTCTGTTTGGCTGTAATAAAAAAAATCAGAATAAAAAAAAAGTTCTTTACTATCCGAATGACCCTCGTAGAATAACTGAATAAATCTTGCTATAAATGTATGACATTTTTAATGAATGCCATGCAAACAATTTAAAAAAAAATACTTTTAAAAATATTGCCTTGTCTTTAATTTCACAGAATTAATTCCTTTTATGAATTTTTTTTTTATTTAAAGAGTGGAAAAGTAAATTTTATATTACTATACGAATCTTAATAATTCACTAAATCAGTTCGTTAAAAAAAAGTATCTAAATATTTGTATTTTTTTCATTCATATATTATTACTGTTTCAATTATATATTTCTTTTTATTTGAAATTGTTAATTAGATTGCGTTGTGAATCAAAAAGGAGTTAGAACTCATTTTTCTAAGACTATGGCTTCATTTACTGCAAGATGCATAGAACTTTTGTGGAAGGAGTGCTTGGTTGAGAAGCACCTTGAAGAACATTTGGATGCATTCAAAGAGTGCATTCAACAACCCTGGACGGACAACCCAGAGATATACGTCACACAAAGAGGAGGCAACCTTTGCAAGTTAGTTATTGTATCCCATCTCCCCAGATAAATATACCCAGATAAGTATCTACATATACATCTACATATACAAATATCTACATCAACTTAAAGTTGGCACTTCACCTGCAGCACTATCGTTTCCTAGTTTCAAAAAATCCATGTACATAAAACTAGGAAACGATAAAAAATCTATAACATTTCTATAAAACATCTTTACCGACCTCATTTGTGAAATTTCCTTACATCTCAGAGTATTTCCTTACATCTCAAGCTTTATGGTTACTTTGAGGAAGTTTGGCTGGTCTCAGATATGCTAAAAAAGTTTAGGGAAATTTAAAAATTTATAGTGAATGGATTTAAGTGTAATTTAAGAATATTTTCAGTAGTTTGATGAAATTTTTGTTATTAAACGGTTCAGTTTCATTTAACTCAAATAATTTGAGACAGAAAGTATGAATTAATAATAATAACAAAAGTTACCTATAATGAGAGTTGCATGAGTAATTGGAAAACTTCTTGAATTCAATGCCGAAAAAAAATGTCACAAAATTTCTAAATATATATGTTCCAGTACTGCTTTGTCATACTGTTGACAATTTAGACTTTGTTGTAAATAATTTTTGAAATAATGGGCAGTTTTATTAAATTTTTGATTTTTAGTTCTTTGATGGACGTGTCTCGAGAAGAACCTTTTTACTCAAAAAGAATATGGCTTAGATAGCCAAAAGTTTGGAAAGTAAAAGCAGATTTAACTCAAAATATGAAAATCGTGGTGAACATATCCTTAAAATACAAATTGAAATTCCTTTTTTTCAAAAAAAAAAAAAATTTCACGTGGGATCGCTGATGAGCAAGGCGCGCTTGCTCAATAGTAAGTAACAAGGGGTTTTACGGTCGGTTGCCCTTCCTGACACCAATCCAGATCAGAGGGGAACCCAAAGATGCCATAGACAGCGAAAGAAGCGAAAGACGAAGGATTAAACAAAACAGGAAAGAAAACAAACATCCATGTCCTCAGCCGGGATTTGAACCCAGATCCCGCCAAATCGGCCACACGGCAGACCGCCGCCTTAGACCAAGGCGTAATGATAAATGTCAATGTATATATGTCAGAATTGTACAACATAGTTTGTTATAAACCACTTAATTTCAAATGACTACAGTTTAATTTATCAGGGTACAAAAGTATTTCTGAAATGCAATAAACAAAAAACAAAGCAAAACAAAATATGAACAACTAAAAATTTGTAAAAAACATTTGAAATTTCGCAACTTCATCCATTGTAATCAAAACAATAACAGATTTAAATGTGAGATTGTTCTTCAAACATGTTTTAAGATACCATTAGCAGTGTTTCTCAATCTGGTATCCGAGCGATGCAAATTAGGAAAATATGTAAGCTTAACTGATATTATCATATCCTTCTAATAAGTATCCTTAGTACAAAATATATTTGAGCTATTTTTTGAATTAGATTATAGGCTCTTCTATGTTTTATAATCACAGCGAAGTTTTGCCTTTAGTATTGATTTTGAGGTTGTACCTCCTCCTAACTACTCTTCTTCTACTATGATAAGGAGACTACTTAATAAGTCAACTATAACATATTCTTAACAAGGGAGCAGGGGTATCATATTGCCTATAGCTTAGAATGTCAATACAAACTTTGCTGGGTAAGAAATTCAGTTCAAAATGGACTTCAAGACAAAGGATATGCATATGTATGATTTTTTTTTAAATTATAGTGTCTATTCATTTTATCTTGTTTCCCATTTACTGTTAATACCATCTGGATCAGGGATGGGATTAAAATATGCTTTCTTTTTAACAGTAACAAAGCTGGATTAAGATTGCTAATATGGAATTATTCGCGATAACAATGTGTACTACTCAATGTGAATTTGTATTTGTTCTTTTATAATCACAATAGAAGTAAGGTAGTTATGTATTTATTGCCAAATCTGCAGAGAGACCTGTCTTCCGCATTCATTTATTCACGCTTCTATTCTATTGAGATAATACAGAATTGTAATTTATTAAAATATTCATCAATAAATTAAAAAATTCAAACACCATTATCCTCACTTAATTGTTGTACGAAGCTGGTAAATGTAGAATTTTCCTCTTTGTCTCATTCTGTAAGTGCCTTAAGATCCAATATTTCAAACTGACGTTTAGATTAATTGAAAGATTTGTCGTTTACTTAGCAGGAATACGATAAAATTCCAAAGAAACTGCGAAAATCTTCACAAAAGTCATCAGGAAGAACTTTTGAATAATTTGAGCAATTCCGAATTACGAAAGCGAAACCTTTAAACATCAGTCCTAAAATGCTTGAAAGATTTTAATTCAAGATGCTTCTATAGTAAAAACAAAATTTTTCTGAACTGTAAGGGAATTAAAGTGAAGAGGTGACTTCTGAATTTGGATCCACTTTAGATATAAAAAAATGTAGAATTAAAATATTGCATTTACAGAACTAGAAAACTCAAGACATTTAATGAAGTGGATCAAAACATACATACATACAAACATACATACATACATACACACCTGACGGTGGTTCCGTGTAGGGTGTTTTGGAAGTCGGACGTAGGGTTTTAGTGAGTAGTAGTCTTTTATGACTGAGTCTCACATTACCAATTCCTTGGTATGCGTAAATGCATTTCCCCCGTCCTTAAAAAAAAAACAAAACATACATGCATACATACATACTTACATACATACATACATACATACATACTTACATACATACATACATACATACATACATACATGCATACATGGCATACATACATACATACATGCATACATCTTATACCTAATATTGCAACGTGGATGGAAAGAAAGCATGGTGAGGTGGATCACTACCTGACTCAGCTATTAAGTGGCCATGGTTGTTTTCTAGCGTACCAGAGGCGCTTCGGAATTGTCGACAGTGCGTCATGTCCGACTTGCCAGTTCTTGGACGAGGATGTGGAGCATGTCTTCTTTGTCTGCCCACGCTTCCATGAACATAGAAATGAGCTGCAGAAATTCCTTCGACAGCGTGTGACTCCAGAGAACATCGTTGGCTTGATGACTATCTCCCAGGCTAATTGGACGGCAGTGGCTGACTATGCTGCCACTATTATACGGAAACTTCGTATGGCTGAGAAAATCAGACTTGATCAGTTGCGAAATGATATGTGAGTCGGACTTTTAGTCATTCTGCCCTACGCGATGTAGTACCTGACGGTGGTTCCGTGTAGGGTGTTTTGGAAGTCGGACGTAGGGTTTTAGTGAGTAGTAGTCTTTTATGACTGAGTCTCACATTACCAATTCCTTGGTATGCGTAAAAAAAAAAAAACAAAAAAAAAAACATGCATACATGGCGCGTCCCCAGGTGGCGGATAGGGGAATGCTCGGCAGATATGCAGGGTAGGAGGGAAATAAAATACCTCCCGCGGGCCAAACAGACTAGGGGAAGGAACCCCGAATATAAACCAAATATGGCTAGTTCAACAAATACTAACCTTACGGTGCAGGGGTTCGGATACCCAGTACCGGCGTTCGTCGGGAGTGAGCAAGCGGGCTCCGGGACGTCGTCATCCAGCGACCGCAGTGCTTCAGTGGTGGTGAGCTTGGCCTCTGATGCATCTAATACGACAAGCAACAAAAGGAGTCAAGCACTGGAAGAACTGGGGAATAAGATTGATGAACTATCACAATATGTTAAACCCAGAAACAATGTGCATCATGAAATCAAAAGGCTTGTAAAATTGATTCGGTTATGCTTTGACAAAGTGGCAGACCAGGATGAAGATGGCAGTGGAAGTGTATCTGGAGTGTCATCTCACCCCTTGCAAGAGAGTGAGACCCAAACATCACCTCGCCCTTTGCGGGAGAATGAGTCTCAAACGTCATTTCGCTTCTTACAGGAGAATGAGATTCCAACGTCTCCTAGACTAAAGACGCAGACGAAACCAAATATATTCCTGGAATCTGGACTTGAAGAACAATTGAAGAGGAAGATAGCTGATTTTTCACCTAGCAAGGAAAGTAAAAGTAAAAAGAGGACCAAGAATTCTGACACTCAGATCAAGAACTCTGACAAAGAAGGTGTTGAAGCAGAGATACCGAAGGTCCCAGTTGGTCCACCTGAAGAATGGAGAAAGATCAAGAAGAAGCAGAGACCTCCCAGACTTCGTTCGGACGCGATAATTGTCAAAGCAAAAGAAGGTGCTTCGTACGCTGATATTTTGCGTTCATTAAAGAATGATCCAGAATTGGAAGAACTCGGATCATGCGTCACGAAAATACGGGAGTATTGCGGGCCATTTATTGATTCAACTTGACCCCAAGGCCAAACAAAAAGTAAGTCAGCTTCGTCAAACCATACAAGGAAAGCTGCAACAGAAAGCTGATGTAGATTGCAGAACACAAACTACTGTGCTTGAACTGAAAGATCTCGACGAACTAACAGTTGAGGCAGATATTGGCCTGGCTATCCGGACTCAGATCGATGGAGCACAAGATATTGATAACTCAGTGGTAAAATCTGTGCGCAAAGCTTATGGAGGCACGCAAACGGCTGTGATAGTTTTACCTACAGTACTGGCGAATCGAGCTCTGGAAAAGGGTAGGTTGAAGATTGGATGGGTGATTAGCCGGGTGAGGGAGAAGACAACGGTCCAACGCTGTTTTAAATGTTTTGGCTACGGTCATCTTTCTCGAGTTTGTAATGGTCCAGATAGGTCCAAATTGTGCCTGAAATGTGGAGGAGATGGGCATAATGCCAAGAAATGCTCTTCTGAGGAATTATACTGTCTTTTGTGTAAGGGTAAACATCGTACAGGCAGCTATGTTTGTCCGGCTTACAAACAGGCCATACAAGGTGTAGAAAAATCGAGGAGATAAAGTTTATTCAGCTTAATCTAAATCACTGTACGGTTGCCCACGATATACTGCAACAGACTGTACGTGAGGAGAGGGTTGATGTTGCGATTCTCTGTGAGCAATACAGAAACATCGAGGGATCACGCGCATGGCTCTCTGATACTAATGGACGGGCAGCAATTTGGATCTGCGGGAATCATTTCATCCAGGAAATTCCACAGGCACACCAGCATGGATTACTTGGGCAAAGGTGAGAGATATGTACATCTATAGTGTCTACGCTCCACCAAGTGCACCATTAGAGGAATTTGAGTTGTTGCTTGATCGCCTTGTATTAGAGCTCCAAGGTCGGTGGCCTGTGGTCATCGCAGGTGATTTTAATGCGTGGGCTATTGAATGGGGAAGTCGAGTAAGCAACAGAAGAGGTGAGATACTTTTGGATGTCTTCGCCTCGCTGAATGTTGTTCTCCTCAATACCGGCTCAATACCAACGTTCATTACAAATGGTAATAGTTCCATTATCGACGTGACTTTTACAAGTGATTGTTTGGCCTCTCGTATTACGTCTGGGAAGTCTGTAGTCACTATACTCACAGCGACCATCAAGCCATAATTTTCGAGATCTCCACTTCTGGTGTGTCAAGGTTGGAATCCACACTTCTACGAGGATGGAACGTTAGGTCCTTTGATCGTGAATCCTTCATTGCAATGATGGAGGAGGACTTGGTGCTTTCTGGATCTGCTGATAGCAAGGCGTCACGGCTTATGCGACTTGTCGCTGATGCTTGTGAGGCATCGATGACAAGACGTGGCAGAGGAAATCGTCAGCATCCAGTGTATTGGTGGAATGCTGAGATAGCGGAGCTTCGGAAGAAATGTCACAGCACAAGAAGACTAGCACAACGAGCCCATGGACGAGAAAACTATGACGAGTTGAAACAACAGCACATAGAAACCAGCCGTGCTCTCAAGAAGTCCATTAAAATCAGTAAACAGAGTGCTTGGAAGGAACTTTGTAGTGAGGTTAATAGCGACCCATGGGGTACACCATATCAGACGGTTATGGCTAAAATAAAAAGTAGCTCCTTATCACCTCCGACCTGCCCTGATTTGCTGCGCAGGATTGTGTCTACTCTTTTTCCACAATATCCGGGGATAGTTTTGGAAGTTCCACCTCATGAATATGAAGATGTGCCATCTATCTCAAAAGACGAGTTGATAAAGGCCTGCGGAAAGATTGGTGACTCAAAAGCCCCTGGCCCAGACAGCGTTCCAAATATTCCTCTTAAAACCGCCATCTGGTGTACACCTGAGATCTTTCTAGATGTCTACAATGCTTGTTTACGGGAGGGTGTGTTTCCAAATCTGTGGAAGCAGCAGTGGCTCGTACTTTTGCCTTAAGGTACTTTTGCCTAAAGCCACCTAATGATCCATGGTCCTATCGGCCAATTTGTCTGTTGGATACGGCAGGTAAGGTATTGGAGAGGATCATTTACAATCGACTGGAGGCATTCAGTGAAGGAGCGCATGGTCTCTCTGAAAACCAGTACGGTTTCAGGAAATCAAGATCTACAATAGACGCTGTAAGGGTTGTTGTTGATTTGGCTCGAGAGGCCATTGAGGGCAAACGCTGGAAGGGAGGAGTAAAACAGTACTGTGCCATAATAACGTTGGATGTGAAGAATGCGTTCAATTCAGCAAACTGGAACTAAATCTTGAACACTTTGAGTTCAATGAAGGCTCCAGCGTACATCAGGAAAATAATTGCGAGTTACTTCACTGATCGTATCCTGATGTATAATACCGAAGTCGGATTGAAGACCTACAACATCACTGGCGGTGTTCCACGGGGATCAGTACTTAGTCCTTTGCTTTGGAATATCATGTATGACGCAATAGTCAGGCTGTCAATGCCCGAGGGAGTGAATGTAGTGGGGTTCGCTGACGATGTTGCATTGGTTGTAATCGAGAAACACCTGGAAGTTGTCACCCTAACATCGAATGTGGCTGTTGCCAGGATCCGTCAGTGGCTCTCAACGGTTGGATTACAACTAGCAGATCACAAGACAGAGGCGGTTCTTGTGACCAGGAGAAAAGCGAGGGAGATCATTACCCTCACTGTGGGTGATCATGACATTCTGTCGCAGCCTTCTCTCAGGTATCTGGGTGTTCAGATTGATGCAAGGCTTCGGTTCGATGAACATCTTCGAATCGTGAGTGAAAAGTCTGCACGAGTGGTCAACGCCTTGGCTAGGATCATGCCGAACATCGGAGGACCTCGGCAGAGCCGACGAAGACTCCTGTCCAGTGTGGCTATCTCTACCATGCTCTATGCGGCTCCGATCTTGTTCCATGCCATGGAGACCAAATCATATGTATGTCAAATGACTTCGGTTCACCGGAAATGCGGTCTACGGGTCGCTTTGTATTTCGAACAGTTTCATATGATGCCGTGTGTGTCATAGCAGGGATGCCGCCTATCGATCTCTTAGCGAGTGAGAGAAGCGCGATATGCAGTGGTATTCGCTCACCGACCCAAGATCAGGAGGGCCGTGAAAAGCAAGACAACGGTCAGATGGCAGAGACGATGGGATTCATCGACCAGTGGAAGATGGACTCATAATCTTATACCTAATATTGCAACATGGATGAAAAGAAAGCAGGGTGAGGTGGATCACTACCTGACTTAGCTATTAAGTGGCCATGGTTGTTTTCTAGCGTACCAAAGGCGCTTCGGAATTGTCGACAGTGCGTCAATTGGACGAGGATGTGGAGCATGTCTTCTTTGTCTGCCCACGCTTCCATGAAGATAGAAATGAGCTGAAGAAATCCCTTCGACAGCGTGTGACTCCAGAGAACATCGTTGGCTTGATGACTATCTCCCAGGCTAATTGGACGGCAGTGGCTGACTACGCTGCCACTATTATACGGAAACTTCGTATGGCTGAGAAAATCAGACTTGATCAGTTGCGAAATGATATCTGAGTCGGACTTTTAGTCACTCTGCCCTAAGCGATGTAGTACCTGACGGTGGTTCCGTGTAGGGTGCTTTGGAAGTCGGACGTAGGGTTTCAGTGAGTGGTAGTCTTTTATGACTGAGTCTCACATTACCAATTCCTTGGTATGCGTAAATGCATTTCCCCGGTCCTTAAAAAAAACCCACATACATAGATAGTTCAATCTATGTTTTAAGCTTCCGTATAAATAAAATATACGGAATTTTTTGAAAATTCGTCCAACCCTGTTAACGTTGTACGTTCAGAAACCAAAGAAGAAACAAGTTCAAATGGAATTGAATTAATCTAATGATCAGTCACTCACAGCTTCAGGGGGTAGCTGTATTATAATGGGTCTTTGTTTTGTTTTTTTCGCTTCCATATTTTATTATCATAACTTAAGCTTTAGACTGTTAAACTGTTTGGTAATACCTACAAAATTGTCTTATTTTTATTTTATTAGAATGCTTGCCTTGAATACTCCGTGCTCAGAGGAATTTGTGAACAATGTTCCCCAGTGTGTTGTAAAGGAATCCCGGAATTATCGTCTTCTGAATCTAAACAATCGTTTAATGGACTCCTCAACGCATTATCTCTGCGATGACCCAACGAATTTTGAAACCGTAAAAGGTGCTTACATGTTTGTTTTTTTTTCAAATTATGATATTTACTCAATGAGTTTTTTTAATCTAAGAAGGAGTAAAGCTTTACACTTTATTTGAATTCTAGAGATGAAATTAATTAAAAGAAAGGACTACTAAGTGGATTAAAATATTTAAAAAAATTTGAAGTTGAACTGGTTTTCGAGCTCCTTTACTGATGTCTTTATTAGACTGAAGAACCCGAGCAATGGCTACTATGCGCGATTATAAGTTATGAAGTTGACCCAAGAACCATTACGATACAAGCGGATCTACAACCAGCAGGTCAGAAACGAAAAGAAAACACACAACAAAAAAGAACAAGACTGTTTTTCGGTTAGACATGCGACATTTATAATGGGGCGCAGCTATTGGAGATATGGCTATTGTAAACTCAGTCCATCAGAATAATTAACGATTCTTTAAATTTAAGTAGATAATCGTCGTTTTCATGACTAAAAATGCTGGGATCAGCGTTGTCAATGGTATGATTAGTTTCATGAATATCAAAAATTGCCATTTCTCACAGCATACCGAAGCTCCCCACTCTGATGTATAGCGGTCTCTTCGTCTCTAATGTAGCATTATATTTACAGATCGTTTTCCGTAAACAGATTGCATTTAGTTATTAAGTTAAACTAGCATTGTTATCGGTTTTGCTAATAAAATTACTTACGCTGCTACTCGATATTGACTTGATGCCAATATAAAAATGCTTCAGAATATGCAAATAGCGAAACTCAGCTTTGGAATCAATGGCAGAGAAATATACAAAGGTGGTTTTTTTTTTCTATTAGTCTTCATATCCAGATTGTATATAATGTCACGAACACTATTTGTGCCCCGAGCTTCGCTCGGGATATCCCTTTCCATTTTTCTTTCTGCATAATATTTCTAATCACATTTTTCTTTTCCTTTCTGATCATTTCGAACTTTTCATATTCTATGTAAGGCGGCATGCCCCGCTAACTCGGCACCAAGATCTCTTACACAATGGTTTAACGACTTTGGGAGCGACTCATGAAAGTTTCATCTGAAATTATACAATATCCATCTTGCCATATCGCCCATTGTTTCGGGAACTAAAAGCTTCTTTCCATCTTTCCCCCTGTTGTAAACTGCTCAAGAAGTGCTCTCAATTGGGGGAACAAAAGGGTCGGTGTCGCAGCAAAGAGTGGTGTGCCAGAGGCGACGGTGGGGACGGAAAGAATATGCACCCCCCCTCCCGACGGAATATAATGGCGGCCCCCGAGAGGAAGGCACGGAATATCTGAGGAGCAGCGTTTGAGGAAGCGAGGTTCTGGAAAGGCATCATTGGGTCCACGAGGCCAGCGGCCCTGGTCGTCAAGAACCCCGCCGCATCCATTTTGTTCAGTCAGCCCCCGGTTGATACAAAGTCGACGGTAGTGTGTATGCGAAAAGGCGAGCAACAGAGAAGATGCTGTGGATTCACGCCGAAATACGATTCCGCCGTTCTCCAACCCAGCCGTCGTTTCGTCTTAAACTGCCGATACCTCGGAAGGAAAGGGCCGGTGACTGCGCGCAAGGAAAAGCTGAATTTAGGGATCCAGATGTGCGTGCACGCTGGGAGCATCGTGAGACAACCCCACGAAGAGAAGTCGGCCGATTCCTGTGCGTCTCCACGAGCATCTTTGAGAGAAGGAGAGAGATTTCAGTGCTCACAAGTGTACATCCGCGATGCCCAGCGGATTCCATCGAGACTGTCCCAGCCGTTCATCCCCGTCAATGATGAATCTCGTCCCAGTGCCACCTGTGAGAACTCTATTAAGCCAGGACTGATCATAACGGACAATTACAGAGTGAATACAACTTTTCTTTCCTTGATGATAGTATCTTCTCTATTAGTCTATTCAGCAATAAAATCTTCCATTTAACCCTTAACTGAATTTTGCCCCTTTCTCTTTTATCAGAAAGGCACGGGCCACTGGTGAGTTCCCGTCACTAGGCTAGCTTTCCACGGCACCTCCCCTTTTCCCGTCCAAACTCCTCACCCCCCCCCCCTAACATACTATCCCCTTTTTTCCCGGGATTGTGGTTTCGTTTTGGGAATGCATTAGATTCGCGTGCGCCTAAATACAACACGTGACAATATTATGAAGGTTTCTCTTAATATTAGTCCGAAAGAAGTATTCATGATATCTTTTATCTTTACCAATAGCCATGAACTTAATAGATTTTTTTCCTCGAAGAGTATCGTTGTAGAAGATAAACAAAATGCTCTTCAAATCTTCGTAGTTAAAGTGCTCCTTTTATAGGCCATAGGGACGTTAGAACCTAAATGCAACATGATGCCCGAGTACGAATTTTTACGAAAAACGAGGTCATAATTTTACAATCAACTCTATTAAGATATCGAGAAAAGGTAGCTGTTATTCCTGCTCACAAGGAAAAGAAATGTATTGAAATTGGAAATATTTTTACTCGAAAAAGATTGAAGATGTAATACCGAAATCAATAGTGCTTTTAACTGTAAATATATAATTTTAATCCTAAATTTGTGCATGATTGTGATTTATTCTACACATATAAATAAAAGAAATATCATTGTGGATACTGTTGAAGGATTGTTGAAATATTTCTGAAAGTAATCTTGCCCGAAGACTTTATATCCGATTAGACCGATTGTCAATTGTGATAATACAATCGACCCGGCATTTTCAAGATTAATAGTTAAAATGTTGCAACATTTGCATGTTGTTTCTCAATGGTCTGTCTCAATAAGAAATTAATTAGTGATTTAAGGCAGGTTTCCTTTCAGGAACGTTTTGAATTTATTTCCCTCGACGTACTATTATTAACATATCACAGAATATCTTAGAACAGACATTGGATTTCAGATGATTTTTTTTGGCCAATGAGGGCCTTTATGCTAATACTAATTTATCTGACCTAAATGAGCTCATTGATAAAATTTTTTCAACGCAAGTTTTTGATTTTAACAATCTATTTTAAACCAATAATCAGGGATTTTTCTGGGCTTTTCCTTTTCGACAGTCCCTGGTCGAATTAGCAATGGTCATGATCGATAGTAAGGTCATTACTATCCGTGAAGTTGAATGTAATGTGTTTTTCTTTAAGCAATACGTGGATGACTTATTTCTGGGCATTCGAAAAAATATGGCCAACAAGATTGAACAGGCCTTCAATAGTACCCATAATAATATCTGTTACTTGTGAACAGGAATGTAACGGACAACAACCTTTTCTCGATATCATAATTAAGAGAGTTGATTATAATACTATACTTCTGAATTTTCGTAAAAATTACCTCATCGTTTCTAACGTCCCTTAAAAAAAAGAAAAACTAAAACATTGACGGTTAGAATAGCGGTTCTTTTTTTTTTATTTTCTAGAAGGATACTGTTTGAGGAATAAATAGGTCAGTTCATGGCTATTGCTAAAGATAATGGATATCTGGAATGCTTCGTTCTGGCTAACATTAAAAAAATGCTTCATAATAAGGTCCATGGGCCAAATAAGGTTTAAAGATTTTTTATATTTTTACTGCAAGAGTGAAATTTTTTAAAACTGTTCTGAAAGTTAGTTTAAGGCGTGCTGCTATGAAAAAGTGAATTTAGAATTAGTGGTATTTGAAATTCTTTCTGTAATAATACAATTTTGAAAATGTAACTAATGGGCCTTATTTGAGCTCCCTGTTCCAAATAAGGCCCACTACTTGTCCCAAATAAGGCCCATGTGTAAATAAATAATAAATAAGGAAAAAAAGCAGAAATCAACTAAATTAGAATAATTAAATTTAAACCAAAATAATTATATAATTAAATTTAAATCAAATAAAATACAGTGTTTCAGCATTCCCTTCGGGATTCCTAAGGTCTGTAGCTCACAGGCAAACTCGCCCATAGGGACAAGAGCTTGGCAGTGAAGAGAGCCAATTTTCAACATTTAGTTCTGACTAAATATTAAGCTACAAATTAATAATTAATTAGTAATTAATTTATAAAATTGTGAATTTAAAACTAGCTTTGATGATTTTTTTAAATATTTTTTCTCATTATTTATAATTACTTTATGTTATAGAATGTGCTTATGAGGCTCATAATAAGAAAACATACGCGATAATTGATGGGCCTTATTTGGTTCATCAGTGGAGGGCCTTATTTGGAACCCCCTGTTAACCCACGCTTTCATTAATTGTTTTACTAAAAAGTATTTAAATGCACGTCAACAGGAAAATATCAAATACAGCATCTTATTCTACTCATTATACACTTTAAAATGACATAAAACATGGGTATATATGAGTGGCTAGAATCAAAGGCAGCTAAATCCATGTTTAGAAATTTTACAATTTTTTTTTTTTTTAAGGTGGTAACATTGTATGAAGAAAGCTTCAAAATATCTAGAGTACGAATTAGAACTAAATGGATAGCACACTGAACGCCCATAATTACAGTTTATTCTTTTATTGAGTAATTAAAATGTATTGAATAATTAAAATGGATTCAGCTGTCTTCGATTCTATACATCTCATATACGAGTATTAGGTTGTCAAAAAATGAAGACGATTTATCAAATTAAGTTGAAATAGTTATGACAAAAGCTTCGGGCGACTTTTACTGTTCAACTGAAACAAACATGATGAAATTATCCACTTCAAAGGACCTCATTTTTGGTGTAGCCGCTAGAAGTCAGGACCTATCTGAAACATAACTAATCTTGGTAAATTATCAACGTTCTCTTAATAAAGCGAAGGATAGGCCTTATTTGGCCCTTGTACCTTATATACAATCCGAATGTGAAGACTGGTAGGAAGAAATCTTCATTGTATATTTCTGTGCCATTGATTCCAAAGCTGTATTTCGCTCTTGGACATATTCATAAACATTTTTATATTGGCAACAAGTCAAGATCAGGTAAAAATCTAGATAATTTTATTAACAAAACCAATTACGTTGCTTCTAATGATTTAAGTAAACGCAATCTGGTTTACGGAATACGATGGATTAAAAGAGACTGTTGCTATACTGGAGAGATGAAAAGACCGCTATACATCAGAATGGATAGCGTCGCGATGCTGTCAAAAAAAGGCAATGAAACGTACAATTCAGCATTGCATGGTCACGAAACGAATCATACCTTTGGATGAACGGTTGTCATTGTCTCGCACCTCTGAAGGAAGACGGTGGCCTCTCAAGGAAAACCTCGCAAGGAAGATAATGGCCTCTCAAGGAAGACCTCTGAAGGAAGATAGTGGTCTCTCAAGGAAGACCTCTGAAGGAAGACTCTGAAGGAAGACAGTGGCCTCTCAAGGAAGACCTCTGAAGGAAGACCTCTGAAGGGAGACAGTGG
>JAFIDM010006943.1:41355708-41378424 GCA_023159025.1 Thereuonema tuberculata | reverse complement strand
GTCTTCCTTGAGAGACCACTATCTTCCTTCAGAGGCCACTGTCTTCCTTCAGAGGTCTTCCTTCAGAGGTCTTCCTTGAGAGGCCACTATCTTCCTTCAGAGGCCACTGTCTCCCTTCAGATTCTTAGCCAATCTTTTTCTCTAAAATATTTGTTATGGCTCTATTTGTTAAGGCTTTTGTCGATTCCCTGTTCATCTGTACGAGTAATATATATCAGTCCCAAAAAGGTGTCGAAACGTAGAACTTAGTTCAATTAATTTGGTATCTACTCAATAGAAATTACCGATTATAAAATTTATATTCGCGAATAGAGATCATCTTTATTCAATGATTTCGTGGATGCTTCTAGTAAAAAAATGGTACATTATACAAAATTTTAAGAATTCAAGCCTAAGAATCTGAAATAGCAGACCTATTTGATTTCTCGGAAAATCCTCAAAGCTGCAGAGAAGTTTCGAGAAATGACGAAAAGGAACACATAGAAAATATCCATATATATTTTATATGTATCATATCCTTTTTTCAAACTAATTTGTTATAGTCTTCATTTGACGTCCACTTTGGCGGCACTTGGACAGCTTCAAAATTATATCGTACACTGAGACACATCTACACTTATCTACACTTCGCACACAAAGTAATCAAACAAAACCTAAAGTTTTGACAGCAGTATGGAGCAACTGACAAAAACTAAACTTGGCCAGAAGTATCCTGACACCAAATAGTCAAAATGGTCTTCTATAATTGTTCCTTTGTAGACTCAAGGTATTATAGTCCTTCATATAGCACAGATTAAAGAGTTTATTCAAAATGTTAATGTTTTATTCTTTTTTAAATCCTACCGACGATACTTTTCTTTTACTAAAGGGTAATCTAGAAATTGTTTTAACTCTGACATGTTAAATTTTTTTAACCTTCTTATAGTTATGCGTAGCGTATTATTCGGAGGAAAAGTGACTCTAGATGATTTTAGTTAAATACAAAAAAAAGCATGAAAATGGACAGACGAATGAATAGTAAAGATTAAACTATAATAAACAATTGCTTTTATGTATTGCACTTAGAACAGCAATAAAACATTTAATATCAATTTACTGTAGCACAGTCATTCTGACAATAGCACAGTCATTCTGACAACTGTAAGTGCGGTCAGAAATATATTGGGCAACTCCAGCACATTTGAACTTCATTATTTGAAAGAAGACGTGGTTAAAACCACCGTTTTTCTAGGCCAGAAATATCATCCTTCATACAGCATTCTTGAGAACAGAACATAACACGCCTGCAGGAGTTTTCGTCACAGTACGGCTACATTGTTGTTTAAGGCTGCCCAGTTCGAGACACTTCCATTATTAGCGTTTGTCTTCTAGTAACCCTATTCCAAAAATCGCAAGAAATAATATAAAGAAATAATATAACGCAACTGGAAAAAAGTGACTAATCGCTTCTGTGAAGTAATGCTCCAGAAGCAGCTGTCCTGGTGGTGCGATGTGAATGGTGCTTCAATTTGCATAAAAATGGTGTCGTCGAAACATTGTCTTTGCTGAAGTTGCAGAATGACGAAACTATTCAGGAAAAAGCGATATTTCCGTGTTGTTACGAAACAGGTTACTGGTCGTATCAGAGTGATGAACTCCAGAAAAAAATTAAAAATAATGGTCCTATTATAGCTGTGAAGCCACACCAAACGGTGATTTTCGGTGATCATAAAAGGGAGTTCCTGAAGCCCAAGAATTTTCAGGAAACGTCTGAACAAATGTCATTCGCTTATCATAACCATCCTGTAGCAACTGCTGTATACAGCTGATGGATAACATTCAGTAATTTTGTTCAAGAATGTCCACACCGTGGAATACGACATACCCGATTGTTGGGCTATTTCATGAACATAGCTACTACAGGCATCATGTCTGTCTAATCCGTCGACAATCATGATTGCACTGGTTTTCATTCTCTGCCAGGTCGATCCTCCAGAGATCGTTTTTTCTTTTAGAATTCTGAATCATCGATCTAACTTATTTTAGTGGCGATTTGATTATTATTTGAATATTATTTGAAAAGAAATCATTTTAATTTCATAGTTACAGTTAAAATGCAGTAAAGGTCTTTAAAGTATTTCAATATACGTAAGTATCCTATGTGTTTTCCTATCATTTTCATTGAAATTCACTTCTCATAAAATATGAAATTACTAAAAGCTGAAAACTTTGTAAACAAAAGGTAAAGATTTTTGAAATAAATTTTCCCAGGTGAAATTCCCGACGTTGAATCAATTTATTAAGAGTAGAACTTTCGAGTTTGAAGGACCAAATGTTGAGATAAACTAGAGAAGGCCCGTTATTGCTTCAGAGGCTGTTAGGGTGATGCCTGATCTTAAATGATAATTTCTTACAGCTTTTACAGCTGGAGATGAAGCGTCAGCAATGAAGTTTTCCTTTAAGACTCGGCGCTACCCACACAGCCAAGAAGATTCAAAAGAAACCTAGAACTCCGATGCACATTAGAAATTAAGTTCTGTCTTTTATTGGCTAATCTTAATGCAGGAGGCAATTTCCTCCTCCTGAAATTGAAGGAAATTCTCATTTGAGATCTTTTTGGATAATTAATTTAGTATTATCTCATAAAAAATATTGCTAATTAACATAATTGACAAGTAAGATTATCAAATTCTGTTTCGAGAGCACATCGGATACAATTTTCGAAACTTTTATGTTTCAAATATTTAAATTTCACTTTTTATTGAAGAATATTAATCATTAGAATTTATAGTTTCTAATAGTTTTATTTCACTTTAGAATGTCATCACTGTTAAATATTTTTTTATATAATATTATATTCTATTTTTAGCTTCCGCTGAAGATACCAATATCCTATGTAACCTTAAATTAGCAGGTGCAGCTGTTGCTTGCAAAGGAGCGTATGTCAAGGATTTGTCTGATGGAGATCCTAAGGAGTGCTGGTAGGTTTTGAAAATAGGGTCTAATACGTATAACTTTTAATAGACTAATAGTGTCAACGACTTTTAGGGATATTGCCAATAATAATAATATTAGTTCTTTTTAAATAACTTTTAATTGCAGTTCTTAAATTAAAATTGAAATTTCCAATATTGTTTTACAATAAAATGTGCAACATAAGCACAGTTTTGAAACAATTCGATATGTAGGAATGTTAAAAGAAAACATATAAATTCCTTCAATTTAATCAGTTTAAACATACATTTTCAAGAAGCACAGATAGAAAATTTACGAGACAAAGACAAAATGGAGTCAATGAATGATTCAAGACATTTTCTCAACAGCGAAGCCGAGACCGAGAATCGAGACCAAATGTGAGAATATATTGAGACCAAATCAGGAAGCCATTGCTAGAAAACTGAATTGGCTTGTTATTTTTTTTTAGTGATTAAATTCATAAGCAGAGGAATTATTAGAATGATCCTTCTTTACAGATGTCCTTCAAAAGTTTTACAATCAACTCTGCCTTTCAAGCAACTCCCCTTTTACATGCGCTTGACTTTTCGTCATGTTCAAACCATATTATCAAGGAGCAATCACTTTACACTTAGGGAGGAACATATCCGGTGATGCGCCATTATTTTGGATTTTCATTTTCTCTATTCTTTTTCTTACATCATAATATATTTTCAATTAATCTTGCAGGATCTGGAGAAAGATGGAGCGGTGTGTCCAAGATGCAATGGTTAACCAGAGAGAAAAAGGATGCGAAATTGACACATTCAGAAATTTGGTTGATCTGCAAGCAGTTGCCACGACCAGCAACTTTCAGCCAACTTGCAAGATTAATCATACTTTGCCCAGTAAGGAAGAAGCGAAAATACCTTATAAACCACCAACTGCGGAATATCAGTCAGGAAGCAAACCTAGCGCATCCATCGAATCAGCACCTGTTTCTGAGACATTGCTTCAGATATCGATTCTCTGGGTCATGGCTGCAAAAACATTTTTTTCTTTTGATTCTAACTAAAATCTAAGGAACGTTGTCCTTATTTCTATAAGGATTTTGCTTTGTGGACTGTTAATGATTTAAATAGTTTAGCATTTTTTTAGCTAATTATAAAAACAATTGTAAGATACCTTTGACCTTTACATAAAAAAATTACATGTACACCCTCATTCCAATAGAATGTAAAAAAAGTTACTCACCGCCATTGTTCTTTTTTTAATCCTGAAGTTTATTGTTATTTAAGTTCTTTGAAGTTTCTGTAACACTAATTTCTTTGTAATTTTCGAATTTTTGCTTAATGAAACGTTTCTTTGTAAGTACTGACTAAATTAAAAATAATTAAAAAAAAAATGAAAAAAATCTAGCCGAAAAGGTAATCAGATGCCATTTTGTGTTAGAAATCTGGTTTCGTTAGTTAAAAAATTATGATTTTAGCCAACTACTTTATATAATTCAGGTTCATAAAAATCGGTAAATATATATTCATGGACATATGTATATCGTATACTTTCGAACCGATAAATAGATCATCTTGAAAATTGGCATTCAAATATACTTACAAGTGATGCTCTTAATTATAATTTTTTCCACAGGGTACTTAAAATGTTTTGATTTTAAAGAGGGCAGAGATAAAACATATCTAAACTGGACATATCTGAAAACCTGCAACCTTCTCATCGGAAGTGTATCCATTAGGCCACGGGAACTATTATTCAAATTATCGTTAAGTATCTCTTATCACACCCTCTGTCTGTGTGACGAAATGATAGTATGGCAATATTTGCATACACGTCCAAGTGTGGCCATTTGGTCTAGATGGCGGTCTAGCTACGTCGAAATCTTGTTTCTGATCTCGGCTCAGAGCTTGAATGTTTCAATCTTTCTTCTTTCATGGCCGAGTGCACCAAGCTTCAATTAACTTTGATTGCTGCATTGTGGACATAGCTAAAATTAGTGGGAGGTGCTGCTCCAGAAAAATTTTAGCCTTTGTTTTAAAATTGTGTGAAAGGAAACAAAAATATATAAAAAGAAATTTATCAAGTTTCTGAATAAGTTTTCTTTTTATACATGTTTGTTTCCTTTCACACAATTTTAAAACTAAGGCAAAACTTTTTCTTGGGCATCACACCTCACTAATTTTAGCTACGTCCACAATGCAGCCATCAAAGTTAATTGAAGCTTGGTGCACTCGGACATCAGTGTTTCGTCATTTTCTGCGGATGTAAAAGCTAGTTCGCCCCTTGTGGTGAACCCTGGGTTACGATAAGAACTTCTCGATCTTGTCGCAGCCATTAGAATGCCGTACGATAAACAAATGAAATTGCATACAAGAAAACAAAAAGTTTGATAATATTTTCCTCGGCAACTACTGATTCGAGCGACTTGAAATTTGAATGTGCTTTAGTATAATATGTTTCACTGCAACTTTTTTTATTTCTATCTGAAAGGAAAAATGCGGACACAGCCGACTGTTGTAGATACGGTCGAACACAAATATCAATTGCATAGTGGATACACTGAACTAAAGCACATCCAAATTTCAAATAGATCGGGTCAGTAGTTGTAGAGCAAACAAATTACAAATTTGCGGAAACCAACAGTCAGCTCTGTCTATTCCGGATAGGCAGAAATAAATACCCCATTCCTGACTGTTTGGACCTCTGAATACGATGGTCAAGTCCGTTTGCGGATCGGATCTTCAGTTTCGGGAGTTTGGGAAGGACAGATACGGACGGACGGACAGAAAAAAACGCAATAGCTCCCAAAAGGGTCGCTAAAAAAACAAAGTAACGTTTAAAAAAATATATCACCGAATTGATACTTGCATGCATTGCACTAAGGATATGTTCTTTTTTATTTTCCAAGCTCATGCCTGCATTTTCAGCTGACCTTGATTTGTACTCGCTCACGGAACTATTTATTACAAATTAATGATTGCAGATACATCAGAACTACAGATCTTTACCTACACCTTATATGTAGGGCATATATACAGTACTTTATAATAAACGGGGCGAGTCCTTCATAACTAACGTCAAACAAATGAAAATCAAATATAAATTAAACTCTTCAATCACATGAACAGTGAATCAGTTGGAGTAGGGCATCTCGTTTTTAGTGTATTTATAATCTCTTAGCGAACACCAGGGAAAACTGAGAAAGTGTAGGTGAAGAAGTAAATAAATAGGTTCGCAGTATTGTAATGAGCATTATTCAACAATTTACGGAAGATGTAAACTTCAAAAGCAAGTGATTGCCTACATCGAAATTTAATTGAAGAACATTCATAGGTGAGTTAGTCATAGTAAAAATAAAAATTTAAGCAAACACATCCTCGGACTTTGGAATCTGGACCCTGTCTTAGCAACACGACGATAAACAGCAGCAAAAGTTGGATGACTCGGCTAATTGCCATCTGATATAACCATGTAGTCTCGCGTCCGTTATCATTCGCGCAACCATATCCATAAATGTAATAGTACATATAAATCACATCTGCCCTGCTCACGAAATGGATATCCTGCCATGGTTGAACGCGTTTCAGTTAAGGCACTACTACACAACTGATACGTTGAAGACAGACTATCTCACTATTACATAAATGCTCACCAATGACGCTTGGAAACAAATCTCCTTGGCAAAAACACAGGGCTAACTAGGAGACAATCAGTGCAACCGTTAACGTGAATTGTTTGGATTGTATCTTGAAATGCATTGACCGTAAACTTTCATTAATAACCGAAAATCGTAGGGCTTTCGTAGGGTTTTCGGACATTTTCGTGAATGTGCAATTCCTAAGACTTTAAATTAACGCATTACGGAGATGCTAATGAAAGATATAAAAATTAATACACCCAACATCTGCAAAATCGAAACGAATTTGAAAGTTTTTAAAGGTATCGATAAATCTAAAGAAATAAAGCTAAACGTACAGATGGAGATGTTAAAGAAAAGGCGGATTACCCATCGTGCACATAATGAAAACAAAAACAAAAACAAATTCATGCCAAAAGCTTGTCAATGAAGTGGAGTATGATACGGCTATTTCATCGTTGTTATGCATCTTCAGCCATACTTACCACTTCCAATAGGAAGCTTCGAGGGTATGAAGAATATATGGAATCCATACTCGTTCCGACTGTTAGTTCCGACACAAACAAGACAAGAAATTATCTGTTGCTTAGCAGGATTTAATAATGTCGCCCTCAACTTTCGGGTACAAGAGATAAATAAAATAGAAACAAAAAAAACACACAAAGTAAAAGGTTTTAAAGAAATAAAGCTTAACGTGCAAATGAAGATGTTAAAGAAAATGGGAATTACCCATCATGCACATAATGAAAATAAAAACAAAAACAAAAGGTTATTGAACTGCCAACTAAAATTAGCACATTACTGTAAAATTAATAAGCGAAATTTACATAACAATACGACGTACGTTTCAGAAAATCAATGCTTCAGGTTCTATTTTCAAGTGCTTTTTAAAAAAACAAAAATTAAAAAGGCAATCGCCCCAATCAAGGGACTCCCTTTCGGGCTCGTCTAAGGTAATAAATTTACTTTAAGTTCTTTTATTTGTATGTGTTAGTGATGATGATTAATAGTATGAGGGCCACATTATTAAATCGTGTTAAACAATAAATAATTTTCTTTTCTTTTTTGTTTGGGTCGGAACCCACAGTCGGGAGCGATTATGGGTTCCATATATTCTTCATATCTTCAAAGCTTGTCATCAAAGTGGTAAGTCTTGCTGAGGATTCATAACAATGATGAAACGGCAGTGCCGTACTCCACTTCGTTGACAAGCTTTAGCATGAGCATTTAGCATTTGTTTTTGTTTTCATTATGTGGATGATGGGTAATTCCCCTTTTCTTTAATATATATATATAATTCTATTCTATTGTTTTTTTAATATGCAGTTTAATGACGAATTGATATTTTCTGATGAAATTTGATTGTAAGAAATCGGAGGCTATATGTTGAAGCTGCATCTATCAATATGCTAAATTGATTTTTTTCGTAATTTTTCTTGGACAATTTTTTTCCTGTGCGAAAAAAAAAAATCGAAGCATCATGAAGGAAGTGTCATTTGAATGAAACGTTCTAAATTCCATTTCGATGAAGAGAATTGGAATTGATTCAAATTTTACAGAGAAAATATAATTTTTTCCTTGGAAATATTAGCCGCATTTTTGTTACAATATTAGTACTGTGCTGAGACGCTTCTGGCTGCTCTGCATGCTGATATACGACGTGGGATTTAGTGAAACGAAGTTCTGATGTCTTGTAGTCGATCATGCCAAGCTTGCTGCAACTGCTTCTCAAAATGCCGGATATTCGATTATTGATGAGTTAATATCTTAGCAAGCTCCAAATATGTTCGATAGGGGAAAGTCTATGGATCTGGCTGGCCAAGGAAAGATTTAACTTGCTTGGCACTGTTAACATACGTGTGCAGTGTGTGGACACATATTTTCCTGTTCATACAAGTATCGCTGTGCATTTTCAAATTCTCAAATCACAATGAGAGGGATGTGCTGTCATAAGAAATAGCTTCCCACACTATTACACTAGCTGGAATGGCTGTGTGCTTCTCAGTAAGATTGCTGAGAAGTTCAGCGCTGCCCTTACCTCCTCCATACAAAAGATGCGATGACCACTTGCTGCAAGACAACAATGAGATTCATTACGAGCCCATTCGGGAGCAGACCATGCCCGTCTGGCACGGCACCATTTTAAATAAAAGTGGGATGTTAAAGTGATGCGACGGGAATGAAGTCTAGCGGCTGCATTTCGTCTAGAAATGGTGTGAACGGACATTTTGTACAGGAGGCCTTGGATGTTATAGAGGGAGGCTTTCCGAGCATTTAGTACTTGTCTCACAACTAACAATTTTTCTATTGTAGTACTGATGGGGAATCCTGAATCTTGGTGACGTGATGAATATCTTCGCTCAACTATCTTTCCAGTGCCTTCCTACAGAAGCATCACCACGACCCAGATGGCAGCAGTTTGTCTTCATGACTAGCCTTCTCTCAGTCTCACTATACGGCTTTCTGTTGCAAGACAGGCACTTCTATTGAGCCATTGCGACAATCGTGACGTTTTTGCCAACTAAACATTAATCCTTTGCTTATCTAATGGGAAGATAGTTGCATATGGAGTTTCTTTCATGGCTTCTTTCATAGTGTTTGGATTTTTTTTCAGATTGTATTTGTTAATCTACATACAACACGAAGCTAAATCTGTTACTACTGATCTGTTACCAATGAAACATGATAACATCAGTGCATTTAATTAGCATTCGAAATGTTTACAGCTTATTGCAATGCATCAAAGTGTACACTACGAAACCGATGGATTGGTGGAACCGGGAATGATGATCAGTATAGATTTCATTCGTCGTCAAACAATGCGGTTTAACCCTTTAAATTTGCTTCAGATTTGTTTTTTCCGAAGCTCTTTATCTGACATCGCATTGAGGAGAAAATATCAAACTGAAAATGAAAGTAATAATTCATAAAACCTCTTCTTCCTTAATCACATTATTTAATACTCAATATTTCAATTCCTTTAGCAGGAATCTTCTTCTCGGAGACTACAGAAAATGTAGAGAAATAAACATTTTCTCTCACATTTAAAAATTAATATTGAGTATTAAATAATGTGATTAAGGAAGAAGAGGTTTTATGAATTATTACTATTTATATAAGAAGATGAATTTTGGATTTGAAAATGAAAGTATTTTGTTTTAATTAACACGTTCATTTATGTGGTTGTTTAAAGCATCAATTTACTTCATGATTTTCAAATGAAAGTAATTTAGATCATTTTTTTTGCTTTGCAGATAATTTATGTAGTACTTCTAAGTTATGTAATACTTTGAAATCTCAATACTTTAATAGAAAGATAAATAAAATTCTGAAAAAGTAATAAAGATAACTTCATATTAATATAAGTTTTTCAAAGTTAGCAAATATTATTTGAAGTTATTCCACATTTAAATAACAAAAATAAATGCTTTCCAGAATATTTATTTTTTTATTTAGTAAAAAAAGAAATAAATATAGCATAAATTTTTCATGTGGTTTTATTTCTTTTTCCTTAACAAATATTCAGCATTGATAGCGCTTAAACTTAAAACTAAAATAAACAAAACGAACTTCTAATATTAGAATTCATTCTTACTTATTAAATTGAACTGTCCTCTAATTTTCACTCCTATTTTAAAACTCTATGTATGAAATTAACTTATGAAAATGCTACCATAGCAATATCTAACCAGGAAGACTTATTTCGTGCTTTTATTATTGAAAGGTTTCAAAATCCTCTTCCGATAATACAAAACAGGAAAGCAAAGAAAGGTTTCTGGACGAGAAATGTCAGTCCAATTATAAGCAACTACATATAAATCTTGTCTTCTATTCTCAAAAGATTGGAAATTCAGATAACTTTTCTACCCTATCTTAAAATCCTTCATAAACAAACGGAAGATATTAACAAAATCTAGTCCCAGTCATCCACTCTTACCTACTTACCTATCACTCCAACTTAATCTCAACAGAATCGTTCGGTATCCTGTACCTGCAGCATCGACTAATCACTGCATTTGCTGGGGTTATTTTTAGCCTTTTCAACTTAGCAAGCAATTACAAAAATAGCCCTAATATTCTTTATAAACCTATACCGGTTATTATCTTTTCAGTAATTTCATATAGTAACAAATATAATATTTTTAATTCCTCAATGAAACTGATATTATTTGACAGTAACAACGTTTTCAAATGAAAAGCAAAATGATTTATTTCGAATAATGACTGAAAACACCATGGGAAGTGCCAGGAAATATGCCAAGAAAAAGATCTTTTTGTAACGTCACCCTGTCATGTTAAATTCCATTCTAAGTTTTGTAATAAACAAAAACAAAAAAAGACAAGTCAAAAAGAAACTTCAAAGAAAACCATCCTTAATTATTAATATGATTCTCATTGTCCCTAATAACGTGAATGCCTGAAATTAAAATCAATTTTGTATTTTTTCCACATTATTATCATCATTCTTCTAACTGATTATTGCTTTGTAATCCATTCTTTTTTTTCTAATAATCAAATATTAGTGCCACCGAATAATAACTTAGGTTATGCAAAAAATTCTTCATCAACAATGCTTTGATATGCTTCTATTGTATCACCATAAAAGATCCTCTCTACAAACGTGTTATTAGTGCCAGGATACCGTTCTAAAAGAAGTTTGCAGTATAATGGCAGCCTACTGAAAATAATTTCTGAATTCATTCTATAACCAGTTTGATATTCTAAGAGTGAGGTATGTAAAAATTTAAATAGAAACTCGAATCTATTAATTTATAACAACGCGCTGTTTTTATGTTATGCGCTGTTTTTATAACAAATTTTTCTAAAAGTTTACATGTTTTTGTTTCTTTAATAATCATCTAACTTTCTAAAAAAAATACGGAGTATTTCATTGCCAGCATTTTCAGATCAAGCATAATTCTTAATTATTCATGTAGACAATAAGGATGTCCTTGTCCGAATTGTCTGTCTGTGGAAATATAAAAATTCAGTTGTCTCTATATTTTCTGTAGTCTTTATATTAGAAAAGAAATAAATGAGAAAAGTATTATACAAAAATAGTCTAAGAGCATTCAGTATGCGACGGAATTAATTTAAATTAATTACATTAATTTTTATGATCGATTCTTCTAACACATATAAAAAATAAACCTAATCTCATATCTAAAATCAATCTAAAAATTGGCAAAATTATTCATAAAAATATAGCTAATGTTAAGCTTATAATTGGACAAATATAACAAAGTATATGATTTGCCATAATTGGATTAATAATTTCTTTAGTAAATAACTTAATAGCATCTGAAAAAGGCTGTAAATCTCCTAACACGTTAGGCCCCTTACGAATTTGAATATAACCTAGGGCCCCTTACGAATTTGAATATAATAATTAATAGAAAATTTTCTATTTTCATTACTGTTTCATTTTCTATTTTTATTATTTAGAGCTAAACAAACCTATTTCTTTGTTTGTTTCTGAAGGAAATTATGAAGATTTTTTTGATTGTATTAATTACAAGTTCCGTTTTTGGTAAGTTGTAAATCATTTTGGAAATTTTCAGGTTTTGATGTTTTTTCTAGTTTTCCTTCTAAACCTTTTTCACTCCATTTTGTCTCGTGTTGATTTAACGAGAAAATTCTAATTTCCTAAATTGAAAATTAAAATAGTAACATTTTATATCATTGGAAAGAAATACACAAAAACTCTGTCAAATGAGTCTTAAGATACTAATTTCAAGCATTCATTTGAAAATTGTCAACATAATTACCAAATTCAGCATTCACTGTACGGCCAAAAGTATCGGACACCCTTCCGACTAAGTGGATCGGTCAAGTCAGGAGGTTTGATGAGTCCTCGGACGTTATATAAACCTTGGTGGGGCTTGGTCGATCATAATTCTGCGTTCCGGATAAAATGAGTAAGTCAGGCGAGCTCAGTGACTTCGAGCCTGGCGTGATAATCGGATGCCACCGTTGTAGGAAATCGGTTCGTGAAATTACGGACATGTTGCACGTGCCGAAATCAACTGAGTGATGTAATTGTAAAATGGAGACGTCAAGACAGTGATACGATAGCTGCACGAATTGGTAGACCGAGAAAACGTAGCCTGATCGTAGCCATCGAAGCCTGAAGAGTATGGAAGCAAAATCGCAGATCTCCGTTAGAAATGATGACACGGAGTTCCAATATGCGTCGGGTGTTGTCGCTAGCAGCAGGACTATTCGCCGAGAGCTAAATTACAATGGTGCAGAGCTCACTGCAATTGGACTGTGGAAGAGTGGAAAAACGTTCTGTGGAGTGATGAATCTCGTTTCACGATCTGGCCTGTGGACGCATGTGGGTTTGGCGGATGCCCAGCAAACGCAACTGCATTGTGCCAACTGTTAAGTTCGGAGGCGGCAGCTTAAAGGTGAGGGGTTGTTTTTCTTGGTTCGGCCTGGGTCCCTTCGTTCCTGTGGCGAGCAACATGAACTTTGCGATACATTATGCCATTCTGGACAACGCTGTCCTCCCCACTATATGGCAATAGTTTGTGGAAGGCCCGTTTCTCTAGCAGCAGAATGACTATCCCTACACTCATCGAAGCTTGTGTGGTCGTGCTTTGACAACATGGGAGTTCCACAACTTGACTGTCTCAGAGCACCGATCTCAACTCCATTGAAAATCTGTGGGATGAAACAAAGACTACCTGCCCAACCATATCGCCCATCTTCCTTGGCCGGACTCCAGCTGTCATGGCCACCTGGAAGTCAGTTCCTATCACCACCTATCAAACACTGGTGGAAAGTCTTCCCAGACGTGTACAGCTGTCATCGATGCAAAACAGGGAACGACGACATATTAATACGTGCCTCAGGAGCCTGCGCGTCCCGACAACGGAGTGTCCGGATGATTTTGGCCATATAGTGTATGTGCTTGCCGTTTATTGCAAATATAATATAAAGAACATCCCTACATAACCTCATTCGCGCTTCGATGGATGAATATATGCTTATAATGATAACAAAATAACCAAAACGGCTAGAGTGCAGAATCCGGTACCATCAATAGGAGGTTTCGTAAGAATACATCACCGACGGGCGTTTTACCGCCTCCACCGCTTCCGATTCCGCCACATGGATACATGTTTACCCATGTGCTTTTTGCCCATGTGTGTTCTGAAGATAGAGTGGTGGTGCAGGTTGAAACTGAATTGACAGGTCCGGAGAGATTGTAAAGGGCAATTCGATGCTTATGGAGCGGATAAAGTATAATGTAAGTACAAGGAAATGTTTACAATATGGCTGGATGTAATCATTACAATATATCCGCCACAAACGAGTGACACCCTCACATAAGGAAAGCCTAATTTACAGTAGGCCTATTTCTTAAAAAACGGGGTTACGATGACCAAAGCCGCTGTTAATAGGCTAGCATATCGACCACAGGAACCGAAGGCGAACCGTGGGAGATACGATACAATTGAATGCTGTTAGCCCAAGATTGCAGTTCGTCAGATGAGGGTTAGTTTTTCTAGTGAAAGATCTTGCGAAATCATTTTTAAGTAACTTTGCCTATCCACCATCAACATGAGGAATTCTTAATTGTTCAATCAGCTTGTCTGCGAAGATCATTCTACACAGGAAGTTCAAACATCCAACATCAAAGTCCTATAGGAAGTTCAAACATCAAACATTAACATTCGGCTTCTTAAAAATAGTTCGAAAGCAGCCATGTTATCACTACCCGAAAACACTATCCATGTTATCACTACTAGGCCATAATCTCAAGTATCGTAAAGTGCACTTTAACCATCTAGGGATACTTGGTTATCAGAGATTTCATTATTGGATGGCTTGCAACAGAGCCCTCGACAACTGCTGACATATTAAAATGATGGATCTGGCATTTTTCAGGACTGTTTTACTTGCCTTCAACATTTGAGGCTTCTAAACTTTCGTTTATTCACAATAATCTTTCTTGGAAAGAAAAATTAAGGAACTGACTAAAAGTATGCTAAAACTGCATTTGAACACTTTCTAGCTTGAATTAAATTCAAGTTTATTCTTATGTTTCTTAAATAAAACAAAAGGAAGCAATTCTTCTGATCTGAATCCGATTGGATATGCCTGGAAGTTCTTGGATTGCTATCTTCAAATGCTCATGTACAGTAAAATTTGGATTAGTTCTATTAAAATTTATGTCTTTACTTTCTACTACGGCATGAGACATAGCTAGTATGGAGATGAATATGCTTAGAAATAAAACAATATTATTAATAGAGCATTGTGACGTGTTTTGATTTGAAAGTAGTTTTGAATTATAACTCACGACTTCTCTTCAATGGAGTTTTATTAGTACTTTTAAATGTATGTACCTCATTAAGTCGATATAGAATTCGTATTTCAAAATTTGAAATTAACGTTTCTTAAATTCACATTTGGGTACCCTAGTTAACTTTTTAAATGTATCTTTAAATGCCTATTGTATCAGAATATCTCTTACACTTTAGTTTTTAACATGAGATCGTCTTCTAATTTTCATAAAAGGTATGAAAATTATTTAAAACCATTTAACAAGATATCTGGAATGAAATTAAGTTAGCACCTACAATGACATGAAATTTCATTCTAAATATTATAGTTTTGGGCAGCCAATCAAAAAATAATTTGCTTTTTCTATTTTGTTGTTCATTTACGTAACTTGTTAGTTTCAAATAAGAAATTTAAGTGTTTTTGCAAATTGTAAATTACACATTTCAATTCAGTTATTAATAATAGAATTGAATGAAAAACTATAGAGATAAATAATTGAAGTGAGGCTTTGGACTTATCTACTGATCTTTCTCTTTGCTCTTAAATTCAGTTTCTGTAATGACAAGATCAGCCTTTATGTTGTTAATACAATACTATCCAACATATCCATAACCTGGACAGAATTATGGCTTAATTGCCTATGAAAACATATGTCTGAGGTTATTACTTCACGGGAAGTTCATAGTTACTGCACTTCAGCCTGTTTCTTGCTAAATTCTTAAAGAATCAGCTGTCTTATAAATTGCGAAAGAAACGTTGTATTAATCGGTCAACGTGAGAATTTAAAAAATAAATGAATGTATTTTAATGCCGATCTGTTTAAAGTACCGGATGGCCGTAATTACAGAGCAGGTATTAGAGCCCAATTACCAAAAGTCTGTTGGGCGAAATTCCACCGAATTTGGTGTGAACACTATTAATAGAGTTTGATTTCTAAAGAATAAAAAAAAAATAGTTCAAAATATTGCCACCAGAGTTAACAGATGGCACTGGAAGCACGGAAATATGCAGACTGCAGTAAACTGATGTTATAGATTGAAGGATATACAAAGATAAAAACGGACAGCGTGTGTTAGGTCCGACTGAGGTGCTGTGATTCCTTAGTGGTGCTTTTATGTTAAGCTCCCGAATGCTAAATTTACATGATCGTGCTTTGTTTGTGAAGTTTTACTACCAAAAAATAAAAACATTACTTCTGTCCTACTTCGGGAATACCAGTGGTTGAAGAATGTAAGGAAAGGCCTAATGAGAATCACACATTTGCGAAAAATATGTAACACCTTGCCGTGGTTCATAGGCGTACACGTAAGGGAAGAGATAGGATAAGTGGATAAAACACGCAGTAATGTTGACAGGACGAAACAAAGCAGCTGGACACAATTTTACCTCGTCTAGGAATAAAGAAATCGGGAAAAGGATTTAGGGAGAATATGCGGGTTTAAGGCTGAGAATCTGGGAGGGCAGGAGACTGTTTTGTAAACAAAGCCGGAGGGTTTAGGGCAGCCTGCTGTCTAGTTGTGAACGATGGGATGACAGAAGAAGGGTGGCAGACGAGACCGGCCTGGGGTATTCACCACTCATCCATTGGTCATTCATGGACGCTGGCCAGTACAAGGGACAATAAACAACTACAGAGTTAGATTACGAAAGAGATTTAATAAGGAATAACATATATATTTATAAATAGGAGAATATTATGAAGATGAACGTACATTACGTCGTACATTACATTATCGGGGTTTCAAGTAAATAAAATGAAAAAAAAATACGTAAATATCCAATTCTGGCGGCACTCAGTATAATAGCGTTCCTACGCGCTACAACACTACAGAGTTCACAGGTGGTCACACAGTGTGTGAAAGTTTTGGGGAGGTGATGTGGCTGATTTAAGCCAGTACTCTTCATTAGTCGAAGAGCATTGTCCTTGTCGAGCGCTGGTAGCCTCGTTGGAAATGTCAGTTTCAGTCTGCAACGACGCACATTAAGCAACTCACTTCAGAAGCCCGAGGATTCGATGAAAGCTCGCTCGACGTAAAGAAATCCTCGGTGTTGCGAATTGTTACTGAGCCGTGCCTTTTTCAGCAGACCTCCGCTGGTTCCTTTTAGAGGTGTGCTAAGTGGTCTTCGCTAAGCACAAAGTCTGCCTTCCTTTTGTAGCAGAGAACATTCGAAGGGTAGTAAATGGTTGGCCGCCTCCCCTTCTCAGATGTTTCTTTGAACACTTGTTTTTCTCACAGTTCTTCTATATACACTGTAGTGACTTCAACCAAAGCAGAAGACGCCGACCTGTCTACCGAGCCATCTGTTGATACGCTGGTAGACAGAAGGAACAAAAGAAGATGGCAGATAAAGTAAAATGAAGGAAAGGCTGGGAAGCAATCAAAGCAGAACCCAGATGGAAAGGTTAGGAAGATGGATGCCAGATGGGGAAGAGGCTCATGGAGCACTATAAAACATCTCGAAGATATCCATTTTAAGAAGACAAAGAAGCATTTCGTCAAACACTGGGAAAATGAAGAAATAAGAAAAATATATCCGAAGATTTTCATACAAAGATGATGAAAATAAAGAATAGGAAAGGGAGAAAGATGTAGCGAATACTGGGGTCTTTACAATGATTTTGCGATTTGAACGGGATCGTAACAAGGGCTGCTAGTACGAAGATGCAAACCGACATCGAAACAACACCACATCTGTAATTTTGGCCACCCGATATAAGCAGGCTGAATTATACCTGGATTACCATTTCTAATGGTTTTTTTTAGTTATAGCTTACTGAAATATTAGGAAATGTTTGTAAAACAACTCTTATTGAATAACCCTTGCTATGAATGTAGGGCATTCTTAATGAATGCCATGAAAAGAACTTAAAAAAATCTTTTAAAAATAGTGCATTGTCTTTAATTTCACAGAATTAATTCCTTTTATGCTGACAGTAAAAAAAGCAAAACTTTTTTATTTAAGAGTGAAAAAGTGAATTTTATATTACTATACGAATCTTAATTATTGAACAAATCAGTTTATAAAAAATGGTATCGTAATATTTGCATTTTCTTCATTCATATGTTATTGCTACTCTTGTTTCAATTATATATTTCTTTTTTATTGAAATTGTTAATTAGATGGCGTTGAAAATCAAAAAGGAGTTAGAACTGATTTTTCTAAGGCTATGGCTTCATTTATTGCCAGATGTATAGAACATTTGTGGAAGGATTGCTTGGTTCAGAAGCACCTTGAAGAACATTTGGATGCATTCAAAGAGTGCATTCAACAACCCTGGACGGATAACCCAGAGACACACGTCTCACTAAGAGGAGGAAACCTTTGCAAGTAAGTTATTGTATCCCATCTTCCCAGAAAAATCTCCCCAGATAAGTATAATATCTACATCAATGAAGCTGACACTTTACCTGCAGCACTATCGTTTCCTAGTTTCTATTAAACATCTTTCCCGACCTCATTTGAAATTTCCTTACGTCTCAGAGTATTTTGTTGACGCTTTTATAGCTACTTTTAAGGAACTTCGACTGGTCTGAGATATGCTACAAAAGTTTAGGGAAATTTACAAATTTACAGTGAATGGATTTAATTATGATTTAAGAATACAGTGATATCTGGACTTAAGAGTGTCCCAACTAACGGGTTTTTTTGTGATACGAGCCATCTCTCGGCCGATATTTTGCTAAAATTCGAGTTACGAGCAGCTTCAGATACCCCATGCTAGCTGGCACAGCGAATGCCACGACGTCGCGCAGACCCTGCGTCTCACTCGTTAGCTGCAGTGGAAGCTTCAGTGTTATGCTCGCATTTGTGCTTGCAGTAATTTTGCAAAATTTTGTGTTTGTAACCAAGGATCCGAAGAAAGTGAGTGCGAAGGACAGTGCTGAGAAGAAGAAGCGGATGATATGCATTGAACTAAAGAAAGAAATTATCGAAAAAAAATGACCGAGGTCTGCGTGTAGTCGACTTGGCAAAGCAGTACGAGCTTAGCACTTTACGATCTGCAACCATACTGAAGCAGAAGGAATCGATAAAGGCTGTAACACCAGCCAAGGACGTGAAAATAATTTCTAAACAACGGACATCTATCCATTAAAATATGGAGAAGCTGATGATGGTGTAGTTGACGGAGTAGCAGCTCGGAGGAAATACCGTGATGGAAGCTATAATCTGGGAGAAAGTACGAGGCTATAATCTCTAGAAGACCCCAGTCACTTCCAAGGTCGTGGCATCAGGCAAGTCAATTCAGGCCAGTCGGGGCTATTTCGAGAATTTTAAAAATAGGACCGGATTTCACTCTGTTGTCACGTATGATGAAGCAGCGAACGCCGATATGAAGGCAGTTGAGGATTATCTCAAAACATTTGCCGGAATTGTAGCAGCCGAAGAATACATCCCCCAGCAAGACTCCAACTGGGACGAGAAAGGACTCTTCTGGAAAATAATGTCAAGGAGGATTTATATAGCGGCAGAGGAGAAGAGGATGCCAGGCCACAAACCAATGAAGGTTAGGTTAGTCCTCGCACTGTGTGCCTATGTGAGCAGCGATTGAAAGATGAAGCCGCTGCTTGTTTATCTTTCGGAAAATCCGTAAGCCTTTGAGTCACATAAGATTCTGAAAGAAAAACTGCAGGTTATGTGGAGGGCAAACCCGAGGGCGTAGATCACCAGGCAGTTCTTTGTGGAGTAGGTGAATTTGGTCTTTGCTCCTGTCATTAAGAAATATCTCCAGGAAAATAATCTATCCCTACAAGCCCTTCGCGTCCTGGACAATGATCACCCACCTAACCTTGAAGAGTTCAAGTTTATAAAGGTTCTCTACCTTCCACCCTCTATCGTGCACCTCTATCGTGCAACCCATGAATCAACAGATAATTTCTAATTTCAAGAAGCTCTTCATCAAGCACCTGTTCCACCACTGCTTTGACGGTGACGGAGAACACAAACCTCACGCTTCGAGAATTCTGGAAGGACACTAGTGATATTCCTTAGAATTATATAGCTTCCAGGGTCTTAAAAAGAGGAACTTGACCTCTACGTGGAAGAAGCTGTGGCCTGAGGTTGTATCTGAAACGGACTTAGAAAGACTCGAACCCGAAGCGGCACTGGTGGAGGAGATTGTATCCCATGGCAATTCCATGGGCCTAACATGGATGAAGTTGTCTTCAACCAGCTCATCGAGGAGCACACTGAGGAACTGACAACGGAGGAGCTAAAGGAGCTACAGATGCAGCAGCACACGGAGGTTTTCCAGGAAAGAGGTGAGGCGGAAGAGGTTATCTCTACAAGTGAGATTAAGGAAATGTTGGGAATGTGGGAGAAATTTTTGAGGCTTTATTCAAAAGAAACATCCAGAAAAAGTTGCAACTGGGCGTGTGACAGTGCTATTTAATGACACTTGCCTAACTCATTTCAGAAGCATTCTTGAAAGGGAGATGAAACAGATCTCATTGGATTGCTTTTTATCGAAACATGCAGATGAAAGAGAAGAAAACGTGGCGAAAAGGACAAAAATTAGCAAATTCAGTTATTCAGTTCAGCCTTTCGCCTCCCCCTCCATCAGCATCTTCAAGTAAAGATAAATGTAAATGTAAAAAGTAAATTATACTTAATACAAGTTTATTACAGTACATTCATTGTATTGAGTTTTTATACAATATTTCTTATTTATAGGCACTTTTTTCATATTTAAAAACATGTAACAAGTGGTGTTTCTTGGGGTTCGGAACGAGTCAGTAGTATTTCAATTTATTTCAATAGGGAAAATTGATTTGACATACGAGTAATTTGACTTACGAGCTCCTTCACGGAACGAATTAAACTTATAAGTAAAGAAACCACTGAATTTTAAGTAGTTTGATGAAATTTTTGTTATTAAACGGTTAATATTCATATAGCTCATAAATAATTTGTGGCAGCAAGTATGAGTTAATAATAATGACAAATGTTACAATTAATGAGAGTTGCACGAATAATTGGAAAACTTCTTGAATTCAATGCAGGTAAAAACAGTATTTCCAAACACATATGTTCTAGTACTGCTTTGTCGTACTGTTGACAATTTAGAAAGTGGTTGTATTAAATGTTTGAAATAATGGGCAGTTTTATTCAATTTCTGTTTTGTAGTTCCTTAATGGAAGTGTCTCTAAAAGTACCCTTTTCACTAAGAAATAATAGGGCTTAGATATCCAAATTTTGGAAAGTAAAAGCAAATTTAAATCAAAATATGAAAATCGTGATGAAAATATCCTTAAAATACAAATTGAAATTCTGTTTTATCTTTAATCGACAGTAATATCACAGTCTTACTGAAACTAAAATTTGCCGAATGAATGATCTTCATCATTTTTAACGAACAATGGCATAATGATAAATGTAAATGTATATTAGTAAGAATTGTACAACATAGTTTCTTATAAACCACTTTATTTCAAATAGCTGGAGTTCAATTTCTCGGGTTTTTTCTTTATTTCTGAAATGAAAAACAAAAACAAACCCTTAAAAATTCAAGATTTGCAAAAGACATTTGAAATTTCGCAACTTCATCCAATGTTAATTATAACAATAATAGATTTAAATGTCAGAACGTTCTTCAACCAATAGCAGTGTCTCTCAATCTGGTATCCTAGTGAGATAAATTAGAAAAATATGTAAGCTTAATTTATATTATCACATCCTTCTAAACGATATGGTTAGTACAAAATATACTTAGAACTATTTTTTGGATTGGATTATAGGATCTAGTATGTTTTACAATTACAGCCAAGTTTTCCCTTTAGTATTGATTTTGAGGTTGTAGCTCCTCCTAACTCCTCTTCTACTACTATGATAAGGAGACTACTTTTTAAGTTAGCTGTAACATATTCTTAACAAGGGAGCAGGGGTTCCAGCTCAGATTGCTTTTAGCTTAGAATGTCAATATAAAATTGCTGGGTAAAAAATGCAGTTCAAAATGGACTTCAAGACAAAGGATATGCACAAATATAATTTTTTAAATTATAGTGCCTATTTATTTTATCTTGTTTCCCATTTACTGTTAGTACTACGGTATCTGGATTAGGGACGGGATTAAAATATTCTTTCTTTTTAACAGTAACAAAGCTGGATGAAGATTGCTAATATGGAATTATTCGCGATGACAATGTGTACTACTCAATGTGAATTTAGTTTTTGTTCTTTTATAAGCACAAAATAAGTAAGGTAGTTATGTATTTATTGTCAAATCTTGCAGAGAGACACGTCTGACGCATTCATTTATTCACGATTTTATTCTATTGAGATAATATATAGTTGTAATTTATTAAAACATTCATCAAATGATATAATAAATTCAAACACCATTATCTTCACTTAATTGTTTTACGAAGCTGGTAAATGGTAGAATTTTCCTTTTTGTCTCGTTCTGTAAGCGCCTTAACATCCAATCTTTCAAACTGACGTTTAGATTAATTTAGATTTGTCGTTTACTTAGCTGGAATTCGATAAAATTCCAAAGAAACTGAAAAAATCTTCACAAAAGTTATCAGGAAGAACTTTTTCAATCAATTGAACAATTCTAAATTAAGAAAGCGAATCTTTTAAACATTAGTCCTAAAATGCTTGAAAGATTTTAATCCAAAACGCTTCTATAGTGAAAAAGAAATTTTTCTGAACTATAAAGGAATTAAAGTGAAGAGGTGACTTCTGAAATTGGATCCACTTTAGATGTAATATTAATTAAAATATTATATTTACAGAACTAGAAAACTCAAGACATTTAATTAAGTGGATCAAAAACATACATACATACATACATACATACATACATGCATGCATACATACATACAGAAATGCGTACATACATACATACATACATGCAT
>JAFIDM010006943.1:41339305-41355698 GCA_023159025.1 Thereuonema tuberculata | reverse complement strand
CATACATACATACATACATGCATACATACATACATATATGCATACATACATACATACATGCATACATACATACAGAAATGCATACATACATGCATAAATACATGCGCACAAAATAAATAGGTCTGTATGTTTTAAGCGTCCATATAAATAATCATTGGGAATTTTTTGATAATCGGTCCAGCCGTTTAAACGTGGTACGTTCAAAAACAGACAAAGAAGAAACAAGTTCAAATGAATAGAAATGATGTTCATCAGTCCATTAAAGCTTCAGGGGGTAGCTGTCATGATAACGGGTCTCTGTTTTGTTTTACAAAGTTGCCTTATTTTTATCTTACTAGAATGTTTGCCTTGAATACTCCGTGCTCAGAAGAATTTGTGAACAATGTCCCCCAGTGTGCTGTAAAGAAATCCCGGAACCATCGTCTTCTCGATCTAAACAATCAATTAATGGAATTAGCAACGCCTTATCTCTGTGATGACCCAGTGCGATTTCAAGTTGTAAAAGGTGCTTCTTTTTTTTATGATATTTACTCCGAGTTTTTTTTAATCTATGAAAGAGTAAAGCTTTACACTTTAAATTCTAGAGGCAAAATTAATTAAAAGAAAGGATTGCTACGTGGATTAAAATATTTCAAAAAATTAAAGTTCAATTGGTTTTCGACCTCCTTTGCGGATATCTTTCTTAGACTGAAAAACCAAAGCAATGGCTTCTGCGCGCGATTATAAGTTATGAAGTTGATCCAAGAACCAATAGGATACAAGCGGGATCACAATCAGCTGGTGAGAAACGAAAAAAAAAAACGCAACAAAAAGAGCAGGACTATTTTTCAGTTAGAGATGCAAAATTTGTAGCTGGGCACAGTTATTGGAGATAAGGTTATTGTAAACGCAATGCATCAGAATAAATAACGATTCTTTAAATTTAAGTAGATAATCACCGTATTTATGACAAAAAAAATGCTGGAATCATCGTTGTCAAGGATATGAATAGTCCTGGCATTTCCTAGATTAAAGTAAAGGTTAAAACGTTTTCCTAGGTTAAAACGTTGCACCATTTGCATGTTGTTTCCCAATGGTCTGTCTCAATAAGAAATTGGGGATTTAAGGCACGTTTCCTTTCGGGATTCCTATCTTAATAACAGACATTGGATTTCAGATGGTTTTTCTTTGGTCAATGAGGGCCTTCATGTTATTTACCGCATCTAAATGAGCTCATTGATAAAAAATTTTCAACGCAAGTTTTTGATTTTAATAATCTATTTTAAACCTAATATTCAGGGATTTTCTGGGCTTTCACATCGATATTAAGGCCATGACTATCCCTGAAGTTGAATATAATGTGTTCTTCTTTAAATGATACCTGGATGATTTAAACGATACGTGTCACTCTACTCATAAAATCTGACATTGCTAAAAGCTGTAAACTTTGTACACGTCATATAAATATTTTTAAAATAAATTTCCCTTGGAGAAATTCCCCGACGTTGAATCAATTTATTTTTTTAAGAGTTGAACGTTCGAGTTTTAAGGACCAAATGTTGAGATTAAGTAGGGAAGCCCCGTTATTGCTTCAGAGGCCATCCGCGTGATATCTCGTCTTAAAGCTTCTTTGCTGACGTTTCAGATCTCATGCTCTGAAGATATCTCTTACAGCTAGAGATGAAACGTCAGCAAAGAAGTTCTCCTTTAAGACGCGGCGCTACCCACACAACCAAGAAGATTCAAAAGACATCCAGGACTCCGACGCACATAACAAATTAAATTCTATCTTTTTATTGGCCAATCTTAATTTAGAAGACAATTTCCTGCAGCATTAGTGTGATTCAAGAAAATTCTCACTGAGATTTTTTTTTGGAATTTAATTCCGTATTATCTCATAAAAAATATTGATAATTAACAAGAAAGATTATCAAATTCTACTTCGAGAGCACATCGGATACAGTTAAAAGTGATCTTGGAGACTTTTATATTTCAAATATTTAAATTTTGACTTGTAATTCAAGAATATTAATTATTAGAATTATTGGTTTCTAATAGTTTTATTTCACTGTTTCTAATAGTTTTAGAATCTCGTCACTGTTAAATTTTTTTTATAATCTTACGTTCTACTTTTCAGCTTTCTCTGAAGACCCCAATATCGTGTGTAATTTTAAATTAACTGGTTCAGCTGTTGCTTGCAAAGGAGCGTATGTCAAGGATTTGTTTGATGGAAACGCCAAAGATTGCTGGTATGTTTTAAAAATAGAATGAAAGTAGTAACTTTTAACATGCTGATAGTGTCACACGACTTTTAGGGATATTGCCAATAATAACATTAGTTTTTTTTATATAAATTTAAAATTGCAGTTCTTAAATTAAAATTGTAACTTTCTATATTGTATTACAATAAAATGTGGGATAAAAAGCACAGTTTTGAAACAATTCGATATGTACGAATGTTGAAAGGAAACATATAAATTCCCGCAGTTGAAATTTTTTCTTAACCATACATTTTCAAGAAGAAGAGATAGGGGACAGATAGAAAATTCACGGGACAGAGACAAAATAGAGTCAGTGAATGATTCAGACCATTTTCTCAACAGCCAATCCGACATTGCGAATCGAAGCAAAATGTGAGAATACATTGAGGCCAAATCAGCCATCCATCCGCCGAGACCCTTTTCAATGTTTATGCTACTAATTTAATAGTTGTTAATTACGGATCTCTCTATATTTAATATCCGAGTTATCAGTTCTTTAGAATAATAAAGAAATTATTATCACCGTTTCAAATTTCTTTCTAAGAACTACAAGCGATTCGACAACTATTTACCAATGAAATCCAGGAGAAATATTACGATTAACTTGTGGGGTATTTGAAAATTACGCGTTGGAAGCAGATGTTACTTTTCTTGAGATCATCAAATCCCTTTTTGGTGAGTTCTAATTATGTTGGCTTAGATTTAATTAGGTTTTCATCTTTTCCAGGATGTTTCTTTCAATGAAAATGTTTTCCTAAATTTCTGCTACGAATTAATTGAAGAAATTCCATTATTTCATAAATCGTTCACTCTTTATGTACAAAAAAAATAAAAAAAATAGGAGGTTTTTCCAATAACTGCCAGACTTTCTGAGATCTCTCTTCAAATGCCAGGTAGGAAGAAGCTATTAGGATTACCGCGTCTTCACAGCATGGCGATTTGGATAAAAATCCAACTTCCAGTTTTAGGTGGACATTGTCTGGTGAGGAAAATCATAGTTTTGTCATATTTAATAAAGCAGCGTTTGATAGATAATAAAATTGTATGAGTAAATTTTTATTTTTGGGTTCCTAGAAAACTGAATTGACTTATTTGTTTTAGTGATTAAGTTCATAGGCATAGGAATTATTAGAATGATCCTTCTTTACAGATGTTGTTCAAAAGTTTACAATCTACTCTGCCATTCACATGCGTTTCACAGTTCGTCATCTTCAAACTACATTACCAAGGAGTGATTGCACTTTACACTTAGGGAAGAAGATACCCGGTGATGCGCCATTATTTTGAATTTTCATTTTCTCTATTCTTTTTCTTAAATCATAATATATTTTCTGTTAATCTTGCAGGATCTGGAGAAAGCTGGAGCGGTGTGTCCAAGATGCAATGGTTAACGAGAGAGAAAAAGGATGCGAAATTCAGAAATTCAGAAATTTGGTTGATCTGCAAGCAGTTTCCACGACCACCAACTTTCAGCCAACTTGCAAGGTTAATCTTACTTTGCCCAGTAAGGAAGAAGCAAAAATACCTTATAAACCACCAACTGCGGAACATCAGCGAGGAAGCAAACCTAGCGCATCCATCGAATCAGCACCTGTTTCTGAGACATTGCTGCAGATATCGATTCTCTGGGTCCTGGCTGCAAAAACATTATTTTCTTTTGATTCTAACTAAAAACTAGGAACGTCGTGCTTACTTTTAAGGATTTTGCTTTGTGGTCTGTTAATGATTTAAATTGATTAGTAGTTTTTTTTTTTATCTAATTATAAAAACAATTGTAATAAATACTTTTGACCTTTAGATAACAAAAATTACATGTACCATCTTATTCCAACATAATCTAAAAAGCTACTCACCGCCATTATTCTTTTGTTTACTCTTTAAGTTCATTGCTATTAAAAGCTCTTTAAAATTCCTTTAACACTAATTTCTTTGTAATTTTCGAATTTTGTTTAATGAAACGTTTCTTTGTAAGTACTAATTAAATTAAAAATAAATTGAAAAAAATGAAAAAAAATCTAGCCAAAAAGGTAATCAGATACCAGTCATAATATTTATATTTAGAAATCTTGTTTCATAATTTAAAAAATTATGATTTTAGCATACTACTTTAGGTAGCCGTGCCGGCGTGGTCGTGCGGTCTCATGCGGCGGTCTGCCGTGTGGCCGGTGTGCCGGTACCCGGGTTCAAATCCCGATCGAGAGTATGTACAGTGTGGCAACCAAGAGTTGAGCCTTAGCCACGGCTCTTCAAACGAAGAACACATTTCACAATAGGGGTGAGGGTAGTAAAAGAAAAATTTGGGGGAAAAAAAAAAACAAGATTAGGAATTTTTTTTTAAATATTTACCAAGAAAAAAATTATTTATAAAATAATTATGAATAACATTTATATTGTCAAGAAAATATATAGGAAAGGAAAATCAAAATAATGAAAAAAATAACTAGATACAATTGGTTAAAAATCTTTCAAATCAATAAAATTATTAATAATTTGGTCTAAGATTGGAAAACTACATAAAATATAAATTATTCAGTCGAATTAATTCGGAAAAATGTAATTCTGAAGCACTAAAATGTTAAAACTTTATTAATCGCTGACGGAATTGACGAGAATATTACTATAAATTTTTAACTTTTGTTAAGTTTCTTTTCTTTTGTATTAGATAATTAACTATTAATTTATAGTTAATAATTATATATTAATCTATCGGCACTTACATTACAGGTATTCTTTATTTTAATTGTTAAATAAAACATTATTACCATGAAGTGTATATATTTATTACTTACATTAATTAATATAATTTATATATAATTACGATTTTTCATAATTTAAGTAAATAAGAAACAGTATAAATATACCAGTTCTTAAACAGCAAATCAGTTTTATACATCGTTACAGTTAAAATATAACATAGTTATTATTATATGTAAGAAAAATAGATATATAATGTCGTATTTTATATCATCAATTCCTCTGTTATAACCAAGAAACAAAATCTGTGCATTTCCCCTGAAAATGGAAATTATCACACTGACCCCTCAAATGACGACTTCGACTCTTCGCCTACCACGTGACATAGGCGTGGCTAATGTTTCAAATTTCCTTTCTTGTATTTGTCAGCCACTTCTTCACTTTCTCGTCGGTCTGACGTCATTCCGTAATGGCGTCCTGGAGAAGGCGACATGAAACCACTCCAGTATATGTTCCCCAGATTATCTACGGCTTCTCCTAGGGGTTTGCCCTTCGGGGATCACTAGGGTTCCGTAGACCGCGTACCTTCGAATACGAAGTTCGCATGTCAAATTGATGACTCTAGATAATTGAGGTACGTAAAAATCATTCAATCTGTGTATTTATATATGCTACCTAATAACTTTTGAACCGATAAATAGATCATCTTGGAAATTGGCATGCAAATTTACTTAAAAAGAGATGCTGTTAATGAAAATATTTAATATTTTTCTTAAAATTTTTTGATTTTAAACAGGGCAGAGGTCGCCAAATTGGACATATAATCATCATAAACATGTACATAACTATTACTGCAGATGAATGACTGCACAAAATCTAAACCAATGCAAGGCAAGACAAAAAAAAGTTTTGTTAACTTAAGAGCGACGAAATATTAAACGCGTGCATAATCAATTTTAAATAACATGAAGCAAAAATAAATAGAAGTATGATGAAGGAAAATTAAATAAAAATTATAAAATGAAACAGCCGCGACAAGAATAGAACCTGCAACCTTCTCAGAAGTTTTATCCATTAGGCCACTGGCACTATTTTCAAATTATTGTTAAGTATCTCTTTTATCACACCCTCTGTGTGCGCGACGAAATGAGAAAAGTCAGAGTAGGCGATATTTGCATACACGCCCAAGTGTGGCTTTGTGGTCTAGACGGCGGTCTGCCATGCGGCAGCTACTTCGGAATCTGGGTGTTTCAAACTTACTTTCTTCAGTGTTTCGTCAGTTTTTGCGGATTTAAAAGCTAGCTCGTCCCATGTGAACCCTCGGTTATGATAAGAACTTCTCGATCTCCTGGCTGCCATTAAAATACCATACGATAAATTAATAAAGTTGGACACAAGAAAAAAAAAGGGGAAGTTTAATAATGGTTAACTACTGACTCGAGCAACTTAAATTTGAATGTGCTTTAGTGTATACACCATACACTGCAATTTTTTTTATTTCTGCCTAACCTTAGAAATGCGAGCACAGTCGACAGTTATAGATAGGGTCTAATCAAAATACAGATTGAATAGTAGACACAGAACTATAGAATTCCAAATTCTGTAGTTTTAAAGCAAAATATTCCCAAATTTGCGGAAACAGTCAGCTCTGTCCGCATTTTTCCGGATAGGCAGAAATGAATACCCCATTCCTACGGTGGTTGGGTCTCTGAACACGATGGTGAAGTCCGTTTGCGGATCCGATCTTCAGTTCAATTCAGTTCAGTTTCGGGAGTTGTTAGAGAAGAACGAACAGAGCAAACGCATTAGCTTCCAAATGAATCGCTAAAAAAACAAAAAAAAAAAAAAGCTGTTTATAAAACATCACCGAATTGATACTTCCATGCCATTGCATGAACAATAAATCCTTTTATGCTTCTGAAAGACGCCTTATATCCCCGTCTGTCTGTGGACACATATCCCACAATGCCTCGCAATGGCTTCTGTTAGCACAGTTGGTTAGAGCGCCGTGCTAATAACGCGAAGGTCATGAGTTCCATCCCCTGATGGGCCATTCTATTCTTCAATTTTTCTTCCCCATTTTAAATCTTTTCACAGTTTCTCAACTTATGACATTATGAGATATTGGTTAAGTAATCCTTTAGAATTGGGATTTTGATAACTACTTTGTTTTCTCTAAAATTACTATGACGTTGCTTAAACTAGATACTTAAGAAACGACTGTTTTAGGATTTCTTGAATGTTGCACGTGGCCTGTTGGCTCAGTTGATTAGAGCGTCGTGCTAATAACGCGAAGGTCGTGGGTTCGATCCCCTCATGGCCAATTCTTATTCTTCATTACTTTCTCCCCATTTTAAATCTTTTCACAGTTTCTCAACTTAATTTTTTTTTAAATCGTTATTAGGAATTCAGTGTATAAACAAGGTTTGAGCTATAAATGACGATTGTTCCATATAAATAGGGGTGGGTAAGATAGCAGGGGGTCGCAAAGAGACTCACGCGCGCATTTTCTAGACAACCCCGGCGCAGTCTATTGTTAAGTAAAGGTGACTCAGAAGCCGTTACGAAGCACTGTGATTGGTTTACTGATCGCTATCCTATCTTGTTTTGTCTTCCTTGCTCATTTTTGCATTTTCAGCTGACCTTGATTTGTACTTGCTCACAGAACTATTTAATACAAATTAATGATTGCAAATACATCAGAACTACACTTTATATGTACTGCATATATACAGTATTTTACAATTCACGGAGCGAGTCCTTCATAACTAAGGACAAAGAAAAATAAAACATTAATTAAACTCTTCGATCACGTGACAGTGAATCACTTAGCCTATGGCATCTCGTTTTTAGTGTAATTATAATCTCTTAGCGAACACCAGGGAAAACTGAAAGTATAGGTGAAGTTAATAAATAGATTCGCAATATTGTAATGAGCATTATTCAACAATTTACTGAAGATGTAAACTTCAACAACAAGTGATTGCCTACATCGAAATTTAATTGAAGAACATTCATACATGAGTTAATAAAAAATAACATATAAGTTCCTGTACAGGTCTGGACAGGCCTTTGGACGCGGGAGGTCAGGCTCCCAGCGTTTCGTGACCAACGGGACAAAGTTGAGGTCGGGTAGTCAGCACGATGTCCGCCCGCCTTTAACTCCCGGGAAAGAAACCCGGTACCCATTCCATAAAGGGTTGGGTAGACCCCAGGATCCGTTTAGAGGTGAAATAACATATAACAAATGAACTAAAAATGAACATCTAACCAACCACATCATTGGACTCTGGGGCAATTGTTTCGGCTTTACTATCTGAATTCTTAACTATTGAATTAAAAGTCATGAATTTTATAACTTACTACAATAATTATTCTTTTTGATAAAATTGTATTAGAATTGCAGCCGCAGCTCAGATTCAGAGTACTATAGGAAATTTTGCATACATTAAAAGTATTTCTGACGTTTTTAATTTTAAATCCAGCAGATGATTTAGGATGTTAAATATTGAATTCAGTAAAAGTATGAAGTTTTATATTATTAAATGTAGTAAAGTGTAAAGATGTAAAATTTGTGGGAAAACACCACAACTTGAATGAATCAATGCATCGAGATGTGTTTAGGGAATTTGTAAAATTTCCAACTAAAAGAAAAGTGGGTAGTAAGGTCATACGTATTGCATATTTACATATCATATAAATTTGCATTCTAATATCTATAAATGTATCTAAATATACATTTCAATGGCAAAAATGTTACGAGGAAAAAAATTTTCATAGGCCTAACATTAAATTAATTAAACCCAACCTAATTTCAGAAATTCATTAACTAATTATCTAACCGTTTACGGAATCATTAAATGAATCACACTGTACAAAAATAAAAATCAGAAACCAAAAATAAAATGTCAGAATTCAACGGTAATATGATGTCTTACTATAAAGACTTATTCCATTATATAATTTTTTATGTGAACTCGCTGAACGCCTTTATGAGAATCACTAAATGGGAAAAATTGAATTCAAATAAGATTTGTGCTTCAGGTTAGTCAGAATAGAGATAAATTCCTATTACTTGAGGAAGTATTATCTTCCTTAATTTTCTGATTGTAAATTGAAATTTTTAGAATTTGATTTCTGTATAATACATTAACAGTGACTGTGAAACTAACGTAATGAAACCAAGTACTGAAATTTATCGTGACTCTACCGGATTTTCTTACTTATCTTTCGACTTCCAATTTAGTCAAGATTTTAGCATGTATCTGAAATATTAGCCTTAACTTAATAGAAGGTTAGTGCTTGTGGAAACAGTAGGCAACGGTACCACTGTAATTATTATGCCTTACACCAATTGTCCTCTCAACATTAAATTACAATATAACTAAAAATGATTTTGAGACTTTTAAGCTCACATGATTCAGTGAGAGCGCCCGTTTCGAAATACTGTGACGGTTGTTAACTGAAAAATCACCTGAAATTGAGATTTGAACGAAACGAGACAACAATTATTTTGACATTTTCTTACCATGTTGATGCGGAACGTCACTTGTAAGGAACTGTAACTCAAATATCAGTCTAAACAATTGTGACAACTGAGGAAAGTTTAGATTCTACCTCATTGCATCATTCATTGATGGTTCATTTTTATTTAAGAAAATACTAAGAAAAGTACAAGAATAAATTAAATAAAAATGTTAAAAGAGAGATAAAGAAATGGAAATTAAAATGCTCAATTTGACATGGAAAATGTTTTGGAATTTTCTATTCATATTTTATTAAACTGCCTTTTGTTTTCTTTCAAGAAACTGATGATTTCTGATATATTTTTTTCTTTATTTGTTAGATGTTAGAAAAGATGGAATCTGCAAATTCTTACCTCAGTATTATCTAAATTCAATTGTTATTACTAAAAATTGAAATAGAATATCAACAATCAGATTAATTTTATACAAATTACAAACACACACTAATTAGCAATTGAAATTTACAGTTATCATCTTTAATTCTGTTATTGCCTCATACAGTACACCGACTAATAGTACACTACTATCTGAAAAAAATTGCAACATCAAGAAAAAAAAATTACACTTTTCAAATGAAAATATATCTTACAGATTATTAATGTTACAATAAAAAAACTAATTACATTTGCAGAACTACACAAGATTTTGTCATAATCAAATTCAGTATATACTGAAGTCACTTACAACAGCAATAACATATATTTTACGGAGTGGCATTGAATGGAAAAGTTTTTTGATATCGTCCTGGGGAGTGACCTGCCAGGCTGCTGCTATGCTAGTCCAGAGTTCATCTATGGTGGAAAGTGGAGATGCTTTACTAGCCACTTGCTTGTCTACCATGTCCAGACGTGTTTGCCGTGCTTGGAAGAGATCTTGGACATTCCGGGCTACAAGTACGCGAGCAGTGTCATGCTGGGATAGAGCAAAGGACAACTTCTGTGCCTTTAAAACATCTTTGATGTGTCGCCTGCTGTTGAGGGTTCCCTGAATTCGTATCAGGTGAGATCACGAATAAAACCCAATGAAATTCCAAACCACTACATCAGCGTTGTGTCAAAAATGCACGCTGCTAGCTGGCGTTCACCGTAATATCTTCAAACACAAATGCGACCAATATGATACATCAAGTTAGGTCGTGACTCATCAGAAAATATGAGTGATGTTGCCAATCACACGCCGATGTCTGCGTTCGAGACCCAATAACAGCCTGAGGAGTCTGTAGTTGAGGGTCGAAGGTATTCCCAAGGACTGCGAGCGATCCGTCTTCTGTTAAGCAAACGAGGTGGAACTGTGCTGGGGGACAAAGCCGGAGCTGTGAAATGCTCACTGCTTTGCTAACACCGTGGATATCGATGTGCGATCGGTCACTGTTATGTTTGTCATCCCGTTCAGTGTTTCCTCCGGCTCGCTGATTTCTGTGCGTCGGAGTCTCATCTATCCATTGACGTTAGGTTCGCATCACTATATTGATGTTTTATCCTGTGCGAATGGCAATTTCGCGGTAAGAAAAAAAATTCAGCTTTTCTCATCCTAACAATCCTTCCTCGATTAAAATCTATCAGATGTTCATAATACGACCTTCTTCGGTAACAGATCGTAGTGAGACACAAAAAAAACTTTTTTAGCCAAAATCGGCTCTTTACAGATCTATTTATTTGAGCATCTAAGTTCGGAAAGTTAAGAGAGCCATGTTCCGAAATGGAATTACAATCATTTCATTGACATTACAATCATTTCCCTATTCCAATCTTATATACATATACTATAAGTTTCATGGTAATACCATCAATTCATACTAGTGCAATTTTCACAAACAGTAGAGTAGTATACCGAAGATTCAAAACAAATCTAAATAGAGTAGTAGATAGCAATGATACACATAGTTTTAGAATGTACGGGCTAGTAAAATAACACCAAAAAATTGGGATCATCATAGAATTGCTAAATTTTTATCATGAAATGAATATTTACTTATTAAATTAATTATAACAACATACAGAACATAATGTAATAATAACATGTCTACATTACTGTATAGGTTCTTTTTGTGAGGGATTTCCTCACTCCCGGATGAGATTATATTTCGATTTTTTCGGCCCCGTGCCTCGGGCCTTCTTCTGGAGATGTATAAAAGTCAATCACATTAAGGTGAGTGCAGAACTTCCGTAGTTAGTTTCTCGGATAAGTTACTCATGTTGTTTATTCCGAGTAACCGGTGGCCGCAATTGTGAGTTGGAGAGGGAGTGGAAGGGAAAGGGAAAAAAGAAGAAATGTCTTTGGGGACAATTTCTTAATTGCGTGAGTGGGGTGCGTGAGCGGCGGCGAATTCAATTGGTCCCTTCGAATTCAAAAACACCGAGCAAGGGCAGCAGGGAGAAGAATTTAAAAAATAAAATAAAATAAAATAAAATAAAACCAAATAAAATAATTAATATGTATGTAAATATAACTAAATGAATAAGTAGAAATAATTGATTGATAGACGTGGGAAGATTAGTAAGAGAAAATAATAATAATATTAATAACAGTAAAAAAAAATTAAACAACATGAGTAACTTATCCGAGAAACTAACGACGGAAGTTGTTAGTTCTGCACTCACTTTTATGTGATTGGCTTTTATACATCTCGCGAAGAAGGCCCGAGGCACGGGGCCGAAATATTGAGATAATATCTCATCCGGGAGTGAGGAAATCCCTCAAAAAAAGAACCTATACAGTATCATGTCTCACTCCTTTTTCAGGACCAAACTATGTCTACATTATTCTGTTGTGTGAGTTAGTTAACCCTGGTACATATGTATATATAAAAAAGAAATTTTTGGTTAGTAGAACTGCGTATGTAATGAAAATACTACTAATAACATAAAAAAAGCAATAAAAATAAATTATTTATAAAAAGATACATTTAGCTAATTGCTTTATCCTCATTGAAGACATGTGTTTGTGAATCTCTTACTATAATGTAGGATGAATCGCCAAGTTCGAAGACAGGTCAGTCATTCATTTCCCAGAAATCATTGTTTCGTTTATCGAAAAGATACGGTCGACACAAATTTTTTAATTTTCATGTTTATTTTGTATAAAATAACAAAGAATATGAATTAAATGTAAACAGAAAGAAATAAGATTGAAATGGTTATTCTTGCTATTCCTTTTTTTTAGGAATGAAATGAGGGTTTTGTATGTATTTCGGGTAAGCGATCGGCCTATCAGAAGACATATCTGTTAAAAAAAAGGCGCCTGGTCTCAAGCAATATTCAATTTTTGAATTATCCTTAGTTTAGGATTTTTATGTGACTTTTTCAGTGTCTTCAGCATCGAGGGATTGCTCGCGATAAATATCTTTTGGAGGTAATTTACAATGTCCTGAAGATTGAAAGGTGAGGAAACGTTCCGTCTCAAAGTAGATCAAAAAGCAGTTATCAACCTTTACCACTGACTGGCATTTTCAGTTGACGCCATATGATCGTAGAACCCTGATGCATTTTCTATAGCTGGTAGCTTTCACCAAGAAAAATAGTTTCATTTGGATTTATCTTTTGCAGGAAAGGAATATAAATGAATATATCCATTTCTACCCATTTTCTTCCTTCCGTTAAACACTTTAGTCTTTTGCATATTTAGAATTTACTATCACTACCATGAATCAGGGGCGTATATGAGGGGGGCCGAGGGTGCCCGGGCCCCTCCCGAAATAATGAAGATATGTCCTCCCAACCTTTTTTTTTGGTTGAACAGATAAGTTTTCATTGTTTTTTTTTTTTGGTGGAATAGATTTTTTGGCCCGGGCCCCCCCCCCCCAAAAAATGAAGGGTATTCCCCCCCAAGGTTTTTTTTTTTTTTTTTTTTTTAGTTGAACAGATAGGTTTCATCGTTGTTTTTTGGTTGAACGGATAGGTTTCCATCGCTTTTTTTTTGGGTTGAACAGATAGGTTTCCGTGGGATGTCTACTTAATTATATTAATCTTGGCCCCCCCCCCGAAAATATATTCTATATACGCCACTGCCATGAATAAAAATGTAAATGCTATTGATCTAGGCCCTGGGGATAGCATGCGACACGGCAGCTTTTTCAGAATAACTTCCAAGTTTATTTTTAAGAAATGTTTGTTCTTATTCTTAATATAAGCTATATAAGCTGGATACAATGTATGCATTTGATATATAAATCAATTTCAAATTCAGTGGAAACCCAGAAAATAAATAGCTACGAATTTTTCACGTATATAATTTTTTTTTTAATTTTTAAAATATTTTTTCACCCTGCAAGTACAATTTGTAAAGTATAATTTTAATTTTTATAATTTTTAGGATTTTATCTTATATAAATATAAGGTTAACCACTGATATGAAAGTTTCTTCCGTTATCAATTAACAATAAGATTCTGGAAGATAATATCTAATGCTGCTCAACAAACAGCAAAACTATGCTATTAAGATAATAGAACAAGTTAGTTTTGAGGAATAAATTAGTAACAATGGACCTCTGAGTCGCGGGTTCGGTTCTCATGTGGGTTTCGTTGATGGTGGTGATCCGCGCTGGGCAGGTTTTCCCGGGGTTCTCCCGTTTCCCCTGCATTTCTCACACCATCCTTTCTCAGTCTTTCTCTCCGTCTGTCCTTCTTTCCGTGGGATAGTACAAAAGATCTTTCAGGTCGACGTGCTCGGCAGTCATGCCACCCACTGTCAATTAATCTAATCTAATAACAATAGAAATGACGATTGTATAATATAATAATGATAATAATAAAAATTTTTGCCTATAAAAAATATTTACAACAACAGTATATATTGATTACAGTTTTGACATCGCTGTTGTCTTAAAGTGGATCCCGTTGAGAGTACGAAAAGGTGTCGGCATCGAGGCAACTAGGATGAAAATAAAACAAAAAAGCATTACAGAGAAAAAAAATCAAATGAAGAAACTGAATTATTTTTTTTACAACTATTTTATAATGTACATTTTGAAGGTGAAAAAATTCATTTCATCATATTTTGAAGAAATTATATGCTAAGGAATTTAATAATATAAAATAAAATTAGACTGATGGCGCTTTCCTAGATATAGGAAAAAGAAAAGAAAAAAGGATAGAGTGGGAAGAAAGAAGAAAGAGGAGAAACTGCAATCAATTATTGGGTTCATTTAAAAAGAATATATATCTATGAGGATTTATTAGGATTGAGGTAAGTAGATAAGTGTTGTTTAAGTTTTCTTTTAAATTCAGAAAAGAGCAATCACGAATTTCCTTTGGAATTTTATTCCAATTTAGAGGAGCTGAATAACTGACTGCTCATCTTTGATAATTGGATCTTGTTTTTGTTAGTAGAAGAACAGAATTGAGTCTAGTTTTATATGAATGGGAATGAGGTTCAGTATTTAAAATTTTTTTTTTGTAATTTGTTTTTCTCTTCTTAAATACATTTAAATATTTAAATTTTGTTGTATCGAGCTTTTTTAAACGAAATTGATTAATGGAAAAGTTGTATTATATATTTTCTTCTTTTTCGGAAATTGTAATTTCTTTTTTTCTCTTCTTAAAGTTATTTAAGTATTTAAGTTTTGTTATCATTGTTTCACAACCTCTTTTATAAACGAACTAACAGTATTTTTTTTTATTATTATTATTATTCGACAGAATTTACCCGCATCCTCCACAGCTGTATGTAAACTGTTCAATTCCAAGGCTTTAGGAGAAAATATTCTTTTGACACTGAAAGACAGCATTATTCGTTTGCAAAAACGCTATTATTCGAAACAATCTCATAATTTCGAACCAGTAAGAGAAGGTATTGAGCTTGATGTAATATCGATAGAGGAATTATTAGAATACAGTCAAAACATTCGTGATGCATATTACCAGGCAGAGAAAAATACACGAGCTAATAAGATGCCGGAATCGACAGCATTTCAAACGTAAGCAGACTGTTAATAGAATTAATTCAACCAAACCTTTATGACACTTGTATTCAGATCACAGACGGGAGTAATTTCAAATGAGAGACCTGCCTAGAGGAATTTACAATTGGCGCTGCCAGAACCACCATTTTCACAATTCATCAAAGAACATAATTTCCAAGAGAAGAATGATATTCAACCATCACTGCTAAAAATGACTTAAACACGATTTTCAATTTGACACAGACAGTTCGACCCTTGAACTGGAATCCATGTTTTATAAATCATAAAATGTAATCCTGATAATATATATATATATATATCTGATAATATATATATCTGTAATCACTTTTTATAAAACTTTTTTTTAAAAAACGAAAAAAGAAATTCTTGTGTCAGTGAGTACTAATTTCAAAATCTGAAAACATTATAAAAATTATAACATTAAAATAATATATAAAGTTCAAAATAACTAAAATAAATCATCAAAGAATAGGAAAAGCAAAATAGAACTTCCAGTTCCTTTTATTTCTTAACAATATGCAAATAAAGATCTGAAAATGTCATCATTCCATTATACACGAAATTTTCAAACGTTTGATATATTACTCGACCAATTAACCATTTGGTCATCAATAACCCTTAGATCACTGATAATATGCAAATTAAAAATTTAAAAACTATATTAATTAATATCCTCTTTAACCCTTTGATCACCAATAACAATTTGATCCCAAATATGCAAATATGCTAATGATATGCAAATTGTGGGCACTATCACCCCGAAATACAGGGTGATATCGCCCGGATAACTACTGCCTAATACCGAGAAATATGGATTCCAAGTCAAGTCCAGTTAAACCTTCCAACCCTGCTGCTATATCATTATCGAAGTCCCACGAAAATCAGCAGGAAGTTATTGCAAAGATTGTGGAATTTTCTCTAAAGTATCCCGATCTTCTATCCACCCTTGCTGATGCTATCACCGAGAAGTTCACTCAACAACTAAAAGAAATAATTGACTTTAATAAATCTTT
>JAFIDM010006943.1:41325416-41338905 GCA_023159025.1 Thereuonema tuberculata | reverse complement strand
TTAATATTCCATTTCTTTCTAATTCCTCTTCATTGCGGCATCTAATCGAAATCTATTTAAAAATTTTCAGAATTTATCACAATTTAGCAATATAATTAACTTCATGGGCAGAACTCTTGATCTAGTTTTGTCTAATGTAAGCACGACTACTGTTGAACATGATACACAACCATTTGTTACTGAAGATCCTGCACTTTCAATTACTCAAAGTTTTATGTTATCTAAAATTACACACAGATACCCCAATCAAACCCTAAACAATCACTACAACTTCAAAAAAGCAGATTTTCTTCAACTTTACAGTAGATTATCTCAAGTTGATTGGAAGATTCTTTACAATATCAAGGATATCAACGAAGCTACTAAATATTTTTATGATATCATACATATTTTTGAAGCGTGTGTTCCCAGAATTCAACTGTCCAAAAAATGTCAATCCTATCCGCTGTGGTCACATTCGAAATTATTTCTCTAATTAAAAGTAAAAATTATTATCATAGGCGCTATAAAAAGTATCGTTATTCTCAAGATAAAGCTGAACACCAACGTCGCAGAACCATTACTAAAAACAAAATCAAAACTTCTTACACGGTACACATTCCAAATACTGAAAAAAATATCGAAAACACAAATCAATTTTGGCAGTTCATCAATAAGCCAAGCAACAATGGTAGTTACACCAGGTACTAGAAAAATAATGCATTTATTAATAGTAAAGATACCGCTGCTGCAACTTTGCCCATTCCTTTCAATCTATTAATTAACCCTCCTCCTCTATAAACATCACCAATCTTATTAATAATAACAATTTAAAATAAAAACTCTGATGTAACCAATGCTTTCAAACTTCTTAAAATTAAATAAAGTGTGAGTCCAGACCTAATTTCTACGTATCTACTGAAAGGTTGCACTCACCTACTCACACTTCCGCTTCACTATCTATCTATCTATCTATTCTCTATCTCTTAAGTTAAATATTTCCCCTTTCTTATGGAAACTCTCTAAAATTACTCCTCTGTTTAAAAATGGCGATAGATCTCAAATTACCAACTATAGGCCTATCGAAATTCTTTCTGCTTCTTCTAAACTATTTGAGATTATCTTACATAAAGAATTGCTTCAAATGACACAAACCTTTATTACTGACACTCAACATGAATTCTTACCAAAGAGATTAACTGCCACGAATTTAGTAAATTTTACTCAAACTATCTCTAATTTTTTTGATGATAAGCAGCAAAATGACGTTCTCTATACAGATTTCGAAAAGGCAGATGATGAAGTCGATCATCAACTGCTGCTTAATAAACTCTCATGTTTTGGTCTGAAACAGAATACAATAAAATTTCTTTGCACCTACATTGCAGAAAGAAAACAATTTATGTATTACTGTGGTAAAAGATCCACCGATTTTATTGTCAACTCTGCAGTATGTCAAGGCTCGAACCTTGGGTCTCTTCTCTTCATTCTTCCCTCTGTCTTGTGGACTATGCACTGTCTAATGTAGGCTGATGACTGCAAATTATTTAAAGAGAACTAGAGAAGAAGACTGTATCACTCTACAGAAAGATATGGATAGTATTTATAATTGGTCTGTAAATAATAAACTTTTTTTCAACATTCCTAAATGTTCAATAATTTCTTACATAACAAAGAAAATAATGATTAATTACAATTATACTCTAAATTTCATCACATTAACCAATAAAAGATATATCAAAGACCTTGGTGTTTTCTTCACTTATAATTTTTCATTTATCTTACTTTATAATGCCTTTGTCCGCTCGAATCTCGAATATGCTTCAATTGTTTGTCTCCATATTAACAATACTATATCAAATTAATTGAAAAAGTCCAAAAGGGATTTCTTAAATATCTTTTTTCAATACTTTTGGTTTTAATCCTGACGTACTTTATTATCATATTTTAAAATTGAACCTTTAACGTTGAATAGGCGAAGTGTCTTTCTTATTTTTCTTTATAAGCTTCTTAATAATAAAATCCATAATTCCATGTTACTAGTTGAAATTAATTTCAATGTAAATACCACACGGAATCGAAATAGATCCCTTTTCTAAACACCCTATGTTCGATCTAACAGAAGCAAAAATTCGCCTGTTGTTAGAATTTCGACGAATGCAATTATCAGTGCCATAATCTTGAAATTTTTAATATTAATCTTCCAAATTAACCATTGTTTAGAGTCATCTGATTTCCCTGCTGTTCCTTTCCTTTGTATATTTTATTTTTATTTTCTTCAACTTCCTCTCTCTCTCTCTCTTTCTCCTTCTTTCCATCTTCAGTCCTAATTTCTTTATTTTTCACTATCCCTAGATGGTGATATATATATATATATATGTATATTATTGTGTGTTTATTCATATCGTTTTTTTTATGTATTCTTGTGTATCATTATTCTTGTGTTTCTTATTGTGTATTTTATACAATTAGTATATCCGTTTTATTCGGTTATTTTCCTTTTTTATGATAACTATATTTTATTTGAATTTATATATAATCCGGTACTGAAAGCTCTAGATAGGAAGATTCCAAGCGAACGTAGAGAAAGAGGAAAACCTAGCAATAATTTTATAACATAAGCATGCAAGGATTTGGAAGGAAGAAGCTTTGTGGAGTTGAAGAGGATCGCGGAGGACAGGAAAAGATGGAGGAGCATGACCTGGATCTCATCCCAACCAGTCTCCGGACTGAGTCACTGATCATCATCATATTTGTATGTACATTGTTTATTTCTATATATGTTACTTTATGTTTTTCTTTTTAGAGATACTATAACTGATTATATCCCCGTTGTATCTTTCCTACAAAATAAATAAATAAATATCCATTTATGTTCAGTTGATATTGTCTTTGCGATAGATAGTAAGAGAGCCGTGTAAGAGATGGGGACTCTAATGCCCATATGTTCTAATTTTGAAGTAAATTATTCATATGAATTAAGTCCAAAGCCTTTTTCAAATCCAAGAAGAGATCAAAGACTATCTGTAGCCGCCGTATTCTCCGTATGAACCCTGTGAGTTCATTAGCGCAGTTTCGATATTTTTCCCTTTAATGAAACTATGTTGTTGTTCCGCAATAATTTTTCTTTTTGATATACAGATAGAGAGTTTACCGTGATATAATTTTTCAAATATATTTCAAAAAGAATTTACCACAGAGATAGGACAATAGTTGGTCAATGTGGTTGGTCAATGTGGTTGGTCATCTGCTTTCCATAACGGATCAACTTTTGCTTGTTTGATGGAAGAAGGAAAGACGCATTCAGATATTGAGATATTAAAAATATATATATATTATTTCTGGATTTGAAATAACAAGTTTCCAAATCACTATAATTTTTGTATCATTGCAATGTTTAAATTGAATTGCTACGTCCCATTTCTATTAAAGCACGTGTTATCTTGAAATCCCTGGATTGAATCCCAAGGTTTTGTTTTGCCTTGTGAACCACCTCCCTGAAAGCTGCTTCTAGTTGCCATGAAACACGGTTAGTGTTGTTATAAAAAAAAGAGATAAGAGAAGATTTCAATGCAATGGGTTTAAAATACTAAGCGAATGAAAGTTATAAGTGTGCAGATAAAAGAGAAAGTGGGTAAAAGTTAACATTTTATTCTTCTTGGCTAAAACATTATTATTAGAAATCTCGTGACTAGTGCTAAACTACAACAACTTTCCACTTTCAAAACACATGGCTTTGAATTTTAATACTTGTCAATTTTACTAATTTCGTCTATTTTTCTTGGTAGTACATTTCAGTAATTGAACTCAATATCCAAATACAAGATTTGTGCAGTTTAGATAGGATAGTTATGATAAAAAGGAGTTGAATTTTTTTTTCTTTTAAAGATATCTTCATAAGATTATTAGAAGGCTGTTTCCAAAAAGATTTCGGAAAGTTATTTTCTACCATAGACAATCAGGAAGATCATTTTTGCCTTCATTATCTTGATTTGTATTTATCTATATATAATTATTTGTGAATTTGAATCTTGCGAGATGTTCTTTGATTATTTAAACCAGTAATTAATTTCCTATTTAGAATTATTGCTAAATGCAAAGCCGGGTTTTTGTTTCTGGATTTTCCCATTTTCATAAGATAATTTCATCCATAGGATTTCAAAATAGGTGTGAAAATTAATAAGTAAGAATGAGTTCTAATACTAGAAGTTCATTTTGTTTATATTAGTTATTAAATTTAAGCGTAGTCAATGCTTAATTTTTTTTTCTTTTATAGATATCTTCATGAGATCATTACATTATTACATTAATATGAAGTCCTTTTCAACCTTGTAAACAATTACAAACGTAGCCCTAACATTCTCTATAAATCTATGATTATTTTTTCAGTGATTTATTACAGTAAGAAATATAATATATATTATATTTAAACTGATATTATTTGATAGTAACAACTTTTTCCAATGAAAAGCAAAATGATTTATTTCGAATAATGACGCTGGAAATACAATGGGAAGTCCTGAGAAATATGTCAAAAAAAAAGAACTTTTTGTTACGTCACTCTGACATGTTAAATTCCATTCTAAGTTACGTAAACAAAATGAAAAACACAAGCTAAAAAACAGACTTCAAAGAAAGCCATCCTAAATTGTTAATATGATTCTCATTGTCCCTAATAACGTGAATGCCTAAAATTAAAATCAATTTCGGATTTTTTCCACATTATTATCATCATTCTTCTAACTGATTATTGCTTTGTAATCCATTCTTTTTTGTCTAATAATCAAAAATTAGTGCCACAGAATAATAACTTAGGATAGGCAAAAATATTCTTCATCAACAATGCTTTGATAGGCTTCTACAGTACCATCCTTAATAACATCTCTACAAACATCTTATTCGTGCAAGGATACCGTTCTAAAAAGAAGTTTTTGCAGTATAATGCCGGCCTACTGAAAAGGAATTTCTGAATTTATTCTATAACCAGTTTGATATTCTTAAGAGTGAGGTATGTAAAAATTTAAATAGAAACTCGAGTGTATTAAATTATAACAACGATACAAATGTTATACGTTGTTTTTTTAACAAAATTTTTATAAATTAAGGTTTACATGTTTTCGTTTCTTTAATAAAGCACCTAAATTTCTAAAAATAATATTTCATTGCCAGCATTTTCAAATCAAGCATAAATAATTTTTAATTATTCTTAATAATATTATTCATGTAGACATTAAGGATGCCCTTGTCACAATTTTCTGTCCTTGAAAATATAGAAATTTAGTTAACTACATTTTCTGTAGTCTTAATTTTAAAAAAGATATAAAGATAAGATAAAGAAAAGTAGTATTCAAATAGATTAAAAGTATTATTTATCAAACGGAATTAATTTAAACTAATTACATTTAACTTTTATGATCAATTAATACTGATTTTGAATTTTTCACAAAAAATAATGAATTTTCTATTTTCATTACTGTTTTCGTTTTCTAGTTTTATTATTTAGAGCTAAACAAACTGACGGAAATTATGAAGCTTTATTTGCTTTTATTAATTGCAAGTTACTTTTTTGGTAAGTTTTAAATCATCTTAGAAATGTTCAAGATTTGATATTATTTCAAGTTTTGCTTTCAAACCTTTTTAACTGCATTTTGTCTCATGTTGATTTAACGAAAAAATTCTAATTTCATAAATTGAAAATTAAAATATAAGTTACATTTTATATGATTCGAAAGAAATATACAAAAACCTTTGTCGAATGGACCAGCAGTTTTATTGTAATAAAATATTCTAGATTTGTTTTTCGTTTGTTTTTTTAGGTTTATGCTTTAGGAAACTTTATTACAAAATCAAGAGTTACAAAATTGTCGAGAACTAAGAATATTATTAAGATAAAAATGGAAAAACAAAGACTAATCACATACAATGTGATGATTATTTATGCAAAAATATGTATATAAAAAAATAGCAGTTAAGACATAAAAAAATAAACTTTACAAATCATTTGCTTGGAATGAAAGACAACATTCGACAGAGTAAATAAGGAACAATGTCAAAATACTGTTGCGTCATACTGAATTGGAAAGCAATGTGGCGATCCATACCTTGAATATCGCAATTAAACTTATGATTACGAAATACAACTTTAATATTATGAAACTGCTGAACTTGTTTTACAATCGAAGAATGGTGCCATGGCTTGGAATCTGATATAGGTATTTCTTCTTTTAAAATATTGAGGTCTTATTGCTTCAGCTTTTTTTTTTGTCTTGATAGCAATAAGCCTTTACAAAAGCAACGGGTTGTGGATGCCGTCCAGAAGTATTTATAATATTTAAAAATAATTAAACTACATCCTTCTTTGATAATATATTGCTGTCGTGTTCTTCAATAGGTTATAGTGAACTTTAAATCCCATATGAAAATTTTAGAAGGCTTACAATCGTTTCATCCAAATCAAATCTTTTAGTTCGCCTTTCGATTTCCAAGGGCTAAAACGATGCACATGGCTTTGTTTATCCCACAAGCGAAGCAGTAGCCTGATGGGATATTTTATAACTACAAAGCCCCGCCTATTCTGAAGTGGTCCATTGTGTAAGAAATTAATTTCAAGCATTTATTTTAACGTTGTCGACGTAATTACTAAATTCAACATATGTGCGTGTCCTTTATTGAAAATATAATATAAAAAAGATCCCTACCTAATCTCATTCGCCCCAAGAGGGATGAATATAAGCTTATGGTAATAATAAAATAACCAAAACGGCTAGAGTGCAGAATCCAGTACCAGCAATAGGAGGTTTCGTAAGGTTACATCGCCGATGGGAGTTTTACCGCTTCCACCGCTTCCGATTCCGCGCAAGGATACATGTTTGCCCACGTGCTTTTTGCCCATGTTTATTCAGCATGGCGGTGCCGGTTGAAGCTGAATTGACAGATCCGGATAGATTGTGCAGGGCAATTCGATGTTCACAACATTTTTGGATGGAATAGCTGCAATATATCCGTCACAAACGAACTACTCTGTGACTTAAGGTAAGCCTCATTTACAGTAGACCTATTTCTTAAAAAAAAAAAAGCTGCTGTTAATAGCTTAAGAGTATCAAGCACGGGAGCAGAAGACGAACCGTGCGAGATACGACGCGATTGTATGCTGTGAACACAAGATCGCAGATAGCCAAATGAGGGTTAGTTTTTCTAGTGATAGATCCTGCAAAACCCTTTTTAAGTGACTTTGCCTATCCACCATCAACATGAGGAATTCTTAATTGTTCAATCAGCTTGCCTCCAAAGATCATTCTACACAGAAAGTGAAAAGATTCAACATCAATATCCGGCTTCCTAAAAGTAGTCCCAACGCAGCCATGTTCTCTCAACTAGAAAAAAAAAATAGGCCAAAACCACAAATATCGTAAAGTGCCCTTTAACCATGTAGGGATACTTGGTCATCACAGAGATTGCATCATTGGATTGCTTGTAACAGATCCCTCGATAACTGCTAGACATATTAAAATCATGGATCTGGCATTTTTCAGAACTGTTTTACTTGCCTTTCAACATTTTGAGGCTTCTAAACTTAAAAACTAAGGAACAGATTAAAAGTATGCTAAAACTGCATTTGAAATCTACAGAACGCTTTAGAGCTTGAACTGAATTCAAGTTTATTCTCATGTTTCTTAAATCAAACAAATGGAAGCAATTCTTCTGATATGAATCCGATTGTGTATGTCTGGAAGTTCTTGGATTGCTATCTTCAAATGTTCATATACAGTAACATTTGGATTACTTGTTTTAAGATTTATGTCTTCAGCTACTATGGTATAAGACAATGCTGGTATTCAAATGAATGTGCTTAGATATGAGTAATACTATTAACAGAGCATTGTGGCATGTTTTTGATTTGAAAATAGTTTTGATTTATAACTCACGACTTGTCCTCAATATAGTTTTATTACTACCTGTAACATGTATGCACCTCATTAAGTCGATATAGAATTCGTATTTCAAAATTTGAAATTAACTTTTTTTTAATTCACATATGGGTATCCCATTTAACTAAAAACAACAAATTTAAGTGTTTTTGCAAATTGTAAATTTCAGATTTCCATTCAATTATTTTATAATAGAATTGAATGAAAAACTCTTTGAGATAAATAATTAAAGGGAGGCTTTGGACTTATCTACTGATCTTTCTCTTTGCTATTAAATTCAGTTCCTGGAATGACAAAATCTAGTTGAGAAGATCGGTCTTTATATTGCAAATACCATACTGTTTAACATATCCATAACTTGTACAGAATTATTGCTTAATTGCCTATGAAAACATTTGTCTGAGGCTATTACTTCGCGGGAAGTTCATTGTTACTGAAATTCAGCCTGTTTCTGCTAAATTCCAGAAGAATCAGCTGCCCTAAAAGTTGCGAGAAAAAAGTCATATTAATCTGTCAGCGTGAGAATTTAAAAAAAATTAATGATGAATTTTAATGTAGATCTGTTTAAATGCGGTTGGCCATAATTACAGAGCAGCAGTTACAGGCCAATTACCAAAAACGTGTTCGACCAAACTCCACCCAATTTGGTGTGAACACTATTTAGACTATGGGGTTTTGATTTTTTTAAAAAAAAAAAAAAAAAAAGTTCAAAATTTTGCCACAAGGCGAAAAAATGACGCTAGAAGTACGGAAATATGCAGATTGCAGAAACTGATGTTATAGATTAGAGGATATAAAAAGATAAAAACAAACAGCGTGTTTCACTACCAAAAAAAAAAAAAAAAAAAGAAAATCTGCCCTACTAAGGGGATACCAGAGGTCGAAAAATTTATGAAAAGGCCTAATGACAATCAGATATTTTCGAAAAATGATTATGCGATTTGAAAATACGGGATCGTAACAAGTGCTGCCAGCATCAAAACAACACCATTTTTTTAATTATGGCAATCGGTATAAGCAGGCTGGAATATATCTTGATTAACGTTTCTGTAGATTACTGAAATATTAGGAAATGTTTGTAGAACGACTATAATTGAATATCCCTTGCTATGAATCTATGACATTTTTAATGCATGCCATGCAAAGAACCTAAAAATACTTTTAAAAATCTTGCATTATCTTTAATTTCGCAAAATTAATTCTTTTTATGTAAATAGTAAAAAAAAAAGCAAAACCTTTTTATTTCAGAGGGAAAGAGTGAATTTTATACTACTATACGAAACTTAGAAAAATTGATGAAATCACTTCGTAAAAAAAATTGTATCTTAATCTTTGTATCTTCTTCATTCATATATTATCATTACTGTTGTTTCAAATACATATTTCTTTTTATTTCAAATTGTTAAATAGATTGCGTTGAGAATCAAGAAGGAGGAGGTGAAGAAGGAGATAGAAAACTTTTTTCTCAGACTGTGGCTTCATATGCTTCAAGATTCATAGAACATTTGTGGAAGGTTTGCTTGGTTGATAAGCACCTTGAAAAACATTTGGATGCATTCAAAGACTGCATTCAAAAACCCTGGACGGACAACCCAGAGACTGGCAACCCAGAGACTGACCACGAAATAAGAAACAAGAACCTTTGCAAGTAAGTTATTGTATCCCATCTTCCCAGAAAAATCAATAACTTTATTGATGTATAACATCTACATCAATAAAGCTGACACTTTACCTGCAGCACTATAGTTTCTAGTTTTATCAACATGGATTTTTTTATAAAACATCTTTTCCGACCTCATTTGTGAAATTTCATTGTATCTCAGCGTATTTTCTTTACGCTTTTACGGTTACTTCGAGGAAGTTCGACTAGTCACACGTATGCTAAAAAAGTTTTCGAAAATTTGCAAATATATACAAGAGTCGATTTTAAGTACAGGGTGGGCGTAAAACAGCGTGAGGTGTTCAGAGCCCTCTATCGAGGAATGTTTTGGACGAATAGTAAGGGAGGTGGTGGTAATATGGACCCCTTTTTTTATTTTTTCAAAATCTTGAATTTCAAGTGGCTGTAATGTATGAAAATCGTCAGTAGCATAAATATAAATATGGTGTGAGATAAATATCACACATTTTTAAATAAATATTTAAAACTCTTAAAAAGTTCAAAGTTCTAGCCAACGCACATGATAAACCTATGATGAAATAAAAATTAAAAATTAAAACTAAAAAATTAAAAACATGTTAAAAAATGGCCAGACTAGTTTCGGCCTAATTAATAAGCAAGCCTCAGTGTGGCTTATTATATACACCGAGGCTGGCTTATTATTTAGGCCGAAACTAGTCTGGCCATTTTTTAACATGTTTTTAATTTTTTAGTTTTAATTTTTAATTTTTATTTCATCATAGTTTTATCATGTGCGTTGGCTAGAACGTTGAACTTTTTAAATTCACTTTACGCAATTTAAATATTTATTTTAATTTAAAACTCTTGAATAGGTACAATTATTTAAAACATTCTACAAAAAAATGAATTGTTGAACTGGGGTTGTAATATGAAACACATGTTAAAATGCAACAATACTTCTTTATTATTGCTATTATAGTAAATAAATCATTTATTGTTGATACTTTAATGCATTGTTTTGCTTCACATCAATAGAAAATATAGAAACTACAGAGAAAAAGTAAAAATTAATGCTGAACACTTTATAATTGAAAGAAAACGCTCAATTAAAAATTGCAAGTCTTTCATGAGCAAAAATTTGCTGATTTGGTGTTTTCTTGCATTTACCATATCTTCTTGACGCCATTTCTGCCTTAGTCCCTTTTCAGGTCCTAATTTGCTTCTTGGCATCGTGAGGTTGTATTATGAAACACCTGTTTCATATTACCACCAGTCGCCATATGGAAATTGACTGGTCCATTCTCAGTAATAAAATATTAATTCTTAAGTACTGAATACATCATTTTGTAGTTCAGTTAATTAATAATGATACACAATATAAGCAAAACCTCATTCGTATTAATAACAGTATCAGAAATTGTGTTGAATCTTACCCTGCAAAAACTTTCAGGCTTACGAAAACACACTACTTCTTCTCATAACCATACACAACGAAATACTGAAGTTAACTACCTCTAGGTGGCTAAAAGGAACACCAGCGAGAGAAATTAGAGCGGTTTCCGGATGATAGCAGCATGTACTTGCACAAAAATTGCTGTTTCATATTACAACCCTGTTCTATATTACCACCTTCTCCCCTAACAACATTCGGTGGACATACAGAGTGGCACATGCGGTTGGAAAACCGATACATAAGGGTGCGAAAAATCCTACATCAGATGTTGAAATTTTACCCCTATAAAATCTGTACTGTTCAAGAATTGTGGCCTGGCAATGCGACCACCAGCATTGGGCTTGGATTTTCCACTAGTACAAAAAAAACTTTTTTCTTTCACAAGGAGTAAATAAACGGAATCTTAACTATCTTTTCCATGCTGAGTTGAAATATGTTATCAGATTTTTTCCATCAGGCAGGATTTCATTTTGGCAAGTGTTAAAGGTTTTAAAAGAATTAGTACTCAGGAAACACTTAAATAATAAATATACGGCTGATTTTGGCTTACCTAAAAAGTTGTATATGATGATTTTTCGGCTATATTTTGCCTTCAGGATATCTCTCTTCATTGTACAGCAGTGTTCGGCCAGCTTACTGGGACTCCATTTGCCTTGGTACCGCTTTTCCATAGTAGAAATCTGCTGATGAAAATGCTCTCTATGCTCATCAGAGACAGCCCCAAGATTTTCTGGGAAGAAGTCCTGGTGGGAGTTCAAGAAGTGAAATTTTTAAAGACAGGTTGCAGCTCATTCCTTTGTATGAAGTCACTCACTATTTCACTTTCACGACTACATAAACGCATATCCATGTATCTTTTTGGAGTAGATTCCAACCTTTGAGCCTGGAACTTAAAAGCTCAGCCGACTGTTTAAACAAATTTAAATCCATTATAACATCATAAAAATCTTCTTGAGATAAAAAGTGAGGTTCTGATGAACTACTTGCTTCAAATGTAGGGTCACTTCTCTCCTTTCTTTCGTCTTCAATATCAGCTGGGTCGGAGTCGGAGTTATCACTTAAGGTTATGAAATCTGGACGCTATGGTACAGGATACTCTTCACTATGTGACACAGGTCTCATTGCAGATGCCAAATTGGAATACTTAACTGTATATTTTGTTTTGGACGTAATTCCTTTAATGTTAGTGAAGCAGAAATAACAGTCAGTTGAATGGCCCTTCTGTTCCCTCCAAATCATAGGGACTGAAAACTACATGTGATGAGTACCATTTTTCGATCCATTGAAGCTTAACACAAGATACACAACATACATTGGGGACCCAATATTGATGAAATCATCAGCTTTACACCCAAAATAAAGCTGATAACAATTTTCACAAGTAGTGTGAAATTTCGCATTTGAGACTTGAAAGTCAGTTCTCCACAGATATAGCAGAAATTGTTTAGTTGATTTAAACACTTTCTTGGCATATTGAAACGTTTATAAAACTCATAAAACTTATAAGTAAAAACTGTAGAGAACAGAAAATCATATATGTGTTTCCAGGCTCTCTACGATTTCAATACTGGCTACTGGCCATCTGCTTACTAATACAATGTAATATTTGAACATATACTGCTGTTTGTAAAAAATGCAACACCATGAAGGAATCATCAGAATTAAATGAAATTTGCAGCAAATGTCAATTATAGGATGTTATGCAAAATAGTAAAGTTCCAGAGCCACCGCGCATCCGTGGCCTGCGCAGCGCCTTCTGAACGGATGCTGAAAGCCTATAAATAACTGCTGCTATACGACGTGGCATGGAGTAAAACAGATTTTGAATGTCTGCTTGTGGAAGAGAATTCCATATTGTTTGTATTCGCAACCAAAGTTGGTTTTTTCGATTGGATTATAAGATCCGGAATGATTTACAATTTCAGTGAAGTTTTGCCTTCAGTTTTGATTTTGAGGTTGTAGCTCCTCCTAACTCTCCTGTAATTCGATATGGCGGCACGGAGAGTTGATTCACTATCATTCGGTCCATTTTGATCAGGTCGTAGACTTTACAGAGCCCTTTTCTCCAGAACCGGCTGTGTTCAATGGGGTGCCCTGAATTCTGGCAACCGCTCTGCATCGCAGTTTCCATTGAAGAAGACTGCGTTGGAGGTAGACAAAGGGGATCTTGTTCCACTACTTGCAAGCTTTCCAAAGCCCTACTACGGTTTTCGGTCGTCATGTACCCAGAGCCCGTTCAAGGGCTATGGCCTTCACTTTTTTAATAAAGTCAGGAGGTGCTGCCGGTCGTGGGTGTTGTTTTCGGCCTGTGGCTTACCCCGCTCTTGACTGATAGGCTTCATAAGATTTTCTGCTATTACCCGGTTGACGGTGGACTTGCAAACATGGTTAGTTGGTGGTTGGCTAGCAGATTTTAAAGGCGCAAAAGCATCTGTGGCTAACTTGCAAACATGAAAATTTTGGCGTTTGCACAAGTCCACAAGTTTTGAAACGGCATATTTAGCATCG
>JAFIDM010006943.1:41273382-41285290 GCA_023159025.1 Thereuonema tuberculata | reverse complement strand
TTAATAAAAATTGAATAGATTATCAACAATTTGTAAATCATCCATTCGTTTTTTGGAAATCTTTCATATTGATTCGACTGGCAAAATATCGGAATAGTTAAATAACTTACCTCAATTTTGGTGTCACGTGACTCGTCTCATCAATACCTTTTCAAGGATATACTAATATGTTGACCTTAGTCGACTTCTGGGAATGACCTCTACAACAAACGGAACAGTCATTTCCTCAAACGTGACTTGCACTACAAAAAAACTGTATTGATTTGATAGCTTTGCTGCTTTCAATAAAATTTGAGACTACCCGAAAATTATATTGTTATAGATGTGCTACTTTTAATAAAACCTGATCTAAACAATGAATAAACACCACTGATGTGAAAGTTTCTTCCATTATCAATTGAACAATAAGAGTTTGGAAGATAATATCTAATGCCGCTCAACAAACAGCTAAACTATGCTATTATTATACGAGAACAAGTTAGTTCTAAGGAATAAGTTAGTAACAATGGCATGACGATAGTATAGTATAAATATTTATATATATATTATTTCTGGATTTGAAATAACAATTTTCCAAATCATTATAATTTTTGTATTACTGCTAATGTTTAGATTTAATTGCTACATCCCATTTCAATTAAAGGATGTGTTCTCTTGAAATCCATGGATTGAATCCCATGGTTTTTTTGCCTTGTGAACCATTTCCCTGAAACTTGCTTCTAGTTGACACGAAACACGGTTAGTGTTATTATAAAAAAAAGAGATAAGAGAAGATTTCAATGCAGTGGGTTTAAAATACTTAGCGAATGAAAGTTAGAAGTGTGCAGATAAAAGAGAAAGTGGGTAAGAGTTAAGATTTCAATCTTCTTAGCTAAAATATTATTATTAGCTAAAATATTATTATTAGCAATCTCGTGAGTAATACTAAACTACAAAACTTTCCATTTTTAAAACACACGGCGTTTAATTTTAATGCTTGTCATTTTTACTAATTTCGTCTATTTTTCTTAGTAGTACATTTCAATAATTGAACTTAACATAGAAATACAAGAATTCTCCAGTTTAGATAGGATAGTAATGATAAAAAGGAGTTTAATTTTTTTTTCTTTTATAGATATCTTCATAAGATTATTAGAAGGCTGTTTCCAAAAAGATTTCGGAAAGTTATTTTGTACCATAAACAATCATGAAGATCATTTTTGCCTTCATTATCTTGATTTGTATTTATCTACATATAATTATTGGTAAGTTTGAATCTTGCGAGATATTCTATTATTATTTAAACCAGTATTCAATTTCGTATTTAGGATTATTGCAAGGCAATAATAATAAATGCAAAGCTTTATTTTTGTTTCTGGATTTTCCTTAATTTTGAGGAAGCTCATCAATAAACGTAAATGACACCATTTTGAATACGATCCCTAAAGTGTCAACTCAGTGAAGAGTTTTCAATCCTTAAATAAATGAGGAATTATTAAGTCGTATGGGGAAATTGGAGATAGTACAGGATGATTCACTCACTATCGAACCCTGATTTTCCCTTATAATTTTAAAACTCAAGGAAGTAATGCAGAGAAATTTGACGCGGACATACTGTGGTTTTGGAGAAGTATGATGATTTCATAGCAAGTGTTAAAAGTGGTGGTCATTAGCATCAAGGCATGCCTGCACACTCCTTTTCATGTTACGGAAGCTATTCACCACATCGAGAGTCACAGCCTGAATTTCCCGCCGAATGGTTTCTTGCAGTTCCATGAGAATCCGTGATTTATTGTGATACACTTTCCCTTTCCTCTTGCCCCTTAGAAAGAACTCCGGTGAGATAAGGTCAGGCGACCTTTGTGGATAAGTCCCTTAGAAATGACACGACCTTCAAAGAAAGAAACAATTTCAGCCATGCTGATATTGGAGGAGTGGAAAGTGGCCCCATCTGCTGAAGAAAGCCAGTTCGGAGTTCCTCGTCATCCAAATGATTCACAATTTCTTGGAATATTTGAACAACAAATCCCCAGGAAAGCGAAAACACAATCGACCCTCACTTCGCGCGAGCGTGACGAATGGCCTAGACACTACCTCCACCACTCGTGTCCTTCTGTAGCCATGCTTCTCCAAAACCAAGGTATGTCCGTGCCAAATTTCGCTGCATTCCTTCTTCCATTTGTTTGAAAATTATAAAGGAAAGCCAGGGTTCGAAATCGGGTGAAACACCCAATTCTTGTAATGCAGCTAAAACTGATATCTTGTGGCGAACAAACTGTGAAAAATGTAGATATAAATGTGTTGTTTGGAACTGAAAGTTGAATATTTGCATAAGCAAAGACAAGTGAAATGTCTGTATTTAAATGCGTTTAAACTGTTTGCTTTTTAACCATCAAACATTTAATATAACAATAAACTGAAAAGAAAGGCAAAATTTGCCAATTTAAAATGTCAAAACTTTAAATCTGATTAAAATAAGTCATGATTGCTAGTTCAACTGGTTAATTCTTCTTTTTATTGCAGTAGACGCCGCTTAATGTGATCACATCGGGCCGATCGATTTTGATAACTATAACCGATTGATTATAATAAACGAAAAATATAAATTAAAAAAGGGCAGCATATACTGTAGTAATGGTGAGGAGAGGACGATTTCAGCAGAAAACATTTTACTTAACATAATGAAATTACATGCATGAAATAAAAAAGTTAAATTGATAGACAAAAAATAGTACATCCATGTCAATCCACAAAGAAATCATCAATTGTGGATTGCATGGTCTGCTTAAGTCATTAATAAAACGTTCGTACTCATAATGTTTACGAAACCCATCAGCCTCAGCTTTTCTTTGCACTCCCAGTCGCAAAATTCGAAGCGGATTCCTCATCTCAGCACTCGATGGAGTCTTCTCTTCCTCGATAACATTTTCGGGTTCTTCTTCATCAGAAACAGACGTCTATATTTCGTTTGTGTTCGATACAGCTTCACAAATGTTATTACAGCCGAAGTTTCTAGGTCCTCGTCGATGTCCATCCAAGCTTCGAAATCTTGAGCAGTCATGTTCCACGAACTTCGCCGGGAATCGCTCAATGAAAATGACCCAATTGGCCTAAAATTTGATAACATTAAGCGATGTAGCGATCACATTAAGCGATCATTTTTGCATTAATTCCAATACGTCTGTTCGGGACCGGAGGTTATTGATAATATTAAACGAATGATACCATTAACCGTGATTACATTAGGCAGCGTCTACTGTATGTGATCTTGAAAATAATAAACGAAACCAACATGACGGATTTTAAAGTATGTAGCAGTTTTTTTTTCCCATCTAAGCGTCCAAGTATCTTCAGGAAACATTTACCATCAACATCTATATACTGTTGAAGGATCTGATTTATAGACTAGGAACTTGAAACTAAACTAGGAATTCGATTAACGAAAATTTCAGTTAATTTGATTGAATAAATAAACCAGATTACAATTATTGACGATAAAACACATTTGAAAACACTTACATTCTTAGTCGGTCAAAAACGCATAATTACATATTGTTTTTCAACAGTAATTATTATTATCAAATCGTGCCTGATGAATCATACATAATGAATGTACGAAGCATGTTATTTTCCATTTATCAGCGCATCAAGTCTTTTCTACCTTTTGATGTCATAGAATTAAAGTGTACAACTTTTAAAAATTTTAAAAGCTGATATAAATATGCAAAAATTGCAAAACGCAACATGTTAAATAATTTTAAGTTAATATTTTTAATTTTGTGATTGAAGCTTCGTTTGACCAATATTTCACTTTTTCAGGCAAACCTATTTCTCTCTCTCTTATTATACCTTTCAGATTGGTACTCTAAGTATGAATTAAATAAGTTGAAGTATTGCTAAGGTACCCTGCCCAAATAACGCCATCTTAACATTTAAATTACTGTAAGTCTGGAAATAAGGTGTATCGAAACACGAAAATTATGACCAAGAAAGTTTAATCTTTTGTTTGAAGCATATCATAATGAAACATATGATAACTTTTACTGGAGAAGTATGAGAACTCAAATAAGAAAACTTTGCAAACTGGCGTTATTAGGAACACCTGTTCCAATTAACGCCACCTACTTTCTAGTAAGTTATTTAAAATTAAGAATCATTCCAACATTGTAAACATTATTTGTATAAAATAACGGTAAAAAGCAACTAAGTTTGACTTTCTATAAAAAATAATAAAAAATCACTTGAAATTAACGCAGTCTTTCTAATCTGTAGCTAAATCAAAAGAGGAAATGTAAAAATTAATTAATTTCGGCATTTTCCGATTATAAAAGCAAAATAATAAATAAGATAAAAATCTGTATTTTCATGAAACATATTAGTAACTTATAAACGTCGTACGTAACCTAAAATTGTATATGTAAACCATTAACACCACCATGGCGTTAAAGCGCTACTGAGCACATGGATCCCATGATACACTTGTTTGTCTACAATTTCCGAATTTTAAAAATAACAGTTAACTTATATACATAGAAGAATCTTCAAGAATCAAGAAAATATATAGTTTTATGTAGTTAATCTTTGCTGAACATTAAAAAAATCTATATTTTATCTTACGTTGATATAGTAGCAGCCTTTCAGAACCAGTCCTCGACACGAAAAGATGGAAATATAATTTCACTCGAAAATGTTGGTGGTCTGCTAGTAACTCACTTCAACACTAGATGGCATGTCAATGCAAACTACTTTAGTGCAGTACCGCCATCTCTTATATTTATGAAGAATTAGATAGGTGGCATTAAAGGTATACATGGCGTTATATGGCTGAGGTACCTTACTATATATTTCAGTTTAGCATGTCCTGGGAAAATTAAATCAGGATCTCATCTTTTATATGAGCAATGTCTTATTTTAACTCATTTTTCATGAACAGCAATAAACTTACTTTCTAACTTTAAAGAAAAATTTAAAAAGCTTAAGCGTAAATTGCAAAACGCAACATGTTAATCGTATGATATCTTTAGTCTTAATAAGTTTAAGAAGTTAAGAAATTGATATTTTTAAGTAGAAAATAATATTCCGTTGGGAATTCTTATTAATTTTCAATACAAGAGAAATCTTTTCAAGATTAATTCGAGAAATTCCCCACGTTGTTAGGGATTTGATAACAATAACTGATGAGTACATTATCACCTCGAAGCTGTACATTTATCCCATCTTCAATGACTGAAAACTGAGTTAAAAGACTATCCTTTCTTAACTGTAAACAATAATTGTAATCGTAGCATATTTAATTGTCGACCACAAATCTTCTCTTTCTATATTTGCTTAAAATTAATTGTTTTATATGTTAATGTTTTAGTGAAAGGGAAGACTCAGTTTCCAGACAAAATTTCTGACTTCACTATTTCAACTGCAAAGGACCTATGGAGTGAGTGTCTGAAAGAAAACAACCTTATGTCCAAATATGAAACAGCAAAAAAATGTCTTAAAAAACCATGGGAGGATTATCCTGAAACTCATATCGCAAATAGAACAACTAATACATGCTAGTATGTATATTCTTATTCTAAGTATTTAAAGAAACTTATTTAAATAAACTCTGTTCTTTTTCATCCTGATTTCTTTAAAAGCTAAGTTACAACATCTTATAAAAGAAATAACTAAACATTAAAACAATCAAAATTAGGACAAGTTTAATAATCATTAGGTCGTTCTTATATGAATTAGAAAGCCGTAAAACATTTGAAAGGTTTCATATTAGATATTTTAGAAAGATGCATTTTGCTTGTTTTCTTTAGAATCTTCAAAGAGAGAATTCTGATTTTTTTAAAAAAGCAAAAAGCAATGTTCAAAAGGATCCAGCTTAGAAAGCCTGCTGCATGAATGATGCATTATCAAGGTGGCATGAGACAATATATGCATTTTACTGCAATAGGAAAGCAATTGATGCCTTTTGGATCAGCTTGATAAACATAAGTAAAGGATTTAAAATTTTATTTATTCTTGGTAATGTGTTGCCAAAATCATTGAATTTGATAGATATTATTCAATAGCTAAATGGCACTCGTCATTTAAAGCAAAATAGATCATTCGAAGTTGTTTTCAATGCTAAAGTTGAGTAAACATTGTATCTTCAGAAATTATGATCTCTTTAATGGTGATTCCTCAGATAAAGATGAGTGGAAATACGAATTAGCAGCTTCAATTTTTAAGAAGTGAGAGAAAATTTTAAATTTCATAATACGTAAAGAAACATGAGGATTTTTATGTTGTAGAATAAAAAAAGGTATTGAAACAATTTGGAAGAAGTTCAGAATGCTGCAGAATGAGATAATGTTGCATTCGTAAAACAAAAAACAAAAAAAAAACATTTTTAAATGCATCAGAAAGAATAATGATGGCTTTTGTAATTTATTTTGCAATTTGTTTTCCGTATTAATTGAAAAGCTTCGAGTATTGAGACACTGAAGTAGTTACTACTAAAACATCTTACCTAAGGAAACTGAAGTTTCATTATTCAAAATTGTATAGCAATCATTATAAAGATAAACGAAATTTCTGAGCAAAAGCTTATATTTATATTATATATATATGTATATACACTCATTACCAAAAAAACCGACGCACCTAGAAAGAGTTGTCCGATTGTAATGAAATTTCGTATGCAAAGACATTGGGACCGCCCATGCAAATGATTAAACTTTGGTGTCCAATGAATGAATAGCGAGAGCTACAGCGCATCGGACTGCGCACTCAGCAGGTGTATATAAGAAGCGATTCTCAATCTGATGGTCAAAATTTCTGTTGCATTGCGAGTTAATATATCTTTCAACGACTGAAAAACTTCCTCGCCGCAGGATTCGAGCTCATTACGTGAAACTGTCAGAGTTTGAAAGAGGTCGTATCATTGGATTGAAAGAACCAGGTTGGGCAAATCGGCAAATCGCTCGTCATATGGGTTGAAGTGATGCGGCGATTAGAAGATGCTGGCAGAAATGGGTGGACAATGGCAGATTTCAGCGTCATGAAAGTAGCGGTCGACCTAGGGCCACAGCAGAGCGGGAGGATAGAGTGATTGTCAGATCAGCTGTCACAGCGCCTGAATCATCGTTATCAACCATCAGACGTGCGACCCGCACACGAGTGTCTACCATGACCATTCACAGACGGCTGAGAGAGCGACATCTACGCTTGTACCGACCGCTACGCCACCTGCCACTCACGTCTGCATACCGTCGGGCCAGATTACAGTGGTGCTTGGCTCGATCCGGTTGGAATGATGCTGACTGGGGACGTATAGCGTTTAGCGACGAATCCCGCTTCCAACTGTGTCCTGACGATCGTCGCAGATGTATCTGGAGACGCCCAGGGCAGCGTGCAGATCCTGCTTTCACTATTGCACGCCACACAGGCCCTCAACCAGGAGTTATGGTCTGGGGTGCCATTTCCCTTGATAGCCGGACCCTTTTGGTCGTCATTAGCGGCACACTTACAGCACAGCGGTACGTCGACGACATTCTGAGACCTGTTTTGCTACCCTTCCTTTTGCAGTACCCTGGCCTTATTTTTCAGCAAGATAATGCCAGACCACATACGGCACGTGTTCCTATGACCTGTCTTGCAGCTTGTGAAACACTTCCTTGGCCAGCCAGATCCCCAGATCTTTCTCCAATCGAGCATGTCTGGGATATGATGGGAAGGCGACTGCAACCACCAGGGAATGTGGATGACCTAGCCCGACAATTGGAGCAAATTTGGCAAGTAATACCGCTGGAGACCAGCAGGGAGCTTTATCACTCTACCCACGTCGTGTGGCAGCTTGCATTCAGGGCAGAGGTGGGTCAATGCCTTATTGAGCTCGTTACTTTGTAACTCTGTAACTCTGAAATAAATCATTCAATTTGTCTGAAATTTTTATCATTTTCTCTTCTGTACATAATCTTCCTCTCCACCAATTTTTGTCTCCATCTGACAACTCCTTCTAGGTGCGTCGTGTTTTTTGTTAATGAGTGTATATATATATATATATATATATAATCAGTTTTACGTTCTTTATTTCCAATTTCTCAATTACAGAATATGACTTAGTACTACATTCCGGGTCCTTCATTTTGATCTTTAGCATTTCTTAGTTATTCTTAGATTATTTTCATATTTTTATATTTTAGTCTATTGATTTTAATTTACAGAATATTTTTAATTTACTGAATAATTAAGAAAAGTATCTGAAATTAGATTTTTTTATTAAATTTTCCTAAATAAAAATTTCTAAAATTACCAGTGATTTTTATTTGTTGTTATGAAACAGTCTCTTTTAAAAATTATATTTAATATCATATTTGACATACAGTATGTTCAAGAACGCCACGAAATGTATTATGAATTTTTTGAGGAGTATTCCTGAGTGTGCAATTCCTAAGTCTTTAAATTATCGAATTATGGAGATGCTTATGAAAGATATTGCAATTATTACACCCAACATCTGCAATAATGAAGCGAATTTGAAAGTTTTTAAAGGTATAGATAATTTTATTCTTCTTTCTTTCAATTTGAAGTTTAATGATAAATTTATATTTTGTGATGAAATTTGATTGTAAGAAATCTATAGCTATATGTTGAAGCTGCATCTATGTTAACTTGAAATTCTTCCTTGGAGACACGTTTTGATGTCACCCTTTAAGGCAAAAACTTATAATTTACAAAGCATTGGTTGATTCTGTTTTGGATTATGGATTGGGTTGTTGGATTTTTTTTTTTTAAATAAATGTCAAATTGATAATATCAATAAATTGATTTTAAAGATTTTTAATAGCATTTACATTAATTATAAAAACGAAACTTCTGAACAAAAATTAAAAATTCGTTATAAATACAAAATATTAAAAATAGAAGAAAAATTTATTTATAAAACTATTTTGAACAATTTCTACAAAATTAGAGACAAAAAACAAAACTACAACATTGGTGTTTCGACTAGAAATAACTGGTTGAATATTTTTAAAATTAGTAAACCAAATAATAATTTTGGTCTCAGATTAGACAATTATGTCAAATTTAAATTATTTAGTCAAATAAATTGGGAAAATTATACTAGTAATAGCATTAAATGTATTAAAAATCAATTAATCTATGATATAATTAATGATAAAATAAAAAAAAAACTTTTAATCTATGCTTTTAATTTCAACTTTATAAGTCATATAACAAATTTCCAGCACCTATAACACAGGTGTAATTAATCTAATTGCACCTAATAGGACTGGTTAACATTAAAAAAAAAAAAAAAAAATAACAGATTATCATAAATTATACATCAAAATGTTCAGCTTAAAAAAATAAAAACAATGACACCAAAATTTTAACCGATTGATCTCTAGGTCAAAAGTTATAAGCTATTAAAAGTCTCCGAAAACAGGAAGTTATGTAATTTATTATTACGACAAGAGCGCGCATAGCGGTGAAAACAGAAAAAGTTTCGATTTCACTTTTAAAATGTTCATTTTCAGGTTGTATTATTTAAAAAAAAAATCTGGGAAAAAAAGAAAAAAGTAGAAAAATTTGATCAAATCGTTGAATAATTTCTCACTTGTTTAATTTGATTTTAATTCTTAAAAATATATAAAAAAAAAAAAATCACTGTAGAAATTTGTATAAATTGAAGGAAATTTATATTAATAAAAAAACAAAAGAATTTGTGTGGTATTTTCATTCTTTGATATGTGACCTTTGAGGGGGGGGGGGTTAAAGGTTATGAGACAAAACACGAAGGAGGGGGATCTGGTACAAATTGTCAGATTTTGAAGAAAAGAAAAGCAATTATACCTAAAATTTAACAGTGTAACCTCTGGGTGAAAAGTTATGAGCGAATAAACTCCCAACTCATCCACCCTGAAATAGTATTTAATTTTCCCATCTCATGATTTGTATTTTGAAAATTAGGAAATAGCAAGAAAAAAATCTACTCAAATAAGAAAAATAAAGATGTAAAAATAAAATAAAATAACCTTTCAAAGTGATTTAACTGGAATGCGCACCTATCTATCAACCATGTAATATATATTTCTACAGACAAATCAAAAATTTCATTAAATGTCTGCAAAATTACACTTTGGCAATAGAATGAAAACGCGAATTTCCATCTCGCAAAAATTGTCTGTAATCAAATGAGGTTAGTGCAAAATTTTTCTTATGTTTTGAAGTATCATTTAAGAAAGTGTACTGTATTTAAAAGTCTTACGTAAATATTTATTAAATGTATTAAAATGTTAAATATATCTTTAAAATAATACAAACTTAAAATGACCATTTTAAAAGTGAAATCGAAACTTTTCCTCTTTTCACCGCTCGTGTCGTAATAATAAATTGCATCACTTTCAGCTTTCGGAGATTTTTAAAAGCTTATAACTTTTGATCTAGAGGTCAATCGGTTAAAATTTTGGTGTCATTGTTTTATTTTTTTAAGCTCAACATTTTGATATTTAATTTATAATAATATGTTATTGACATCAAAACGTGTCTCCAACTTAGTTTTTATTTGACAAATTTTTTCTTTGCGACAAAAAAAAAAAAAAATCGAAGCACCATGAAGGAAGTGTCATTTGAATGAAACGTTCTAAATTCCATTTGAATGAAGAGAATTGCAATTGATTCAAATTTTACAGAGAAAATACAATTTTTTCATGAAAATACTAGCAGCATCTTTGTTACAATATTAGTACTATGTTGAATCGCTTCTGGCTGCTCTGCATGCTGATATACGACGTGGGATTTAGTGAAACGAAGTTCTGATATCTTGTAGTCGATCTTGTCAAGCTTGCTGCATCTGCTGTCCTAAATGCCAGCTATTCGATTATTGATGAGCTGATATCCTAGCATGTTCCAAACTTGTTCGATGGGGGATAGTCTGTAGATCTGGCTGGCCAATGACACATGCCACTTCTTAGTGCATCTGGTCGTAATAAAAAATAAAAGCTAATAAAAATAATTAATTAAATCTCAATCTCTGGGTCCTGATGGGGACGACGAGCTGCCGTCATTGTCGTGGGCGTGTCGACATTCTCCCCGCTGGGCCCATGTAAAAGGAGAGCCGAAACGCCAGTCCAAATCCCACCAATACCATTAAACTATCGATTAAAATAACTTTAATAGAACTTGTTTAATTCTTTATATATATGACATTAACTATATATTGAAATTCTTTAATAAAATGTATTTAGGCTGAGACAAAAGATAAAACAAAGTTTTATGAATAATTAAAATACATCTTTATTTAACTATCGAACAAACAAATAAAGCAAACCTTCTTTTCCCGCTTATTAAAAATTTAACCCCTTCCCTTCGCCCCGTGGTGCACCACAACCAAACAATGAAAATAAATCAGATAGAGAATAAAACCACTTAAAATAATGATTTGCATAATAATCATTATAAGAAATATTTCAGTTTTACAATAAAGCTCTTCTTACCAAATTATATAATCCTTTCCTTTCTTTACATTGTTAATACAGAACGAATGTTCAGTCCTAAACATTAACACAGAACAAAACAATTTAAACTAAAATGTCTTTTTAAGAGTTCTTACTTTCACACGATGGTCAGCAAGCCGAAGCACATACACGCATTGTCATTTGATCACACGGTCGGCATTCACTCGGCTCGGCTTTTCAACACGCCGCCTTCAACTCGGTTTCCGCCCGGAGAGCAACAAACGAAAGTCCGCAAAAGTCTGGCTTGATGATTATGCGCTAATCCAACCTAAACCGCGATAGACATTATTCACTTTCTTTTCTCTTTACACATATATTCGAGGGAGGTTATTCACTGGTAGAACATTATTCCGATGGAGCTCGTAACCTTACGCACGCACAATTCTCGATGACCAGCGGTGGCCTAGGCCCGCAGACCTCATGCGGAGTTTCCGCCCGAC
>JAFIDM010006943.1:41194852-41273372 GCA_023159025.1 Thereuonema tuberculata | reverse complement strand
CGGAGTTTCCGCCCGACGGAATGGCGATACCCCTATCCAGCAGGTTCGGCCAGCCGTACACCGGTAAGTCTCCACGCTACACTTCTACTGACATCTTTTGGGAATGTGGTGCTTGTCTTTACGTTGACCAGTTACTGTCTTTTGTTGCGGCGTTTCTATCGTCTTAGAAACCCGAGTAATCGTCGGAAGTTTAGCGTCTCACCGCCGGCGATCTCCGCTGTTGTCTCGGCGTTCGCCACGTTGAAGCCATTCATCTCCGGCCGGTAACTTTCGGTTTCGTCCGTCCACACTCGTTCGGTAACCTTCGGTTCTCCATCGGCCTCAAATCGCCTTCACCTCCGCTCTTAATACACGTCGACCGGGTCAGCCGTCCCTTCCCCGCGCCCTTGCGGGACGCAGGGTTAGGAAACGTCCGGCCGCCTCGGCTTCTGCAATTCGACTCCCTTCGTTCCTCCGGCGGGTTCACTAAAGCTCCTTTTCCCGCCGAAATGAACACGTGATCATCAACCACCAATAAACTGTTATAAAATACACTCATGTGACCTTAACAAATATGCTGTTCCATCAATGATATATCTCTCCCGGGAGTGCGTTTAGTAAAACCACTCACCGTCGCAGCTGCTCTCACATTAAACTAATTAACTGAAGTATTATTCAAATTACAAATAAAGCTTACATATTAAAATTGCTCAATTAAACTATAGGTTGAAATACAAGTGAAAATATACTATTATAACGTGATATAAAAATTAAATTGGTTTGCCTTAAAAATATTAACAAACTCTACATTTTTTTAAATAACACACTCCTTTTCTAAGAAATCCAGCAAATTAAATATAAATACTCAAAATCATGTCCGGGGCATTCTGCACCGTGACACCAAGGAAAGTTTAATTTGCATGGCACTGTTGGCAAACGTGTGCAGTGTGTGGACACGCATTATCCTGTTGGAAAATTTTTCCTGGCAGGCGTAACACGAAGCGCGGAACAACATGACCTCCTACAAGTATTGCTGTGCATTTTCAAGTTTCTCGAATCACAATGAGGGGGATCTGCTGCCATAAGAAATAGCTTCCCAAACTATTACACCAGCTGTAATGGCCGTGTGCTTCTCGATAGTATTGCCAGAGTTTCAGCGCTGCCCTTACCTCCTCCATATGCAGATGCGATGATCATCTGCTGCAAGACAAAAGTGAGATTCATTGCAAAACACAATACGAGACCATTCGGTAGCAGACCATGTCTCTCGGGTTGTTACAAAGTGGGTTGTTACAGTGAAGCGACGGGAATGAAGTCCAGGGGCTGCGTTTCGTCTAGATATGGTGTGGGTGGACATTATGTACAGGAGGACAAATCTCCTTGGATGTTAGAGTTACTGCTTGTTTCACAACTAACCATTATCTCTTGCAGTACTGATGGGCAGTCCAGAGTCTTAGTGACGTGATGAATATCCTCATGCAACCATATTTCCGGCACTTCCACAGAAGCATCACCACGACCAGATAGCAGTTCGTCTTCATGACCAGTTGGCTTCTCTCAGTCTCACGATGCGGCTTTCTGTAGCTCATGGAGTATTCGAACTCGTCATCGAGGGTTTACTGATGGTAAACTCATCTGATCAATCCCAGAAGCAAAATATGTCTAGTAAGATTATACAGACCACAAGCCAGGCACTTCTATTGAGACATTGGGATAATGGTGACGCTTTTTGGTAACTAAACATTAATTCTTTGTTTATCTAACGGGAAGATAGTTACATACGAAGTTTCATTCTAATTGGACTCTTCTTTCATGGTGTTTCGAATTTTTTTCGGATGTTATTTGTTAATCTACATACAACATGAAGCTAAATCTGTTATTACTGATCTGTTACCTATGAAACATTGTTACAGCAGTTAATTCAATTAGCATTCGAAATGTTTACAGCCTATTACAAAGTAACAACTAACCAGTCAACCAATCAACATTTTGAATAATCATGTTGTAACAATAACTTAAAAACTCCTAATTATCATTCGACAGAGATTATTGAATTTATATACGAGTTTTATAAAGATAAGCTTTCAGTAAAATGAAAAGTAGATAATGGTTAACTTTAAAATAATTTCAAAATTATAATTTCGATTTTTATACAAATTAATACATTGTAATTTTTTCATTACTGTTCAATGTTGACGTTAATCTTTAAAATTTTTTAATGCACAGTGCCAATTTAATTTTTATTTATAAATTGAAGAAGGGAAGGTTCTGAAATCTAGTAGCAAAATCGCATTAGATTTTTCTACATTCAGTTGTTAAAGTATTATTTGTTTTTCTTATTTATTCATTATTATTTTTCTTCTTTTTATTATTTTTTTTGTAGCAAACTTAAATTATTCAATTAAGAAAACAGAAATGCAAAACAAAGTTTTTGAAATCTCAGTTACAGACTTTAATGTCTTTATTTTTCAGCGTATGTCGAAGATGAGAATATGTTTTGTAGTTTTCTGTTAAGTTCTTCTGGAATGAGTTGCAAAAAAACCTATCTTAGAGATCTAACTGAGAATACCAAAACACGTCCTTGCTGGTAAGTCCAAAAGAAACTGATTTTGAATCCGTTTGTTCAAAGTTATTCTATTGTCGAAATTAAATTAAAATAAATACGATTGTGATTTTTAGATGTAAGTTAGATGCCTAAGATAAATTTCTATAAAAAAATAAAATTAGACTGTAATAGGTAGCTACAATTCATGACTCTATGTAACTTCAAGTAATAAGCGCAATGTCACCAGAATTAGGAAATAAACTATTCCAGAAATGTTGAGAAATATTCCGAGGGGAAAAAAAAATCAGTTCTCAAAATCCTTCAATAGGGTGAAACATGGCGCTGTACAAAAGGAAATACATGACAAAGTATCATAAATTAATATCTAAGACAAGCTAAATGAAACTTTAAATTTATTTTATTTTCAAAAACAGAGAGAGAAAAACTGAATGACTACTTGAAAGTTTATTTTTAAAATAAAAAAGGACCGCAGTGCAACTAAGATAATAGAAAACTTCATTTTACCTGCAGCAGAGAGCTATAAATATCGCAGCAGTATTTTGTATGTTTACTGTTAAAAATTCTTTTTATAAAATGAAAATAACGTTAAAGGAGCTCTGCGGGAAATTTCTGCTGTAAGAACGCTCTACTTAAGTAAAGGTCCTTTATCAGTTGCTGCAGTTCTAAGGATTTACAAATTTGAAGAAATTGGATCCTTGGCAGTTAAGCATGGAAGAGAAAAGAAGCTTGATTTATCTCAGGAGAGGAAGTTTTTGGCTGCTGTAGCCCATCAATCCATGGATAATACTCCTGGAACTATCAGCGCAGGGAAAGTATCGAGACAATCGTACGCCACTTATTCTACTCTATGAAAACTACTTCTGAAACTAAACCAATATTATCCATACAAGATTAACCGCCACCAGCAGCTAGCCTCAAAGCTGAAATGGAAGTGTATGATATACGGCCATGGGACATTCTGTGGGAAGATGAAGCTCAATTTTTATCTCTCCGGATTGTCAACACTCAAAACTGTCGCATTTAAGCTTCAGAAGCACATATTATTCAGCAAATCCCGCTGTACTCGGCGCAACTCATTGTCTGGTCTGATGCAACTTCAAATTTCATCCTAGAGTCATTCTTTTACCAAGAATTGCACCCATTATAAAAAGCAGGTTACCGTTACAATGCAGAGATATCATCAGACGCTCGCAGTTTCGTTATTTCTCAACTGAAGCAAAAAAGGATACGTGCATAAGATAATTTATATACAAGATGGGACTCCTAATACTGCACTGCCAGTACAGCAGCTGTTGCGATGTCCCTGTACTAAGGGTCATTAGTCGGTTCTTTCAAATTGCATGGCCACCATATCGCCTCACTTCTATACCCTATGATTTTTGGGCGTAGGTCACTTTCTATCTAGAAAGTGTCCCTAACCTGGCTGTCTTAAAGGACAACATAACACAGCATGTCCACCCGGGAGGTCCAGAGCAATGGAAATCACATCGAATATCAACTTCTTCATCAGCAACTGTAAGTGAGTCTGGAACTTTGACTACATTTCCTATAACAAATCTTCAAAACTTTAGTTTCATTGAGGAGGATATGTTAAATTGGAGGAAAGTAGAGAAATAAGAGGGGAACTTTTACAAGCATATTCGTGATGATAAATGCGTTTATTTAAAGATTGGCCACTCTGATCTATGTAGAAACAGTATTGTTCTTACACTCGACTGCACCGGATCCTTAACATGAATATCGTCCCTCTTTAATTTCTTAATCTAAAAAGTTATCATAATCGAAACGAATTTTCCAAATATGCCAATAAGCTAAAGATAAACCTGTATCACTGAAAAGTCTTCTTAATCTTTTCTCCAAATTTTCAACATAAGGAATAGTAATGTATTAGGCCTTTATTGTTTTTTTAGGCCTCTATGCTCTCGTTGTTATATAAATGTAATCTTTATACAATCTTGAACGAAATATGACGGATATTGGTTTTCATAAAAAAGTAGGATGAAAACGTCCTGGTTTATGGTAATATGTTTTTGTTATTTTTTAAATGTGAGCGATGTTCTTTATTTGTTATTCGATTTTTGATAAATATTTATTCCACACATTAAAATTGAATTTATAATATTAGCTTTCTCTTAGCTATTTATTTGTCGATACTTTGTCATGCATTTCCTCTTGTACAAGCGCGATATTTAAAAATATGGCAGATTTTGGAATTATTTTTTTTTCCTATGCGAGAAATAGTCTATTTATTAATTCTGGGGTTTTTTTACGCTTATTAGTGGGAGCTACAGACAGCTGTGAATAGAAACACTTTACTTATGGTCATCTGGTATATACACTATATGAACATTTGAATATAATGTTACTTTGATAAACTGAAAGCTTTCATTACTATGATAGTTGAAACATAAATTTTGTTAATTCGTTTTATGAAAAATGCTTTTGAATTTCTTTTCGAAACGAATATAACAAATTTTAAGCATTCCGTCATTTGAAATATGTGCTTAAATGTTGATATTTATTTGTACATCATAATATGAGCATGGCGTTTTCATACTTTATTCGTAAAATTCTTTAAGTTTTTATATAATGACACATAACTGGGCTTCTATATAGGAAGGATTTAGTCACAAAGACACCACTTTTGAAATAATTCTGTACAAATTTTCTGTACATATAATTTTGTACTGCCAAACTATTAAAATTGCTATTTTATTAAGATATCAACAACTAGATTATACAAAATCTTATTTTGTTTTCTGTTTTTGATAACGACTAAGTTTAATTGCTTCTTAAAAATTCAACTATACAAATAATCTACAAAAAAGTTATCGTGATTTCCATTAGTGGCCAGTTCAGAGTCAGTTTTGTTTGTATATTTGCCTAAATATTCTACAATTTCTATAATTAGGATCTGGTTTTAGGCATCAAATTATAATAAATAAATAAATAAATAAATATTACCAGTTTAGGAACTTCGAAAATATAAAGTATTAAATCATCTTTGTAATTCCTTAATCTTTTCTCTAAAGAGTCAGCTTAGTACAACTACAGCTAGGTCTCGACTTCGGTTAAATTCATTTAGGAGGTAAACAATTCACTTCGGACATAGGTACCGGTTTATTGTCTACAGTGCTATTACTTTATTTTTGTTTTATTTTATTCTTACTAAATTCAAGTTCTGTGCGTTTTTACGTGTAATAAGATAATTATTTTATTTTTACGTGTAATAAAATAATTATTTTATTTTTACTTGTAATAAAATAATTTAAATAAAGAAATTAAACGTGCAGAAAATTATAATAAACAGAAACCAAGGCCGCACATGAATAAACAATAACGCCTTTCGAGTTTATCAGTAGAGGGAATCTAGAACGGCTGTTTCGTCCTTTCTTGGCCAGATCTACTCATCAGCCAGATCTACCCTCTCCCCTGATAATAAAACCAATTTTAAAGGCGTGAACGTCAGTGGAAGTCACTCCCGCACCCGACAGTGACCCCCAAAACCAAAAAGCAACCATAAGTGTTGTAGTGCACTCAAAATACCGTTTTCCTAATATTTGATAGAACTAAGAAATCGGGCTGATGTGTCCCAAAAAGAACGAAACGGCCATCTGATGATAAACTCGAAAGGCGCTATTGTTTATTCATGTGAAGTCTTGGTTTCTGTTTTAAAACTTTTTCTTTCAACGTCGCATGTATTCACTGCGGAGCTGTTCAATTCCCGAAAGGGGATTAAATAACCAGTTGATTGTCTACATTTTCTTATTTTATTTCCGTTCAATTTTACGGAGCAAAGCTCGGTCTTCGATGTACTAATTCAATTAAATGTAATTAAATGTATTTAATTATTTATTAAGCAACAGTTCTTGAGCCTCATAGTAAAATTTTATAAATTTGATGTGATTTAGTTTAGGCGTTGTAAGCTTTATAGTCAATTATTGAGATCATCGACAAATATTTTAAACATAGTTGTAAAAAAGGTCGACATGACTTCTCATAATATAAATAACCTTTACTGATGCATTTACAAAAAGGCTTGTAAAATAATAATTAAGGATATGGTTAATTGAATGTATATTGTATCAATAGGCTTTGTCAAATAATAATGAAGATATATATACTGTTCGTTTTTGTTTACGAGAGCCTTCAACGCTTTTGCGCATGCGTCAGGTCTCCTTCGATTTCATCGAAATAGGGGATATTTACTTTTTATCAGGGTTAGTTTACTAGTAGCTGTGTTCTATTTGCGCTTTCCAGGAAAGAATTATGGAAAGAATAAATACTATTACAGAAATACTCCTCCTTTATTTTTTCTTAAAAGCGAAAATGTCCAAAAGAATTTCTTAGGAAAGTGCCCATCTCAGCGTATCATCCCTCTGCGGAGTAAAGTCGTTCCCCTGTCGTGGATCTGCTTTTTTAAAACTAACAGTAGTGATGTGTTATTTATACATTTCCTTGTATAAATAAAGATAGCAGCTTATAAGTGAATGGTTATGTTCTGAATTTTTTTCTAAAAGCTCTTGACTAAAACAAAAAGAGAGATTTCGTTAGTATCGTTTTACAAATTTTAGTACGGAGTTTTGTAAGGTAATAATGAAGATTTACAGATCTATTATTTTACAGTAAACTAATCATGTAGTGATACATTGCTAGTAATTTGTTATTGTATAAAAAAGACTTTCTAAAGTAATAATGAAGACATGTGGTTAATGGTATGCTGCTAATAATGTGTTACATACTGATTTGTTAACCGATTTCTTGTAAGCAGATAGGAGAAAAGTATTTTCTCTCCACTTAAAATGCCTGAAAAAGTTCGGCAATTAGCTGAATGAAATGTAGAAGTGCAGTAATGGTTATTTATATTGTGAGAAGTCATGTTGATCATACACAAATACGCTCAAATTTTATGACGATTACTTTTTATTTTTTTAGGATTTTTAATAAGCTTCAGTACTGCGTAAAGATGGCACTACTACAATACCAGCGGAAGGGATGTGACATCCAGAATTTCAAAGGTTTTGCTGATCTGCAGCAAAAACTCGAGAGGGATGCTTTTCAACCTAATTGTAAATTGAACTTAACTTTGCCTACCACAGAAGAAATTGCCAAACTTCGTATATTTGGACCAACTTTAGCAGACGAGAGATCAGTTGGTACGAGAAGAAGGGGTAATACCTACAAACTAGAAGAAAATTCTAGCTCTGTACATAAATCTTCTCTTCAGTCTCTCATTTTAATTAATATTTGGCATTTAGTTTCTCGACTTTCATAGGATTATCGTGTTTTCTCTTTATAATCAGGACTTGTCTAAATGACTATCAACCGCTCTGCTTGATTTAACAGAATTTGTTTTTGGCAGACGATGATTCCTTTCAGGAATTTTTTTTAGAATAATACTGTTTGGAATACTTTTATAAAATCACTAGTGTACATAAAATTTGTCCTAAGTTTTGTTTAATAAAACTAGTTGCTGAAAATTTCTTTTTGTATACTTAGGTTGTAGGGTTGTATCTATGTAATGTCTCACATTTGTAGTTTTTTTCTAGAAGTGGAAAACTTGATAGCGAATAACATATAAGATAAAGATCATATTCAGGCTTTATGATTCCCACTGCCACATAATAGCAGTCTTATCTACAGTTCTGTGTGTGTGGGTGTGTAGGGGGGGGGGGGGGGCTGCCTGTCGTTAATAACTTTTCAACCGCTCGGTAAACGTTCTTGAAACTTGGCATTACCATTTAAGGATAAGGGACTAACTAACCTTCATATTTTGAGTTTTCCACTGTACGTCCTTGTGAAGAAATTAATATGAGAAGGTGAGAAGAGCTTCTGATAGAAAAATATTGCTGGCCGATCAATGGATTTTTATTGATGTCTTTGATAAAGGGTGTTTATTGATTTCTAATCCTCATTTATGTTCAGTGGACAATAAATGTTTAAAGATGGTTCGAATCAGATATCATAAAAAAACAAAGAGAGTCACCAATTTATTTGTTCTTAAAGCAAGTAAGTTATTAAACTGAACAGGCAATGTTGAAAATGAGTTGTGAGCATGATGCAATACAATCAAAAATGCGGTTCTAATTGCAACATCTTTATTTTGAAAGTGTGAAAACTTGTATTGATCTTCTCGTGCTTAGTTTCTGCCAACTGTATTTTGCCACTATGACCTCGATATGGAAATGGCGTCTTTTTTAGATGTCGCTGTTTAACGAAGGACGTGTTTCTATATGAGAAGTATTCGAAAGGAGGAGCTAATCGTACAATCACATCATGTATTCAAGAACAATTTGGAAAATGCAAATATTGAGAAAAAGATAAAAGAAAAATGTATTTTAATTCAACACAAGCAAAATACTGAAAAGGAAATGACTCAGATATCACAAGCTGTCATCAAACGACCAAGACCAAGAGACGAGGAGAGTATAATTTTGGTGCTGAAGCAAGTGGATGTGCAATGAGGCGTTGCCTACTGTAGGCTTGCAGGCCTCGTTAATAGCCATTTCTTACTAGTGAGATGCAAAAAGGAGATTTCGGTGAGAAAATAGCATTTGAGCCGATAACAAGCTCAATGAGAAAAGCTTACATTCCCTGATAAATTTAGCGTCCATGGTCCAGAATCTAAGACTTCTATTATAAGATGCATTAGGGAGTCTCTTCATTATGATTATATTGACACTGCTTTCAAGTTTGCTCAAATGATCTGGGGATGTTTTCCAAGCAAAGGCATAGATCGTATCCACTTTGTAGAAGGTTCTATTACGGTTGAGATTTATGTAAACATCAGGAAGAGAAAAATGACCAAGATGAAACTTGAGATTAGCCAAGTGTTCAAGTTCGAATTCTATTCTCGAAGATGATTCTGCGCCAGGTCAAAGAGCCCAAAAACTAAGTTGCATTTTTATTCAATACGTTTATATGTAGTTTATTATATTTCATAACATTTCGAATTATTTAGGTTAAGGATAATTTGAGAAAAAAGGGATACCTAAATCCGATTGAAAATGTTTGGAATGATATTGATAGTAAATAGATGCAAGAATCGTAAAACCAAACAGCAGTTGCAGGAGGAAATATTAGTTTGGTGGTTCACAAAATGATACCAGAGCTTATGAAGTTCCTCATCTTATTCTCTCTAATACTAATAAATCAAGGGCTCTACACTTTCAAAATCGTTAGTCAATAGTCATTCTTTTGCCTGACAGTTTCTTTAATACGCACATTTACAAACTATAGACATACGAACCTCTCGAAGTCAAACTGAACAACTCTCAGTATTTTATAAATTTTAAGTTTTAATAAAAACCAAGTTGTAAAATGCCTTTCCAGCTTGTTCTCTTTGATTATAAGTGACATATTACTAATCATGAGCTGAGATACTAAAACTGTATTAATTAATTTTAAAATTTACAAAAAATGAAGTTGAGAAGTTTTACATATGAAAAGCTCATAGATCGCTTAAATATAGAATTAATATACGTTCCTGAAAACTATGCATTTACACAATAATCGCTAACTGAGCTCAAAGTAACATGTGAAACACTGGAATAGAGTTCTATATAGCAAACAAAATATCTCCATCCTTAAAAAAAATGCTATAAACATAAAATGACCAATAAATGCGTTTTCTAAACTTTAATCAGGTCAACCTGGATTTTGTGATTTGGCAAAATAAAGTTCAATGTTTTGAAATTTATGTAGTGTACTTATTCAACAGGAAAGCTTATCAGTAGCAATGAATTTGAAAAACTTTACAATGTACTCAAGAGTACTTGCAATTTTCTTGCAAGTGTACATGTGCTGTTTTCACTTTCACAAATATTAGGCTTAACTTATATTTTTATTGAAAAATGGTGTGCATAACAATATTTTAAACAAGTGGCATTATAATTAGTATTTTCAAATATCTGATTGATATTTGTTCAAACACTCTTTTTTTTTTATTTTTTGGTGAGTTATGTTACCTATGAGTATAATATTATCAATTCAACATGGAACGCTGAACAGCAATAAGCAACTTTTTGTGACTCCTACAGAAATAAAAGATGAAATAAAAGATATTTTAATTTTAATAATGCTTATTAAAAGAAATTTTAATTCAATATCCTAATTTAGATTTAGATTTAATCATAGAATAAAAAAAGGCATTTTCTATTCTGGGATAAGCATTATCTTGAATTTAAATTAAAAGAGGAATATTTAAAATCTACTTAGATCAGAAATGAGTTTGATGAATTAAAAATATAACTGCCTTGAAGCAAAATAAAATAATTACGAATTTTATTCTGATACTGGGAAAGGATTGGTTGTAATCCAAATTTTTAAATCTGAGATTTTATATTGTCTTATAATATATTAATCTCCAAGATTCATAGTTACTTTTACTACTTCGCCACTGATCGATTCAAACAAAAAATATAGCAAAAGCAACTTTTCCGATATTGAAGATTAACATTTCATTATTCCATTTATTTAAGAAAAAGTCTAGAATGTCTTAGTTTGCTTTTAAAAAGCAGGTGTCCAGTGAACTGATCAATACTAGAAAAAGATTGAATTACCTATTAAGTTAAGCTAAATTTCTAAACTTAGGTCTGATAAAATTAAAGAACTGGTTTTTATTGTTTGTATTTATTGACTATAAAAATAAATTATTGTACATCTGAAGTAAAAGAACGCTATACTTCATATTTCAAAGAAAGATCTTTCAATAATCCTTAGATAAAACAGAAGGAAATAAATTTATACTAATAAAGAAAAATGTTCGTAGAATTTTTTATCCTTCATACTTCCCAAATATTTACTTATTTACTGGAATGATTACTTATTGCCAATAAATAATATCTTAAGTCATATTAAAGAACAATTCGTTCTAAAAAACTATAATCTCAATGCATGTACAACTGTGGAGGAGATCTAATAAACCTTTCTAATTTAACACAAAAAACTGTGTGTGTCTACAATAACCTTTGTCAATTTGATGGTGCATTTTTAAATAAAAAATGAATTAGTGTTTATTTCCATTATCTTCAAGAATTACTGATATATTTTGATAAGCCTACGGTATATTAAACAAAACAAAAAAATTAATTCAAAGTAAACAAAGAAGTTAAACTATTAACAATAGATAATGAACCACTTCATAAGTTCCCAGCAGACAAATCTAAGTTAGAACAAACGAAAAAATCTTAATAATATGTAGTTAATACTTTTTATGTTAACTTCATAAAATTCTTATTTTTTCTAAATCATTTGAAGTTCTTCCAACCTACAACACCATTCCTAGTTCAATATCAAACGCATTAGTAAAGGAATAATTATTATCCATTTCGACCACAACACATTGTTGCCAGCATTACTCCATTTCGGTCCGGCAACATACTTTAACATTGGCTTCCCTTTCGATACCAATATGCAGCGAGGATGAAAATTCACCTGCACACACCATAGTTCCAAATAAACTAATCTGCGAACAGCGACGATTGGACAGTCTCTACCAAACAGCGTCAGTACTTTATCAACGCACACTTTGTACTTCACTAGGTTTCTGTGGGAAGAAAAACATTGACAATAATTATTTCTTTCTAAATTAAAGCATAAAGTCAATAAAAAATCAATCTTAATTTCGATATTCATGTAAATACTAATTGTCCATTTCGTTGTTTCATAATTGTGATCTAGAAATATTTAGAAAGTGATTAATTAGTACAGCGGTTCCAAACCGGTGGGTCGTGACTTGATCCTAAAACTATCAGAAACCATCGAATAAACCATCAGAAAAGATCAGAAGAATCGAAAATCGATCATATATAAGGAAGGGATACGATACAAATATGGTTTTATTCTATATTCTTCTATTCCTATATATGTGGAGGTATTTCGATAAGGAAAGGTGGGTCGCCAGCTGAAAAAGGTTGGGAACCGTTGAATTATTACATTATGGAATAGTACCCATTAACTATATGACTATTTGTTTAAATTGGAACTCCATGAACGACTGATGGTATTAGCTTTAAACTTACAGGATAGGTACATCAGATTGCAACATGCAAATGATTACAACAGTGAAAATGCGCTTATGTTCTCGATACTTTACGGTGGCTCAAACGATGTGTTGCAATCAGTGAAGAGCTGATACTAGGTCGAAAGGGTGTTTCTTGAATGGGGCTTCTATGCCCCGTCACCAAAAAGGTCGCATTATCCGCACCATACGGACTTGAAGGAAAGAGGAAGCTGGATTTTCTTACAGCGAAATAGCCACTCGTACAGAACGGAACGGCAATACAGTATGCGAATGTGGCGTCAGTGGACAGATGAGACTCGGACGCACAGAAATCAGGGAACTGGAATGTTCGAAGGCATCACGATGAACACCAGATTGCAGCATGTATTTTGGAGAGTCATGCCTACCCAACGTCTAGGGTCACAGTTTGGGGATGCCTTTGGGTTCAATTCGTGATCTCGCTTGATACAAATTCCGGAAACTTCAACATTCAGCGATACATCAGTGATGTTTGAGAGGCAGAGGTAATACCCTTCTTTCAGAGTTGTTCTGGCGCTATATTCCAGAAGGACAATGCTCGCACACATATGGCCAAAAATTTATTGTAACATGAGTGATCGGTTACATACATTTCATTTGAATAGCGTGATTCTTTCTTGGTATTGCAATTTTTACGAATAGCTGGGTATAAAAGGTGGTTTCCCAGCATTTGGTTAATAGAATAGTAAAGAGTAGAACCTTTCAGTTGAGTCGATTCTTATGGCATATTATATTCATTTCGTGTCATTTGATTTCTAATAGAAATAGATATGTAATATAAATAGACTCAGTTATCCTTAGTAAAACGATAATTATTTTTTGTATACAAATAAATCCATATTTCGACCGTTTTGCATTTGAGAGCAGACTTTGAACTTCATATTGAACACTCACTTATTAACAATGCGGTCCCATACTACAAGTACATACCACAAAGCGTATTAGAGTCATCCTCACATAAGCTGTACTGGGACTGTCCCATTCACACAGACAAAACGATACATTGCAACAGACCTGACATCACACTTGTTGATAAGGTCAACAAAGAGACCTATCTCATTGATGCTGCAGAGATTTTCAGCAAGAACATGCAGAAAACTCACGCAGGCAAGATCAATAAATACACCGACCTAGCACACGAACTCCAGAAGCAGTGGAGGCAGTCCGAGTACGTGTTGTACCCATCGTCCTGTCCACCACTGATCTGGTGCCTCACACATTGCACAACAGCCTCAGCACTCTAGGACTTCACAAACACACTTATGCACAACTTCAGAAGGCTGTGATACTCAACAGAACACGCATAGTTAGGAAATTTATGGACACAACCACACATCCCTAATTATTCTTCTACACGTCTTTACACTTGGCAAGGCGTCAAGTGCTTGAGTGAATGCTTTGGTCCTTGACCCGCCATGTTATTTTTGCTGGGGAAACCCAAGGTTTGAAACTCTTACATAATAATAATAATAATAATAATAATAATAATAATATTTTTTTTTATTCACTAAAATACACAATTCAGTCCCGTTAGGGATAAAAGAAATTCCTATCAACGGGTGCTGTGAATTTTACTACAAATTTTTTTAACAATTATATTAATCATTCAAACTTAAAATATAGAAAAATTAGTCATTCCTTCAATTCAAACAATTTCAATTTCCTTTCAATTTTTTTTTTCACAATAATAATTCACTTAATACAGCAATATCCTTCAAAATATAACACAGAAATTTAGTTAAGCCAGTCAATCAAACAATTTCAAACATTCTTTCTAGTTTTCACTCCCTTTTTTACCCTCTCCTTTTTAACATAAATCCATTACTAATCAACATTGTCCACAATCCATCTTTTTATCTCTTTTTTTTACAAATGATATTTTTTTATAATCTTTAGTAAAAATCCCATTTATATCATTCAGAGCTTTTCCTATTATATATTTTACATTTCTTTCACATATTCATTGTTTATATAAGGATAGTCCAGTTTGATTCTATTGGAATACTTCATATTATATAATCTTTTGTTCTCATCTTTTTTTTATTAATTATATCATAGAAATTTTTTATTATTACATTATATAAAAATTTCTGTTTTGGATAAAGTATACAAGACTTTGTTTTGTAAATATTTTAAATTTTCCAAATGATTATACCCTACATTTGCCTTTATATTCACTCCATAGTTTAATAAAGAATCAAAAAGTGCAAAATAAATTAAGATTTATGTTTTTAGTGTGGAAGAATATTTTTAATATAGTAGAAATATATGCTGTTACATATAGCTTTTTATATAGAATAATTAAATGGTTATCCCATGTAAAGAAATCATGTATAATTATATCGAAATATTTAAAAAAATTTATTAAATCAATCCTGTCACAAAATTTACAGGATTAATTGTTTATAGTTAACTTGACGATAAACAAAATATAAAAAATTAATTTAGAAAACAGTTTTAATTTAGAAAACAGATTTAGTTTTAATTAATTTTAAAATAGCGTTCTAAAGTTCTTCTAGTTAGAATAAAAGTTATGAAGTTATGAACTTTTTGAGTTTCTGAACATATTTCTGTCAAATTTCCAAATAAGTACAGTTTTGGGAAATACTATATACTTCAGTCATATATATATATATATTTCAGTCATAAAGTATGGCTTTTTAAAGATTTATGCAAACGTATTCCATTAAAAGTGATTAAACTAATTAATTGATTAACTCTATTTTTTTCAATTAGATTTCACCTCATACGAGAGGATTGGTTAAGTTAAGAATTCGAGTCTTCATAGCATTATCCACATTGATTAAAAAAGTGTTAATCCTTCCTTTACTTTCATTCCGTTGCAGTTCCTTCCTGTCAAAAGAAACCTAGAAGTTCCCGTTTTGCAGTCAGCTGTTTTACCTAAAAATCCTGATGAATTTCAGTTTTGATGAAATAAAATGAAACTTACAAGCATCATTTTTGCGCTCTACAGATGTATAAGTAGAAAAATAGAAGATAGATAGATCTTATTATTATTTCTTTTTTCCTTGGGTTTCCCCAGCAAAGACAACATGGCGGGTCAAGGACCAAAGCACATATTATTATACTGTAGTATATTACGATGGATTTCGCTGTTAACAGGAAATGCTGAAATGACAATTAGCTGCGAGATATCTATATTAAATTAGCCTGTCTATCCGACAGTGCTCTTTGAACCTTCCTGTGACTTTTGAAATATTTGTTTCCAACTGCATATCTAATCGTTGAATTTTTTTTTTATTATTCAATAAACAAAGCTTCTTGATTGTTTTTGATTGAATTTTCGTTTGTAAAAACTCGACTCTGGATCTCTTTGATTTTACCATTCAGGCATTGTAATGTGATTGAGACGGCGCCCAGCGAACTAGACTGTACGTCGTAATTTAGATACGATTCTTTGAACTAGTTTTGATGTTTTCAATAATTGCCCTCTTTCAAACTGACGACATAAATCGCACAGGAATCAATGTATTGTTCAAAAAATACTGTTTCTTCACCATCTGTAGGTTCCCAGCTATCAGGTCACAGGTTAAATTCGTGAAAACAGTAAACATTGACTTAGAAGTTTAATATCTAATTTTCACTATCATCACCATCACTTTCAAATTCTCATAATTGAGATTATTTTGACGTAAACTATTAGTATCTCAGATTAGTTCCCATACAACACATTATATTCTAGAGGAAGCACCAGGAGTTATTCGCTGCACAGGAGATAAAGAAATAAAATCAAACATACAAGCATCATTTTTGCACTCTACAAATGTATAGGTAGAAAAATAGAAGATAAATAGATATTATTATTAATATTATTATTTCATTTTTCCTTGGCTTTTCCCAGCAAAGACAACATGCCGGGTCAAGGACCAAAGCACATATTGCCAAGTGTACAGAAATATGCCAGATGTGTGGTTGTGTCCATCACTTTTCTAACTATGCGTGTTATGTTGAGTATTACAGCCTTCTGGAGTTGTGATTAATTTTTTGTGAAGTCCTAGTGTGCTGAGGCTGTGGTGCAATGTTTGCGACACCAGACCAGTGGCAGACAGGACGATGGGTACAACACGTACTCGGTCCTCCCTCCACTGCTTCTGAAGCTCGTGTGCTAGATCGGTGTATTTACTGATCTTGTCTGCGTGAGTTTTCTGCATATTCTTGCTGGTAGGTACTGCAATATTAACGAGAAAGGACTATTTGTTGGTCTTATCAACAAGTGTGATGTCGGGTCTGTTGTGATGTATGGTTTTGTCTGTGTGAATGGGGAGGTCGAGTACAGCTTATGTGAGGATGACTCTAATACGCTTTGTGATGTGTACTTGTAGTACGGGACCGTATTCTTAATACGTGAGTGTTTGTGTGCTAGCTGTTGATGAACGATCGACGCTACCTGATTCCGTCGGAGACGGTATCCGTTTGGGAGAGAAGAGAACACACTGATATTATTTGGTCGATCGTCTCAAGCGTAGATTGACATTTCCTGCATGTGTCGTCATGCGTGTTTGCGTCGTGTAGGATGTGTTTCTTGTAGTTGCGTGTGGGATGACTTGGTCCTGTATCGAGATCATGAACCCTTCGGTCTCCCCAAACAGCTCGCCACTCGTCAGCCATCTGTTCGACGCTTCGATGTCGACATGAGGCCGGCTGAGTTCGTGGCGATGTCTGCCATGGAGTTCCTTATGAGCCCATGATTCAGGCAGTTGCTGAGTGTGCGTGTCGGGGTTTGGTGAATGTAGATGAATGTTTTCGAGGTACCTGTGTGTCAGCCTTGACAATGGCTAAGTGGAGTGAGGAGTGTTGTGCTCTTTGATGGAAGTGTTGCCTAAGTGTTTGTACCTGTTTTTCGTGTGGGGTGATGAGGTTGATGAGTCCTCGTCCTCCCTCCTTGCGGGGAAGAGTAATCTTTTCCGTTACAGGTGCTGCCTGTTGCTTTTTGTGAATATCGTGCATATTGTCCGCTATAGTGCTTCGAGTTCGGTGTTTGCTCATGAAATTATGCCGAAGGAATGTGTTAGTGTGGGTACGGCACTAGTGTTGATGGCGTTAATTTCATTTCTGGAGATGAGTTGTGTTTTGAGGATGTTGTGAACGCGAGCACAGTATATGTGCTTGAGTGCGGTTGTAATGTTTGCATTGTCAATGACGCGCGCTTGCTGGAAGCCCAGGTACCTGTAGGCCTTTCCCGCTTCCATGGATTGGAAGGCCAATCCCTGATCCACTTCAAAATCCTCCAAATTCGAAGTCTTTCCGCGTGCATATAGCTTGCGGTATTTGTCGATTCCAAATTCCATTCCAATGTTTTTGATGAACTGTGTGGTCACTTACAGTAAATTATTAAGTTGTGTGTTGTTTATGGCGTAGTTTTTTAATATCATCCATGTAGAGTAAGTTTGTGATAGTGTGCCTGAGGTACGTCAGTGAGTGTAGAGCTAGCGACTGTAAGAACTATCCATGCAGTGAAGTTCTGGACGCCGTCTGCACCAGGAGGGAGATGTAAGGGATCTACAGAATTTTTTCTCATTGTATTCGATAGTGTTGTTCTGTTGTTTGTGCAGAGTGCACTATTTACATCTTTGTAATCTTTTTGAGTACTTATTATTATTATTATTATTATTATTTTTCAAATTTGCTTTATTTCAATGGCCAAATCTGTGCATTTATTAATCTTGGTAGCATTTATGAAGATTGTCGCTCAATGGAACAGATGCATCAATCTGCTTGGCCTCTTATCTCTCTTTATCTATGAGGATGATATCATGTCTATTTGCTTCAATCTTCTTGTCTGTGTGAATGTCCATATCCCAGCATATCTTTTGTTTGTTGCTGTCAAGGATATCCTCTGGTTTGGTACTTGTAGAAAGATGTTCTGTCCTGAATTAGACTTCTAGCTTGGACTAGCAGTTGTTGTTGGGCTCGTGCTAGCAGTTGTTGTGCCTTATTGTGTTGTCGGTTCCAGGCAGGGCGCTACATGCTCCAAGAACATATTCTATGATCTCTTTTGAGACTTCACATTGTCTGCATCGATCAATTACATTTTGTTGTTTAAGGACGCAATTGCAATAATTTTTTTGGCGATGACCCTGTCATTAAGTCACAAGTCCCTGGAAACAATTTACCCTGCAAACCCTTTCATTATAGAGAATATCAATATCAGCCTCGGAAAAGTGCCGCTGCCTGGGGATTCAGAGATCAAGGTTCTCGCTGCAGCCAGATTTCTTGTCATTTCTTTCGCAGTTGAGATGAGCGGGATGAGTTTCATGAAGAGTTTTTCTTTTCCATTCCTCAATTCATTGTTATGGTCTGCTGGGTGTCAATAGTTTCGTGACTTCTAAAGTATAGAGCTGAACCCTCATGTGCTTTACAATTCACAGCAAACAAATTCCTGAGATTTCCTATGAAAATATTTACGCAGGCTTCATATCTGTTGATCTCAAAGACGTCTAAATGAAGTGACACCAAATCCTCCATCATCTTTTGTAAGATTCACATGTTGTACTGCTGAATTTGAATATAACATTCAATGTTTAGTTATCTGTATGCGTACCATACGAGCCATCTCTTGTAGGTCAGTTTTTGTACTACTTAACTATGCCAAAAGTCTAAGTTCCTACAGTGATAGCAAGATGTTGAGCGCCGTTATTTTGTTGTGCTTCTTCAGAAGATACTTGAAAGCCGCATTTAAGCGCTCACTGAACTTTGAACCCTGAACTCTATACCCCAGGCAACTGCTCTTTTCTAAGGCTGATATTTATATTCTCTATATTGAATGGGCTTGCCTTTTATCCTTACTATCTGGTTTGAGAAGGGTAGAGAAGATGAATGACATCCTAGCCCTAGAGAACCTAAAAGCTTCAGGGTCGAAGATAACATGAGTCGGCTACGATAAGCCTGATAGGAATGACAAAAGAGCGCAATCTGACCAAAGAGCATAAGTGAAAAGTATTACTAGGTTCAGCTTGGGAACCCATGGTCGCCACTCATGTCCTCAGAAGTGTGAACCCCTGGGCTTTCATTATTATCATCAGTAGTAGTAGTAGTATTTGCCCATAGTTATTTACTTGAATATATGAAATTACGTAAAGCAAAAAATAATAAATAATTTCTTTGAACATATTCAAAGAAATATCGCCTTCAAAAAATTACATCATATATACCAGTTGACGCGAGAAAATTTCTTCAAAATTAATTGAATGGTTCGAAAGTTGTAACAGATAATTTGTGTTAACTGTAAAGCCCAATAATAGAAGATGCAGCGAAATTACAGTTCGTTTTCGGTTTTCAAAAGAGCTTTTGTCTAATTCGTGCAAACTCTGTGAGGTTTTTCAATTTTTTTCTTCATTGCTTGAGTACCTAAGGTAATAAAGTTCTTCGTGAGAGTATAAACAATCACTGGTACGTCTGTTACCGAATGGTGAAGACTACAATCAAATTGTTTTCGTAGTTTTTAAGTTTAATAAGAACAAACATTTTTGTACTTCGTGACTAATATTTCATATTTTAATATTAATGCTTCATATTTTAATATTAAGATTTCATATGTTAATATTATTAATAAATAATATTTGATACTCTCAACAGATATTTCTTAATTTCTGGTATGATTCATAAAATAAATCCATCGATTCCTTTAGTTCTCTAATAAACTCTTAGAAAAATACTTTAGTAAGAAACATTCCAATGCACTGCTCTAACGCTTCAGATTTATTTCTCACACATACATAGGAAAGAATGAGCAAAGTTATCATTTAATGCTAATTAAACAGTTATATAGAAATGTTTATTCTGTAGTCTGGACATCCGTAAGAAAACTTAACGACCTTCAAAATAACAATATTTTCAAATTTAACTTTATCTTCAACAAAAACCTTCAAGATTGGAGTAATAAATAGTATGTTATTTTAACTTAACCACGAAGTACAATTTACCAGTACCAAGATAGAATTAATGTGCATAAAAGCACAACATGTTTGCTTTTACTACAAGTGTTTCCTGCTTGTATTATATTATTAATGATTAATTATCATGGCCTGTTTACTTTTTGGTTTAATGCTTGTACGATTGTTCGCTATCCTTTCGTTCTTTATAACTTACTAAATTCTTATACAAAATGCCCATTTATATGCATTTTCTTCAATAAAATGCAAAAAATAAATGAATAATGACGGAAATGAAAATATTTTTTGAATTTCTTGATAAAAAAACAAAACAAGATGTTGACATCATAATTAAACAGAATCGTTGTACAGTTGATAAAATAAAAGTGACCATTAAGAAATTATTTATTTTTTGAATGTATGATGAAATTGATTACGGGTTTATTCAAAAATTTTCAATAACGCGAAATAATATAAAAGGAGAGAAAAATCCTGTAGATTTTTACTTGGCTAACTGGTGGGTGCCAGAAAGAATATATCATATTTGAGAAATATTGAACTTGGGTTTTCTGTTCGGTTTCTTTAAACATTTCGATAAATTTGACATTAATTTATAGAGCATTTATTGCCTTAATAGGATCTTTTTTACTTACCTACAATTATCTTGTTCCCTCACATGATTCTTAACATATTTTCTCTTACAACCTTGAACAAAGCTATATATCAGGAAATTACACAAGGCATGGGGGTCCTCGATATAATCTACAAATACGGAAAACAAATTCAATAAGTGCAGGCTCAAACAAGCTTCGCGTTTTTAATAATTTAAAAGTAAATTTACAGATATTACATACGGTATTAATGAATTATATAAAACTATATTTTAAATTCAAGAACATTTTACGTGTGCTGAACCGAAATTACGTATTCAAAAATAAAGCCTGCACACCTGCTTACTGACAAAATTAAATAAATTAAATTAATAAAAAAAAAATAAAATTTTAAATTTACACATGGAGCTCGAAACCATGGTCTTATAAATTTTAAATTTTATTTTATTTTTATTAATTTAATTTTGTCAGTAAGCAGGGGTGCAGGCTTTATTTTTGAACACATAACAAAACTATATTTTCAATATAAATATTCAAAATAAATTAACGATATTAAAGTCTGATAATGCTTCTCACTTTAGCAATGGTTAATTTATTTATTTTCTCTTATAAATTCCTTACTTTGGTCAAAACTATTTATTGAAAAATTATAGCAGTTAACTGCATTATAAAGCTACGCGAACACCATCTGATTTTCCACCAACTTAGTCGGCCAACTTCGAGTCGGCCAACTTTTTGTCAGCCCCGCACACCATCCAACTCGCAAATGAGTCGGCCCTGATAGCAGCAATCCCGTAATGCAATGCGTTTCCCCTAGCAGCTGTGGAAAATCCGAAAAAAATCGAGGTTTTGAAATCTCTCCGATAAATTCTGCCGCATACAATCACTGCATTTCAGTGTAAACTTTATTTATGCATGAAAGAAACTCGCAATACTCTTGATATTCATTGTGTACTCATCATTTTAGACGCCATTTCTTTCCATGGGTGTGACAATACGACTGACGTGTTCCAACGCTGCCCTGTGATTGGGTAATTCCGACCGACTTCCAACCAACTTCCCGAGTTGGTCCTGCACAACCAACTCAAATCGGTCGACTAAAGTTGGTGCCAAATCGCTGAAAAACGGGCTCAAAACTGTCTCTACCAACTCGTGACGTCAAAATCTGCCGACTAAGTTGATGCAAAGTTGGATGGTGTGCGCGGGGCTTTAGAATATAGCGTTCGTAGATTCGATAATAGGGTAAAGTGACCAAATGTCGGCTGGTGCACGTAGTGGTCTAGCTGTGGTTGTTTTTTTGTTTTACATGATTTTGACATCCTATCTTAGTTTCAATTGTCACCTCCAGATGTCGCCATATACTTTAAGCTCTCATCTAAGACTTGAGATTGATTGTTACGAGAAACAATTGTTTTGGCGAGATTCTTCAGATTGCAAAGTTGAGAATTCATTTTCTCCAAGCCAAAGCAGTACTTAATTTTTATGTTTTTGTATGATTTGGATATTAGCAAACACTTAGCCGATATTTTAACCTTATTTACTAAGTAATTAGTATTTATTACTTTAAAGTGCTTCAGTATTTACATTTTATTTTCCTATTTCAAGTTGCCCTAATGTCGGCCATGGATGGCCCAAATGTCGGCCATGCAGTAGCCCAAATGACGGCCATTGTTTATTTGTTAGCGTTTAGCTTAGCCTATTTAACATTTTAGTAAAAAAATGTAAACACCTATCTTACTTAATAAAGACTAGTGTCAACCCGTGAAATATTCACGGAAGCAAAACAGATTCCACATTTTTCAAATACCGTGACATTTTTCAAAAACCCAAGATTGAAAACTATGTTCTAAGCTCATTTTTTGAAAGCCATGACTTCCATAACAGCCCAAGTATAATTTGGCTGATGACTTAGCAATAAAACAACATATGTATTTTGATCATGGTACCTCTTACAAGCATGTAATTATCCATATTTAGAGGTTAATTTCGAAATATGCTTGAAACAAGCATGGTGTGTGAGTTATTATAGAGTCATTATAAGTTAACCTACTGCCCTAAAATAATGTCGATCCACACAAAGAAATGCTGGTGAACACCACCTTGTATTTTGTTTCTGCCTAACTCCTGTTTCTGTAGCGCTGTTGCGATGACACGGAAATGTTGGTGGCACCCCTCTTATTTTGTTTCTTGCTTAAATATTGTGTCTGTAGCGCTATTGGGATGACACACAAACACACCGATCGACCGACATCCGTATGTACAGTTTTGCCTATTAATAGGATGATTAGGCCTATACTTCTTTTCGAATGTAAGAATATACGTAAGCTGAAAAGAAATTAATTTTACAAAAAAAAAATAATGTGATATATTTAAATACAGGTTAGTATCCAAGGTTTACATTTCTATCAACGCTTAGCCTAGATCTCACGACATTACTTGGAAATCCCTAGTTTTTTTCCGAATTCACAGAGGCATAGCAATAAAATAGTTTTAAAAAAAGGGAAATATTAGTACTAACGTTCTTTTAACTGCTATGCAAATTATGGGATAAAGAAGGACAATTTGACTAGAAAATGCCTAATGCTGGCCGAACACGTAGGAATATGCGGCAATATTGCTGGACAATATTGCTCATTTTTATTGCTGACAACCGTTTCCAGCAATAAAAATGAACAATATTGCCCATTTCAACAATATTGGTATTGCTGGAAAAAAAGGAACAATTTTAGTTGTCGAAACGTATTGCTGGTGCGCCAGCGAATCACATGAACGGATGAAATCACGTGACAATGGTGACGTAGAAGGAAGGCGGGAAACTAACTCACTCACTCCGACCATTTTTTTTTTTGAGAAAGAAGGCTTAAAATCAGCAAAATGGGTCGGCCCAAAAAAGATAATTCAAACAACAACATTTTGTCAATTGATAATGAAAGAATCTTAATTGATTTCTACCGCGGTAAGGCGTTTAATACTAGATCGATTCTGTACGTTCGTAACAAGTTTAGGCTTAACCGCAAGTACGCTTACACTGGATAGCCCCAATTTTATTCGCAAATAAATTGCATAAATAAAACCGATGTCGTACAATTGCTGGGAATATTGTCCCCAGTGCACCTATTCTCTGCTCGTGTGGTGTGTTTATAAGGCGTTCTCACTGAGTGTGTAATGACTAGGGCTCCCTAGTGAAACACGAAGCGCCGTAACCATCAATATTCAGGGCAATACTCGTTTAGGAAAAACTGTGTGTTCGCGCGTGATATAAACTGGCAATATCAATTTTAATCAATATTGCCCAGCAATATTGCCGAATATTGCTACGTGTTCGGCCAGCATTAGAAAATTAATTTCTTTTCATCTATTATTGCAATATTTCCACTGTAGACTAGGCTATTGCACATTGAAACGATCAGAGCAAAAGAATTGTATTATTAAACATATTTAGTTTTATAAATTCCAGAAAACACTTTTGTACCATGGATGAAATAAGGTTACAATAAATACAATAAATTACTAAACATTTTGCATTAGCATGAGATGTGGTATATGAAATGAAACTGAAAGCTGCAAAAGAAAAGGAAGAGCTACAAATAAACAAAAAGAGAAAATAGGCTTAAAGCTGCTTTGAAGAAAGAGAAGACTGAACAACTAAAAAAAGAGAAAGCTGAAAAACAGCAACAGAAACAAGAGTTGAAGAAGAAGAAAGAAAACTCCCAAAATCTAACAAGGAGAATAAAATAAACATTTTTCATAATATTTTCCCATAAACTTGTATTCTAAATGTTAAAATGCGATTTTCTTTAAATAAATTCCTGTGAACAGAAATGTTTAACTGATGCATGTTTTAACTGGCCAACATTTGGTCATTTCCTGGCCGACTTTAAGGCACCCTGGCCGACATTTGGTCACATTTGGCCGACATTTGGTAAGGTTATAGTAATTAATGCGTAGTTAACTTAATAATAGGTATTTTTCTGATGCCATACTTCTTTATTTCATTAAAATCACAATAAATCTAAAAATTTGTTTCAATCATATAAACTAAGTCATGAGATCTTTATTTTCTGGTTATTTGTAGTATGTGGCCGACATGTGGTCACTTGACTCTACCATGTTCTAAACAAGGTTTTGAATCAATTTTAGAATAAATTTTTGAGTGCTTTTTTTTTCACGTGTTCATTTTATGTAATCTTACGATATTAACGATTGGATATAATGAAGGAATCTGTGAACATGATACGTTCAACATATATATTCATACGACAAGAAATGTATAATAGGGCCTACAATATTTTATATATTGATACAAATTGCGATATAGTAATATGCATTGCTAACACAATCACAATAGGAATAATTCGTCAAAAAAAATATTGCCTAATTGATGTGAACAGTGATTTTTAGGATATCTAGTGTATTTTATTCTTTCTCTTTTTATGTAATCGGAAACTGCCCGAAATTGAGAGCGGAAGAGAGACTTTAGCCATGCTCATTAGAAACGTTCATTTTTGTGTGACGTCAATTTCTGGTAAACTTCCAGCTGTCCTGTGGCAGTGCATATATTTCTACAAAAGAAGTAATAGCTTCCACTAATTCAACAGCGTCGATGAAAGTAAATTATAGCTGGTTAAAATTATAAATTTACAAATGGTAATGTTATTTTTCAGTAAAAGAATAACAATTGCAACTTATTATATATAAAGAAAAAAATGAAAGACCCTATTAGGCTTAAATCATCGACAGGATATATGAAAGGATTATATATTTAGTTCGAAATCTCTACTGTTTGTCTAGCAGGGTAATTTCAATGTTTGGAAAATTTTATAACTTTAATAATTTTTGATATTTATTATTTTTGGAATTATTATATTTAATTATTAGCTTAAGTAAAAAAATCTACATTCGATGAAATGGCTGCTTGTTGAAAGTATTCTCGTCTAGGTCATGGATCATGCAGAAATTAACGACCTATCAATTGTGCTTCAAAATTAAATATCAACAAATAAAATAAATATAATCAATTATTCAGTATAGTTGATTATTAATAGGATTTACTATTAAAGCGATACTATTTCGTTTTAATTTCTAGGATTTATTATTAAAGCTTCGGGGTGAAAAGAATTTTAGTTTGAAGCTATTTGTGAGGATGACTTCCAACTTGTAAAACTTTAAACAAATTAAATATTCGTAATCCTTAATATTTGTGGAATTGTGCTAAATAGCTTATATTAAGTGAATATATATGAATTCTAATTTCAGAAATTAATTTAGATTAGTTAAGAAACCCCATGACTTCATCATCTTACATCAAAATCTTACAGCTAATTCCTTTTTCCATTCATTGAATGTAAATATGTTGCTACTGAAATTAATAACTAAAACTATCGTTATTAATGGTAAAAACTGTTTATGATATAACTAATTAGCTTAATTACTTTTAAGTAAATATTTGCTTAGAATTAAAAAAACTAAATGACTATCATGTAATTTATATTAAATAAAAATTTCATAAGCGGAAGACATTTGAAAAACAGAATTTGAAATATGTTCATTATTATTATTTATTACTAAAATTTTTAACAAAAAAATAAATTGCAACTAAATAGAAGAATAAGTAATACTATTTAGTATTTTCTTTTCAAGTTTCATATTTGTAAAAGTTAAAAACACATAAAAAAACTTTACGTTTTGATAGTTAAATAACTTTTGTTAAATTTTACTTATTTGCATATCGCTTATATTCAACATTTCATGTACTTTCTTAAATTATTTCTTCTAATTTTTTTAGAGATTTATTTTAGTATTATTTTGATTTTAAAGATAAAAATAAAAATTTGCAAAACCTGCTCTTGCTTTTGAAAATCTTATATCAGTCATTTTCGGGGGAAAAAAGAAGGAATTATCCTATTTAACCAGTGATAACGAAGAAAGTTCCAAACGCATCCCACCAGTATATTCCCTTTGTTTACCGTAAGTTGACGTCACAATCACCTCAGCCAATAGCAAAAAGTTTTTTTTCCCTCCCCACTCATGGATTCTCGCGAAATAAAGACATTTGTTTGAACTGAAAAAGTTAAAATAAAATTTAAATAAGTGACTAAGAACCGAGTGCACCAAACCTTCGTTAACTTTGATGGCTGTTAAATCAACGATCAAGTCTGTGCACCAACATTCGTTAGTGTTTTAACATTCGCTAAATCGCTGATGAGCCGCCAAATTTTAACAGCTCGGAAACTGGCAAGTTAAATGTAATGTAATGTTTAATGTAATGGAAACTTGCGAGTAATGTAAGGCATGGAAGGGTATGTAGGGTAGGTGTTCAGTGAGTTGTTGTTTCTCTGTTATCCATGGCGCTTTGTCATTGTGGGGGATGGGATTGGACGACAGAGGCGACCAGTAATGCCTCGTTTTGGGGATTGCTTGTGTTTAGTATAGTAGAGGGAGATTTAAGGGATATGTAGAATGTTTTCTCATTGTACAGTGTGGCCAGGAAGTACCCGTACCCTTAGTCATATTGTAAGAAAATATTTACACATTACTGAGTCTTTGTTCGCTATTTTGCTGTACACACAAGTTCATACGCCGGCCCGTTCTACTTGACAGGTTTTGGAGCATTTCCGGTGTGATGATTCGAAATGTGTCATCGACTGCATTGCGCAATTCTTTAGGCCAGGGGCAAGTGTTTATGCGTTTGAATATTTTCCTTATCTGGGAAATTGTTTCCTGGACAGTATTGTGTCAGAATACATGTGTCCTCTCTAAGGTCGTTGATGCGGCCCTCTAGGCGACGTCTCGTAGGGCAGCTGTATTCTTGTGGCCATGCAGTGGGAGGTTTATGGTGTTGTTTGATCAATGGTTCCCTGTGCCGCGCAGTACAGTGTTGTATGTATGTCTTCTAGCGTTTGGATATTATTATTACTATAATTTCGAATTATAAAATAATAGGCAAGACGAAATTACAAAAGTAAGCTACTTAATAGTAATAAATAAATAAATAAAAGTGTTATTTGTTTATATCGTAAAAAAAGTAATCACTGTACCAGGTGAGTCAAGATGATTTGAACGATTTCAAAATTTCACTGTAAAAATTGTATTAAATAATTTAAGAAATGAATTTTACATTTGGATACAGCAACGTTTGGGTTTTTTTTTTTGGGAGATCTCAAAACTTTTGTATAACGAAAAAAAGGAGATACTTGAATAATGAAAATGAGAGTAATGTCAGAAAAATGCTGTAAATTTGATTAGAGTTCTCTCATAATTCAAATTAATTTGTTTTCTGGAAAATAAATAATTTCTTTCACTTCCTGTTTTTTTTTTTTCTTTAAAACTTCTGAAAATTTCAATGAAACTATTGTGGTATCATCATTTATATTGATATTTACATCAATAGCGTTCAATTTTAAAATAATGATTGCACATGCGCAAAGTGACTGAAATGACGTCAAATGCTGTTCACCAATCGCAGCTACTTTTATAAACTCGTTAGATTATTAGCGACTCATCAGTGAATGACTGGCAAATCGTCATTGGTGCACTGCTACGCCTATTTGATGGCCGGTTGTTCAATAACGGCTCCTTAACTAATGACTACTTCGTTTGTTGGTTGGTGGCACTCGGCCCTGAGTGCTTAATGATATCATGTTAATCATTAAATTGAATTATTCCGACCTACGAATTATCCCTATTACGAATATTTAAGATGGAGCCTACTAATATTTGCCCTTAAAATTTTTTAGCTCAAAGGATTATTTATTTTTAAGTAAATGAAGTCAAAGATTTGTCTCTGAGGTTTTCAAAACGCTTCGTTTTGCTTTTAGGTTTATAAAAAAGTTTTGCAATATATTTTGCTTTGATAGAGCATCAGTTTCTTTTAAACTACCACTAATAATTCTGTTTCTATTTCATTTTCTTATTCAAACAAACATTGTAATTAAACAGGAAAAATGAGATATCAAAAGTAAGCTTAATTCGAAATGAAAAAAATTTGCACTTTAAAATGATAAAAAAACAACAGATTAATAATACATAGATATGTTCGAATTTCCACAAAAAACACAAACTAAAGATAAAACCAGACATACACAAAGAAAAACCAGAAGCACCTGAATGTTATGTCCGCTTTCCTAAAAGTTGCTTTTTTTTATTTAATTTTCTTTGTTTTTAAAGTCTGAAGATAATAAATAAGAAAATTCCATCTATATTTACGTTAATTTCCTGATGAGTACAATGCAACACATTTTAAGTTGTCGATTAATTTTGTATATCAAAGTACACGTAAATTAATGAATTGATAAAAGAGTTAATAGGCATTGTTAAACCTTATTCTTTCGTTCTACTGATTTTCTATGGAAATTTCTGTAATCTTCAAGCACTCATTTCTCAGACAACACCGAGAAACTTGCAGATGCAAAAGTTATATCATCTCTTGTCCGTATATAAGCTTATAAAGTTTCAAAAAAGAACCATTCCATGGTTCAAAGGTTAATTGTGGCACACAGATTTATGACAATTGATTTGATGAGTCTCATTTTCCCATGAAAGTATTTGAAAATGCAGAAAAAAGATATGACTTCTTAGTAGAAGAATGGAAATGTGTTGTTTGGACAATTGAAGGGATTGTATTGTGGAAATGTAGGGGAAGTAATGCGATTAATTGACAATGTAACTAGGAAAACTACTAAAGTGAATAAAATTCCAAGAAATTATACTTAAAATAATGTGAATTATTGAGCATCTCCTACTTCCTAAAAAGTAATTTTCTAAGATGCTATGATGAGGTTTGAATAGAAAAAGCAACAGGAAAAATATAATTTTCTCTTTTTTCTTTTCCAAAGTAAAGAAATCAAGATGATATTATAAAATAATAAAGAGCAATGCCTAATAAGCCTGGGTCATTTGATCTGATCGAATAAGAGATCTTGTGACGACTTCAGTACCTGAAAACACTTGATTGAATGCAATTATGAAACCAATCATCCAAAGCAAAGATGTTAGATTCACAGGCGAAATAAAAGCAGAAGGAAGTTTTGATAACTGACTGACTTTCATATTTCTTGTGGTCTTCCACTGGAAATGAAATGCAGTTTCATTTTCCAATAGTGTTTAATGCTTCTTGAGATACATTTATTGATATTTCACCATGAGAAACTTGCAATAGTCCTGTTTTATAATATATTTTTTTAAATTCTTGGCTTTTTTATTTGTCATTGTAACACTGAATGTACTTATTAGTTTAAAATCAATAAAAATAACTATCACAAATTGGGATTAGTAAATGAAAATTCTAAGATTTACAGATGAATTAATAATGGCAGATTAAAATTAGTAGTTAATTCCTAAAATCAATATTTTTTTTTACTTAATATAACCTGCAAATTTTTAGAGAAATAAAATCATATACCTTCTAGCACTTTTAGTCTGGTAGAATTTGTACATATGAAGTTTACTTGAATTTCTGTTAGGTTCATATAATAATTTATAGTTGTCAATGTCTCAGGCTGAATACAACCACCAGCTGAACTAGCATTGGCCTTAAGAATAAAATCCCTCATACAATCACTAGACAACTCCAGCATCCTGAAATGAAATTCAAACAAAAACATGACGAAATCAGAAATAAGAATAGAAGATAAATAATGCTGAAGATCAATATATAGTGTGTAGGTTATTATATGTATTCCAAATAAACGAGTATAGAAATGCAAATCGAATATTACTTACTTACAAGTTCTGAAGGAGGCACTGTCCATGGCGAACTTTGACCATGGGTTTTCTATACATCGTTGAGTAGAATCTATAAATTTATCAACATTCTCTGCTATACAATCCTCCCTCATAAGCAGTACTCCGAATTTCAGATAACTCACTGAAATGCTTTCTTTGAAACTTGGTATTTTGGGTTTCATCTTAGGCTTTGGAGTTGGGTTCTCTAAAAGTAAGGAATGCAAAAGCATGAATTTGAAAAATGAATATTCTAAAATACTCATATATGTTGTCTTCATAATTTAGTTTACAAGTATAATTCAAATTTCTTTCAATATGGTAATCAAGCAATGACAGTTTCTACAAAGACTAAGGTTCTCAGTAAATAAGAAGGAATCGCCCATTTATAATCACACAATTCATTTCCTTTCTCTCTGTCTTGCTAAACAGACATGGCTACCTTTCTCAAGGCTTTAGCCTTGATAGGGCACATATTATTCTATTTATAGTCAAACATGAAATCTCAAAATGAATAAAAAAATTACTTTCCTAGAAATGCTAAAGTTTAAATTCTTATATCCTAGAAATACATACTTAGGTATTACATAAGATTGATGTGCTTCCCTGTCCACACAACATAGGACTAAATATCTGTGAAAATAGATAAATCTTACCACAGTGAATTTCCAGAAAAAAACAAGACAGCAGAAATAACAGACAAACAGTTCTCATCTTCATAATTGGCAGAGTAACTTCTTGCCTGTTTTAAAATAAAAAGATAATAATTTAAAATATAAATCGACGGAATGATTATTCTTCATCAACTTTGTAATTTTTCTAAAAATAAATAAGACAATAAATAAAACGTTATGGTTATATTTTTCCTCAATAGTAGTAACTGACTTAACTTGTTGTATGCTTTTGTCGAACAACTGAGATAAAAGTTCAAATGAATAGATAATGAAACTATTTGAGTTCTCATACATTTGCGAGTTCGTTCACTTATTAAGACAGGAAGTGCCACCAATTTGATTAGAAAGCATTCATAAAATCAATATGATCAGATATTTCATACTGATGAAGTTAGCAAGTAAAATGACAAGAATGAAAACGTGACTAAGATGATTTTTACCAGTAAAGAGGAAGCTGAGTACAATTTCAAATGGACGTCGTTAAGGAAATTAATGTAAAATAAATAGTAACACATGAAATGTTGATTGAAAAGTGACTAAATGTAGAGTCTTAATTGGAAGATATAACCACTTCTTATATCTTCCAACTAAGGTTGATGGAAGTAAAAAGATCAAACAGATAACTCAAAAAAATATCCTAGTTAATCTTTCGCAAAGAACAAACCTAATATGGTTTACTTTTCAGGATACATGCTTCAATCATGAAATTCAATTAGAAATCGTGAAATGGTGTAGATTGCTTAGATCTGAAGTAAATAATTTTACTTCATAAGTTCGTACCACTGAGTCTTATCTCATTGATTACATTGGTGAGAACTGCTTTGCGGAATAAAGTAAGTATAAAGAAAATAAGGTTTAAGTTAATACGGCCATCATTGAACAGTGAATTTTGGAAGATAGAAATAGAACTGCAACATTATAATAACAGTGAAAAGACTCCAAAATAAACTTCTTTCAAAAGGCGGCGACTTTATTGTGCATTTGTTTTTCCAATCTACAGCTTTATATGTTACATTGAGGTAATTTAGAAGTCTAATGCTCTTATTCTTCTTATATTTTCCAACATTCTCAAGCTTCAACTTTTGGTGTAGAATTCCCAATCATTAGTTAATCATGTTTTCTATCTCCATATCAAATCTCAGATTGTATTCCTTTTCGCATGATGAGATTCATCATATTAATTTCTTTGTATTAATAAATTTTAATTAATATTAACTATATTATAGTATCAATAAAATTACTAAAAAATAAAGAGTAAAATAACTTAAATATTCTTAAATAAATAACTCTTTATGTGGTTTAATAAAACTGTTAAAATTATGTATAATTTGCTTTTAATGGAATTCCTGAGAATAAATTATTCTTAGCCAGAATATTATATTCTGTCTATTTAAAGAAGATTAGAATTATTTCAATATAATTTTTGTATAGGTTATCTATTGATTGTTAAATATTTACGTTCTTAAAACCCGAAATACAATGCAACATCCATATCTTGCTTTATTTGATATACATAAACATCTTATCCCTATTCATTATTCCAATTAAAAGTTTTATTCTGTGCAAAACTATAAAATGCAAACTTAATAAATTTGTTGTTCTCATGTGACCATCCTCATGAACTTGCCATCAAAAGTAAATATGAATATCTGTTTATAAACTGGAAGTCTACTGATTATCTTACGTTTAACAAGCTAACTATTACTGTAAATTTTACTTACTGAATAACAGGTACTCGAAATGCTTCAGAGTGATTCTATGCGCAATAGCTCGTCAAAGCACAATAATGCAACTGTATGTTATAAGCTGTAAACTGCATCTCCATTATTCATGTTATTATTGAAATTCATGCAACTGCAGGAAGTCCTTAACAAATGAAATATTCACTAAGAACTTAATTATTTAAAACTGAATCTTTATTTATGGACAAAGAAAAATTAAATTATTTAATTTTCAGAATTTATGAATTTGATGAATCAATAAAAATTCTTGTACTAGCGCTGTAGTATGCTTATGCCTCCAGAGGGTGTTGGCGAGTGGGGGGGGGTAAAAAGTTAGTTATTAATAAACACACATAGCATATAGCCTCATGTAAAGAGTTATCTGAGTTCTCTTTTAAATAGATATTTATTACAGGAACAAAACACAAAATGGTGGTAGCGATGGGATCCCGATTAAATGTGCTTTATAGTAACGCCAATCGGATGCTTTGTTAGCATTCACTGCGGAGTTGTTGATTGTTTTTTTTTTGTTTCCAGCCTACGATTTTGCGGAAAGAATACATTACTAGACCGGGGCTAGTTGGTATACATTTTGGTTTTTGATTTTTCTATTTTTTTGTGCAATACTTAGGGGAATTCTGGTGAAAGCGGCGGATAGCTTATCGTTTTGACTACAAAATTATGTAGGACCCATTAATTAAATCCGTGTTTAGGTAACCCCAAAAACACTTTTCCTAAAAGCTTGCAACTATGCCAACTAATCCCGGGTGTGGGGTTAGTTGGCATACCCCTAGGGGTGAGTTGGCATAACGTGATATGGATAGGGGTACTTGAGCAGAACACAGCAATTTTCGAGAAAAACATTTTATTTTATCAAAAATTTTATTTTAACAAAAAAACAACAACTGTATGACAAATTAAATTAAATGTATGAACAAACAATGAATTCTTAACTACCTATGTTATTGTTTGATATCAAACACAAATGTAAAAGTTATTTGAACAGATGGGTTCAATTTTCGCAGAACTTTAGTTTAGTCTTCCTCGTCTGGCCATCTCCAGTTTTTCCCCTTTTTTACCATTTGTCATAGCTACGCCAACTGACCCCTACCTAACTATGCCAACTAGCCCCACAGGGATTTCAAAAACAAAATGGATACCACACAATCCCAAACATCAGAAACAAAAGATTATGATACATGCGTGCAACCACAGCTATCTACTCTTTCGAGAACCGCCATCAGCAGTACCTGAATTCGATCTACATGTTCACCAGAACAAAAAAAATTACGATGAAAAAATTTACTCACCAGTCAGAAAAACGATGAAACAGGTGTCACTTCCTTCGTGACGCTTCCAAGCAAACGAAAATCACAGTGGATGGTGCACCTTTACATACACTTCCCACTATCAAGATGTCAGCGCTCTAGCTACACGGAGGCAGGAAATAGAAGCTGTTTGTCAACTAGCCCCTTATGCCAACTGACCCCGGTCTCCCCTAATGATGTTTATACTTTAATGGTGAAGCATTCACTTCTGGTTCTTATCTTATAAATTTAAACATCAGACGTCAACTTCTGCTTCTGGTTCCTGGAAATAGTCCGGAAGCAGCCATATTTCGCAACGCGGAAAAAAAAAAAACCAACACCGGGTTACCGTAAATGACAGTTTTACCGAAAATCGAATCATCATGGCGTGTGTTAGGTTTACTGCTCGTTAGGCTAATTGATCTACAAGTAGAATGACACATCGTCGTAGCAATATTTCAGGACCAGAGTCATTCAATTTTAATATAGTAGAAGAATGGCCAACTTGGAAACGAAGATTTGAGCGTTACCGGAAAGCGTCCAAGCTAGATAAAGGAACGTCTGAAGAACAAGTACATACGTTAGTGTATTTAATGGGAGATCAGGCGGGTTACATAATGCTGTCTTTTGCTTTAGATGCGAATGCTTCCAAAGACCATGAAAAGGTAATAGAAGCCTTTGATAAACATTTTATTGCTAATCGGAACGTGATTCACGAAAGAGCCAAGTTCAACCAGCGAAAGCAAAACGACGGAGAGGCAGTTAGTGAATTTATTATCTCTTTGTATGGACTTATTAAATATTGTGATTATGGAACTATGACGGAGGAGCTATTACGAGATAGATTAGTAGTAGGAATCTTATATTATAAAAACGTTATTCTATCTGTCATAAGACTAAGTTTTTCCACTTTTTTGACCAAACTCTAAGAGATAGATTGGTCATGCAAATGGGTAAAATGTAGATCTTTTTAAGACAAACAAAATGCTACAAAAATCTTTCGAAAAACTTTTTGATTTCCGAGATGGCGCCTTTTAAAGGGTCAAATTTTAACTTTTTCTTAATTTAAACGAAAAGTATAAAAGTTGGAAGAGAACATTATATTGAGAAAATTGAAATTTGAAAGTTCTATCGAACGATATATCAGTCATTCACAAACGTTTCTGCGTTTGCAAGATAAATGAAAAAATATGATTTTTCGCTTTAAATTTTTGGTGTATGGCGCCAACCCGCAATACATCTGAGTTATCCGGAGAAGCCACAACGGGCTGGGAAGTCATATATTCTCCGATCTCAATATTAATTTGCTAAATAAATAAAGTTGTTGTTTTTTTTTTAATGCTGTGTATGCAAGGGTTCCGGAGCGAAGCGACGGTACCCGGTTAGTTCAAGATAAAGTATTATCTGAGAAATTACAAATGATTCCAAAGCTAACTTTAAAGGAAAACATTGATAGAGTCCGTCACAGTGAAGAAGTTAAAATTCAGCAACAAGATATTAGTCCCAAAGTTAAAGGCTCAGAAGTAAATCGTATCCAGATGCTCAGAAGATTCCCGAAAAGAGATTCCGACGAAAATTTTCAAAATGAGCCAAAAGGAGAACAGTTTCAAATCTCAAATGACTATAGACAGTTGTAGAAGATGTGGGAAACGACTATGTCACCGACGTTTTAAATGCCCTGCTTGGAATACTACACGTAATAAATGTAAGAAGGAATATCACTCCACAGGCAGTGAGTTCAAAGACAGTGACTTCCAATTCAGTGACAGAAGTTCCAGAGACAGTAAGGGTAGGTCAAAATCAAAAAGACATTTCAAACACTGTGGTAAAATCCCGAAATGGTAGAATTATCAAACCTCCAAAGAGGTTAAATCTTTGGGGGAAAAAAAAAAGAAAATATTGTAATAGCTAGAAAAAGTGGAAAGAAAAAGGAAAAATATAATAGTTTGAAAGGAAAAAGAAAAGATATTGTAATAGCTTGAAAAAAAAAAGGAAAAAGAAAATAAAAGATGTTGTAATAGCGCTGCAGTATGCCTTCAGAGGGTATTGGCGAGTAGGGGATTAAAAGTTAGTTATTAATAAACACACACTGCTTCATGTTAAGAGTTATCTGAGAAATCTTTAAATAGATATGTAATAACAGATCAACCACAACAAAGATCATTGCATAAAGATAGTTGAAATTTAATAAGAAAAAAATTAATTCTTCAATAAATTTTTACCAAGTAAGTAACATATTTCGCATTTCTGTTTTCTATTGTAAAGCTATTTCCTTTACTAAAATATCACAAAATATCAATTCTTAGAAATTCAAACCACTGGGAGATATAGTTCTGCGACATGTTTCATTCGATTTTTCAGGTCAACAACCATAAGAAACCACTAATTTCGCCCCTTAATTTACCTTCCCAGACTTCCAGCAAGTCTTCATTTCACACAGGATACTATATTATGGGCGAAATCTTTCGCTAGTCGTAACTCGATACCGAAGCATTTCCGGACCTATGTTTACATAACTTTTTTTTCTTTACTTTTACATGTAGAATGAACTCCCGAAGTTTCTGTATATCTTCGTGAATCACCCTGTATATCGATTAGCATAGATGTCAATAATTAACAGATGTTTGTACTGTTCGGTTGCAAAAAGCAGACCCACCACTGGTGGACGATTTTACTCCGCAGAGGGGGAATACGCTGAGATAGGCACTTTCCTAAGAAATTCTTTTGGACATTTTCGCTTTTAAGAAAAAAAAATAAAGGAGGAGCATTTCTGCAATAGTATTTATTCTTTCCTGAAAAGAACGCAGTTACCGGTAAACTAACTCTGATAAAAAGTAAACAATCCTTATTTCGATGAAATCGAAGGAGACCTGACGCATGCGCAAAAGCGTTGAACACTCTCGTAAACAAAACCGAACAGTATTTACGTAGAAAATATAAATCTTATTACTAACATAGATCTTACAGGTTTTGGTCAAAGTTTTTCAGAATCATTTAATACACATCACAGAGAAAATGGGTTAGAACAAAAATTCTTTAGAATGGGGTTTTAAGTAGATATCCTAAAGTTCCTCTGACTCTGTCAACTGTCAGGATAAATTTAAAACTACTTAACTATGAAAAGTGGGTGAAAGGGGGAATGCACAAGTTTTCACCTACCCACATATCAAAAGTTGCAGTTGCAAGTAGATAGTCACGGTATTCTAAACCTCAGCACTTATTTATCTTGAGAAACGGAATATTAATAGTAGGATAATCGTACTACAAAAGCAAGATCCTATTGTATTTAGTCCTTGTACGTATAGTTTAAGAGTCAATTACATAGACTTGTAATTTTGTCTGATAGACTTCTTAAAATGCAAGTACAGGGTTTTGTATACATAATTATGCATTTATATTCGCCTCTTTTGAAAGAGGCACTTCAGAAAGTACAACGATATTTATTTTCTCCTAAATAATTTCCCAAACATCTTAACTTATTGCTTTATTGCAGTACCTCGCGATAATTTAGGACTTTTAAGCTTGATGTTTGGAGAAAAGTGCCTGAACAGAAATCTATAGAAATGTTCTGTCTAATATCTTTATTTCCCGGTGTTAAATGCTTAACTTCAAATTTTAATCTTCCTATATATTTTTAATATTTTTTTTGTTTATCCTATGCAGTTTGGATTACTTTCTGATTTGAGACACAGAAGTTAAGTTGTTCATTTTCCTTGCATTACCATATTTACTCGAATACTACTTATTTTATCATTGCTTACAAATCTTTTATATGTTCAGTTAAATAATATTTTATCTGATTTGCTTTTTAATAAAAGAAACATCAGCTGCTGCTTTTTGTCGTTCTCCCAAGATTTCTTAACAATATCATCCATTTAAGTCGGTTCGTGATGACCGTATTAATCATCTGTGTGGGAGTAGGCACTGCCTCATGAATTTTGCAATGGAACATATGTTGCTGATCAAAAGGATATCAGTTCAACATTATTCTGACCTCAGCCAATCTGTCTTCAAAAATCGTCCCCAAATTCATTTGAATTTTTAATTTAAAACTTCACTCAGGATTTCATTAGAATTTTGCTGAAATCATTATCGTTTGGGCAATTTTATGCGTAGCATTATACTTTCATAACTTGTACGTTTCTTTTCGTGATAGATGAACAATTCGAAAAGTTTGAATTTTATTTGCAGCAGTAAAGAAAAAGTTCTAAAAAAACTTAAAATCTACTTTCTTAAAGTGTTGTTTCTTAAGTTTTTTAATAAGTCGTAAAAAATGACCCAAACAAAAAATTCATTATTTACTTTGAAATTATGTAATCTGTCGATAAAAATTTTCATTTTCTGAAACAAATAATTAAATCGGCATTAATTAATCATATGAAAGCGTCCTCATATTAATGGATTATTAAATGGATAAATATCCAGTGTTAGACAGCACTACCTTTAACATTTACCTATGAAATTTTTGTCACAACAAGAATGGTTATTACAACAAAAACTTTATTTTATTTCTTGAGATCTGGAACTATAGTTATTTTTCAAAAATAAATATCGTATTTATATTAGAAAAAATGTCATGCTTTTATTAAAATCATTATTATATTGAATTTTTATATTCTGTCTTATTTTATTTTATAATTATATCCATAATAGAGACATTAAAATTTGTCATTTCGTTATTCTTAGACTAATCCATAATTTTAATCTTGTTATTAAAATACACGATTAAGTTATTAAATTGCTTCACTGTAATGCATGTTTTGAAATGACCTTTCATATAACTTTTCATATAACATATACAGTATGCCATATTGGAAATACTTTTACCTTCATTTTTATTAATTTTAAGCAAATTTTCGTTAAAGTATATTATGAAAAATTTAGCAAAAAATACAAAAAAATTCTTAGTCCCCCCTCAAACCAAAAATGGGGAAATTGGGCCCCAAAATTTTTAATTTTTCCGTCATTCGTACTCCCAAAATTAAAACTTATAATTTACTGGAAAAAAAAGTAGTATATAAAAAATTTAAGCCTTCCAATTTTCATATTTTCATTTCAGATTGATTCATAATTTTTTATTGCTGATATATCACAGTATCTATTAATTTTAATTAGTATTAATCATTGCTACCCTCATTTAATCTATGAGGATATACCCATGAAGAATAAAACTTATGAATATAGGACCATTTTTATTAATATGCACATTTCTTTAACTTCACAAAATTTAATTTTCAAATTAATAATACTTTTTATGATTAGCATAATTAATTAATAAGCTTTAAAATTAAATTAATAGTTAAAAATTAATGAATTTCAAGTATGGTTGATAAATTTAATTAAATGGATCAATAGCTGAAAAATTTTAAACATTTAATTTTAATCATTTATATCAGTCAGGGGTCACAGATAACTGTTACTAATTTAGTGTTATACTATTGATCTGCCGCAGTATTTTTTTCTGAATTAATTAAAAAAGAGAAAGTAAACTTGTCAAAGAAATCCAATGAAAGCTTCATAATATAAACCGTGAATTACAGAGGATTAACTTTTAATTCTAATCCCTTTAAAAAGAATTTTTGTTAATTTTCGAATTACACAGAAGGAAGCATCTAATGAACTCCCCACCCCTCCGCCTCCGAGTACCAATTTCTTTTATTTGTAGTCTAAATAATTATAATGTTTATTATGAAATGATTTTAATCTGCAGTAATCTCTCTCAAATGTTAATCCGGTTCACAAGCAGCGAATGATCTATTGTAAGTTGCTGCCTTAATCCTCTTCCACCTTCTCACTGGAATTGACGTACCTTTCGCAAATTGGCTTCCGTTGAGAAGGAAAAAAAAAATACATAAAAGATAAAGAAGAAGAAAAAGAAGAAAACGAAAAAGAGGCATTCCACAGTTTCAATTAAATCTAAAGGAAAAGAAAGCTAAGAAAAAGGGAAAAAAAAGGAAGAAAATTAGCGAATGAATTGAAACCTCGTAGCTGCAATTTGGAATCGAAATATCAAACATGTCTCGAAATTTAATTAAACATGAATATTTGACTTCAATAATGAATCTGCAAATATTTTTCAAACCGGATGAAAGGGGGAAAAAAATCAAAGAATAAAGAGGAGATGTAACTTAAATGCTCGACAGTTCATTGCTAAATCACCTAAAATTGGTATATCAGAGTTTATCTCATAACGAGCCACGATAATAATAATTATAATTCAGTGAACATGTGAAGCATGTGAAGTTTTACTTTTCCACTTTAGTTAAATATTTTAATCTTTGATTGTCTGTTGGATTTTTATTTTGTTCGTTTGACTGTTTAGCCTGTTGTCGTGCATTATGCTAAAACGAATGTACGCATTTTCATAAAATTTCCCTATATAACTTAAACTTAAATCAGGCACATTGATTTTGATCGCTACCCCTCCCAAAACCTCAAAAATAGCCCCTAAAATCCTTCACTATAATTGTTGGACTGATGTCTTGAAAATCTGGTAGAAAACTAGCTTCTGGTATGATACCCTATAAAACGATCGTGATTATTTTGGTCTCCATTCCCTCTGCCAGTCCTCAAAACTTACACCAAATTTATAATATATAAAAAATTTTTCAGACTTGAGTTTGATTGTAAGGTTTATTATTATTATTAATAATATTACTATTATGTAAATGTTTCAAACGTTTCCCCAGCAACGACAACATAGCGGTGAAGGACAAAAGCACATATTGCAAGGGTAAAAAAAGTGTGCAAGAATGGTTAGGAATGTGTGGTTGTGTCCAAGAATTTCCTAATTATGCGTGCTGTGTTGAGTGTCACAGCCTTCTGTGAGTAGTTCCCTTATTATTGTTATTCATATTAGTTGTATATATAGTACTTGTATACAGTACTTGTGTATGTGATTATATGTATATATATTGTAAATACAGATATGTTTTTATATATATCGTTCTGTAATCTTATAAATTACTTATCACCTTGTCTTAAAAGTTGTCATATATATGTGTGTGTGTGTGTGCATGTATATATGTAAGTATATGTGTAAATATGTATATATACCGGGTGTTGCAAAATTCGCGTGTAATATTCAAACCACATGTAGGGGTATGGCTAAGCATCAATATATTACTAACGAACCCATGTCCGGAAACGCCCCATTACGGCGCTAGATGGTCCTAAAGTGAGCCTTGCCACACCATCCGAAATGTTTTGCAGGCGAGCCCACAGATTGATCTGGGGGTGTTATTTTTGTTTGTTTCAATTTTATTCGGTGTTATGCAGTATTTGGGTAATTATTTATAATAAAATAAAAACTAACAATATAGATTAAAAAACAAAAATAGGAAATACGGGTGTAAACTGAAGTACATAGTATAAACATTTACAACTACAGTAGTTTAATTAATTAATTATTTAATTTAATTACATTTACAGTGGGTGGCCACATTAGGACCAGTGCTTTTTTTTGGCAATTATTGAATTTGGATATTTTTTTCACGAAAGTCTGAAAAGAAAAGTAAATTTCAAATTTACTTGTATTTACTTGTATACTTGCTTGTATATTTCCATACTTAGTTTATTATTTAATTAAAATAAAATAAAAGCCAATCATTTTTCACACATTTCTTAAGGTAATTTTTTTACTATAATAAATAATAATATTAAATAAATATTATTAATAAATAATAATAAAAAGCAACAAAAACTTTTAAGAAAACTCACGTGCCAGTAATAACCTCAAAAGTCCCTGTACTGGTAGTTTGACTTTGACAGCTGACAGTGGGCAGTCAGTGTTGCCTATTAACAATTTTATGTGAAAACTTAACTAAGAATAGGATATACTCATCATATAATAAGAAATAGCAACACATTTAACGATTAATATGCGAAATTTAAATATAAATATTTGCAAAAATATTGTGTGGTCCTAATGTGATGATCACCCACTGTAGATGTAGTTAAATTAATTAATTAATTCAATTACTGTAATTGTAAATGTTTATTCTATGTACGTCAGTTTACAAACGTTATTCCAATTTTTGTTTTTTCTCTATCTTGTTAGTTTTTATTTTATTGTAAATAATTACCCAAATACTGCATAACACCGAATAAAATTGAAACAAACAGAAATAGCACCCCAGATCAATGTGTGGGCTCGCATGTAAAACATTTCGGATGGTGTGGCAAAGGATAAGTTGTGTCGAAAAGCCTCACTTTAGGACCACTTAGCGCCGTCCTGGGCGTTTCCGGACACGGGTTCATTAGGAATATATTGATCCTTAGCCTTGCTCCTACACATGGTTTAAATATTACATACGAATTTATATATATATAACAGTAAATAAATATATATATACTGTATTTACTGTTTTTAAACTTTAATCATAGATTTTAATAATGTATGACTTCTAAAAATTCAACAACCCTGTAAAGTTAGTTAACTATTTGTATCAAATTATCTTATTCAGAAACTTTCATCCTAAAACTATTAATTAACACATTATCGACAATTTTAGTCTTTTCACTATTTCTCAAAATTGTATCAAATGTAACTAATAACTAATATATCAATATGTATGTATTCAACGGTAGCACCTGTTGATAGGAAGCTGTACAAATGCTTCCTAACTGGACTATGATAAAATCTAACTGAAATACAGTAAAATGAATGCATGAATTAATGAATTTTGCTTTGTTAAATGTATCGGCGTGGTCTAGTGGATTAGATGGATGTCTTCCATGAGGGCGATATGTCGGCACCTGGGCTCGCATCCCGGCGTCGACTTGGATGTTTACTTTCTTTCCTCTATTTGTCTGCTTCTTCTCTTGTCCCTTTTCTCTTTATCTACCATCACCCCAGTCACCTGGTCAGTAGGGGCGATTATGATCAGAGTCCTCTCAGTTATTAGGGACGCCTTCGTCCAGCCTTGGACTGAAACAAGAGGCAGTAAATAAAAAAATAAATGTATCAGAGCTAAATCATTACCGAAATCAATCTTCGCTACATTCTGTATAATCAAATACAATCACAATGGATTACTGTAAATGAAAGGTTTAAATGTAGAATTGCATTCTATCCATAATCGTCCTAAAGGTTATGAATCTAGAAGAAGATGGGGCAGAAAGTAGACAAAAGTTGGAAATTCAAAATCAGCGCCAGCTAGATGTTGGAAATAGAAAAAATAACATTCGTTAAAGCTCCTTATTAGCGCCTCAAAGCAGAAGTTGCGATTTGAAATTGATATACTTCTGTTTTGTTACACTTCTCCTGTAGTTGTTCTCTGCATTTAAGAGTAAGTTTTAATTATGATGTAAACTTTATGCACATCATAAAGTTGATTTCGGATATTATCATAGCATTTCTTTCTGAGCACTCAGCTAAATACAGTACACACTTTAATAACAGCAGGAGGGAAAAAGTATAAAAAAAAAACTATATAAATATAATAAAATAAAAAAATCATATTTAAATATGGATATAGATAAAAATAGTTCTGGTGATTTTTGAATGTCACAGGTCTACAGCACTTTATTGTCACAAGCAGAATGGTTTAAAGGATAATGGGGAGTAGGGAAGATAGGGAACAGGATGAGCTTATACTACATGCTATCTTGGACTATGATTAGATCACAGTTTTTTTCCATTGTATCACACAGAAATCCTTGAATGAATCAACTTTTTTCAGAAAAAAATTCAATATTAAAAGTCTACACAGTAACATTGTTTCGTTTTTTTTTTCTTTTCAATTCAGCAAAATTCAAAAATTTGAAACTGGACCTTAAATTCTTTTACTTTTTTTCTGACTACAATTATTGATTTTCTTCTTCATTTTGCAAAGTCTTTTCCAGTCAGTTGTGGATTTAAGGCAATAAAAAAATATAGCTTCTGTTTTTCAAATAAGAATATCATTAGAGGCCTAGAGGCCTAGGAAATTCATTGTCGTATATTATCGCTGAGAATCGATAAATCATCTGCATAAAAATATTGAGCAATAAAAGGACAAGTAACATGGTTTTAGCAATAGACCAGGAGATTGTGGAATTGGCCAACCGATTTTCAGTCGTTAAATATGAAGAGGCAGTGTTGAGGAGACCTTTTTCTCTTTTTTCATTTCAATCCCTGTAAGGCCATTAAATGGAAGGCATTCAGTTGAAATTACCATTTGCAACACAGTAGCTAATGGGCTGCTTTCTTTATGGGCTTTCAAAAGCAACGGCGTAGTGGGTGGAAGGAAACAGTTTGACAAAGAAAAGAAAGATGCCTTCTTTAACTGCGCCATTCTTAAGATGAAGTCTTTATATAGAAATAAAGCCAAGGACCCAATTACGAGACAGGGGAAAAAAAAAAGACGAATGCTAATCCAGATGCTCATTATCGATTACAAAGACATTTCCTGATGTCAGGGTTGCAAATTCCTTATAGAAGGTCCTTGTAGAAAAGGTAGAAGAGAATCAAACATGGAACCACATAAGAGTAGAAAATGTTTATGTAAACCAAAATCTTGAATTTTCTTCGATTGCATTGTTATTTCCCCAGGAGAAATAACAAACTTTTTTTTTATTCACATTTGTAAATTACAGTCCTGCTAGGTTTACAAACAAAAAAAACCTGTTATGCAGTTGCTGAAATTGATAAAAGTTTAAAAAGATTTAAGAATACACACCAAAAACAAAAGAAATAACAGTTTCGAACGAAGTACAGTTCGTTTTGGCTTACGAGAGCCTTCAGCGCTTTTGCGCATGTGTCAGATCTCCTGCGATTTCTTCCAAATAGGGGCGAGGAAGATGAGATGTTTACTTTTTATAGTGTTAGTTTACTAGTAGCTGGGTTCTATTTGCGCTTTTCGGGAAAGAATTATGGAAAGAGTAAATACTATTGCAAAAATGCTCCTCCGTTATTTTTTTCTTAAAAGCGAAAATTTCCAAAAGAATTTCTTAGGAAAGTATCCATCTCAGCGTATCACCCATTTGAGGAGTAGAATCGTCCCGGATTGGTAGCTCTGCCATTCAGAAACGGACTGTAAATGAGTTATTTAAAAACAAATAAAAAAAGCACAGATTTAAGAACACAAAATTATGGTTATATAAAAACAAAAGTGATATTGATAACTAACAAAAATATTGCAATTTTCAAATAGTAGATATAGAGTCGGAAAAAAAAATCCAGTGGCTCTGAAAGAAGGAAGAGGTACAATAATTCGAAAACAACTATACCTCTTTACAATTTAAAAATTATTTTTAAAATTTTGTTTTATTTTAACTTTTTTTTAAAAATTGATCTTCCTTATTCGTTCGTTTTCTTATATAAACGCCCAAGGAAACGATTGTAATGGAACCAGGCTCATTACATGATTTTTTTTTATTCCATTAACTTGTTTGTTTCTCATATCTTTTGCCCTTTCTCATTATTTCTATTTTTTGAAAGACGGCAAATATAATGAGCAAGTTGTTATGAAAGTACTCTAATTTCGTTGTTTTTATTCATTTTAATGAAATAGCCAAAAAAAAGAAGAAGTTTGTAGTCTGTTTATACTTTTTTCATTTTTGTTTCTTACTTTTAATAACAAAAACAAAATCGTAAATATCTTCAGAGAAAAAAAACAGCTTCTCATTATTTGAACCTTCTGCCTTTTTGGTTTTGCTCACGAAATGTCCAGCAGTACACAACACACTAATAAGTTTAAAGTTTATGCTTATACCTCTTCAGTCCTGCGCACAAAATTTTGGTAACAAAAATTATTTCTATGCATTTTTGGGTCAGTAAGGATGTAAATAAGACATATATTTTTTTTGAAATTTTTTATTTTACTCGAAGTTTTAAAAAAAATATGTACCCAAATGGGTACTTCAGGACATGAAGCATAAAAAATTGGAATTTTTTTTAATGAAACAATAATCTCTCAATACACAAAATTTATGTTTTTTACATTTAAACTTAACAAATGTTATTTCTATGCATTTTTGAGACACTAAGGATGTAAACAAGACATAATTTTTTTGAAAATTTTTATTGAAATTAGGAAAATATTTTCAGTAGCAGAAAAAGTCATTTGTTAAGAGTTTACTAAAAAAAATCATTCTGGAATAGCAAAAACATCACATAAATCAAAGTAAATAACATTACTTTTTGACATATCTGACAAAACAATCATTATTTCGTAAGCACAAAAATACATTACATTTCAAGCACCGTAATGTATTTTTACATTTTTTTCCATTTTCCACTACATTTCTCCATTCTGCACCTTGACTGGTTTGTTCCTTTTACTGACGCTGGCCAGTGTCCATTTCCATCATACCTTACTTCAGCTGACTTTGGAACAATGCGGCTTTTTTTTGGGGTGGTTCTGCCTCTGTTTCTTCTGTGTATTTTGACCTTCCTACTTTTGGAGTGGATGGATTTTCCATGTTTGGAGCAATTGAAAAAAAATCGCGTTTCACTTAAGCCTAAAGTCCAATAAGCTTAGCCTATTTGCTGGTTTTTACACTGCAAAGTTAGTCTCTTCCATACTGGATCCAACTGTTGGTACATACAACATCTAACTATTTGCGAATACTATTTCCAAATGCTCTTGACTGTCCACTTTCGTGTTTTCGTAGAGGATCTGTAATCTATCATGTAAATCGACACCACACATGTATTTGTTGTACATTTGAACAACAAATGGCCGATTTACATGAATTTCTGTTTTGCTTTATTTACACCATCGCTTTACCATGGAAAAAGGTTCAGACCCATGGGCTGATGACAATATTACAACAGAACGACTGTCTTTCCATTTTACTAGTCTTTCCATTTAACTTTTCGTCACTCCTAGTTCTTTCATCCCATGTTCCCCTATCCATTTCTGAATCCTTCCTCAGAATTTTTGCAACTGATTCAGTCGTCTTTCCCATCATCACTTGTATCTTCGTCGTCAGTATTGTCTGAATTCTCAGAATTACAATCTTCTTTTGTATTGTTGGAGATATAATCATCATCACTATCGCTATCCAAAAGTTCAATATCGCTTTGCATTAATAATTCAGCGATTTCATGATCATTCAATACTGAAAAGAAAAGATAAACAATAATTACTTGTTGCACATGACGCCATTTTGATTTGCATAACCACATGGCCGTAGACCTGAAGTACCCATTTGGGTACTTCAATTTCACTTATCTATATTTTTATTATTAAACCATATTAAAACTGCAACTTCGAATTAAACTAATCACAGAAGTCTTATTAAAAATATCTAAAAGATCTTTTTTTAAATGGGTTAATTATTGTGTAATAAAGGAATATTTACCTCTTCGTGACGTGAGCCGCTTCCTCGTCGCACAAGCCATGTTTTTATTGTAATACCGACAACAGAACTTGATGCACCAGCCTTATAGTGACAGAAATTAGAATTACACAATATGCCTGTTCGGATACAACGAAAAATTTAAAGAAAAAGTGGAACTACTACTATTTAAAAAAACTGCAAACTTATGTACCCATTTGGGTACACCAGGAGCGTAATTAAACCTGCATTGTGTCATTAAAAAATTTTAACATAAGATAAGAATATATTCTGTTAGATATTCACAACTAAGCGCAACCCCAGAGATACGCGAAAGGTCGTTGAGAGAAACAATAACAAGAGCAATGGCGGACAGACGTAATTTTCTTTTAAAAGTTGGTAAGAAGTAATTAAATAAAATAAATAGTTTTTCTCTTCATATTTTTTACTGTTATATCTCTTGAATTTTAATTTCTGAGGAACTTTTTTTGTAAAGAGTAAGCTCAAAAGAAAATGTAATTATAAAGTTCAAAGAAACGTCTGAACTCTAATTGTTCGTTGAAAGTCAGGTGTTTAAAGTGCTTTGAAAAAAAATAATCACTGAAAAATAAGAAAAAAAGAAAGAAAACCAGATTGGAAGAGAAAAGGTGGCTTAAATTCAAAAGCTTCTCTCTAACGCTTTCTTAATTAAAATTTTCGTTATAATATTATAAAAAAAAACAAAACAAAAACATCGTTTCGTAAAAATGAGATACAGTTGACGATAATGAGTTGCTAGAGAATTTTCAGGCGAAGAAACATTGGGAATCACTGTTTTAGACATTAGAAATGTGGAAACTTTTTTAATTCATTAACCTTCTTTCCATGAGAAAAGTAGGCTCATCAAATCATGCAGTCTGTGTGGGTGTTTTCTCCTCCCATCCCTAGTATCTTTTGAACCTTTGGACCTTCCTACGCATATTCCATAAGACTCATCATCATCATGATGTGCGATCTTCGGATACACGAAGTTACGCGGTCTACGGAACCTAGTGACCCCCGAAGGGCGAACCCCTAGGAGAAGCCGTAGATATACTAGGGAACAGATACTGGGGGTGGTTTCCCGTTGCCTTCCCCCAGGCCGCCATTAAGGAATGACGTCAGACCAGAGAGAAAGTGAAGAAGAGGCTGGACAACACAGGAAAGGAAATTGAAACAGCCATGCCCTTGCCGGGATTCGAACCCAGGAACTGGCGCACTGGACGCCACGGCTGGCCGCCGCCGAGACCGCACGACCACGCCAGCACGGCACCATAAGACTAGGGCGGATCTAACTTTTCTATTGGAAATCGTTCCCAAATAGATCCTTCTCGAGATAGCGCTACAAGGCTTCAAAAAGCAGTAAAATACAGTGCAACTTGGATAATTCGAAGGGACCACTACAAAACTTCGAATTATCCAAAACTTCGAATTAAACAAGTTACATCTTTTAACTTTAATTTCAGGTCCACTGAATGCTTGAAAAGATTATTCTGTCAATAAGTAAATATTTATTCAGAAAGATCATGGTATAAAAGACTTAAACACTACATTTATGTAAACAAAATAAGATTTATATTACTTAAGCTACAGTACATATAAGATATTACATTCAATATAGAAAATTATAGTTTTTCAAAAAATTGTGCAATGTCTGATTGTTTTGTAGAATTCAGTCGCATAAGGTTAGCAAAATCATCAAGCATATTTAGTGAACGGAAAACAGCTTCGCTTACGTTGGTTTGTCCTTCAATGTACCGACGAAATTCGCCCAAATGAAAAAGCTCCTCCGACGATGAAGGGATTGGCATCTCTTCTTCCTCCTCAATTCATCGTCGATATCGTATCCCGCTGCACTCGTCTTATTTAACACTTCTGATAAAATGTCTTGATCTGATAATGACGGCGACATTTTCAGCGAACGTTAAATTCTTGTATACGCGTGGTTTTCTGAAAGTCATGGTGACACTGACAGCAGGAAGCTCGAATGGCATCTGAAGCGACACGTGTTGAACGGTGGCGGGAAGGGGATTTCAGTTGTCACGTTTCGAATTTCTTAACGATGAAACACCGAAAAGTCGTTATGGTTCGAAATTTTTTATAAAAAACTTCGAATTAAGGAAGTTGAACTTCGAATTATCCACGATTTTTAAACAGTGATTTAATAAGAAGTTCAAGGGACTAAGAGAAATCTTCGAATTAACCACGATTTCGAATTAAAGACGTTCGAATTATCCAAGTTGCACTGTATAAACAATGGATTTCTGTGCTACTTCTCTTAATATCTCACTATCTGGAAGACCGAGCTTTGCTTAGCGTAATAAAACGAAAATAAAGTAAGAACACTGTAGACATTCACCTGGTTATTTAAACCCCTTTCGGAGAAATGGACAGCTCCGCAGTGAATACATGCGACGTTGAAAGGAAAAAGTTTTAAAAATTATTGTTAAGTAAAATTATTATTTTATTACACGAAAAAACCACAGAACACGAATTTATTAAGAATAAAATAAAACAAAACGAAATTAAAGTAAGAACACTGTAGACAATAATCTTGTTTACTTAACACCCTTTCGGGGAAATGAACAGCTCCGCAGTGAATGCAGGTGACGTTGAAAGGAGAAAGTCTTAAAAATTATTATTAAATGAAATTATTATTTTGTTATAAGTAAAAATAAAATTATTTTATTACACTTAAAAACGTACGAATTTATTAAGACTAAAATAAAACGAAAATAAAGTAAGAACACTCTAGACAATGTTATTACATTGTATCCAGTCCCAGGTCAATGATTTACCCTCTAAATGAGTTTTCCCGAATCGAGAACTAGCTAAATCGCTTTCTCGCACCTCGATAGATTCGCCCATTTCATCAAAATCCTTAGAGCCGTTTTCAAGATATTTAAAAAAGAACGCTTTATTATATTTGATTATATTAAGCAATGAATATTTAAAACCTTGATTCACTCTGCATGGTTTGATAACGACAAAATTAATCGGATTTAAGCAATAAACAATCGACATTTAATTTATTTTCTTCATAAAAAGGAAAATTTAAACCTTTTGAAAATTTGTACTGTGTATTCAACTGATAATTACAACTTAAATAAAAAATATAAGTTTTATTTTTTGTCGTTTTCACGACTTAAAAAATAAATAAATAAATGTTGAGAAATAACAAAGAAAGTAGGTTTTAAGTTCTTTTTAAGAACTTTTTATTTTATTTCTAATTATTTTGCATAATATTTTTTATGATTGGATATGATTTCTTTTTATTTATTTATACGTAGTTTCACGACACCGACTTCCATTCTAGACAATAAAGATACCAACTATTTTATCTTCAGTATTACTTTCAATTGACTATTTAATTTTTAGCTAAATTTTAATTACTCTTTCTTTTGTGGTTTCGAATCTGTGTTTAATATCTGGAAGCGATTGTTTGTGTGTTTGCGCATATGGTACCACTTTTTACCAACTTCAGCATCTATACCCAGCTGTTCAGAACAAACGAGAAAAAAATAAGCAGCCAAACCAATATCAACCCAAATTCTAATTCTGCTAGAAAAAGAGCAAAAAAAAAATGATCTTTTACGTTTCACGTTTTTGCCAGATGTTACTCGATTTTCCGTAAAAGCCGAAGAAATATCGTAGGTTATGAGTGGAAATCCCAGAGGTCAGGCTAGCAAAACCACAGTATTGATCAGATTATCTAGGGAAATCCTGGTTTGAAAAACGCACTGATATCTACTGAACTGAATAAATAGCAAAAGAGGAAAACCTTATTCAAAAACCATTCTATATCTCTTCACGTTTGGGATGGCCATTTCAGACAGATTTCCAAATATAGAGAACTTACTTATTTCGAATGTATGGAATCAAATGGTCGAAAGTCTCAGGGATTTTTGTGAATTTTTATAGTTAAATAACATTTAAGTCTAGTGCTTTTCAGTTGGGAGAGGGCTAAGGCCCTGCACGCTTCTGTCACTGTTTCCATTATTTTGATAAATACTTAATTTAAATCGTAAAATTATTCATTAATAATGTGCGTACATTATTTTATATTAAAAACTTTACATTGAAATAATAAAATCATGTACTGTTTATGTATTTCATATGATTTACCTATTTTAATTTAGATAGCTATTTTAAATTTAATCTTTGCACAAAAAAAATTAAATTCAGTTTAAAAATTTTAATATAAACTTTAAATAAATTTTAAATCGATACAACTTAATTAAAATTTGATATAAATCATACATTTTATTTTAATTTATATAATTTACGATTTATATCAAATCTTAAAAATGTTGTATCGATTTAAATTTTATTTAAAGTTATATTAAAAATTTTAAACTGAATTTAATTTTTTTTAGAAAGATTAAATTTAAAATAGCTATAATTTAGAATGAATAATTTAAAGCTTTACGTGCACTGTTCATCTTTTTTAACATAAATAAAAGCCGATGCATCTGAATACTTTGAGAATTATTCAATTTCATATCCAAATTAAAATACAACTATAGTTTCTGATACAGGTTGAGTATCCATTTTCAAGTGAGGTTAATACAATAAATTACCATTACAAGAACTTGTTTTAATATCCCGTCATGCATCAGGTGTATTTCCCCCAGTTCCAAGGATAATGCGGATGACGTGGTTACAGCTATCGCCTCTGGCGGGGATGTCTGCAAACTGTCCGTCAATAAATGCTCACAAGACGGCCTTATTGATAATTCTAACTTGGAGACCCTTTCTGATGTCAATAAAAGATATTCATAAATTATATATCAAAATTTTCAGCTTAAAAAAATAAAAACAATGACACCAAAATTTTAACCCATTGACCCCTAGGTCAAAAGTTATAAGCTTTTAAAAATCTCAGAACACAGGAAGTGACGCGATTTATTATCACCACAGGAGCGCGCCTAGCGGTGAAAAGAAGAAATGTTTCGATTTCGCGATTAAAATGGTCATTTTAGTTTCAATTATTTTAAAGATATATTTAACATTTTAATACATTTATTAAACATTCATGTAAGACTGTTAAATACAGTATACATTCTTAAATGATTTTTAATTCTAAAAAATAAAATAACCAAAAAAAAAATCAATATACAAATCTGTATAAATAGAAAGAAATTTGTATTATCATTTTCAAAAATGCTAAATTGGTATTAAAAATTTATGTTTAATTATATTTATATCAAGTTTAGACTGATATTAAAGTAAAATTTAAAATAAAAGCAGCACCGACATATAGGTTTTGAAAACAATAGCAAGTCTTTTTTTTTTTTTATTGATGAATAGGAAATTTTTTGTTTGTTGCTTAATAATGGAACTCCCGCCCCAGGCCCCCCAAGGCGTTGCTACGCCACTGGACTGAACTGCACGCTCACCAGAGCTGAATCTTATTCAACATGCCTGGCATGCCCATGGACGACGTACTACACAATGTAAATTTCTTTCTTAACGCTTTGTTAATTGAAGATATTCCTCACCCACGAAATTCCATATTCACTGCTGGACAACCTTGCCTCAAGGCTGTCAAAGTGTAACAGCGGTCTCTGATGACCGTATACCTACTGAAGAGCTGATTTAACTATTTTCCATGTACACCACCGCAATTTCACTTCAACCAGTCTTCCGTACATATTATATCCCGTGATAATGAACATACTCTGGTCTGATGAATATTAATTGTTCTTGCAAATCCTTACATTATTCGTACATAAAAACACTGAAAAATAGTTATGATGATTGTTTCTTTCTATTTTTTTCTCGAAATCCTCTAACTGTTTTGACTACTAAAGTCTGATTTTCGTAGATCCGGAGTTACGCGGAAGTCCGTAGACATTAACAAGATAATTAATACTTTTAGACAGTGTCAAAAGCAAAGCGGCCCCATAATATGCACAATTTTATAAACACAACTTTATCGGAAGCGACCACTTTTGAAAAAACGCCTTGGAGGATCAGGGAATGGTCCTAGAGGTCTCATTTTTGTAAGTGGTCACCTACGTTTTCTTCCAGGTCTTCCGGTCAAGGGTCCATTCCTCTTCCAGACCCCTAACCCTCATCGCTTTTTTAATAACGTCCATCCAAGCCTTTCGTGGTCTTCCTCGTTTCCATTTTTGATTTGTTTTGTAATCAAAAGCGATTTTGGGTCTTTCATCACTCATTCTTTTAACATGAAAGGTTTCTAAATAACATAAATATAAATATATTTGATGATTATGAAAATATCTCAATTATAAAACGGAAGTTAAAAATATGGATTATTGAAAGCATTTAAGATCATCACTATTGTCATCATCATTTCAATCCTTTCAAATTATACATGTCTATAAAAATTATGATTGTTATTGTAAACTATATGTTGATATACTGATTTAAAATCAATCTCTTGAATTATTGTAAAATAATAATTGATTGTAAGGAATATTATTGATGACTACATTATAACTGTTGTAGAAATTATAGTTGGATAATGATATTATTTATTATTACTATTATTTTTTTAAATAACCATAAATTCGTTCTTACTTAAATGCCAGAACTCGTTGATAGGGATTTTCTGCTTCTAACGAGACTGTATTGTATTATCCTTTTAATGAAAAAAAATATTATTATTATTATTCTAATTATTATTATTTTCCCAGACTTACTATTGTTTTCAAATGTCGGTGCTGCTTTTATTTTAAATTTTAGTTTAATATCAGTCTAAACTTGATATAAATATAATTAAACATAAATTTTTAATACCAATTTAGCATTTTTGAAAATGATAATACAAATTTCTTTCTATTTATACAGATTTGTATATTGATTTTTTTTTTTGGTTATTTTATTTTTTAGAATTAAAAATCATTTAAGAATGTATACTGTATTTAACAGTCTTACATGAATGTTTAATAAATGTATTAAAATGTTAAATATATCTTTAAAATAATTGAAACTAAAATGACCATTTTAATCGCGAAATCGAAACATTTCTTCTTTTCACCGCTAGGCGCGCTCCTGTGGTGATAATAAATCGCGTCACTTCCTGTGTTCTGAGATTTTTAAAAGCTTATAACTTTTGACCTAGGGGTCAATGGGTTAAAATTTTGGTGTCATTGTTTTTATTTTTTTAAGCTAAAAATTTTGATATATAATTTATGAATATCTTTTATTGACATCAGAAAGGGTCTCCAGAACTTCCAGAGAATGTATATCTGCAATTATATAAGACAAACTATCAGACAGAAATTAAAATGAAATCAAACGGAAGAATAAATAAAATAAAACGGAAATAAAATAAATAAAATAAAATAAATAAAGACTATAAAATAAAATTGAAATAAAAATTTAATAAAATAAAATAAAAATAAAAAATATAAAAGTAACTGATTTAAACAATTAAAAAATTTAAAAAATTAAATTAAAATAGAATGAAAATTTAAAAAAATAAAAGTAAAAAAATAAAAAAAAAAAATAAAATAAAAATTTTAAAAAAAAATATAAAAATAAAAAATAAAAATTAAAAAATAAAAATTAAAATAAAATTAAAATTAATAAAATGCAATAAAATAAAATAAATAAAAAAATCAGATTTGTGATGTCGTCAAGTTATCTGATTTTTTTTTATCCTTCTTCTTTCTTAGTCCATATTTAGCAATTGCAGGAACAGAAATATTTTCATTATATAAATCTGGTAAGGTAAGGATAAATATAGATTCCATATATTTCCTCTTAAAGTCCTCGACACAAGAGTCCAATATTATAGGATCGTCAAATTGAAGCCCATGATGAAATTCTGAGATGTCTGTAAGTGAGGTATTCATTATTTCTATTTGTAATAGCCCTATGGTGTTCAGTGACCCGATCGGATACTTTCCTGCGTGTTTTTCCAACATATAGGCAGTTGCGAGCATTTATTGACGGACACTTTGCAGACATCCCCGCCAGAGGCGATAGCTGTAACAACGTCATCCGCATGACCCTTGGAACTGAGGAAATACACCTGATGCATCACGGGATATTGAAAAAGTTCTTATAATGGCAATGTATTATATTAACCTCACTTGAAAATGGATACTCAACCTATATCAGAAACTATAGTTGTATTTAAATTTGTGTATGAAATTGAATAATTCTCAAAGTATTCAGGTGCACCGGCTTTATTTATGTTAAAAAAAATAGCTAAAATTTATTTTAATAAAAAATCCTTTTAAAATCTTTGTATTTTAAAATATATCTTTAACAAATGAAATAATAAAGATAATTAGTTATTTGTATTAATTATCGATAATATTTGAGATATTTAAATTACTGATAGTGCTAAAATATTAAAATTATCGTACAATTAAATTTAGACCTAAAATCATTGGATTTATTAATTGGATTTATTAATTAAATCTACATTTTGACGACAATTCCACTTGCTACATTTTCATCTTCATAAAATTTGAACATTGCATTGATAAATATTAATCAATAAAAATTCCAAAATCAATACTACTTAGTTCATCATAATATTATTGTTAATAACAAATTCTATTTTTAATTGTGTTTAATAATTTCTGTTAATGCAATACAGTTGAGTATCTCTAATCCGGAATGGTTTGGATTCTGGATTTTTCTGGCGTTTGAAGTATGGCATAGTAGTCTTGCAGAGAAGTGAAAATATTTACTTTCAAAAACATTATTTTTTTATTTAACATAAAAAACATGAATATAAATGAAACAAACGAAATTAATAAATTTATTTATTTTTCATCTTCGGAAGGGACATCGAAAGAGATTGACTGATAGTGTGAATTGCTTTAAGTCTCCCCTGGCTCTGTCCTTGATGAGGGATGACTGCAGTCATCATTATATTATTGTTAATAACAAATTCTATTTTTAATTGTGTTTAATAATTTCTGCCACAAATGCAATACAGTTGAGTATCTCTAATCCGGAATGCTTTGGATTCTGGATTTTTCTGGCGTTTGAAGTATGGCATAGTAGTCTTGCAGAGAAGTGAAAATATTTACTTTCAAAAACATAATTTTTTTTTTATTTAACATAAAAAAACATGAATACAAATGAAACAAACAAAGTTTATAAATTTTATTCTTTATCATCTTCGGAAGGAACATCGAAAATGATTGACTGACAGTGTGAATTGTTTTAAGTCTCCCCTGGCTCTGTCCTGATGAGGGACGACAACCAGAGAAGCTTATTGTTTAGTAATGGTCTCTGTTTACTATCCACCTTATTCTAGCCGTATTCCGAACAATCAATTAGAGTGAAATGTAATCATGCGAATACATTAACATAATTCAGTGCTTAATGACCTGTGTAGAAATTAAACGTTCGGTTAATAGCAAAAAGGAATACCCTGGATTTGGCGTTGAAAGAAAAACCCAGAGAAATTTTTCGACTTTACAATCCCAAGCAATTACCAACAGTAATCTTTCTAATGTTACTTAGACAATCAATATATTGCTCAGCGAAGTAGACTGAATACAACTTACGCATTCACATAGGCAGGACATCATCTTAACAAGTTCCAGATATCGGAATTCCGAACTAGAGATGCTCAGCTGTGTTAATAAATAATGAAAATGTTACAAATATATTTAATAACATGTTCTTTATTTTAGTAGCTTATTTTTTTAGCCCAATTTTCAATAGGAAAGTGAGACTCGTGAACTCAGACAGTCTCTATGTCTGTTTGTGTCTCCTTCATAACTTTTGCATATTCGGGGACTTGGGGATAATCTAACTTTATATTTGAAATATTTTCCTAATGGCCCTTGTCAAGAAATCAGAGTAAGAAGGATTAGAATCTCCAAAGAAAAGACTTGGAATGTAAACAATGGATTTCTACGTGATTTCTGTTCCTACTTCATTTTTTTAACCAAGGGAAATTAATCCTTTAGGTAATCCAGTGCGCGTGGTTTGCTACGATTAAAAATAATCTAACTTAAAAAGTTTAAGCAAATAAAGCGGAATTTTTTGAAGAAAATTGAATTGTTTTATATTGTTTATATTAAGTATATATTATAATTTAAAAATAATTTCTCATTTATGTGATTTTTATTTAAAAAAATTGAAGGAACAAATAAAACAATTTTAAGAAATAGCATTTTAAGAAAAGTAGGCTTTAAGTTCTTTTAACTTCTTGGAAATAACACATTTAAAAAAGTTTAGAAAGCAAATTAAAAAGAATCCTTACATTTTTGAAAATTTCTTTGTACTCTTGCGTGATTATTGCAAGTCTAAATAAATATAGAGAAAGTCACCAGTACAGTGCGCCATCTGTAGTCGATATTGGGAAACATGCTCTAAACCGTTCTCTTCCTAGAAATATTTGTACGAAACTCTAATATTAAAAATCAATTGCTTTAACTTATCCTGAAATTATTAAATATCAATCTACAGAGCAATAAAATTGAAATTTTTTGAATATTTCGTTGCTATATTTTGGTTGGCAAATGATTAACTTTACTATTGATGATTTTAATATTTTATACTTTTCAAGTTCTTGTTTGTAAATGAAATTAAATCATAAATTTATAAATTTATTATTAACGTAAAAAGGAATTTTACTAGGAAATGTGTCCGTAGTGTTACAATAAACATTAACTCTAAAATAAACAGAATCTTCTAATCTTGCAAGGAGTTTTATATGCGTTTATAAAGTTCATTTATTTATTTTTTTAATTTTTTTAATTAATATTTTATTTTTTAATCTTCGCTGCAAAAACAGAGTGTTAAAATTTTTGTATTCTTGTAATCTTCTTCCGGAATTCGATCAGAAATAGATTTATCTAAAATTTATGTTATAGATTAATTTAAAACAAGATGTAATTGGAATCCCAGTGGTGCCTTAAAAGCAAAAATAAAAAAAAAAATCACTAATGAAATATTAGTGAGGAAATTCATGTGCCAGCAGTCATCCGGCCTCAATGAATTTTTTTAATGCGTAATTTCAATCTTTACCAAGTGACATCCTGGAACAGCTGTTTCACACTCTTTGGCGATCATCAGCCAAGAGCATTCACCAGTAAGCAACGATTCCTCGGTACTGAGGCCAATAGGAATAATCGCCCCCTATGGTTAGATTTTTAGATAGATTTCATTGAAATTAAACAATTGAAAAGGAAGAAAAAATAAAGAAAGAAAAAGAAATTAAGAAGGATTCTGAGAATATGAAAAAGTCATGTGGAGAATCCGTGGAGAAATTGAGACCGAACAAAAAGTACACAATTCAAGGCTCAACTGAGGAAAAGAATGAAAACAATTTTACACAGATGTGCTATTGTATTTGAGATTTTGTGGTGTTCGAATTGGAATGTCAGTGGTGCTGGAATTTTGATGGATTTGGCTCTTAATTGCTTGCCTTAATTCCAAGTAAGATCGTCCTTGTAAGAAAACCTTCAAATTTCTGAACAAGAGAAGCAGCTTTTGAGTTGTCTTCATTACCCGAAAAATCGATGACACTGTAGTAGCGCTTATAAAAATTAAACGAATAACAATTTCATTTACTCAAAAAAAAAACAAAAAAAAAAACTGGTTTTTAATGAAAATGTAACGTTTATAAAACAATTATAAACGTTATTAATTATAAAACGTTTGCAATTAACAAAAACATCCAATTTGTTTTTCAAAATTTCTTGCAGAATGGAAAATGAATAATAATACGAAAGGGATATATTTTAGTGAAAAATTTCCTGATTGATGACTGCATTGCACTTTCATTCTGCAGGCGAGATATTTAAGGACGGCCATATTTAAGGATGGCACTTTTCTATTCTAAAATTTCTGTTTTTGGCTAAAAGAATTCACAGTTACATCTTGTAATTAAAAATAAGGAAAAAAAACTTCATATTCGCTGATTGAAAAAAAAGACAAAAATGTATCTGCTACAAATCCGTGGATAACAGCTATTGTAAGTTTTGAACTGGGACTATTTTCTTTTTGCTGCATAGCACAACGTAGTAAACTGTTGCAAGTACTTCGTGAAACGGAATGTCGATTAAGTTTATGTTTCAGCTATGCCTACAGCGATCAACATTATAAAATGTATTGATATAAACATATAGTTTGATAATGAAAAAGAATTAAATTAGTAGTTCAATCAAATCAACTCACAGCTTCAATTAGAACAACTATGGTTTTTTGTTTTTGGATCCGGTGGTCCAGAACTACAGTTGCTCGACCTGCGGGCTACATGGAAACGAGTTCAATTCCCGGTGGAAGTCGAGATTTTTCCTTGAGTGTTTCTTCTCCAATCAGGTCCTGGAGCTCACCCTGCCCTCTGTAAAATGAGGACAAGGTTTCTTTCCCGAGATTAAAGACAGGAGGGCGTGGAACTGATCACCCGACCGTAACTTCATCTTAGTGGTCGAGAATCATTGGAACCTACACGTCTGTAAAAATAGCATCCATTAACATTTATTGTATTTACATTTATTTATAAATCTTTATATCCTATTTAAATATATGGTATTAACTTCACTTCAAAAACTCATACCCGATATTTCGTCCTAATTTAACATTCGGACTTACTCATGGACGAAATATCGGGTATGAGTTTTTGAAGTGAAGTAAAGTATTATTATTTGAAATTATGATACAGGAGTATTTGAATATGGTATTATCACTTATATAAATACTTCTTTAATTTTATTTTTTAATATTATTCTTTTATTCTAAAATTTTATTTTGAGGCAGGAGACATAAAAAGAACTGAAAAAATTTTTACATTACTCACAAGCAAAATTAAGTATTTTTCTTGAATCTAATTTCATTCAAAATCAAAGTATTTCAATACATTGAAATTACGATGGTTTTATCAACTGTGATTGATCGAATAATTCTTGATTTTAAGAAGAGGTTTATCCGAAGTAATCAATACCCTTGTCTATCTCAAACGCTGACAGTTAATTTCAAATTGGGAAGAAGTGAGGTTTTGACGATTGAGTATCTTGAGAGAGAACTGTTCAGTCAAGTAAAGCATAAAGGTAAATAAGCGAGGTAAACCTACTGACTGTAAAGAGAGAAATACCCTACAGTAAATTTAGAAAAAAAAAATGGAAGACCGAAAAAAAAAGGGAAGAAAGAAAAAGAAAAGAAGAAAATCGAAAAGTTACTTGTGTTGAGTCAAGCAGATGCCTTTAAAACGACAGAAAAACAGTGGCTGAAAGAGGAACTACATCAATCAAAAAGAAAAATGGTACTGAACTGTTGGCGCACAGAAGAAGGAGAAGGAGGACAACGGAAAAAAAAAAAAGATCGATTAAAAAACAAGATGAATGAGAGGGAAAAAAATACTTTGGGAAAAAGTTTTTAGTGAAGAAAAGCTATAATAGCATATTTTAGTAATCTTTTCATTCGTTAGGTTGTAAATTGTTTAAAAACATAACATTATTACATATTTAAATTCCTTAAAAAGACCTTTTATTTATGTTAATTTTCTTTTTTTTTTAAATGTAATCTAGAAATATTTTCTTAATAATAAACCTGATGATTATTTTTTTATGTTATGTTAACATCATATTGTAAACTGTTAAAAAGGTGTTTTTTTTTAAAAAAAAATCAATCAAACATTTAAAAATTGTATTGCGAATAATTAAGTTAAAAATCAATCATAAATTATAAAAAAAAATACTTAAAATTCAGGAGGGTGTCAATCATTCTTTCTTACAGTCCTTACGCTGAAAGATGAAACTCCCAGAATGCAAATCAGATTATAGATTGTCCTTTCCTGGCCGTTCGCTAACATTGAAATAGAAGAAGTTCGCTTCTCTTCTATTTCTATGTTAGCGAACGGCCAGTAACATACAATCTATAATCTGCTTTGCATTCTGGGAGTTTCATATTTCAGCGTGAAGACTGTAAGCATCTTTATGATCAGCTTAAGAAAAAATGAAAGAAGACAACTTTATTCATTAAGACAACCAATCATTCTAAACAAAGTTATCCAATTGGCCATTGAAAAAATCAATGATCTTAGTTTCTCAACCTAATATTCCTTTATATTCCTGCTTTGTTTCATTTTTAAAAAAAACATAGATACTCCGAAGAAATTTCATTCTAAGAGTTGGACTCATGTCTGTTCGACTTGTATTTTGAGCGTAGAGGTGATGATAGACTAACGGACGGATAGAATGAACATAATCTCCCCCTTTTACACTTAAATATTTGTTATTTTTCAAGGTGAAGTTTGGAATTCCATTATCTATGGTTAGTATGCAATTCTCATATTCTTCCCAATTAGTGTATATTTCATCCTTCACTTGGTTATTTGTATTTATTTTTGAATTTTGATTTCCACCGAGACGATGTAGAAATTGGGGATTGTATCTACAGTAAACGTTCTACATAATAGAAAACAAAAATGGTAAATTGAGAAACATTGTTGTTTAAAATTATATACTGCATATATTTACAGTAAAAATAATAAGTTAGATTAGATTAGAATGAGGTGAATGTGGGCGGCAGGAAGCCAAGCACCGCGACCAGTAGATCTATTGTGCTATGAGGTCAGACGGACAGAAAGACTGAGAAAATATGGTGGTAGGCTCGTAGGGAAAACGGGAGAACCCCGAGAAAACCTGCCCAGAGCAGATCGTCCACCATCATGAAGCCCACATGAAAACCAAATCCGGTACTCAGAGGTGAGTTTTGGGAGGCCTGTCCGAAAAATAATAAGTGTATTTTAAAAGTATGCCTTATATGCTCTACTATCCATCGGGTAGTGATGATCTTGCAACGTTGGGTAGGAGGGAGGGGGAGTAAATTTGGGGACGAGGGTAGTAGAGACCTAAATAATCATATTTTAAATTGTTATATAAATAAAATTCATACCAAATTTTAAAGGAAATCAGCCCAGTCATCTTAGGGAGGGATTTCGGGGGTCAAGTTTGAGGGATGGGAGGCGGAGCCAAAATAAAAGTGTCTATAAAGTTTTAAGTTGGACTAGAATTAAACAATGCATCAAATTTTATAAAAATCGGTCCAGCCGTTTTAATGTGATACAAACAGACAAACACAGAAGAAAAAATGCTCAAGTGGATTAGTAACATTTGTCAGTCAATTATTGAATGTATAAAAAATATTCCTTTCAAGTGTACGAAATTTACTTGTTTTACCTTAACTTGGAGATTTCATTCAGAGAAAATTACATTTCCTTTTCTATTATTTTCATATTAGTTTTTGGAATAAAAGTTAAAACTAAGCCAGTTTTTCAAAACGAGTAAGTCAGCAACAACAATAAATCGCTAGATTCAAGGAAAGATTGAAAAACAGAGTGGTTCCGTTCTTACCTTAAAGTTCTTTTCTTACAGAAACGCCAACATGTATCCCCTAATAATAGTTTCCCTTTTTCGGGGGAGTTAGTACTCAATCTCGGGTAAGCCGAATTCCAATACTTTTTAAATCCCTGGGAAGGAACAATTTCCCTTGAAAATCCCTCAAGAGATTTAAATAGTTTGGAAAATGTAAGCGTGTTATGCATGAAGTCCACCAACGTTTAGCTGCTGTGATTCCCAAATAATTGAGTTTTGTGGGTGGGGATTTATCCTCAGCTTCCTTTTTTTCTAACTTAGACAATATTTTTTTTAGATAAAAACCAAAAATTGTGAAGATTATTATTATTCGTTTTGTGATTCTACAAGAAAAAAAAAGAATATATAAAAAAAAACGTTATTTAATCTCTATTCTAATAAGGAAGAAATTACTTTGTAATAAGACAATTCCTTTCTAAACATTTTCGAGAAAGAATTTCTAAAGAATATAAATCTACTTTCTTTAAAACGCATTTCTTTAAATTTCTTTCTTTAACAAAGTCGTCAAATTAAAAACATCAACTGAATAGAAACAGTAAAATTTTTCCAGTTTCTGGAAAAAACAAGAATTATATCCGAGTTATTTAATTGAATTATTTAAAGAGATTAACTTTACTCTTAGAAATGCTTTAAGGTTTTATTTATTCTTGAAGACATTGAGATACTAATTGACATTAAGCGATTGTTTATATTTTAATGTTTTTCTTTGGGAATTTCAATTTCTCGACAAGAAACCATTTGAAAAAGATTTCAAATATAAGAGTTAGATCGTCCCTAGTCCTCAAATTTGCATACCAAGTTTCAAGAAGAGCCTTCCAGCGATTCAAAAGTTATTGAGTTGGAACACACCTACAGACACACTCACTCTCTAAACACACACAAACAGACTGACTGAGTTAGTAAGCCTCACTTTCTTATTCCAAGTTTAGATATATTTTGAGAACTTCATACAAGTTATTCTAATTTGGTATCTATTAATTTTATTAAGAAGTATTTCCTAAATATTTCGACTTCTCTCTCCGACCTTTCTCTCTTTGATATTAGAAAACCTTAGCTGCCACCCTATGTTATGTTACTTAGAAAGAAAATGAATATGACCAAATTGCCTTGACTTGAATTAAGCAATTTATCCTTATTATATGATTGATTCAGGGCTTCATTTCAAATTCCATTGCATTAAGAGAACTTAGAACTATGATGTGGATTTTTACTAAATCACAACCCCTCCCTTCCACAGTTTGAAATTTCAGAATGACCGTCATTTCTAAGATAGTTCTCAATGACCCTCCATTTAAGCATTATTTTCCGCCATCTTGTATTCATCCACATGTCTGCGGAAGGGAACACCGAAATCTCGAATTTTCCCACAAATAATTCAAGTGCCAGACGAATATGATTACTTACAGTTACATTATATTTTTGTTCCAAGTTTCTATTTTCTCCTATGCATATTAAGAGATAATTACAACAACGTTACAAATATCTTTAATATCCGGTTTTGTTGCTCCGGTTATAAAAAAAGTAATTATTCAAGAGCTACTGTAGATAAAAAGTAGTTTAACCATTTTAAAAGTAAACAAAAAATGATTTATTTTAAGCGTATTTTCCTAAGAACCTAAAGCTAATCAAACCAGTCAGTCTATGTCTGTGTTGATTTGTGTTCATGGCTCCCTAACCTTAATAACATGTAAACCGCTGCATGAATCTTCTTCAAATTTGATATGCATATTTAAGGACTATTGACTTAGCTTTTGCATTTGAAATGGATCCTTGTCGAGAAAATAGAATGAGAAAATTTCCATATAAAAGCACCCTAAACACTGGATATTAATCCATTAATTGGCGCACGGTTTGATTTAAGTTAATCTGGTAATTTAATTAAAGAATGTGGATTTAAATACTTTTCTTAGAAAATAGAAAGGTTTTAATGTTTTCTGTATTTAATAATTTAAAATCAACGTAAATTTTCCCATTAGGTAGTTATCACAAAAAAAAATTAAATAAATAAATAAAATAAAACAAAACAAAAACAAAGAGAAGTAATAAAGAAATTTCAAAGAATAATTTTTAAATAAAGTAGGCTGTAATTCTTTACAAACGTTTTATTAAATGTTTAACAGTGTAAATGTAATGATAAATATATCACTCAGAAATTATTTTGTTTTTTTTTTGAAATTTATACGACATTTGTTTTTTGAATCAGTAATAAGGCATCAAAAGTAAATTTATTGTTCGAATGGATAGTTTATTTACTATTCACCAAACTTATGTGTGGATTCTGAAATAAACAAAGGAAGGAAAGCAGAATCTTCCAACCTCGAAGCCTCCGAAGTCAGCAGCATTTTATGAATAGAATAATTCAATGATTTTGGCAGAAACGAGTTTTTAGTCAGTTTTATGAAATTTCCATGTTTTGAAGACATCCAGAGAAAAACATTGCAGTGTAAAAACTCTTTTATTTGATATGCTACTGGAAGGGAAATTCAGAAGTATATTTGATTTTCATTTGCCAGTAACTGCCTGAAAAGATTGGTAAAATATTAGGAAATAATTTCGTGTAAGGAAAACCTTTGATTTAACTGTAATGTTTAGAATTTCAAAAAAGAAATTGAGCAAACATAGCTAAATTAAATTAACAGACCCCCCCCCCACCTCCCTAACTAGGAAGTTTTCTATAATAACTAAATCAAACAAGAAGTTCAAAAGAAATTAAGATACTTTTTCATAAAATATGATTACTTAAAATTTATTTATTTTTTCAAATTGTGAAAAAGACAAAGACGAAGAGTCTACATTTATGTTCAAATTAATATATCTACTCAATATAAACAGTAAAACTTCTTATTTTGTTTAAATGTAGCTGTTGTTTTCTTTATTTTTCTTTACTTTAATGCCTTTGGCCTACTGGTTGTAGGCAAAGGCTTGGCATTTCAAAAATTTTGTTTCTTGCCTTTTTTCCTTTGGGGGGGGGGGGGCACTGCCAGTTGGCCGGTGACCTCCACATAGGTTTGCGCCTTTTCTGGTTCTTTTATCGAGGGAGGCGGATTTGGGCTGAAGATCCCGTTGAAGGGTGAAATCCTCCCTAATAATTCTCCTCCCCATAATTGAATCAGAAAAGACAATTATTCTTGTGCTGCTGCTTTACGTTTCATTTCCATAAACAGTAAAATTTATGTTCTAAAAAAAATTTAATTAAATCCACATTACTTACTTGGGTTGTCTAAATCCTATTGACCTTTATTAGTATTTTCTTGTTATCATTATTATACGAAATCAATCAAATATCATTAATTATATCAAACCATAATGTTAATATTATTATTAAACTTTACATTCATATAATTATTATATAATTTTGGTTTTCATAAAACTAACTTATGGGCCTCTATTGAACGGGGCAAAATAATATGGCGTTAAGAAATTTATGGAAAAAATACACTGATCTACATCAAATTTCATATTTAAAAATCTACTTCTGATTTTTGAAGACCCACGTTCGGAATAATTTGTATTCTGGGAAAAAATACTGAATTCTAAGAGTAATTTACTGACAACCTCGAACTTTATTTTAATATTTTAGTGTTATTGTGTAATCGTTTAGATTTTGTACTTTTCAAAGCGTTTTGTACGGAAACACACACACGGGTCAAAATATTGGGTCGGTATCTAACTCAAGGAATAATACAGTAATTTATATGAAATTAAAATTTTGAAACTTATTAGAGTTATTATATTTTTGTATATACAAATTGTCCGTTTGGACTACTTTGAAATAGGGTCAATACATGATCTTGTGAGTAATTCAAATAATAATGCATTGATCTACATCAAATTTCGTATTGTAAAGTTTAACGGTTGAAGTTTGATGACAATACAAGAGTTTTAAGGTCCATTTTGATAAGGCCCCAAAACTATTCTTTTTTTAAATGAGTCACAAATTAATTAATTTTTTTTAAAAGCCCCTCCCCCCCTTTTCCCTTGAATTTTCAATTTTAATGTAATTTGTTTCTCGTAGAATGAACAGATATTTAGAAAATAATAAAAAAAAGTTATTATTATCTTTTTAAAAATCCTAAATGATAGATTAATGGAAATGGAAGATAGAATGAGAAGACGTAATTCAATTATTTGTAGAGTGGAAGACAAAAAAGAAGAAACATGGGAAGACACAGAAAATACGGTAATGGATTTCTTAAAAAAAAAGTTGAAGGTTCCTCTAAAAACAGTTGAAAGGAGTTACAGAGTAGGAAGGTTTATAAAAAAAAAGTTAAAAAGCCTGATTAAGTAAAATTTATTGATTATAGCGAAAAACTATTGCTATTAAAGAAGAAAAAAATCTAAATGGTACAAAAGAACATGTATATTAAAGAAGATTATGCGACAACAACGTAAGGAAAGTGATTGTGTAGATAAACAATAAATATTAAATAAATATTAGTATTTAAAAGATTCAAACCTTTGGTTTCCTCAGCAAAGACAACATGGTGGCTCAAGGTCCAAAGCACATATTGCCAAGTGTAAAGAAGAGTGAAAGGAGGGTTAAGGATGTGTAGTTGTGGCCTTAAAGTTTCTAACTATGCGTGTTGTGTTGAGTACCACCTTCTGGAGTTGTGCATAAGTGTTTTTGTGAGCTCTAGTGTGCTGATGCTGTGGTGTAATGTGTTAGGTACCAGACCAGTGGCGGACAAGACGATGGGTACAACACGTACTCGGTCCTGCCTCCACTGCTTCTGGAGCTCGTGTGCTAGGTCGGTGTATTTACTGATCTTGTTTGTGTGAGTTTTCTGAATGTTCTTGCTGATAGGCACTGCAATGTCAATATTATTATTATTATTATTAAATTATTTTTTCCTTCGCTTTATTGATAGAATTTTCCTTTGCCAAAATATTTTGTTCCTTCCCCAGCACATTTAAAGAATGTGGACGGAGATCAGATATTTGCTTATCTATATTTCTGTTAAGATCTGCTATGTTAGGTTCAAAAGATTTAAAAAAAAAAAAAAATGTTATATTTTCTGAAACTCTACTGTTTCACAGTATGGAGAAATCCTTGCGATGGTCACATTGCCATTTATTTTTACCTTTATAAAATAAAAGGTTTTTATTCGTATTTTTATCCGTTGTTTTCCAATCGTAATCAATGGTAAGACCGGTCGAATGTAAATCAGGTAATCTTACAGGAGAGCAACGACAGCGAAAGAGGTCAGAGACAGAGTCATTTTCAATATAAACCTCTCACGTTCGCACTCACAAATACAAATTTAAGAGCCAGTAAACGTCGAAAATCGTGCCAAAACACCTTGCAGAATCCGAGGCAGCCTCCATTAGGATTCCGAACATGCTTTAAGGGAACTGGACGGACACAGGGTGCAAAGGAAGTGAACTGGAATTATAACATATCAACACACAAAAGAAAGAAAAATCCATTATGTTTGGACCTGATGTAGACGAAAAAAACAATCTGTCAAAACATTTGTTCACAATCTACTTTTATTGTTATCCGGAAAAACCCATACACGAAAAGAAAAGAATAGAAATGCAAGAGGTTGTGTAGATTTTGGGGAGATATAAACTATAAAGAAAAAAAGAAACAGTCTAGCAAAGAAAATTTTGCAAGACATCGTAAATTGAAAAAGTGGAAATTTTACTCTGATTTTTTTTTTACTCTGAAAAATAGAAGAACTCAATTAATAATATAAAGACTTTATTAAATAAATAATTTAACAAAAAAGAATGAATAAATAACGAAACCTTCTCTATGTCAATTCTGCATTTAAAATTTCAAGAAATTGCAGATATCTCAGCAAACTTAAAGTTATGATCCATTAAAAATAGGAATTATCGATATTATTTGACTTTGTTTTATGTAGGAATTGCAGACATTATGTACAAAAAAAAAATGGAGGTTTATTAATTGGACGACAAAGATCCTCAGTTGCTGGGATTTTTTTTTTCGTTATTTAAACTTGACACCTTTGGGTGAATATTTTTGAATATACAAAAAAATAGCATTCCATTATTCTTAAATATGGGCCCGTGGCTCAAGGGATGGTTCACTTGTCTATTGGCTGGAGGAGTCGGGTTCAATTTTGATGATTACTCTTCCTGATAAGTCCCAAAATTCATCCAATCACTGCTAAATAAGGATATTAGGTTTCCGGGAGTTCCAGCCAATTTAGTCTTTTTCACTAGTATTGGTAGGTCTCTTTCCTCTTGCCCTATTTTACCTCAAAAGAAGATACACTTTAACTGTTTAATTACATAAAAAAATGAAACTTAAATGTTAAGTCCAAAGTTACATTCCGTTCGAAGACAAGAAAAACAAATCTAGGCCTACACTTTATCCCAGGTTAAAGAAAGAAAGAAAAAAGTTGTATTGACGTTCTCATATACTGCAATTAGTAGCATTTTGTTTTAAAAACATTAAAAAAAATATGTTTTGATAAGAACATATTTACTCAATAGGTGCATTACTTTCTTCTTGTCCTCATTCTTCTTTTTTTAATACATTATAAAAATTTCAAAAGTAAATAAAACAAAAAAATTCAATATGTGGAATATAAAAATATGGTCTCTGTTTTTGTATGTCCAAATTTCCTCTTTCATGTTTCCTCTTCTATTTAAATTTTTATCCTAATTATTTTTAATATTTTAATTGAATTAATTATTACTAATTTAGTTTTTATTTATATGTTTTATTTATTTCTAGAACAGTATTTATGGAATATTCAGGAAAACGGATTGTTTTAGACATTTGTTGGTGGCGCCATCTTACGATTAACTTTCCATATTTATAACTTGTTCGTCAGTTGCTTGTAGGAAAACAAGCTGTTAAATATATGAAGTTTATATTTGTGTTACTTCAAATAAAGAAATGTATTCAATGAATTCGACGCTTTCGAAGAACAACTAATTCATAAAAGAAATTCTTGACAATATCTTATCAAAAATTCTGAATTCCGAGAAACTTCAAAAAGAGTTTTTATTGATATCTTTGGCCTTAAACACTTTGAAAGTCCATTAGCTAAAGTGAAAATGAATAATTTGAAGCGTTATAGAAATATTTAACACGTTGCCCACCAGAAGCAGGTAATTGTCATTTACTTACAAATTCACAATGGCTGAATGATTCGGAACATCGGTTTTTCACTGAATTAATCGATCTGGAATTTTATAACTGTAAGCTAGCCTCAAAAATCATTATCTAAATGCCAAAAAAATCATCGTTATTAATGTATTTGAGAAAAAAAATAATTAAAAAAATTTGTTAATTTGTTAAAAGAACTATACTGATTTTTGCTTGTTTAATTATAGTAAAAAATTCAAACAGAATTTAATATGAACTGCAGTCGAAAAGCAGTTCTTCTTATAGATTCTTCCTACTGTATGCTAACAAAGCCTTAAGTTGTAATTGTTCATTAACATTGGTTATACTGTATAAGTAAAAAACACAACTTCATTATTAAAATCCTTTTCCTGTTTTTTTAAAAGGTAATAACGATTAAATTAGTTTTATATATAAAGTTTCTACAAATAAATAAGTAAATAAATTTTCTGGACGAGACGGAATAATTTCCAAAATATATTTCCAGAAATTCCAATGTTATCCTGTAGATGAAGAATAAATTACTGTATTTAATTTCATACGAATAGAATTGCAATCTGGAGAACTAAGCTTTCTATCACAATGTCCGTTTCTCTAGAGCAGTGGTTCATAATCGCAAGTGAAAGTCCTTTTTAGATTGTAAAATATATCATCCCTTTCTTCTGTTTTTTTTTTCATTTTTTTCTAAAGATTACAATTCTTTCAGCACACATTATGCAAAAAAAGCTATTTCTTTAAAACTAAGTATTTGTATAAATATTTTTAAATTTCATAATCCTGTTTTTTTTAACCCAAAGATCTAAATTTTTAAATCAGGCTCTATATACCCAATGTGCCGAATTTTTTGCTAAACATTTTACCATATTTGTCATTTTTATTTTATTTTTTTGTTATGGTATACTTAGTTTTCTGTAATATGTAATTCTTTGAATAAATATATTTTTTGCTAGTAATGGTGGAGAATTTAGGAATTATACTTTGACCATATATTCAAGTCTATGTTCAATTTGATTCAAATTCTCCTCTCAACGAAAAAAAAGTTGCAATATTAAAATTGTAATGCGGCGGCGAGAAGGTGGCTGTCATGTGTGAAGAGTTGGCTCTAGTGAACGAGACGGGCTTTCTTGTGGGAAATGTCGTCAGTTCCGCTGTTCCATACAGATCTCAGGTCTTCTTCTTACATCATAAAAAATTCCCAACGACGGCAAAGAAAAGAGCAGCCTAAAGAAGCGCAACAGAAACCAATATATCCCTTCGTGTTTTTAATCATGAGCTGCCACGAAGAAAGAGTACATAGCTTAAGGTGTAGCTTTTTCATCTGTCGCCCGTCACAGAGTCAAAGTTAACGTTAGGAATACATTCAGATATGCATCGCCTAATGATTTTGCATGTGCAGTCATTAATATTCAATTTCAAAAATCATTTTTCTTTTTAAGCATAATCATAACAAAACTTCCAATGATAGAAATGATTAAATGAGAAAAAAAAAACGTTTCAGTTTCATTTCGTAGAGCGCTATTATTATTTCTTCATTTCATTTGCTTAGCTAATTAATATTTAACTTATTCTTTTTCTCCCTTGAGGAATGAAAAGATGTTAAGAGCAACTTATCTCAAGTTAACAGATAAGAATCTTACTAAGAAAATTGGCTTAGCCGTTTTAGCCCGACGCGAATACAGATAAATAGAAAAGCAATCCATAATGTGAAAGTTGTGTAATAAGATACTTCATAACTTCTATAATATTTCTAAATAATATGTTATATAGACATCCAGTCGATATACTCCTTTTTATATATCTTCTAAAAATACAATATTTCTTTTCTTTAAACAGGAAACTTCATCAGGTTCTAATGAAGGAAAAAACTTTTCCTCTTCCTATTAGAATTCGTAAAAACTATACATAAAAATTTTATATTACATCATTTTTGCAAACAATTAAATTTTAGTAATAGCATATTTCACATTACATTATTTTTACAAACAATTAAATTTAGTAATACTGTAGTATATTTCACACTGCTTTTTTTGATAATCTTTTAAAACAGCGCTAAAGATTACACTGCAGCAGATGTATACGTCCAGTACCTATGCTGACTGACACTCATCGGCTAAACCGCCTAGCGTTTGCATAGGAATACAGCTACTGGTCAGTGAAAGATTGTCTTCTCTGATGAATCCAGCTACACGGATGGATGGACGGTGCAGGATCAGACTGATCTCTACAAAAGGCTTTGATCCTAATATAAACAAGAAATGAAATCTGTGCATTTGCACTGAAAATGGAAAAATGGCACTAACCCCTGAAATAGATTTATAGAATCGTCGCTTACCCCGGGACGTAGGCATGGCCAACCGCCATCTACTGGTGGCCGGACAATATGTAGGGTTAGAGGATGGAATGCTGCATCAGAACCAATAAAAATATTGGCCCGTAGACTTCAAACGTTGCGCACCCCTGGTCTAAGCATTATCCAACTAAACATGAATAACAATTTTTAAGCGTGTAGATGACTGATTTCTTTCTGACTTCACAAGCCATTTTACGAAGTAAGCCACAACCCTTATAATCTTATCGCCAGAAGTCTCGCCCTCACTTTCGAGTGCCAGATACGCGAAAAAGTTTATCTTCTTCCCAGATTCATTTTCATCCTTTGGGTTTCAGCATAATGAAAGATTTAATGTCGACTGAAGACAATTTCTACCAGGAAGTGCAGTTTATCTCGCCTACCTTTACCTCCGAGATAGAAACCCTGTACCCATTCTACATAGAGCTGGGTGAACCCTAAGGCTCGTCTAGAAATCAGAGTGGAAAAATTCCTGATCTCCACTGGGAATTGAACCCGGCTTCTCCAGCCATAGTCAAGCGACGTATCCACATGACTTCCGGAACCGGAGATCTGTGATATTTTAATTTAATATTGAATTTTGCTACTTCATGATTTGTGGAGTAAATTTTATTTTTACTTAACTGTGGCCTAAAATTTGTCAGCATATAAAAGCGGGTGGGAAAAGTCTACTAAAGGTTGAATTGCTTTCTTTTTAAAAGTATTGCAATTCCTTGTATATAAAACAGGCGTGAAATCTGATCAAATTAAGACTCATCAGTGACTTTAACATAAAGGGAGGAGAAAGGAGACTTAGGATCAGATGTTGAATGTTGAATACAAACTAAAAAGCAATCAGATAATAATGGTTAATTTAATAGTTCAATTTTAATAGTTTCTCAAGAACAGTTTAATAGATATATTGTACAAATATAAACTTAATATTTAGTAGTACTTATTAATACCTGCCCTACTTCTTTGGATCCTCGATAAGCTTTGTACTTATTATTTATGGTGAATTTGTCTTATTAATATTCTGTGAAGTGAATATTATGTAAATTTTATTTGAATTAAATTTTATTCCTTTTTTTATAATAGTAAATCAAAAAAGCAAAATAACTCTTCGATAATAACTTTCTCAATTCCAAAAGTCTTAGCTATAAATTCTTCAATATTATAACAAGATTATGAAATTCTTCCTTTATTAATATTATAAATCGGTTGTCAAAAAATAGAGTTAGTAAAGTTAATGCAAAAAAAAAAAAAATCTTTGTTTTATGACTTTTTTTTTTGCTGTTTTTCAATAACAATTTTTTTTTCTTTCATTTTTCTTATAAGTCATAGTTTTTTTTTTCTATCGCTTTTAGATTTCTAATTTCCAAAAAATATAATTAATGTCATCTGCCTAAATTCCTGACAGCTGTTCCACTTTCTCAGAACAGAACAAATTAAAGTCTTAAAGTTGTTTTTCAGCTCATTTTCAATCAATACCGTTATTCCTAACTAATACAAACCTCACAATGTAGGAACTTTTTATTAGTTGTAAAACTGAAAATATCACTATTTTTCATTATCACACCTCCTTAACATCTAAGAGAAGATTGACCGTTCATAAAACATCGGAAAATACTGTATTTCATTTAAGTTAAGAGACTTAATGGTTTTTTTCTTAATTAGAACCAGGAGGCATTTAAGATTTGGTCAAACTAACCTGTTAATTAATTTGCCTCACATCTGGCTTATGGATTTATAAGAAATTAATAACCTTAGAAATTGAATTATCGACACCTGTTGAAGTATTTCCAATAGAAGGAATAGGAGCTTTTATTGCTACACAAGAGTTTATATCGATACCATCTGTTAACAAAATCCTTAAGGAAAGGATTAATTCTACAGTTTTAATAATAATCACCAAACTTTGGAAGCGCGGGAAACGTCTACAAGACGCTGCAGATCCGATTACAAAGAACACAAAAACAATTCAAAGATTTTTCTTCCATTAATCCAGAGATACAATTGCCAATATTTGCTTAAGTTCTTTTAACATCTGAGTAAACGTACTTTCTTTTCGTGAGGCCATGGAGGGTTGGTTTACCCTGACTTCTTTTAACTTTGGTGCAAAGAGAATAAAACCAAAGTTATTTTGTATCCTTCTCCATTATTCATGGCAACTCGCTGTGGACATTTAAAGAAGAGAAGTTGTTCAAAGATTTCCACGGTTTCATTGGAGTGGCAAAGCCTGCCTTTGAGCAACAAAACACGAATCAACGAAGTCAATCGCTTGAATCAACATCTCCTCATTCCTTTGATCTATTTCTGACTGCATTAAATTGATCTGTTTTATTTAAACACTTATCCTCGTTTAAAACTCTTTTGACCAACAAAGTCCTTAACGTTTGAAAATAGTGCAGTGTCTTGTTTTCTTCTCTTTCCCTTTTTCTTTTTTGGTTTTCAAAGATCAAAAGAAATTGAATTTGGTTTTCTTAAACATCAATTCCCTGAATTCATTATTCATTGTATTTGAGGAATATATTTATTTTGAAAATGGAGAGTTTATATGGAGAGAATATTTGAAGAGCAATGAATAAAAAAAAAAACCTTTAAAATTATAATTTTATCAAAAGAAGTTTAAATTTAAAAGCGTGATTGGGAAGAATTATTTTGCTCTTTTCAGTTATTTATTCCTGATTCTAAATAATTAATAAAAAGAAATTTCGCAAATATTATGGTAAACATTTTCTTTGTATCCATTTTATTATTCTCAATGTACTTAATTCTGCAGTAGTATTTTTGAACTTCTGATAAAAAAAATACACATTCTAAAAGTAACTGTAATGCTACTGTAATAAATAACAAGACGTTCCTGAAAGAACTTAAACCTACTTTTTTCTTGTTATTAAAAATTATTAATGTTATTTCTTAATTTTAATTTATTCCTTTTTTTTATAAAAACTACACACACGAAAAGCCTACCTTTATTTTCTAATTATAATATCTACTAAAAACAAAATGGCATAAATTTTCCATTTCCTGAAAAATTTAATAAAATCCCCATTATTAAATGGTAAAAAAGAATATGCAAAATTAAACAATAAAAATAAAAAAAGGAAAATTCATGTGCTGGCTTTCTGCCGGCCCCTCAAATGTATTCATGAAAGAAAAAAAAAAAACAATTTGCCTAAAATTACTTAAACAGCAACGGTTGAGACCAAGTGTTTACTAGATGACATCCCAGAATGACAGTTTCATGCGTTTTTGACGATCATCAGCTGGGAGTAGTCTCCAGTAAACAAGGAGGTCTCAATATGGAGGTCATTATATTATTTTTTATTATCTACTGAATACAAACAGTACAAATTTTGTGAAAAATAATTAAATAAATAAATCCGCAATATTATTTAAGCTGTCAAAATCGGATTAATGATAACATCAAACCGCTTGCTAATTATTGATTACCTACAAGAAAAAGGAATTAAAAACAATGAAGTATTAATAGAAATAGGATAGAAATTATTCAGATTGAAAATAAAAATTTAGATTCCAAAATTTATGTCTCCCTCTCGTGCTAATTTCCTGACAAGGCCCCACTTCGAAAAGATTTCAAATATAAATGCTACATAAAAGATCTATCCAACAGATCATAAGTTCTTGGGGATCACACACACATACAAGAACACCGGCTGAGCGATCTGCTAAACCACACATTTTTTAGCTAAAAAACGAATTTTGTTTAAACAAGAAAAATGTGTCCATTAAAAGAAGAATTAAAAGAAGAAAGAAAAAACAAAATCAACAATGAAAAAAAACAAAATCACAAATTATTTTCTGTAAATAATCAGAACTACCTTTTGTACCTATTGCTCTGCTAAATAAATAGTCTATATTAAAACCTTGATCCCCAAATGGATAACAGAAAACAGTGTTGGACACTTGATATCACTAATAAAAATAGCCTTGTACAAATACTATATTTCCTTCTTGGAATCTTATTGCGAATATCAAAGGTGGCTAGACATGCTTAAAGACAGAACCACATACGACAAACTTCAGATGTTGGAAAGCCGCAAGGCAGGAAAACATAGGTTTATTGTTATATGCACATTTTGTTAAAAAATTTTTACATAAATTACATGTAATATTAAATATTAGGACAGACATATTTATTCATTTCTGTACTTTTTAAACTGTTAATTTGTGTTACTTTCCATAATTACAAACTTCACATGCCAAATGTTTTCAAAATCCTGACTGATTATTATTTTAACTATATTGAGTGTAAAGGCATCTTTCATAAATTTGTAAATAATTTATTCCTAGAAATCCTATTATTGATAAATAAAATTCTTTTAATTAATAGTAATTAACGTGTGCTGAAATAATTGAAATGTCCAAAAATAAAGCCGGCACACCTGATTAAGGCAAAAGACTTTACTTGTTAAAAATAAAACTATATACAATTTAAAATCACGACCTGGTTTCCTTCGAGTAAGTCAGAACATAGTCTTTTGCCTTAATCTAAAATAAATCTAAAGATAAGATCTAAACATTTTCGATTGTTAACATGTATACTAAAATGTTTTTAGTTCTTATTTTGTAACCCTTATGTTATGTAGAGGAAAAAGAATAGTTTTTTTGTCTTGTTGTCCTCTATAACCACCTGAGGAAGTCTTTCGATAAGAAGGACGAAATATTGTGGATATTAAAAGAATGTTATATAATAGGATTTCTAGGAGTATATTGAGTGTATTTAACAGCTGATGTAAAATTGCTGATCCGGAATTTCTTTAACCCCTGAGATTAAATCTATCATTACCATTTGGATTTCAATTCTTAAATTTAGTCCTATATATTCACCATAAACATTAAACCTATGTTTAATCTAATGAACTCACAGTTTATTTATGATAAATAATTATCAAAACATAAAAAAAAATATTTACCTTTTTTATTAATTCTGATGCAAAAAGGAGCTCCGCCAATATATTTCCAATATACAATCGGCTTTGGCCACAGCTGACCTCTGTACTAATTTTACACTGTTGAAAATATGAGTTAGTAAAAGACAATATATAGTTGCAAAGTTACTTGAAAATATAAGTTAGTTACTTTAGAAAAGACACAAATGCAAGATTACGTTGACTTGTTTCCATTTTCTAATTTGCAGCAGATATTTGTTTTTTCTGTTCCTTGCAACAAGACTCCGTTAATCACAGTTCATCTGAGTCTGCCAAGATGCAATCTTTCTTCAGAAAACATTTTTTTTTTAAGTTCGTCAGGTTTATCATTAAAATCTATTTCTTTTTCTTGGATTTGCTAATATATTCATTACTCTTTCACTTAGAAACACCGTAAAAAAGAAAGAGAATGAAATCAATTTCATTGTTTCACTCTCGTAAAAAAAAAAGTAGGAAAAGATAATTAAAAGGAATGAAGAAAAGAAAAGGATATTAGGAATCGCTTAAAGAATACTGAATTAGGGCGAATACTTAAAGAAAAAAAAAAGAAGAAAGAAAATCTCATTTTTGTCATTTCATTTTCTTGAAAGTGCACTTCAGCATCTCAGTGAAGAATTATTGATTGACTCGAGAGATGAAAAGTTTGGTAAAACATGTAAAGATTGAAGTTTCTAATTATGATATTGAAGAAAAAGTTTTTTGAATAAATATGAAATGTTTTTCAAATAATACAATGAGATGGGTTTTGTTTTGTATACACTCGCATATAAATCTTATATATCAAGTGTTTATCTTGATTGTTGATTATATCTCTTCATACTAGCAATGAGCAATACTGTGATTTCAGTTACAGTGGTTCACCATACTGTGATTTCAGTTCATGATACTGTGATTTCAGTTACAGTGGTTTATGATAAAGAGGTTACGATACTGTGATTTCAGTTACAGTGGTTTACGATACAGAGGTTACGATACTGTGATTTCAGTTACAGTGATTCACGATACTGTGATTTCA
>JAFIDM010006943.1:41155819-41175452 GCA_023159025.1 Thereuonema tuberculata | reverse complement strand
AGAATTTTATATCCTACAAAATTATTTATTTATCGCACTATCAAGTTGCTGAATTCTTTTCTAAACACTTCATAAACCTTAAAATAAACAAATAGGATTTTATATCCTATAAAATTATTTATTTATCGCACTATGAAGTTGCTGAATTCGTTTCTAAACACTTTAAACATTAAATATTAAAATAAATAAATAGGATTTATGTCCTACAAACTTATTTATTTATCTAATGATCAAGTTGTTGAATTCTTTTATATTTATTAAAAAAATTGACAAACAGATTTAAAATTTTCTTTTTTTTAAGTAGTTAAAAATGTAATGCAAATTTATTTAAGTCACTAACATGTTTCGTACATATGTTTTATTATGGGGATAATTATTTGGCTAAATAAAAGTCATTTATGGGAATAAAGTAGCATATTTTAGCTGTAAAGAAATGAGAATAAGGTTTTCAAGTTGTATTCTTGCAGACCATTGTTCCTCATCACAGCTGTTGAGTATTACTTTTCAACAACGGATGAGACCAAATGTTTACTAAGTGACATCCCAGAACAGCTGTTTCATGCTCTTTGACATTCATCAGCTAGGAGCAGTCACCAGTAAACAGCTATAAGAGTAAACATCTAAAACTCAGTGGACTGCTGGCACATGAATTTTCTCACTCATATTTCATTAGTGAGTTTTTATTGTTATTTTTTGCTTTTCAGGCACCATTGCAATTCCGATAATTACTTTTCGAATATAACATTTTTCTTTCTAGTTAATATTTTGTTTGGTCTATTTGTACATTGCTAAGCACATCACGCTAAAACAGCTGACGTATTTTCATAAAATTAAGTTCCTTGCTTGATGATACTTCAACTTAAAACATAAGTACATTATTTAAGTCTCAGTGCATCAAGAATGATCCTTGATTTCCCTCGCTAAAATGACTTCTTTAAAAATGGTTACTATCAAATTTATGATTAACTGAAACTAAGAACACGATTACTTTGGACTCCATTTCCCTTCCTATCCTCAAAATAGATCTCCCAGAATGGAAATAGCTCAGTCCACACTATGCGATGGGTAGATCAGAGTACACCTAGTTTAAATCAAACCACGCTCGGATGACATGAATGGTAATCTACTTATAGTATATTAATAAATGTTGATAGAAATTCAATGTTTCCTTTATACTGCTATTATTGGATTTTTTTTTGTTGAATTAGATATCATAAAAATATTTCTGATGTGAAAATTTTCAAATTCAAAAGTTTGATAGACTAATGCTAGTGAAGGTACCTAGCAAATTTCATGAAGATTCATTTACAGATTTATTACGTCAGGAACGGAGGGTACAGATTTATACATACTGATTTGATGATTTGATTTCCTTAAAAAAGTCAATTAATAAAAGAAATTCATTGCTGCTGTTTGAATTTTTTTGTTTTAGAAGCCTTCGTAGTTTCAGGTTTTGCAAACATCCCAGAACAGATCTCTCTCATCAGCTAAAATTGCTGTAAGTAGGACATGTAGGAGTAAAGAAATTAAAATTAATATTAATTTATTTAAGAGAGAAATGTGTATTTGAATATACTGCAATAAAAAGAAGTTTAAAAGTACAATTGTATTTTAACAAAAGTTCATCTTTTAAATTAAACTGCCGGTTTTTAAAAGAATTTTATTTGAATATGAGAGTTTTTATGTATTGTACTTTGTATATATACGAGTGTAAAGGAAAGACATTGGAAACAGAAAAAAGTAAAATAAGACAGTTCAAATGGAAAGTTTGAGAAATTTTCTTGAAGACAACTAAAGAAACGCGAAATGAGTTTCAATCACTTTGTGTAATTCTGTTGCCAACCAGAGAACACCAAGTGAAGACAAATGATTCAATTTGGCGATGTTTCGATTAGGGTTCGCTCTGAAGTCCACTGTTGATTACAAAATCTGTCATTACGTTGGTAGCCAATGGCTGTCCTTCCTTCCATTCGCTTCGGAAATCAACACGTCTTCAACTGTCCCATTTTTATAAAAGGATTCCATTGCTCTTCTTACTGACTTTTATTTGTGTTCAGTTTGATTGAAACTGCTGATGTATATATTAAATTAAATATAAGTTATATTAATATTTATATTTAATTAGTTGAAGTTTAATTTTTGTGATGATATATATTGTGATTACCGTGCTTGAAAAGAAAATTTTTAGTTAGAGAGTATTTACTAGTTTCTGCGGGATTAATGTGTGCGGTATGACAACGAACAAGATGGCGTTATGAAAAAGCCTGTAGCAGATCGTTCGATTTGAACGGAGATAAATATGCCTGGTATGTCTCCACGTTGACAGATATAGGAGAGCGGGAATTTTGAAGAAGGAATGTCGCTGCCAAAACTAAAAGTACTAAAGAATAAGTTTCCAGTTGACGCAAGTAAATAAGAAATATTTATTATTCTTCTGAGGCCCTCCTAGACAAATGAACAACCTACGACATCCACGGAAAGCGTAGATTTAAACCCGAACAGAACCGTAATAAATAATTGAGAAATCCAGGATAAGAAGACATAGTTATGACGAATGAAAGTATTTATTTTCCGGTTACTGAGAGGATCGAATAAAGGAAGAATTCGACGGAAATCCCCATGCGAAGAATTCCGAAGATCGAACGTTTAAATAGGCTTAGGTATTTGAAACAGAAGAGAAATTAGCGCCAGTGGATCAAATGGATCCGAACTGATTTCATACAAGTGATTAGGAAAATTTGTGTGTGAATTAGTGAAACTAATTATGGCTTGCTTGGTCATCTAGTGTTAATTATAAATATCAACTGATAGTTGATAGTAAAGTATCAATTATGTGTATAGTGCTTTCGAGACGAGTTATCATCGAGAGTCTGGATATGTAAGTACAGTTTCCTTTATTTTATGAATCGAGTATCCAAGGGGATTGCTGATTTACAAGAAGCCCAAAATATACAAGTAACATTATTAAAGGAGTAAAGATTAATTTTCCACGTAGGGGAAAAACCATTGTTGAGTGATCTAACTTTAGTTGCTTCTATGAATGAAATAGTACATTAATGATAGATATGACTTAGATGTAAATACCATTATATTCTGAAATTAAGTATCCTTGTAGGTTGCTTGTTAATATTTTACATAGGAAGTCATTAGTTTAATATTTTGAATTTAAGGTGTAGTATTAATGTCAAAAGTGACATTTGAAGATGCGATATATAATACTATGTTTTTGTACTACATATTATTATTCTAAGATTAAGAATAATCATCAAGGTTAAAGTTCATTAATAATTTGTAATTATTGAGTATTTCATATTTTGATATTTACATGTAAACTGATACATGCAAGATTTTATAGATGGTACCATTAGGGATTAGTTACAGATGAACTGAGTTAATATATGATAACAAATGTTATTGTTCTTATATAATAAATTATTGTAAAGTTAATTTTTCCTTTCATAAAGGTTATGGACTCTAGTAATAAATTATTTTAAAGTTTTTAATTTTCAATGCATTTGTTTCTTTACCTTGATGCGTGCTTGCTCTGAAAGTATATATTATACCCCAGCTATTTTTAGAGGGAAGACATTCATTCATTCATATGTTTGATATTTTGTCATTTGTTTTTGAGCAGAAACCCTCATAAATTTTTTTGGAAAACTATAATAAAGCTTCGAAAGAAGTCGGGGTTCCTTAATAATTTAATTTTTGCGAATTTTCAGTTTAATAAAAAAAAATGAAAAAAACAACAAACTTAAAGAACTTAATGAACTTAATGAACTTAGAGCTTACTTTCTTAAAAATGTAAATTTTTAAGATTTCTTTATTATGTCCTTTGTTTTTTAAGTCGTGGAAATGACAAAAACCAAAAGCCCACATTTATTTACGAACTATAATGATATATCTAATTTAAGATAATATCAAGTAAAAGTTAAAGTGTTCCATTACAGGCCTTTGTGGCCCTTGGGGTCGCGGGAGGTAAGGCTCTCGGCGTTCCGTGACCCATGGGACTAAGTTGAGGTCGAGTAGTCAGCCGGATGCTCGCCCACCTTTAACTCTCAGGAAAGAAACCCGGTACCCATTCAATAGAGGCCTGGGTAGACCCTAGGCCCGTATGGAGGAGAATAGAGGTAGAAAAATCCCCGCCTTCCAACGAGGATCGAACCCACCACCTCAAACCCGCAGCCAAGCGCCCTTACCCACGTGCTATCGGATATGAGTCATCATCATAATCATCAAGCTATAGCTGACAACTAAGGGGTCGTCCATTAATCACGTGATGTTTTTTAGCAACTTTTAACCCCCCCTTCCCCCCTGGTGATACGTGGGGGGTACACACACCCCCCCCCCCCCATCCAAAATCACATGTATTTTTTTGGTAAAAAAAAAACCTCTAAACCTATCTATTCAACCAAAAAAAAAACCTCTAAATGTGTGAAAAATAAATATACGTGATATCTCGCCCCCCCCCCCCTGTTTGAGATATTTCACATTATTTTCATTGGATTTCCTCTATTACCTTAAATGTTAGAAATGGAACCATTTGACTTAGGGATCGTCCATTAATCATGTGAGGCTCGAGAGGGGGGGGGTTGGCCCATGAAAATACCCTATCCCTACGTTATTTGTGCCTCTGAGCACGATGATGAAGTCCGTTTGTCAATCCGACTTTTCGTTCGGGAGTTTTTTGGAGGTATAATGACAACAATATCAAATGTCTTTGAGGCCCTACGTTGTTTTGGGCATCTGAGTACGATGGTGAAGTCCGTTTGTCGATCCGACCTTTCGTTCGAGAGTTTTGAGGAGGTATAATGACAACAATACCAAATATCTCGAACATGGGAGGGTGTTGGCCCCTGAAAATGCCCTATTCTTACAGTGTTTCGGCCTCTGAACACGATGGTGAAATTCGCTTGACGATCTGACCTTCCGTTCGAGAGTTCGTAGGGGTGGATATGGACGGATGGACCGATTGACAGGACAAACGCAATAGCTACCGATTTGATCACTATCACAATAGCTCCCAAACGATCACTAATTAATGCTATTAAAAAGAAATTACATTAGATACGTTCTAAAGATAGAACAGCTTCATGTTTGGGAATTCAATATTTAGTTTTCACATATTAGATCTTACTTCACTATATCCGTCTTTGATTTTTTACAGAAATTTATCGTATTCCTCGATGATTTTTTTTTAAACTCGCATAGAGAGATAAAGGTGGATGTTAAGGAATGTACAATCCTTATATTAGTTAAGGAATATAATCTAACATTTATAACAATCATTTTGTGGTGCGGAGAGAAAAAAAAGATTTTTTTGAGTTTCACATTTCTGTTTCACACCTTTCTAGGTTGTCATCGGGGAGGATGGATCGGGCTGATGAGTCCACAATTAGGACGAAACGGCCGTTCCCTATTCCCTCTCAAACTTAAAGCCGTGTTTTTTTTTTGTTTATTTATGTGCAGTCGCTGGTTTTATTTTAATAACAAATTTCTTGCACGTTGAATTGTGTTCTTTTGAGTAAAAAAAGTATTAGAACCAAAAAGTTTTAAAATACCGATTTATATCGAAATACGCATGCCTCTGAGATCTTCATCCGTTTGTAATCAAGAAATATTAGATAACTTAAGTATCTTACAGAGCTGAAATTAAGTGCAGATTGTGACAGGGAAGATCTCTTTTGATTGTGTTTTAAATCGGCGCTCAGGACAAATAGATTGTCAAAATACGTTGCCTTTAAAACATAACGATCATAATAATTCAAAAGATATATCCAAGTAAGCGGAAATTTTAAAAGTAAGCATATAATTTTACAAGGATGATTATTGTCAATTTAAGTTATATTCAACTAATAGAAAAGGAGGTAGGAACACAAATAGTACATTCATTGTCCAATTGTTTTTGATAATAATGTAACTCAACAACTCAAAAACAATGAATTCAAACACTTTAAGTAGAAGTTAGAAAACACAGAGTGTGATCGGTGAATATAATGTACTTCTACAAATAATGAGTAAATGTGAATTGGAGTTTTTAATTAAATTGTGAAATTATCGATTTCCGTTAATGTCTAATTTTAGTTTCCTATAAAGGCCCTCATATTTTTCAATTTTTTTTCAAATAATTAAAAATAATTGTCTCTGCTTGCTTTGCTCGACAGTCTTCTGCATTTGCTGCTTAATTATTACGTAGATGAACTCCAGTATCCGTAGTTTTCCAGTTCTGTGTATCTCTGTGTGTAGCGCAATCCCTCTGTGTGTAATTCAAACAGGAGAGCTGTCCTGCACGTCTCATACGTACTACAGCGCAGTTCCCAATAATGCCCGCATTCCCTATTAATTGCATGGACAACCCTTCGATCGAAAGGATTTTTTTGAGCGAGACAGTATTTTCTAGCCAGCTTTATGAATTGCATTGTCGCGTTCAAGTACTCATCAAAGAAAGTACTCATCAAGACAACATCAAAGTACTCATCAAAGAAAAACGACTGTCAAGGTCATTTGCTAAATGCTGCTCGAAAATGGGACTTATAAACCAGTCTTTCAATAAACAAATTCATTTATGTCCCTATCAATGCATTCATTTTAATTTTCTAGCTCTATCTAATACTCTATCTAAAATAAAAGCTGTCGCATTATCCTGTTATTGTTGATGGGAGATATTCTAGTTTTTTTTTTAAATAAAACTCGATCATCTGAGATCTTTGTAGCAATCAGATTGTTGTAAATTTTAATTTAACTGTGCGTCTAAAGAAATGAATTTCTTCAAATTTAATGATTGGCCTAATTTATCTTTTGTACATACATATGCATCTTTGTACGTAGACATATAGTTTATATGTATTTCAAAGATACAAATAGTTTTTTTTCCCATCAAACAATGACTGATTGAAACAAAATTCAAGATAGTTCATTTATCCCTTAAAGTGTTGAATTTTATGAAAATCGGAACTCCGATTTAAATTGTTTTAAAGTTTATAAATTTAAGACCAAAGTCGACAATTAACAGTTAAGTAATATAACAAAACAACGCGTTTATATCCCTCAGTAATAACCTATTCGACCAGTTAGCTCTTTTTGATAATCTTGTAAGGATCGTATGCTGTTTTCTTATATTCAAGCCTATATTTCAAAGAAAGGTGCACGACCTAAGAAAATAAGGATTTACTTTTTGTTAAGTAACTTACCTTGAATTGAAATTAATCTATAAATCTAATTTCAATTTTTAACTTATTTTCAGACACAGTTTAATTAAAAATGAAAAAGCTTTTCAATTAAGAATTTAACGTATTTCTTTTATCAAAAAGATTCTTCTATTTACTAAAAATGATACAATATACATCCTCTTCTTATCAACGCTATATTTAGCAGTTTTATTTCTTTTAACTGCTTCATCAGGTCTTCCTATGTCAAGAAAATAACTCTTCGTAAAATATAACTTATAAGCAAATCGTTTGTAAGCAAAATCTATTGTAAAAAATATTTTCAATAATATGGAAGTTTTATAAACAAATCAATTGTATAAAAAAGTTTTGCAATTATTTTTAACAATACATAAGTTGTATATATTCCCAAGAGTTTTCCTATATTGTTACAAGATTCTTTATTATATTTTACGAAGAGTTTTTCCCTGTATATAAGAAGGCCTGATGAAGCAGTTAAAAGAAATAAAACTGCGAAATATAGCGTTGATAAGAAGAGGATGTGTCTTGTATCATTTTTAGTAATTACTTGCGTATTATGTTTGAATATTAGAGCATCAATTCTTCTACTTATAAAATCATTTGTTTCTCAATTGATGTAACTATTGAATATTAATTTTAATGTTATCTTTTTTCTACAACCAAACAAAACAAGGAAAAAAAAAACCTTTTAAAGTACTAAAAGGTATTTAAAGTTTACCATTTTAAAATTTCATTTTAATCCCCATATTTCTTCTATTTTATTCGTATTTTCCTTCGATTTTTATTCATTCCTACAAGAGCTGAATGGTGAAATAAATGACTCTGCATTGGAACTACTTTTGAAAGAAGAAAAAAGGAACTTATCAGAAAATGTGAGACTTGGAAAACGCCGAGATTTTAGAAGCAATTCTTGGAGCAGAACCATTGGAAAAAATCTTTTCCTATCTTCGTCGACAAGACACACGATAAACTCCGTTTCCCTGGAGAATGGCAAACGAAGATTTACTCTGCCATCCTGTCATCGATAAAAATATCGACATGATTTCGTGCTGACGGCTACTGATATGTGGCAAGAAGACACCTTCCAAGTATCTTCAAAGTTCTAAAAGACGAAGAAGAAGAAATTCTCCAAGGACACAAATGACCTGCTCTCTCACAGTAACCTCTGTTTTGATTCTGATCAACTGAAATAAATGGATATGACCCCTTAGGAACTGCAATAGGAGACAGAGGAAGTTCGTTTCTGAATGTCTTCGATTCATTATGAAGAATTACTGACAATTATTTTCTTTCAACCTTCGGAAATATCTTATCTCGTTCCCAAGAGATATTCTGCAACGCCCGTTTCACACTCGAAGGCGATCATCAGCTATTAATCTTATTGCATCTCAGACCTCGAAGACAGTAAAAGTGTTGTATTGCTAAATCGCAGCAAGGATAGAGCGAATGGTGACCCCGCACCAGACACCCGAATCACTGTAAATGATGAACAATTTTCTATTTAATAAAGAAATTAATTCTTATTATTATGCTACCAAATATGTACTCGATAAATATTTAAAACAATTAGAAAAGAACTCTCATTTAGAATATTTGATGTTTCTATAACTACTAGACTTTCCAAGAAATAGTGAAATTTGAGTGCAGAAATTTGTTATGCAGAAAATAGAATTCTCTTGAGATATTCCCCAAAATTAAAACGGAGATGGCTTACAAAAGGAAGCTATGCCTCAGCAGGAAATTATTAAGGCATAATTCCTAATTGATTTTATCGATTTATTTGCCTCATTTATTTATCAGAAACAGATGATCAAGAATCTCCAAACAATAGATGGTGATGGTGAAGGAAATATTGCTTCTTTGGCTATTTCCAGAAGCTACTGAACAACACAGCTGTTGGGTCTTTGTCGGTCTCTGCAGGTGGTGGACATCAATTACAAGGCAATTTTATGTTCAAACGCTAGAGTTGCATGGGAAAAGGTCATCACAGTTTCCAAGGCAACGCTATAACTTTTTTCCCAGAAAGCAGACATATGTTGGAAGTCAATGAAGTTAATTTTCATTGAATATTTCAAAGGAAATGGAATAACAATCAATACAGAAGCGGAATCCAATAACAAAAGTGTTAGGTTAATAGAGTTTGCTTAAAATCTAGTTTTAAGAAATTCAGCAAACTCAGAGTTTTGTCAGTGTGTTTACATATATTTTGTGCATTTGAAAACTTTTACGGACTTTATAGTCTCCAAAATAATAATCGTCCTTCAATCGTGATATACACAATTTAACTAAAATGCCTTCTTAAAAACTTTCTTTAATCACGATATTTTTTAAGACTTTTTTTTATTATTTTTATGGCATTCATCAGATATCGAGACAATTGTCTGGCTGCCAGAATTGCTAGTTCTTTAGCGTAACCCAAGGTGCATTACAGGGGGCGAACTAGCCTTTATACCCGTGGAAACGGACGAAACACTGAAGAAGAAAGAATGAATCATCCAAGCCCCTCGCCGGGATTCGAATCCAGGTTCTTCACATATCTTCCATGAGGCCGTCGACTAGATCCAACGGCTTTTTAGAAATTTTTAACAGTAATAGAAATTAGCATTAATAATAGATAATATTCTATTATATAAAAGCGTTATTGTGTCTGTCATTGTCATAAGACTTTACGTTTTTCAATTTTGTGACCAAACTATAAGAGATAGATTGGTCATGTAAATGGATAAAAGGAAGAGCTTTTTAAGACAAACGAAATGCTACGAAAATCTTTCGAAAAAAGTTTTTGTTTCCAAGATGGCGCCTTTTAAAGGGTCAAATTTTTGACTTTTTCTCAATTTAAACGAAAAGTATAAAAGTTGGAAGAGAACATTATGTTGCGAAAATGTTGGTATTTGAAAGTTGTATCGAACGGTATATCAGTCATTAACAAACGTTTCTGCGCTTGGAAGATAAATGCAAAAATGAAGTCTTTTTTGCGGCAACCCCCCGTGTGAGTGCCAACGCGCAATACAGCTGAGTTAAGCGGAGAAGCCCACAACGAGCTGGGAAGTCGTGTATTATCCGATCTCCATATTAATTTGCTAAATAAATAAATGTTTTTTTATTTAATGCTATATATGCAAGGGTTCCGGAGCGAAGCGACGGGTATCCGTCTAGTCTTTTATATTTTCTTTCATATTTGATTGACTTTAGTTTTTCTTTTGATAGGTATTGATTCCATTTTTAATTCATCTACAAATCAACCTTAAGAAAGTTCCTAAGTTTAACTTAAAACTGAAAGACAATTATTTTTTAAAAACTATTATTATTATTATTATGGACACTACAAAGCAATGTGTATCACAGCTGCCAGTTCTTTAGCTGGTGTTGGCCTTCAAACGCATCGAATTCTTCCCAAGAATCTAGGATGTCGTAATGTATCGGCGCAAGATATGTGCTGATCCAAGCAGTGCGGCATTTTGGAGTTGACCGATGGAGATTTTGTCAATATTTAGATCTTGTAAGTGCTTACCAAGGTTTTTTGGTATAGCACCCAGTGTGCCGATAACCACTGGAACCACCACTGCCGGCTTGTGCCATAATCGTTGAACCTCGATTTTTAGGTCTTGATACCGTGTGATTTTTTCCAGTTCTTTTTCTTCCACTCTACTATCACCAGGTATGGCTATATCAATTAGCCATATCTGTTTCTTTTCTATCACTGTCAAATCTGGCGTATTGTGTGCTAAGATCTTATCTTATTATTATATACAAACAAACCATACTTCTTCCTTAAATCTTCTCTTTTATAATAAATATTATTAAACATCATAACACCAGAAAATAAATGTCAAACTACATTTATTAACTGAAAAAACGAATTTTCAAGGAGATAAAAAATTAACCGTCTCCTCTTTTTCAAGCCTTTTTTACAATAACAATAAATTGACGAGATTCTATTACAACAATGACCTCAAAATATTGACATTAACAGTTAAAAAACGTCAATACAACAATAATAAAAGATCATAATCTACAATATAACAATCACACATTAATAATAATCACAAAATCTGATCAAACGAATACAAAAAATTAGATGGATAATAGAAAGCCTATTAACACTTTAATTTTTCGATTATTACCTTTTTGTTAGAGGTTACGAATTTTTTGTTAATCATTTCTCTAGCCAATTTTACTAAATTTTCACTAACTTTAACTCCATCACATCTATTGAGATTTTTTTCTTTCGAATTTCGAATACATAGGCTTTCTATTGTCTTTCTAATTTTTGTATTTGTTTCATTATATAAAATGTTTACTTCACAATTGATACAATGTTGCTTGTCTTTACAGTGTTCAGCAATTTCAGATTCCTTTACTAATTTTTGTCTAATATAATAATCGTGTTCCCCCATGCGTTCTTGAACTGTTCTTTTCGTCTCCCCAAGATAGAACGAATCGCAATTCAGGCAATCTAATTTATAAACAACACCCATTTCAAACTTCTTGTCATTGCTATTTATCTTTTTACACAAAATATTTTTTAACTTATTTCTATATTCAAAATTTAAGTTTACTCCATATCTTTTACCAATTTCTTTTAATTTCCAGCTATTCTTATTCAGATACGGAATGAAAAATCTATTTTCATTATGTTTATCCAATTCTTTTATCTTAAATTTATTATAATTTCTTATTGAGCTATCTATGAATCTGTCAGTATTTATTTTCTGGTGTTATGATGTTTAATAATATTATCTTATTATTATTATTATTATAATATAATCTTATTATTATTATTATTATTATTATTATTTGACCAATAAAAAAAATCATTCTAAACGGAGGAAAGGAATACCTAAAGATATAAGGAATACTTAAAGGAATATACCATGAATTTTTTATTTATAAAAGTTTTTATTTATAAAACCATACAAATTATAATCCGTTATGAAATACTAAATCCAAGGAGACTGAAAAGAAAATAACATGAAAAATAACAAATCTTTCGGAACCTTCACCGCCGACCCCGCACATAAAGCTGAAGACAATTAATCAATAATTTTTAATTGAAATTTTTTAGAATTCGCTTTCAGTAACTTATGCAGGAAATGATTTACGGCTGCAGGGAAAACTTTCATGTAAATAGTATGTGTTTTTAATTAAATAGAAACGATCTACACACATAATTAAATATGGATATATAATTAACACTACCGGTTACTCATGCCACAGGTGTGCTTCTTCAGACCTAAAGAAATTCCTGTGCCTTGAGAAATCTGTAATGTTAATTTTGTGTCCATATTTAATTACGTGTGTAGACCTTTTCTATTCAACTAAAATTTCCCCACACGTTAAACTTAATCTCAACGTAGTTTTAATGTTCAGGTTAAGGAAGTTAAATGTAAATTGCTACAGTTAGTGACAAGCTTCCAAATGGCTGTGTTGACATTAATTGGTTGACGAGTTGATGATCCGGTCTTTTGGGTATAACTGTTGATCAACGGTGCTGCTGTTCGTAAATGTCGGTTGACGTCAACCTTGTTGACGCCTGTTGTCAGCCATATCAACCATCGTTTGAGCAGGTTGTTTCATCAACGAACATTGTGGCGATTTTCCAGCAGTGACTTTTCAATGCCACAACTTTATTTCATTTCGAAGAAACTCTTGTTGAAAGAGGACTGGGCCTCTTTCAACAAAGAGTTACTTCGGAATAAAATAAAAGGTGTGAGATATAAACTTACAATTTTCCTTTTGGAGAGTCCAAAAAAACGTTTTATAATACTGTCGTCGAAGTTTGTATTTTAATAGTGACATTCATATCTCAAACAATCTTTTCTTTTTTTAATCTTCATTGCAAATAAAGAAAAGAAAATCCGAAAGAAAAATTATTTTAAAATTTATTTTATTTATTATTTATATTTAGTTTTTGGAAGGAATTATTCCATTTTGTTTAAAAACTTATTTTTAAAGGCAAATGTAAGGTACTTAATTCAAGTCTGACTCGTAATCTAAAGTTTTGCTAATAGAACTTGAAACTTACTTTCTTTAAAACGTTTGTGGTTATGTTTCTTTATTTTGAAATTGTGAAAAACATATAAAACAAGGTAGGGAAAGCGATTAGTAAACCAATCACAATGCTTCGCAACGTCTTCTGATCGTTGATATTGCTTTAATTTCCTGTGTTTATTTCCAATAAACGCAACAATTGCGCCTTTTGACAATCACATTTATAATGCAAATGACGCGATTGTTGTATAATGATAATTTAATGAGATTTTAATGATACTTGTCCACAGGACAGACAAAGTGGGATTCTAATGCCCGAGTGCACCAAACTAGAATTAACTTTGATGGCTGCATTGTGAACGTAGCTAAAATTAGAGGGGGGTGCCTTTGTTTTAAAATTTTAGCTTTTGTTTTAATATGGTGTAAAAGGAAACAAACCTGTATAAAAAGAAAATTTATTCAGAAACTTGATAAATTTCTTTTATTATCGGTCATTATTATTTTCTTACGTAAAAACTTGTTGTTAAATGTATTCTTTTTGTTATTTAATCCATCCTAAGCTAAGCGGAGGCTAGCGGGGATTAAATATCTGCCCTTTTTTATTTTTATTTTATTAATTGTTATTTTTTAATATGAAGGGCCATTTTCTTGTTCTCTTTTGTTTCCTTTATATGTCTCTATGAATCACTGACTGTGAAGACACTGGGCGAGTCCTGCTGAAGACGGGTAGGAACCCAGAAACAGCTGTTCTGGATTCCCGGTGTCGAAAAATCCAAAAACAGATCAGTGATTCCTTGTGTTATTAGTTATGTGCGAGTATGGTTTTTATTGTTTTGTCAAAAAAAAAAATAAATAGGAAAATTCTGAAATTTTGAATTAAACAATTCGAAGCTGTTTCATATATTGTACATAACAATAATATATTAGGTTAGGTGTGGCCCGCAGAGGCCCACTAATGTCCTTTGGGGCGCTGGAGGTCATGCTCCAACGCTTCAGCGACCCAGGACTGAGATGAGGTCAGGTGGTTAGCCCAACGCTCGTCCGCCCGCAATAATATGTAGAGTACGTAAATATAATTTAGGTCAGGTAGCCAAGTGTTAATAGCTGACGGCGGGTTGGAAGAGCCGGGTTCAGTCCTCTATATAGGTCTGGAATCTTTTCGAGTCTACCCAGCCCTCTGAACAATGGATACCGGGATTCTTTCTTGGGGTTTAAAGGAGAGTTGGCGTCGGGCTGACCACCCGACCTCAACTGAGTCTGGCTATTCAGGAAACGCCGGGTGTCGTACCTCCTGCCACTCCAAGGACGACATAGGCCTGTTGTGAGATATTTTAACATAACATATAATTACTTAAATACTAATGTTATATAATATGTTAATAATTAATACTCATCTCTATTATGTAAGTGGAATCTCAGTGAAATAAAAGATTTAGTTACACTTAATGAATCTTGCAGCAAACAAAAATTAAAAATTTTAATCTATTTTATTTTAAAATTAGTATTTTTTCCTTCTACATTAAGTTGAAGAAATTGTTTTTCTGTATTTCTAATCACACACCAAAGCATACTAGTTTTCTATTCTTGATTATTTTTTAACTAGTTGAAATTCTTTCGACAATTGTTTTAATTTTTTTTTCTACAGCTTTTTCCCACTGCCGCGTGGGGTCGCTGATAAGCAAGGCGCACTTGCTCAATATGCGGATGTGGCTAGGGGTTTTTACGGTCGGATGCCCTTCCTGTCACCAACCCAGATCAGAGGGAAACCCAAAGACGGCGAAAGAAGCAAAGACGAAGGAGTAAATACCACAGAAAAGAAAGCAAACATTCATGTTCTCAGCCGGGATTGGAACCCGGGTATCGGCACCGCCGCGCCGTTGAGACCGCACGGCCAATCGTTTTAAAATTTAAATATTCGCAACATAATTGAAAAGCTAATTGAAAAGCTGACAATGCCATTCTCACTTCAAAAGAAATTATTTAAATGAACAGACCATAAAAAGCAACCAAAACGATGAACCATTCTCATTTTACTTTGAAATACACTAAATCATTTTATTCGGCGTACTTTTACTATCTCTATACATTAATTTCTTCGTATTTCGTTAATATATTCCTCAGTTTCTATCGAATTAATTGATAAGAATCTTTTCTAATTATTTCAGAATTAATATTTTCTTGTGCGTATTTTTGAAATTGCAAATAAAAAGCAAATGAGATAAAAAACATTAAACAGTTTAAGATCTGACACTTTACGTCTAAGCTTGATTTTTACAAAAATTTGTAAAAATTAGTAAAGTGATTTCTAAAATTCAAGCCTAAGACTTGACGAAACATATCAGATTTTAAGGTGTTTAAAGCCCCGCGAACACCATGCAATTTTTCAGCAATTTAGTCATCCGATTTTGACGTCACGAGCAGTTTTGAGAGCCCGTTTATTGATTATATCAGCTCGTGACGTTAAAATCGGACGACTAAATTGCTGAAAAATTGCATGGTGTTCGCGGGGCTTAATGTTTTTTATCTCATTTGTATGTTGACTTTTTATTTGCAGCTTAAATATTTTACACATGTTAATCATCTAATATTTTTTGATATTTTCATGAATTTTTTCTTTCAATTCATCGTCAACTCATATGATTTTCATTCACTTCACACGTGTGTTCCAGTGTTCTTTTAAATTCGTGAGTGTTATTGGTCGATTGTGGTTCAAAGATAACATCTTCCCTCCAGGTTCAATGGTCAGTGGTCGTCACTGCGTAATGTTATGAAAAAAAGATACAGAAGAGGATGTTACGTTAATAAAATACCTACAGACAATAACTTTATATAATGAATGATTTAATATTATTATTTGGATTCTTTATGAATATTAAAAGTTTTTAAAATTCATTCCCGAACACATTTTATTACTACAAGAAATTCAAATTAGTGCTTTAAAAATAACTAGATAATATAATAAAACTAGTGAATAAATTTTTGTACTTAAAGCGTAAATTTAAGGTCGATCCCATAATAATAAAAAAATTTAAAAAATAATAATAAAAAAAGAAGTACGTTAACGTAAAAAAAAATTAAAAAAAGTTAGGAAAATAATAATAAAAAAAAAAAACCAAAACAAAAAAAAAAACACTCGGACATTAAGAAAAAAAGATTAAGAGAGAGAGAGAAAAAAAACAGTAGATATATAGATTCGAACCGACATCCTTCAGTATTTGAGTCCGAGACCTTAAGCTTCAAACTATAGCTGACAACTGGAATGAGATGCTTGCATTTCTAGCATTAAAGCTAATACCCGGAAATCCAATGAAAACAATGCCAATATCATGGGGTGGGCGTTGCCCTGAAAATACGTTAATCATACGCTATTCTGAACACGATGGTGAAATCCGTTTATCTATCCGACCTTCCGTTCCGGTGTTGTTAGGGGTGAACAGAAACGGACGGACAGAACAAATGCAATAGCTACCGAAATGCGTCGCTAAAAACAAAACAAAAAAACAACAACTTGTAACGGTGGTAACTAAGCTGTCCTGTAAATTTAGAAATAAATACCAAATCTAATTATAAGTTTCGTTAAATTGCGATTGTAATGCAAACATTCCACTCATTAATAAATCACCAAATTTCTTAAGTTTTCGAGAACTTTTCCTATCGAAATGCAACTTTCACTTTAAAATAATAAAGTATCAAATAGCCTTAAAGCCACTACTAAAGAATTTTTGCTTACGATGCTGTAGACTATTAGAGACACAGCAACGAAAACATAATATCCTCCGAGACTTCGCCATTATTTTTTCAGCTCACATTTTGAATTTAATTTTTTGTTTCTTTTTTTTCCTAGGAAATTCATTTGTAAAAAAAACTTAATTTGAGTTTGTTTTATTAGAAAATTTATTCTGTATAATGTTAGGGTTAATTTTCGTTATTTTTCAATCGATTTTTTTCACCGCTGAGTTGGTCCTTGTTTTCGGCTAGTACTCTAATCCTGAATAATACGGAGCTTTTTCAGACCTGCTCTAACACTCCAAAAACTTGGCGAAGAAAAGGAGGGATTACACTGGTCCCTAGGCTTTTGGCAAAATGGAAAAAAAATGCGGGTACGTTGCTCTAGATAAAGCTCCATGAGACAAATGTTAAAGGCAAAGAATCAAAAGAGAAAAGAGGTAACAGACACTAAAAAGAAAATAAAACTAAGCATTGAATGCCAATAAAACACTGAAAAAATCAATTGTTATATTGTATAAAATATAAACACTTGTTTAGATGTAGAAGACGATTTTGTAAAGATAGTACTGAAATTGGCTGAAAAGAGTTTAAAATCTTAAAGAGACACAGTACTTAATATAACAAGAAGTTTCAAGGACGTAAAACCTACTTTATAAAATGCAATTTTTAAAAATTTATTTCTTTGCAAAAAAATTTCAAAATGACAAAAACAATGTTTATTCGTAGCCTTTGTTTATTTTTAAATTGGAATATCTGCTGAATTCAAACAGTATAAATTATCGATTTTCTGAAAAAAATTAAGTAAATACTCATTATTTAATTAACGTTTGGAATGTAGTAATATTTAAATCCGCTTGCAACGAATTAGCTAATATTCAATGCTTCAAACAACGATAGAAGTAGGACAGAAATCCACCATTTTGTTTCCAATACTTATCTGTAGGAAATTTTGTTTCTTTTGGCTAATTTCTCAAAAATGGACCCATTCGGATAAGATTTTAAATATAAAAGTTAGATTGTATCTAGTCTATGAATATGTAGGCCTATATCAAGTTTTCTTAGATCCATTCTTAATCTATCATAATATTAAAAATTGTAATGAAAAACTCAAACCTTCATAAGTAAATTATACCATAACTTCAACACTCTTAGCGCTTGTTTATTTTATAATTCTGAATAATGGGTTATTGTGTTATATTAGGATATTTTTATATAATTAAAACCATAAATTTATATGTTTATATGTAAAAGGGAGAACATTAGCTTGTAAGTAGAGGTCAGAAATTATAGGTGTAGTGTTGACGAATGATGATTGATATATTTGATGTGGACTGTCTGATTCAAAAATAGTTGAGATATTTATTTTCAAAAATGCCGTTCGGACACAGCCGGATGTTAAAGGGGATGTCCTTTCACTAGGCTGTTGTGTCTGAACCAAGGTTTGAACTTCCGGCGTGATACTTGGATGTTTCTTTCTTCAGAGTTCCTTTCTTTTCCTTCAAAGTATGATTGACTATCATCTAACAGTGCCTCCTGGATAACCACGACAGCATCATTCTTCACCAATCATGCAGTGCAGTCTTCATTATCTTATGTTTAAACTATACAACGAGATGATAAAAAAAAAAATCAGAAATCTTATTTTCCCGAAATACTTTCAATGAAGTTTTGGCACTCAGTTAGAAACGCTGGTTTTAGAGATCAGTAGAGTAATGTGCGGCATCAATACCCAAATATGTCATATGGATCACTTAAAAAAATAGTTCATACCTCACAGCAAGAATGACCCGAAAACCCAAATCCAAATCCCTTTAAATCTGTAAGTAATACAAGTAATACTTATTTTTTTGTGTTTTTAAATCAAAAAGCGGGACAGCAGTTTTAATTTCTTTTTTAATTTCTTATTATTAAATGTACTCTCAGGTCTTTCGCATCACTCATAGTTAAATTAAGCAATTATTATCTCCAAGGATGAAGTAACGTTTCAAGCCGTTACTTTATTCCATAATGTTAAACATGATGGGAAACATTTAATTGCTAGGATGCAGAAATATTATAACTAGTTTTTATTAATCTTGGAAGAAAAGATATAAATGAAACAACATAGGTCTATTTTATTTTGAGTTTTAGGGATAATAGCTATCAGCAACCATCTACATACAGATACAAAATTTATTATTGGAAGTTAGTAATATTTCTTAAATAATAATTATAAAATAAATATCAAGAACATTTACTTTGGAAACCCTTATTCGTGTAAGGACTGTTATGCTATAACATTAAATCCGATTCACCATCATATAAACTATTTCTTTACAATATTTATGATTCTGTAATTTTTCTGTAATTTCTATAATTTTATTATATTACATTTATATAATTTTATTATATTACATTTACATAAATATATTTGAATTTTCCAAAAAATTTCTTCTTTTTTAACCCTTTTAAAAGAATGTATCTTGTGAAAGATTGATGGACATTTTTAAAGACTTAATTATAATCGTAAAGACTTAATTATAATCGTAATTACGATTATAATTGTAATTTATACAAAATTATACATTGCATAAATACGAAGCATTAATTACGAATATTACATAACACTATGATAGATCTCTTACTGATCTCAACCACCATATTTTTAAAAGTTCAACTTTACTTCATTATTTTTCACAGATAATAATAATAATAATAATAATAATAATAATAATAATAATAATAAT
>JAFIDM010006943.1:41042435-41136532 GCA_023159025.1 Thereuonema tuberculata | reverse complement strand
TGTCTGCGAGAGTAATCTCATGGAAGGACATGCAGGGTAAGTGTTCAATGAGTTGCTGTTCCTCTGTGATCCATGGTGCTTTATCATTGTGGGGGATAGGGTTTGACTATAGAGACGACCAGTATTCATGTAAAGCCTCGCTGTTGGGAGTGTTTGTGTTAGTTGTAGTAGAGGAAGATGTAAGGGATCTGTAGAATTTTTTCTCATTGTATTGGAAAGTGTTGTTCTGTTGTTTGCGCAGAGTGCACTGTTTCTATCTTTGTAATCTTTTTGCAAGTGCACTGAGTTTTTGTTTTAGTGTGTCGAGATGTTCCTGAACCTGGTTATGATGATTTGAATGTGAAGGGCGAGTATTTATGTGCTTGAATATCTTTCTAACCTGGGACATACGTTTCTTTGTTTTGGTTCCTGCACAGTATTGTGTGAGCCTGGCTATGTCTACTCTAAGGTCGCTGATGCGGCCCTCAAGGCGACATTATTATTATTATTATTATTATTATTATACTGCTTACTTTTCAAAGAATAAAGTAAGCAGTATAATAACAGTATATTTAATAGTAAGTTTTATTTAAATTAGTATTACTAAGTAACCACGCAAATATTTTTGTTTTCAAAGTGAACACCATTGTTTTAATTCCATTTTGCTAAATCGATCATTACAGGTCTTAAATTGTGAACAATATGGAATCTTTTATATTTGTATTGAAAGTCGTAGCTAGGACTGCAACAGTTTTGTAGTAGGGTGCCTACGAAGTTGTTTGTTATTGCACTTCCGTTGCGTTATTATAATAAGGATACAAGTGGAGCTGATTATATCCTGAGTCTAATGGGAAAAATTTCATTATTTTGCGTAATTTGATTAAGGTGTGAGTAATGTTAGATGAAAATGGCTGAGGTGGCAATGATTTGTTGTAAAACCTATTTCTCTAAGCTTTCAGGATGTTGTTGTTGACAAGCACTCCAATGATTAACCGAATCCTTTCTCTGTGACGTTCTACCAAAACACGAAGCAGAATAGGCTTAGGAATTTACTGCAATAAAATGGTTCTCTAAATCACTTGGGATAGTGTGAGCTCCCTTTGCCTGTTTGTTGAAAGCAGTAAACAATTCCGTAAATAAACAGACAATAGCAAATAAACATCGTATTCTTGCAAAATTTATTTTAATATAAAGAAAAAAAAATCTCGAGTGCAATATTACTTAGCATGTAATAAACATTTCTTATCTTACTTTTACAATAGCAATTTTTAATTTATTAGGAAAAAAAAATGAAAAAGAAAAATGTTCTTATAACTCTTCAAGATAAAACATTAGAAAACTTGATTAGTGATCTATAAAAATTCATTTTTCTTTTAAAAGATATGGATAACAAATGACAAAAGCAAATGTATGACGTAAATGACAAAATCTACTTAAAGGGTGCGTTAAAACGATAAGCCAAATCTTAATTAATGCCCGGCAGCCGAGTGGTAATGGCGTTTGGTTGGGGGTAGGGGATTCGATTCCGAGCCTCGGCGGAAGGTCGGGATTTTTCCATGCTCCATTCTTCTCCAAACGGATCCTAGAGTCTACGCAGTACTCTGTAGAATTGGTACTGGGTTTCTTTCCTGGAGATTAAGGGCGGACGGGTGTCGTGCTGACCACCCGATCTCCCGTTGGTCATGAAGCGCCGGGAACCTTTCCTCCTGCAACCCTCAGGGCCTACATAAGCCTGTAGTGGGTAAACCTTAATTAATGAAAAATAAAAAATGCCTAATTTTTTGTAGTATTCAAAAAAAAAAGTCTGCTGCTCTTTGATGAAGCTTTTACGTAGTATTAGAATGGTTAATATCTTAATAACAATACAAGTTTCAGCCCTATTTCGAGTTTAAGGTCTAAGCTAAAATAAAATATTATTTAGAAACGTTAGCATTGTGTAGACCACCTTCTGAATATAACTAAGCGCTTGAAGGAAATTTGTAAATTACATTTGCTCTGTAACACTGGTATGTCATTCCTTCTACAGTGTTGTAGACAAATTTTATATTCTCGTAAATACACTAGATTTCCCAATACTCGTAAGGACTAACGGAAACCAAGAATACATAAAGCTTATCTACAAATACTGTGGATCTCTTATGACTCATTAATAGGGGTTTACCCTCTTGAATATATTGAGCATTTTAAAACTTAAGAGATACATAGTTGAAGTGCATCATAGTAGCCTACATTAAGGGAAGTACTTACATTATTAGATTTTCCCCCTTTTTTGATTCTGATCGTCATTTTAATTAAAAGATTTAATAATTAATATGCACAGACTCAAATTACTATTAACTCTTCGTTTTTTTAAAAAGATGTTAATAACTATAGTATTAATATTAATTAGTTGTACAATGAATGAATTATTCCAAATATATTGTAGAACAATACATTAATAGCTTTAAATTACAACTTTTAAGACTTCTACTATACATCTCTTGGTATATCGATTGCATAGCACGATAATTCCAAAGAAAAAATAAAGATTAAATTTTATTTCCATGTTTAATTGTTTAATTACTTTTAATTGTAAGTATGTATTTTAAGAAAGAATTGACTATAATAACTTTATGTCTCATTCAAATAAGTTTTAGTCTCTGCAGATAGAATTAAAAACAGAAAAGTGCTATGAGTGATGCAAACGGGAAAGTGACTTACCCAGAATATAACAGTATCCGAATTCAATGTAGAAGATCCTAGATTGAAGGATTGAAGGATGCATCAATTACCTAAAAGTGATGTTTCCCTAGTCTCAAATAAATATTAAAGGCTGGATACTAACGTGATAATTCCGAAACTATTTACCAGAGATATAGTAGTTCGAGGATAAGTTGTTCTTGATCTAATCAATATTGAGTGAGAATGATTCATTGAGAAGAATCGAAGAGGCTTCTCTTCAAATACTTTAACATACGTTTCGTAATTTCGGTAAACTTTCGCCTTTAGACATTCCATTCAATTATGGTAAACTTCGATACGAGATATGAGAACTGAAGTTAATTTCAACGAACAAATAGAGAAAGAAAAAGATTAATATATCAGTAAAAACATATAGCAAACAAGAGTCAGTAGAATTTTAGATAAGTTGACATTACATAAAAACATATGCAAATAAACTAGTACTAATTAACTATTTTCCAGTATAAAGAAACAATGTGGATATTATATGATCAAAAAAATTATTTTCAAAAAGGCCATAGGACCTACTGTTAACCATTGATCTGACTATTAACTTTCTAATTCTCTGATTAATGTTGCTGTTTTTTAGTTATTTTTGTCAATAGCCTTAAGGAGATTCATATGCTCAAATATGTTATAAAATTAATAAGCAGATTTTAGTTTTAAAATTAATCAATTTACAGCCAAAATAAATATTTAGATCATATTCAACAGCTTTAGTATATTACTGAAATTTTGATTGTTTTGAAACTTCCTGTTTGGATTATCATTATTGTTGAATTTCACCGCAGGGTAATTTCTGATCTTTGATAACCAGCTGCTACAAGACCGAAGTGTAGCAAAATCAATCTTCTGTAACTTAATTGTTCCGTTCTATTAGCTAAATCTATCAGTAAAGTTTCAGTTTTGCAGGATAAATTGTAATTCTAATTTCTATCAGAGGATATAGAAAGATATGAATATTTCGACTTGCTTCTTTTATTTTTTTCCATTAAAAGCAGAGTGATGTAATATACAGGGTGTATCAAAACTCGCTGTACAAATTCTAATGGGAGATAGCAACTACGACCAATCGTTTTTGTCTATAAATATACAGTCGGACCTCGATATAAGGTCACCCCTTGGGACCTCACGAAAGTGACTTTATAAGCGGGTTGACCTTATAACCGATTCATACGCATTTGTCAATAAATAAGCATTATATAAATACAGTATAATTCTTTGTAAAATTTAATACTTACAAAAATATCAGTTTATTAGGTTATAATATTTTAATTTAGTTCAACCAATTACATTTAATGGAATCAGAAAGAAATGATTTTTAAAAAATTTTAATTCGGAATAAAGTTGTATACAAATAGTACTAGTATACTCAAGCAAAGTAATCCATAATACATGACTGTCGCGATTTAGGTTTCATCTTTTGTACAATGTTTTCTAAGTTTAGTTTCTGAAAATGTAGACTAATGCTCTGAGTGCTTCTGCTTGTGTCACCGCTTCACTTTCAGTATCACTGTCGTTATCATCACTTTCTAATGCATTGGAATCTAAAACTTGCGAAACAATTTCGGAAATCGAAGCTTTAGAATTCGTAGTAATTTCATCATCAATTCTCACACATTCACTTTCCCCTTCTATAGCACAGCCGCGATTTCTGAGATCTTGTATTAACACAGTCAGAGGCGTATATAAGGGGGGAGCCCCCCCCCCCCCCCCCCCCCCCCCCCCCCCCTTCCCCTTCCTTCCCCCCCCCCTTTTTTTTTTTTTTTTTTTTTTATTCATTGAGAGGGGTATAAGGGGGGGGCCCCCCCCCCCCCCCCCCGAAATAATGAAGGTATGTCCTCCCAACCTTTTTCTTATTATTTTTTGATTGAATGGATAGGTTTCCATCGTTTTTTTTCTTTTTTTTTTTTTTTTGATTGAATGGATAGATTTTTATCGTTTTTTTTTTTTTTGGTTGAATGGATAGGTTTCCATGGGATGTCTACTTAAAATTTCTTAACTTAACCTTACATTAATCTTATGCCCCCCCCCCCGAAAATATATTCTATGTACGGCACTGAACACAGCTAAAGAAATATCGTCTTCATCATCTTTTTTCCTAGAATTTGAGGGGATGAAGTGCTTTGTGAAAAAGCTGTCCCTCCGTCAGTAGGAGAAATGATGCCGATTAAAGATCGTACCCACGGAAAAAATTTTGGAATTGAATCAATGTGGCACTGAAATCACAGACAAAAGTGAACTTATATGCGATTACGGTATTTAAGACCTGACCATATATCCGATAATCCATATCAAAGAATTCCTATTCAATGAGCCGAGACTTCAGAAAAGTGATCTTATATGCGGATGACCTTATATGCGGGTGACCTTATATATAGGTCCGACTGTATGTCCTTTTCGGTGTCAGAGGGAAGTATTTAGCGGTGCTACAATCTGCTTGAGAGGAGACATGGAATACTAAGACAAAGTCTAAACAACATGTTTATTCATAGAAGGTTCGTAAAGTTGCGACCGGCAACAGCAATTCATGCACGATAGTCGAAGCATTGATTGCCGTACTTTTTGAAAGATTTCTGGCATTTCGCGAACATTTGCAGAGGCGACAGCGATTCTTCCAAGTAGATATGCCTAATGGGTCAATGGGAGTCTAGTACACGAGGTTCTTCGAGTAACCTAGAGCAAGAAATCGATAAATGTTAAATCGGACGATCTTGGTGGCCAGGCAAGAGCGCCCTCTAGCAGGTGTTAGAGGGCGCTATTGCCTGACCACCAAGATCGAATTACTCAATAAACGAAAAAGACTCTAGCATTCATAGACGAAAAAGGCTTGACGTGGTGCTTGGTGGATACAAAGGGCAAATTAAAATTTGGTTCACTCTTAGACTACTTACAATATTTCTGTTAGATATGTCTTTAAAATGCTTAAAATCTATTTTGCAGTGGATCATCATGTAAATAAGTTGTTGATTATGTAATAATGATAAAATCTTACATTTCCAAAATAACATCTCAGATACTGTTTCGATAATTTCAAAGATTTCATTAAAGATTTTTATAGTCAAATATTTATCTGTATATTTGACTGTATACATATATAGCTTCATTACTTTAAAAAAAAAATATTTGTGGATGCAGAGATAAGAAGAGATAAAATTTTAGTAAAATGGAGTTACGTGAATAAGAATGACATTGGTGTATGCTTTCTTACTATTAGGTCGCCAAAACAATCAATAGTGATAAGTACTGTTGATTGTTTTGTATATGAAGTTCTAATTCTTAAAGGAACTTGTGTCACCTTCATTCATAATTTTCCGCATTGAAGCTCATAAAAAATTGCCAAATAAAGAAAGTTAGATCGTTTCTTGTTCGTACGAATCAATGCGAAATCTAAGCGGTTCGGTCATATAGCACCTTTCAATTACACCCATGTTATGTATGATTTAGGGTTTGCTTCGTTCATTCGGCCCTTTCAGCAGTAACGTGATCGCCACCTTAATCGTATATCAATTCATTCAATCTGTTTACAGCGTAGTGCTTCTCTTTATATTCTGATAAGTTTTGGGGTTTTAACAGGCACAGAAAAGGAAAAAAAAGGCCTCATTTTTCTGCAATTTTCAATTTTGGGCAAATTTTCGAGTAGCGAAAAAGCGAAACAATCGAGCTTGTTTTGTATTGAGAATTCAAAACTAAAGAATACAAAAAAGGTAAGCTTTAAAGAACAACTTTAAGAACATCTCGCAACCTATCAGCGGCCGTAAAAAGAGCTAAAACTTCAGATTTTTAAGGATCATCTAGCCACAAGAACAAAAGCACGTATGTCTTTTTATTAGTTAAGTATAATTCTGCCAGTTTTATAAACTCAAATTTGTTTGCTAATAGAAACTACACAAGTAGCCTTTTTCGTGCAACCAAAAAATTCGTAAATCTAGAGCTCGGAAATCGACTGCACTTCTCTCACGAACTAAATAAACATGAAATCTTTCCCTTCCGTGATCTTTAATTTCCTTGTTCATTTTAATGATCTCTGAGCTGATAGTGTGAATGTTGTGGTTTCTTTAATCCAGTCGGGAAAACTTCAACCAACAGTAATCCGAGAATTCACAGCGCCTTTGAAGCAAGAAAAAGGTCGCAAAGAGGTTCAGAAGAATTCTTAAGTAAATAGAGGAATGTAAACCATGTAACCTTAACGACCTTGATGATGCAGTGCTAACCAAAAACACTGTGTAAACATTAAATTCAGTGTGGCAGAGGCTGTTACACAGTCTGTCAATTCACCTTTAAGCCGGGAATGAGTAATTCAATTTGCCAACACGTGACATTAAAAACAATGGCGCTTCAAAGGTAGGATTCTGGAAGTACTCATCTTTCTCTGACATTAAGACCTACCAGAAAAATTGAATTCTGTTCCCATGGGGACAGTCTGAAAAGCCACGAATTTCAATTAGACGCCGGAGACCTTCCCTCCCCCAACTATGCTCCAATAATGGAGCTCAAGCAGAAACAAAAATAACTCTCCTTGATTATTCCCTTCTTTTGAAAGAAACTGCCCTTCAGGAATTCCCTGCTCTGTTGCAGGCGGAAGCAACCATTAATAATTAAAGGGAAATATTCTTCGGCAAAAGAACTTCAGCTTCAACGGGCTGAAAAAACTTTTCGAATGATGAGATAGACAAATAAGTACTTCGTCGGTTTTATTTTACAAGCGTGTAGAGATTTTATGTCACAAAATTTTAAGACTTTAAAAACTTAAAGACTGTAAGTCCAATAAATTAGAAAAATTAAATTGATCCTTAATTTATTTTTTCTTTAATCTGGAATGTAACTATAATTTACTTAGGAGCATTTTCATCTAATGCATTATCTCTTCATATATATGTGGGAAAAGTAATTAAATATTAGAACTAAAAGTGTAAATGTAGTTTTAAGGCGATGTATCGAAATCTGTCCATTTATGGTGAGTATAAATTGTTTCTGAAAGAACTTGGAGCCTATTTCTTTAAAATGTCACGGTTTTTCTTAAAGCTGTTTGATTTTTTTAAAACCATAGTACTTGCCGAATTGTATGCAAGTTTTCTTATAATTTTTTTAAAGTTTATGGCAACTTGTGATACCCCAGTACATATCATTCTGAAATATATTCGTCCTTACATTTTGCGTTAAACGATTTTCTTTGCAACTTTTAAGTTTTACATAGCGGAATACGATTTCGTTATTTTCGTAATTATTAAAAAATGCTACATAAGTTAGAAAAAAAATTTGAAATATTATTTACGGATTCGATAGCTTAAAAAAAGACTCTTATCCTTTCGCTTGAGATGTCAGCTTCAATCTCCAGCGGAGGTCAGATATATTTTCCTTGTTATTCCCCAAGACGGGATCGAGGTAAAAAGATAGTTTCTGGGATATTCTAACATTCAACTGTCTTCCAATTCAGACAACTGGCAGAAAAGAGAAAATACTTTGTAGATCTATTTAGTAAAGCAGTGCTTGCAAAAAACCATGCATACAATATTTTGCTGCATGCTATTATTATTTACTTGTACAGGCATCGCCCTATTATCCAACAAGTTAAGAATAACAGTATCATCGATTAGCGAAAAATCATCGAATCATAGAATAGCTTTATTTAGCTCACAAATATATTTCGCCGACGGAAAACACTATATATTATTTGCGGATGCGTGTTAAAGCTAAATAATTACTAATATATATATATATATATATACTGTCCGTTTTCAAAAAGCAGACCTACCATTGGCAGACGACTTTACTCCGCAGAGGGGTGATACGCTGAGATGGGCACTTTTCTAAGAAATTCTTTTGGACATTTTCGCTTTTAAGAAAAAAAAATAAAGGAGGAGCATTTCTGCAATAGTATTTATTCTTTCCATAATTCTTTCCTGAAAAGCTCAAATAGAACGCAGCTACCGGTAAACTAACTCTGATAAAAAGCAAACAACCCCTATTTCGATGAAATCGAAGGAGACCTGATGTATGCGCGAAAGCGTTGAAAACTCTCGTAAACAAAGTTATTTAGCTTACTATTATTTAGCTTATAATGTATATAGAGCACTAAAGCAATGGCCAAGAAAAAGACATCCAAAGTCGCTCTTCGAAATATGACAGAATATGTCAAGTCAAGTACACGATCGATTGTAAGAGATATGGTTGTAATTGAAAAGGTTCGGTTAAGCGAAGCGTCGGTAAGTGGGTCTGCCTCTATTATAGCAAAGCCTCCGACAAGACTATCGTCAAGTCACAACTAAGAAAATGGATAGTATCTGCTTAAAAAACTTAGAAAGAAGTAAAAGAAGAGCAATTCCTTCAATCAGAAATATAGGATACTTATAGCAAAGAAATAAAATTTAATTTTCTTACTTTTTTTTTCATTTACATATTTAGAGATCTTATTTTAGTTGTTTTCAAAATTTCCGTATTTCTAGATTCTCATTAATCAGTTTCCACTCTCTAATGCCTGGAGTTCTTCAATTACCTTTCCTTTAATTTTTTTTTTTTAGATTTCTTTTAATTTTTGTTTATATGGATAACAAGTTTCAATTAAAACAAAAATCTAACAATGGAAAATTTAAATTATTAGTTTTAAAAGAAGTGGGGAAAAAAATGAATGAATTTTTCATTTACTGAAGTTAAATGCATTTCTTTCTTTTCACTTTATCTTGAATAAAAACAGTGTAAATTAAAACATCATCATCTTTTTTCTTCTTTGAAAAACTTCATTTGTTCTGACAGTTAATGTGTCAGATACAGCATTGAATTCGCTTTTATGAGCTTCGGCCTAAAATGAATAAAAATAATTACTTGCCTTTTGAGGAGGAAAGAGAATCAAAGCATAATAAAAAGAAAACTTCTTACATTTAAGAAAATTAAAGTCTCAACAATAAATCACACATAAATTTCGACGAGGAATCATCACTCTTAGGAGAGATATAAAGCGAATGAAAGGGAAGACGTCTAAGCAGTTCCACAACACTCCAGGCAATACCTCATAAAATAGCCAAGTCAGGGACCCATAAATATCAAATTTAGCCTCCACTGAATTAATTTGTGGGAAGAAACGGCGGTTAATGTTTCTGAAGGAATTCCATTTCTTTCTTTCTCGTCATTTTTTTATTCCGTAAACGACTTTTCAAAGTTGAAATCAAACAATAGTAGCGGAAGGCTTTTTTCACCAATCACATTCAAGAACAGATAGTTGGAATGGGAAACTACAAATTGATGTGATAAACTTAGGCTACTAGCAATGAAATATAAACATTCTTCTTTAGAATGGTTTTTCAGTGCTTTATTTTAGTTTTTGAATAAAAACAAAAAGCATGGCTAGCAATCAATAGAAATTATTTGAAGAAAGGAAAAAATAAATTCGTTTCTTTATATTTTTACCATAAATTGAGTACTCGTAAGTAAATGTGAGTACGAATGTGTGCTTGTGTGCAGGTGTGTGGATATTTGTATCTGCCTGAGTGTGTGTTTGTTGTGTGTTTATCTCCTAAAAACTTCTGAATCGCTGGATGGATCTTCTTGAAACTTGGTATTCATAAATAAAAGGTAGAGAGGATGTAATATTTATATTTGAGTTCTTTTTCAAGTGGATCTTTGTTGAGAAAGTAGGGCCGGAAGATGACAAAACTTCCTAATGAAAAGTATTACAAACTAAACAAATATCTAACAATGAAAATATTTTTTTTTTCTCAAACAAATTTCGGCAAGCGTTTTTATGATTAAAATTAATAGGATATAAAATAAACAAGGTAGGAAAAGCGAATAGTAAACCAATCACAATGCTGCGCAACGTCTTCTGATAAGAAAATATAATTGCTATTGATTTAATTTCCTTATTATTATAAATGTGATTGTTGCGAATGCAAAAGGCGCAATTGTTGCGATTATTCTGCTTATTGTAGAGCTGTATTATCAATGTGATTGTTGCGCATGCAAAACACGCAATTGTTGCGATTGTTTTGATTGTTGTGCGTTGCATTGTGGGATACATGTCCACAGACAAAACGGGATTGTAAGTCTTCTGATCCTTATCAGATGACTAAAAATATGAATTGAGCAATTTTTTTTTTTTGACAATGACAAATTTCAACTTATTATTTTCAGCAGTTGTCATAACTTAATAATAAAAAATGTTTAGACGACTTTAAAGAAATTTTCAAGATTAACAATTTTAAGGAAAATAGAATTTGAGTTCTTTCACGAACTTCGTGTTTTGTTTATCATTTGACTAAACTATAACGAAGTCTGTGTATTACAGACTGCGCATGTCTTTGATATTATAACGAAACACACTCAATTCAGTTGTATTTTAAACACCGGAACAATTTATTTAACTAAGTCACCGCTGTAAAATTCTAATTTAAAAGCTACGAAAGGTTTTGTTTGATTCAATATTAAACAATAATTAAGGGAACTTGAAAGAGTCTTGGGAGTAGGTTTTCTAAATAAGATGAAAATTTAAAATGCAAATGAAAATCATATTTCATTTTGGCGGGATTTCAATACATGAGCTTGGATGTAATTGAAGGAACGCAGGCAAAAGAACCCCTACTGAGTCAAAGAAAAGGGTCTTATTTTATTCATCTAGGAGATGGGAAACGGAGGAAATTAATTCCTTCATTTCAATAGAACTACCGAAAAGGGATATTTTTTTCCACTGTCGACTGAACATTCATTAAGAGTCAAAATCCAAACAAGTTTAAAAATCCAAACCTGAATTTGATTGTGATTCTGAAATGTTGAAAAGCAAATGAAATAAAATAAAGCAGATAACTGTTAATGATTGTTAATTATATGAACAGAGGCATATCTGCTTTGAATCTGTTTCAATTGAACTTGAAAATGTGTTGGGTCAATCGCGTATTTAATATGAAGTCCATCTTTTCAAAAAATACGTCAACTGTTATACGATCAGTGATCGATCGTGTAGAATGGACGAGGCAATGAGGCGCTGGAGATAATTTTGAGGACTGGGAGGTGGAGAATTAAAACCATCGTACTCGTATTTTTAAATTGGACAACGAAGCATCCTACTAAAAAGTTTAAAATCAATCCAGCCGTTTTAGCGAAGGTTTTCAGGGGCTATTTGTGAAAAATGAGAAGTGTAAAGACCAAAATAAATGTGTTAATATTTACATTTGGACCATAACTAAAAAAATTACCTAATTTTCTAAATTCCGTTTTAGCATAATGGGGGTACAAATAGACAAAACAGACAAATGTACGAAAAGATCGACAAATAACTTAATACAGAAAAAAAATATACAAGTGGAATTGTAAGGCTTAGCTTGCTCAGTCAATTAATAATATTTTATATATTTCTTATTTTAATACTTTAATACGAATTTTTTTCTTTATTTGTTTTGTAATTCTTCCTGAGCTTGAAAGATAACTATCTTTAATATAATTTACGAAATTTTTTTAGTGTGTACTTTGAACTTCTTAGAATTATTTCTTCATATTTTTTAAAGAAATAAATGTTTTTAATATATTCATCTTTAAAATATTCCATAAATTTTCTGCTATTAGAAATTCCTCTCCAAAGGCTTTTTTTCTTTGTTCTTTTCTTTTTTTTTTTTGAATAGTAAATCTGCTTCCAAATTCCACATCAACATTGTTCTGTGGCTTTCGAGAAGATTCCTCGAGTTTTGTAATCGTATTGTCAGACTGGATGAGACCCCAGTCCATCATTTTGAACCCAAGGGAAAAACGCGGAATTTGGAATCGTTGCTGCGTTGTTCTCCAATAACAAAAGAGGAAAAAAAAATAACGAAAAAAAAATGACAGCTACCTCTGAAATCACGGTCAGTGGAACTACTGTTGTGTGGTTTGCATGGAATTTGTGTCAAGGGAAATAATCTTTTCCGTGACAGCTGCCTTGCAATAACAGGCGCCACTTTTGGAGGAACTGCGAATATCAAGCACAAAGCCATTACAGAAAAAAAAATAGATGACTATCGCAGAGAATTTCAATTCAAAGACGTTTTTATTCGAATTTTTTTTAAAAAATTCTACATAATATCTAATAAATTTCAATGAAAAAAATAATTTTTGCAATATTAATAATAACTAGCAGAAGCAATTTAAAAATTATGTCGTTTTTTTTAAGAAATTTAAGCAAAAGATTACAGTTTGCATTGTAGAATTTTATTTTGGAATTTTGTTTTGAAATTAATCTCTTACTTTCTATCAAGCTTCTCAATAGAAAGTTAAACTGAAAAAAAGTTGAATAAAAAAAAAATTGAGAAATTCAACAAAGTTATTGTTATTCTTCTTATTATTATTATTAGTTATCAAGCAAATGATAAGAAATGGTTTCCTGAAAAAAAATTATATGTGTTTTATGTTGTTAGTGTATAGCGCAATAAACTACTAAATGAAGAAACAACAACAAGAAAAGAGGTTTATTGCTATGTTTCCCGATATGTATTATAATGTATTTTTGGGTCGGATAGCTCAGTGACTCAGAAGCTGGACTAACTGAAGGATCCCTGCGGTGGCAGGGGATTTTTCCGCTGACATTTATCCTCCAGCTTGATCCTAAAGTTCACCCATCTCTTTATCAAATGGATAAAGGTTTCTTAATCGGGATTAAGTTGGTGGGCGTCGAATGATAATCCAATCTGAACTAGTTCCATTGGTGGAGAATCGCTAGAAGGCTAACCTCCTGAGGATCAGAGAACCTGTATGGTCTGTAGTGGAACACCTTACCTTATTTTTTTTTAACATAATATATGAAAAAAATATGTATAAATTTATTGAATCAGGTTGATTAACTTTGTTGCATTAGTATTTGCGTGAATAATATCTAAATAGATCACATCGTAATAATTTAAAGTGGTAGAGAAGATTAGGAAAATAAGCTATTTTATAGATGTAACAGTAACAAATAGCAACAATCTTCAGAAGACATTAAAGGAGAAAGTTATCAAATACGTAGACCTAAAATATGAAGTGAAGGAAATGTGGAATATGGACATTGTTAAATAATAATTCCAATAACCTTATCATCACTGGAATAATTCCTAAGCCTCTCCATTATAGCCTGAAGATCCTTCAAATACCAGATAAGACTTACAAGGAATGCCACAAGACAACCATTTCAATACATGCAAAATACTCAAAAGATTTCTAGACCAAGAGGGAATGGACTATTGTTCCTAAGTACTTGATGGTACCCATACTTGGACTAGTCAAACCAGAAAGAAAGATCCTGATGAAGAAAACATACTACTACTACTACAAATAATAATAAACTTGGATTAAAAAATTGAGAGAATATTGTATTAAAAGTTTCATACTAATTTTTATAAGAGGAATTATAAAAAGCCCTCTGAATACATTCAGGAGAGAGAGTCATGGTTTGTCGCAAATGTGCCCATAACAAGATAATACAGGTCAAAAAGTCATCGGAAAATGTTGTGGACTATCATTGGCTATTATCATCTAAGACTTACAGAGTTCGTCAAAGAAGAAAAAAAACACTTATAAGACCCAACATACACAGAAAATAAATAAATAGAATTTGATTTGTGTATGTGCTTTTTAATTCGGACAAACAGCTTCTCATCTGTACAACAAAGTGACGACAAAATTTGATATGAATGTAATCTAATACATAATAGAAATTATATTATTTTCCTTTTTATAGTACTTGGTATGATGTTTCTCGTTTAGCTACCATTTTATTTATAATGTTTTCTTGGATGCTTCCCGAAAAAGCTACATAATTAACCAAAATCGTAACAGAATTCTGCCTAAAATCTGAAGCTGCAGGCCGATGGAGTTCTCGAAAAACATATCATCGCTGATCGAGATACTAACGCACTGAGAAATGAATTTTACATAAATCATCTTTTATTATCGTAACAAAACGTGTTTTCTAAGGATCCAGTCATCGCCAATTTTCGTATTGAAGGAAGTTGCTATGGAAGAGTGCAAAATCGAATTTTGAAGTTGTCAATGGTATTGCTTATTTTAATGGCAAATAAAACGGCCTTTAATATTATCGTAAAAAAACTTACGATTAATAGAATAGAATCCTATCCATCGTAACTATTTGCTCTGTATTCAAATGAATTTTAATAAAACATATATTCCTTAGTTCTAAAACTTATTCAGACAATCTTTGCTCGACCCCTTCTAGAAGGATGAGTCATGTATTCTGATATTATCAAACATATGGAGATGCCTGTGTTATGGTGAAGCTTGAATTATTTATTAAATTGAGTGATGTCATTTATTACCATACTTTTGAGTTGAAATCAGAGAATCTAATAAGTAAAAAAAAACTGTTTCATAATAAATACATTAAATTTAAAAGGAACTTATTTAGAAATGTATTTTATAAAATAAATAAAGCAATGTTATGATATATTCTATCTGCTACCACTGTCTTAAACATATTCTAAGTTCTTTACATTAAAATTTCTCTAAAAGATTCTACAGATGATATTAAGTTAACTGTGATTATTTATTTCCCTACATTAATTTATTTATTTTTGCTTCATCAAAATGGCTTCTTTTCATTCCTCTATCCCACAAATTACTAGATATATTAATTTTGGCCAACCATGATATATTATCAAATGATGTTTCGATTCTTGCAAATGTAGAAATGCTTTCCAGTTCTTCACCAAAATATGTAATAAAAGGTACATAGCTAAGAAGCTGGCAACTCGTTATCGTTGTTTCAACTATATACTGTCGAAAAGATGACCTGTAGCTTTGATTTTTAGGTCAAAAAATGCTCTAATAAAAATAACACATCTTTTTTTTTAATTATCTATTTTCTTATTAGGAAATATTATTTTATGCGAGATTGATTTTTGTTTAGAATTCTTTCTCTGTTAGAACTTTGTAGTATGACTAGTTTATATTTACCCTAAAAAAGGCTTCTTTGGTTATGGCGCTTTTGAAATTGGAGAGATTGAATTTGCGATGTTCTGGAAACATTAAGAAGATTATTCTACTTTTAGCATATATAAAACTGACATTTAATTATTGTTTATTGTTTCCCAAAAGGAATGTTAAGGAAAACACCCGTTAATTTATGAGAAAATGGAATGATCTTTGCCATATTTAGATATTCCCTGACTCCATCAAAATGTTGCTGATATTACATGGTTGAAAGGTGAAAGAGGAATGCGAAAAGGAAATCAGAAAATATTTAAATGCCACCATTTTGAATTTTTATGTTCGTCGGCATGAAAGTTCAAAATAGTACTCTGTGAAAATTTTATTGGATGTAAAAAAAGAATCAGGAAAGTTTCTTTTGAATAAAATATTATATTATAAGAAATATTAATTTGTTATAATCAAAAATAAAGAAAGTAAAACATCTGTGATTTATTGTAATTCAGACTTATTTGTATGTTTAATGGCGTTTCCTAAATTATACTCAAAACACAAGGTGTTGCTATATATCTTAAAATTGATGTTTTTTTTTTTTTTTTAAATTGGCAGTTTGAACTGATAGCCATATTAAATTAATTAAAACTATTTAGTTTTTTAATTACTGACTGAGCACTAAGCAGTTTTGAGTTCCTGATAAGTATATCTGTTACTATTTATTTTTTTACGTAAATCTGAGGCTTGAAGGATATAAGTGTAAAAATGCAAGATTTTGGAAAAAAAAATTCATTAAAGTTGACAAGTACTTCAAGAGTACAGCTACAGCATTTCATGAATTATTCATAAGAAGCAGCAATATAACTTATTTTATTTTTATAAATTTTATGAAGTCGTAAAGTCTAACTTGTTATTTCTTTAGAATTATCTTCAATGTTTCCTTTCAATATCATTTTAAGTATGACTGATAGAAAATAAAAGTACTTTCATCAAAATAATTATAAAGGATGCATATAGGATTGTGAAATGTTATAGTGTCGGTAATTCCTAGGAAAAAGGTTAAAGCCTATTTCTGAAATAGTATGTATAGCATTTTGAATGGAGAGAATAAAAAAAAAAATCATCATTTTTTAAAAGTACAATAAAACCTGCTTTACGTTTTAAATATTCTATTGATTGTGAAGTTTAAGTAAAATCTTCTCAGATAAGTTTCAGTAATTTCACGCGATAATGATTAAAATATAATATTACATTTAGCATGCAATTTAACATTTCTTAAATATGTGATTTATATGATCATAAATTAAACGTCAACGTTGTTTATACTGTATAATAAGGAATCGCGTGGTTTGATACATCAATATTTATAGAAGGGTTAGTACACATTAACCATGATTCTCTGAGAGGTAATGAGAATATATTGTTTGTCTTTTCTAAAATTCTTATGGTATCAAATTTAGATTCATGATTGATTTTTTTATTGTATAATACAAAAATAGAATTAATAATACAAAAATTGCCTTCACAACTCAAACACTGAAAAACTGGAGAGACCAACATATATATTTTCCTTAATATTAATATTAATATTAATATTATGAAAGTAAGAATATTAATATCCTTAATATTAATATTAATATCCTTACTTTCATAGGCTTTATATATGCTGGTCTCTCCTTTTTTTAAGTGTTTGAGTTGTGAAGCCAATATAACTTGCTTTACACTCCGCAACAGGGAATTTGATAAATTACATTTCTTTTTTCTAATGGGTTTACATTAAATGCTGGATTACAAAAATTAATTTTGTTATAATTTCTATTCACAGTTTTTATTTTACATTTTCTTACTAATTTCTTGATAGGATCATTAATACCTTTTACATATCGAATTATTGCATAAGCATTACAATCTACATTACTAAAATATTTTATTTCTCTGTCTGTCTGTCCGGCGCAATTGTTAATTATTAGTTTCCCTTGCTGAGAAAATCAGATTATAATTTTTTTTTCCCCTTGCAGTCAGGAACGCTAACCATTGGACTACTGCTGGTCCCAATATTCAATCCTACTTTTATTCTATTTGTTTGCGCGCTATCAAATAATGAGTTCATTCTAAAAGGAATAAAATATCACTGTTTGACATAACCGCTTGGAATCGATTCTTCTTGGATTATTTCATACTTACCAGGGGAGGCAGGGTAAGGATGGTCTAGTTACCTTTAATATTACCTTTGTTAAAATCTTTTTTATAGTACTTTGCCTTAATATAACATTTTTTTATTTATTTCATAATTATAGTTATTACTTTTAAATACATCAAATAAATAATTGATCTCTTAAAAAAGTTTTCTTTTTGTTGCTGAGCTTGAAGGCCCTTAAAAAATAATTACAAATATTGTTTTAAAATATGCAATGGTATGTTAGTTTCAGCAAGGAAAACTTTTTACTATATGCTTCTTTTCTGTAAACTTCAAATTCTTTCTCAGAATTTTCATTTTTTATAACTTTACAGTTTAAAAATGATAATGATTTCTCCTTTTTATACTCAATCTCAAATTTTATAATTTCATGCATTTCATTAATTTATCTTAAAATCTCATTTATAACTTTTTTCTTTCTAATGAGAAAAATATCGTCTACATATCTCAAATAAATAAATTAATGTATTTTCCTTCATTTTGTTAATAAATATGACTTCAATATATTTCATTAAATGATCTCCTGTAATGCACGATACTTTTGTTCCCATAGATACACCTTTTTTTTCATTTTATATATTTCATTATTTACCTTAAAGTATTGGATAATTAAAAAAATATCTACTATTTTGTATTTTTCGAAAATTTTTTCTCATCAATGATTTTCCGAATCGCTTTTTTTTTATTAGATCTTGATGAAGCGATCCATACAAATTTTTTACGTCATAGGATAACATAATTTTTAATTTTTTTATTTAAAAAAATACGAATTAACTGTAGTAATTTTGAAATACTACTAATACTATCACTTTAAATATAAATTCTGATTACATTAGCGAATAGTGTATTTATACAGTTTACAATTTTTCTACTAAAATATTAATGTAAAAATACTATTCGCATTACGAATAGTAGGTTTATGCATTTTTGGTTTCATATAAAATGTGTGGAAGTTGAGTATGCTTAGGGATTATCTTTTCTTTTATCATTTTCTTAGTCACTAAAGCATTCAGTTTATTTTTACCTTTCGTTTCTATCGTGCTTATTGTGACATTTGTAATTTGTTAAGCTTCCATTAAATGATGTTATATAATGATTTATCATTTAATACAAGATGGCGCACATAAAACCGGCTCCAATAGGCATTTCTTTTTGATATTGTATTATTATTTTGGGGCCGATTTTATTTAGCATTGCTTTTTATTCATAATTAGTCTTTTGCCCTTTGTCAACTTTCACAACAATAATATCTTCCACATTTTTAATATTCTTATATGCTTCAATTTCTTTTGGGTTCTTCATATTAATTTCTTCGAACTAGTTGGTCTGAAGAGGTCTCTGATAGAGACCAAACGTAACGCAAGCTTTCATGTACAGCATTTGACATTAATTGTGATCATACAATTATAAATTGTTGAACATTAAAAGTTGTAAAAGTTGTAAAACTTATTATAAAAGTTGTACACTACATTAAAATCTATAAGTTTTCAAATAATAGCACTTACAAACAAATGAATATATTTCGTAGGGCTGTAATGTAATTCTTGAATATTAAAATAAATAAATAAAAAAGTAGAAAAAAATATCATTTTCTGATTTTAGTCTTTAATGTGGCATATGGTGAGTGTCACAGGCGACAACTTGAATAAGACTTGAAAAATATTTTAAATTATCTGTTTGAAAAATAGTGCTTTTAGTTGAATGGTGGAACTTATTGAATTTTTGGTTGGATAATGAAAAATAGGGAACTGTGGAGGGTGAAATTTGTGATTACTCTCCACGAACACCAAAATTAGATACGCATCTCATAATAATAGATGGCAATCAACAAATTGATTAACTGTAGTTAAATTTAAAGCCTTTAAATTTAAATTTAAAGTATTTCACGAATGGCATTTGTATTTCTCAATCCTTTAAATGCTTCTGTTTTAAATGTTATTCTTTGAAAGAATATGGACTAATATGTCATCTTAAGATTAATTTTATTTTAAGTTCCAGTTTAAATTGTGTAATTTCATTATCTTACATCCTGAAACAATAAAATTTGTCATATATAAAATCAAGCGAGGCAAATATTTGAAATTCAATAAAATAAGAGACAGGATATTATATGAATTTGATAGAATTTTGTTCAGAAATTAATTGTTAATCCTCAATGTAAGAAAGGAAAAGAAGGAAAAGCGTAAACATTCTTTTAAGAAAATTTGCTGAATTAAATAAATATCTGGAATTCGAGAGATGAATTATTATTTTATGACAGTTTTGAATTTCCTGTACTTAAAAGAAAACTAGGTCCATATTACCATCACCTTGTACCTGATGACGTAATCAAATTTTTTTATAATAATTTTAATGTAGATTTCCTGGTATGTGACTTCAAATTAAGAATGTTTGGCCAATAAAATAAGAAAGCTAAAAAGACCAGAAATGAAAAGAAAAAAGCTTATACTTTAGAAGAAATCGTTCAGAAACAGAGTGGGATTCCATATTACCATCTTCTCCTCTAAAGGACGTCTTTCATAATTAAAAATTTTCCAATCAAACCATATGCTGTGAAGTGCAACGTTGCTTCACAAATTGACTGCATTTTCCAAACATTTTAAAATACTAGTCATGTTTCTTCAGAAGCTCAAAAATAGTCTAAGGTCTCCTTAAAATAGTGCTAGATTATTTTTTATATTTTTACCTAGGTACGTTGGATTTCTTTTACCTGGTAGTATTGCTGTAATGCAAAACATTCTACCATAGTGCGCAGCAAATTTCTGTGGACTTTTGTTACGTGGTGGCAACAACAATGAAACATTTCACTAGGTCATCGTAACAATGAATTTTACTTAGCATTATTTTTTATTAAGATAAAAGACAGTAAGTAATATTATTGTCATTGATAGTGATCTACAATATCCCATGGACTGTTGATTCAACTGTAGGAACTTTTATTAAATAGAATACAAAATATTTAGTAAAATATTATTATTATTTACAATAATATCAAAGAATAATAATGATGGTGGTGAATTAAAATTTTAAAATAACCATTCGTTCATTAGTGACGTAAAATAATGTTTCATATTCTGTTTTCAAGTTATATTATTTCTTAAAATAATGGACTATATGACTTCAAATAAAAAAATGTTATGCTGATGATTAAGTTGATATACATATTTAAAGCATTGTTATGTCAAAATACAAGTTTTAAATTACCATAAAGAAATGTTTAGTAATCTACTGACTTCTTTTTAGAAGGTTGTTAATAAATATTTTTAAGTGGTAAAGCTTCTTTTAGTTTTAATTTAAATCTATTAGAATCTTTACTTGATATTTTTAAGTGTTGCAAATCACATATAAACAGAGTGGAGCCCATAAAACCTGCCCCAAAATAATGCAATACAATACAAGAAGAAATGCCTATTGGAGCCGATTTTAGGTGCGCACCCCTGTAGTTCAGATCATTGATAAGAACAGAGTCGTCGCATGGAGTATCGGCGCCTTTGTACGAAACATCAGTGGCCAGCTAAGAAATTAAAAACAACAACAACAAAAAAAAAACTTCTGTATAGAAAATGTACATATTCATTTTAAAAAGTACATTAATAATCTTGTCTTAAATATAATCATAGGATATATGGAGCAATTTATTATGAAAACAAAAATCTTGTGCTATAGCATGCGCCCTGGAAGGTTGGCGCCCGTCTGCAGTGCACATATCGCAGCACCCTGTATTGCAACTTCTCTCGATAAAACGCTCTGCCAATGCATAATAAAAGAATTCCATTATTTTAAGAAAATATATATCGAAGAACCTGTGAACATATACATCAAATGTACGAAACCCCAAGATATTGCAATATATAAAAATAATATATAATAAAAAATCTCATTTATTTTTATTTTGAGCTAGTTCCGTGGTCCCTAGTTGGCCAAATTCGATAAAAAGGAAAAAAATATTTTATATTTGTTTCAAATTTATAAATTTTCTAGGTACTTATCAACATGTTATCAACATACTTTAAAATATTACAAGAATAAAATGTTAAATATTGAAAATTTTTAGTGTTATAGTTTTGGTAACCTCTTTGCAACACAAGTAACAAGTTGTAAATAGTGGTCTACTGTTAAATTCAATCTAACTACTCATGCAACCAAAGAACTCTACTTGTAAATTCGATGTTTTTATAATCACAGTTCTTAATAATAAAAAAATTATGGAAATAAGATTTTTAGCAAAAGTCGTAAGTAAAGTTACTTAACAGTAGTATTGTAATGAGTGGTAACTTTCACTGATAATATTCACTTACTGCAACTACTGGTTTTGTAACTTACAGTTAAGCCTAGTTATTTGAAGTGATAGAAGTAGTTGCAAGATTTCATTTATAAAAAGTTATCAAGAAAGTTTTAAATTTTTCCCATGCAAATTAGCGAAAGAGAACAATCTATGTTCCTGCTGAACAGTCATTTTTAAGAACATATAAAATTTATTTTGAACTTCATTGGCTTGGAATAAAGATGCTATTTCATTCTTTACTGCAGATAAGGTTCCTAACTATGATTTAACGCCAATAATTTAGAGTCGACTGCTACTTCAGGGGGATAAACAGCTCCCATTCCAGTCAATTGAAAGTCTACCAATTTGCATAAAGTTAATATTTATCTTGTGTAGAAAAACGTGGACATTTGCTTCGTAAAAGAGGCCTTGTTTGCTTGTCCATGAAAATTTTATGATTTCCATTATTCGAGATCTTCTCAAGCGAGCATCTGAGAAAATCTATTTAAATTCAGAATTCAGTCTTCCTATGGTTTTATGACCACACTGACCATAAAGGCGGGATTCACTGACGCTGGACTAGTCGTGACAATTTTTCTAATCGGGCGGAAGAGAAAGAAGATGGCTGCCTTAGCCCATTCCCTACACTCCAAATAACAGAGAAGGCTATTGAACTCTTAAAGAACGAAAAATATAGGAAGAAGGAAAAAATAAGTAAAAGCATTTTAACAGGACTTCGATTTACTTTTGCTACATTTCGGGTAGAAACTGTTTTCTGAATTGAGTAATTGCTAAATTATTTTTAATCAATTTTTTTCTACTGAATATTTTTTTAATGTTTATTCCATACATTGCTTTTATTACATAAAATGCATGTACACATTTTAGATTATAAAACTTGGTGTTATTAGATCAATATATTAAAATCATTGAAAAATAGTTTATAAGATTTCAAATATTAATTTGTCTATTCTCGCTGAATTCTTCCCATGAAGCAAGCTTAGCAAGTTCTCATTGGTTTTGGAATACACAAGTTCGCTTTTTTCAGAGAAAAAAAATTTAGAGAAACTCCAGCTATTAGTAAAACTTAAATTAAACACAGCAACGATCTTCAACATTGTTTTCATGACAACATCCACACCTAGGTTCAGAAGCTTTATTGTCAGAGCTTTCACAGTTCTGGATATGATATAAGGTACCTCAGCCATATAACACCATGTATATCTTTAACGCCACCTATCTAATTCTTCATAAATATAAGAGATGGCGGTACTGCACTAAAGTAGTTTGCATTGACATGCCATCTAGTGTTGAAGTGAGTTACTAGCAGACCGCCAACATTTTCGAGTGAAATTATATTTCCACCTTTTCGTGTCGAGAACTGATTCTGAAAGGCTGCTACTATATCAACGTAAGATAAAATATAGATTTTTTAATGTTCAGCAGAGATTAACTACATAAAACTATATATTTTCTTGATTCTTGAAGATTCTTCTATGTAGATAAGTTAACTGTTATTTTTAAAATTCGGAAATTGTAGACAAACAAGTGTATCATGTGATCCATGTGCTCAGTAGTGCTTTAACGCCATGGTGGTCTACATATACGATTTTAGGTTACGTACGACATTTATAAGTTACTAATATGTTTCATGAAAATACAGATTTTTATCTTATTTATTATTTTGCTTTTATAATCGGAAAATGCCGAAATTAATTAATTTTTACATTTCCTCTTTTGTTTTAGCTACAGATTAGAAAGACTGCGTTAATTTCAAGTGATTTTTTATTATTTTTTACAGAAAGTCAAATGTAGTTGCTTTTTACTGTAATTTTGTACAAATAATGTTTACAATGATGAAATAATTCTTAATTTTAAATAAGTTAAGTTACCAGAAAGTATGTGGCGTTAATTGGAACAGGTTTTCCTAATAACGCCAGTTTGCAAAGTTTTTTTATTTGAGTTCTCATACTTCTCCAGTAAAAGTTATCATATGTTTCATTATGGTATGCTTCAAACAGAAGATTAAACTTGGTCATAATTTTCGTACTTCGATACACCTTATTTCCAGACTTACAGCAATTTAAATGTTAAGGTGGCGTTATTTGGGCAGGGTACCTTACAGAAATTAACATGATTGAAATTTACGTCAGTGAAGGAGAATTTGCGTTGACAAAAGTCCACAACTGTCCCAAACGTGATTTTTTCACGTCTCATTTATCATGTCTTTTCATAACAGAGTTGCAAATTTGAAGCGTAGAAAAAGAATGCCACTGTTTTTCCTAGGACTTACTTTATTATATTAATTAAATAGTTCAGTCCTTTTAGTTTATTTAATTGACTGATCATCTGAACATTTCACTTGAACATTTTTCTTGTTTGCTGATTGTCTGGCATCACAAGACAACGGCTGGACTGATTTTCTTAAAAGTTGGACCAATACTTATTTAGTTGATCCAACTCAACAGATGATGATTAAGTAGTTTCCAGCAGTTGCCCTTTGCTCTCAAATTTGACCATTCCTCTAGCTAAAATAAAAAAGTTTATATTCTCGGCATTCTAAAAGAGAATAATAATTACTTTACAATGAATTCAGTCTCTCTTATAATTTAATTTTACAATTAAATTTTACAATTTAATGTCTCTATTAAATCATAATTAGGCTATGCGTTGCAAATCATTCCATACAATTCTCATTTTTATTCTTTTTATTCATCTTTGAGTAAGTTTCACCTGAGGTTTTCTCAGAGAATTAATAATCAGAATGAAAAATATTTCTTTATATCTTAACTTTTTTTCGTATTATTATATGCAAGATGTTATAATTCAGATAAAATTTCCAAGTTCTCTGAAAGCTGGTGTTAAAAATATCACTTTTTATAGTACAATTATACAGATCTGAGGGTTCGTAGACTCTTAGATCGGAGATTTGTATTATTACAAGCCTTTTTTTAAAAAAATTAATTATATAAACATCCAATTAAGCAAACCATATTATCACTTGATCAATAAAATGAATAAAAGTTGTTTCATTAATTAATGAAATCAAGAGCTTATGCCCTACTCCTAAGCTGTAATTTGGAAATATTTAATTAGTTTAATGAAAGTGACGAGAATTAATAATTATAAGCAGATAAAAAAATAGATAATGTTAAAGTGCGTTCAAATTATCCAATAATGTTCTTACTGATGCCAGTTTATTCAATTCGATCGTGACTCGTCTATGCTGCTGTAATAAAGCGGAGGGTTTTTCTATGAGTTAAGTAGGAAAATATTTTCTTGAATGAAATATAATTATTTAAAGTATCAGTAAACAGTTTGGTTATGAAGGAGGAGTGGGACAGGATACTATATAGATCCTCTCTTTTTTGAGGGATTTCCCCACTTCGGGATGAGATTATCTCGATATTTCGGCCCGGTGCCTCGGGCCTTCTTCGGGAGATGTATATTTGCGCCCACCTTGATGTAATTGATATCTATACATCTCCCGAAGAAGGCCGAAGGCACCAGTATGAAATATCGAGATAAATCATCCCGGAGTGGGGAAATCCCTCAAAAAAAGTATCTATATAGTATAAGTATACATTAAAACTTAAGAATAGCAAAAGGCATAAATGAAAAAAAATCAGAAAGCAATTTGCTTGCAATTGCATCATTAAAACAGCATACATGTTTTTTTTATTATGAGGTTAATATTATTTCCGCACGTTAAACTTGTTGTTAAAGGCAAATTAAAGATATTTAAGCCACAGAGATGAAAAGAAATGGTTATAGTGATTTGCTGCAATGTACAATGTGGTAGCGCTTGTGCAACAGAAGGTTTTGAAGCAAGTTATTGCACAAGAATAGAGTTATTATTATTCTGAATTGGTACATTACGTCTTACGGAAGTTCTTGTGGATGTTTTTCTTGCAGAGCCTTTGCTTATATTTTCAGTTGACTTTAAAAATATTTAGAAAATATTTATAGGATATAGAAAAAGGGCATGACGGGTGGAGCAAGCAAGAACACTTGGAGAGTTTTAAATAATTTTGAGATGAAAATATTATAATTAAATCGGACGTTCTAAAAAAAAGAGATATATTAAATTCTAAGTAATATTTTGAAACTGTAAATATCCAACTTTCTCTCTGGTAATTGAAAGAAATACTGAAGAAAAATACTGGTTGAATTACTTTCTTTATTTTTTTTTCAGCTCTAACTGACGTCAAGTGTCCCCGATAGTGAGAGCTGATAAAGCCTGAGGACGTGTGTTATGGAGGATATCGGATCTTTTACAACCGGTGCGGACATACCCTTGCTATCACCGTCAGACGTACTCACGCAATGATAACGCATGCAAAGCCCAACGAGTTTAAGAGCAAACATATCAGTAATCCGATGGAGCAAATAGCACTGACGTATCATCAAAGTGAAGTGCCTGTCTCTTCCGCATATTCCTCCCCAGCTCCAACCCTCGCCCTCCTCCCTAACCCGGAGATAGGCGGAAAGTCGATTGGCAGCTAGCGAAGAAACTCAATTCATACTAACCATTTCGTGGAGAAACTGGTTTTTGAACTATTTTTTTTTAAATTTCCTATATTAAATCAAAAATTGTGGATTCAGACTGAATCTGAACTGAAATGTGAAAGTAACGAAATTACATATATTTTGTGAAATTATTTTCTTTGTATCTGTCCACGTTTCGCCGCTGTATTTGAATATAAATGTAGTTTAGTATTAAACGCCTAAGAATTGTATTCTTATCCCTAAAATGTTTAAAACTAAATTTTATGTTCTTCGGAAAAAGTAAATTTATTTTCATTTTATTTATTTTTTAAAAATAAAATAATTTATGTTGTTTTTATTCTTCATGTCATACTAAGAATTATTTAAAGTAATATCATGTTTTCTCATTGTATTTTTAACAGAATACTCATAAAAATATTTATCACTTTTAATTACATAATTACAAAAAAAAAAATAGATGAAATTCTTCAATTCTCCCCTTTTATAATTTCAATATGAAACTTTACAAATCTACGTAAAAAAAAACAAAAACCTTACATTAATTTAGAAATTGCAATTACTTTTTTTTTGAGTAATATAGAAAAATTATTTTCTGCTTAGCAATGTAGGATAAAAGTTGAGTTGAATGACAGAAATTTACAAGAAAACTCAATCCCAATTGAAAGTAATTTTTGTTTTGAATACAATAGATAAACTAAGTCCGATATTTGAATGTTATCACTTTTTTTGTTCTTTTTTTTCAACAGATTTATTTTCATTTTAATATTTTCTTTTCATTTTATCAATATAGTTATGTTTTAAAAAATGAATGCAATTGTACCATAAATTGACAATATATAGGCTTAAGCTTAAGCCTGAATAGATTGAGATATAGCACTAAATACCAAAGAACGACTGTTCTAAGAAGCAAAGGAACAAGTATATTCTCAAGTATTGCATATAATTAAGTATCTACATTAACTGTAAATTAACTATTAACTGATATAAATGCGTATAAAAAGAGGTAAAAGAAAGGGAAAGAAGAGAAACGTTTATACAACGAAAAAGGAAAGGAATAAATTGAAAATTATTTTTAGAAGAGAAAAGGGGAAATGGTGCGAGATTTCTGTTCGCTAAAGCATATCTAATATCTTAAAAGAAAAAAAAATGAAAACAAAAATAAAAATAAATAAAAAAATGAAATAAATTTTCTTTTATGATATCTTGTTAACTATCAATTGTATTGAAAACCTGTGTGTTTTCTCCATTAATTCACTTGAAATTATGAGTAACAGCATCCACGTGAAGAGAATGGATGTAAGCAGCGAAATTCAGGACGTGATTCTGACTAATTCAAATTTGTTATGAGGTCATGTTAAAAAGTTGCCATATTTTACTTTTAATTTTTATGACATTAGAAAGTAAATGAGATCTCATTTTCTGTTGTAAAGTGATTTTTTGTGAATCCGTTATCCTTCTATATTCGAATTACGATTAACACCATCCTACATAAAACAAGTAGTAATAATGGAATTTTGTATTACTTAGCAGACAGAGAGAACACAGAAACTTTTTCAAGAAACTGTCTAATTTTTTTTTTTTATTATGACACTAAATTAGTGTTCAAATATATTCCTTTTCAAGTAAACCTCATTGCTCAAAATATAAAGCCTGTAAAAAGTAGTTCATCTTTAGTTAAAATAATAGACGAACAAAATGTTTTGTCAATTATTGTAAGAGAATAAAAGCGAAAAGTAACAATTTAAAACCAGTGAATGATAATAGAATTTCTTTGGTTGGATTGGTTTCTGTTGAATGATTACGAATTGTTATTTTGTTCATTGCTTGATTACTTGATAAAAATTACTTTATTTTTATTGCTTGAGATATTTTTCTTGATATTACATTTTATAAGTTTATAAAATGAATTTAATTCCTTTTGAAACTGTAATTTATGATAATTAGTAATTTGTATTATATAACTTATTTACATATTTGTATATTTTTTATTGTTTATTTTGATTAATATATATATTAATTTCTGATGTTACTGAACTTTTAAGTAAACTGATTTACAAAAATTGAATATAACAATCGAATTATTAAGCTTTAATATAAAAAATCTATGAATAAATCTAGTTTTAGGATATTGAGAAGACCCTGGATTCCTCCTTGTGGAAATGAATAGAAATTTGAACTGAGCCATGAAACTTTTTTTATGCTGTCGAAGGAAGAGCTGGTGTCGGATTACGATTCATTGCAATTAGACAACATAGCTCCTCTAATATGGCACGTGCAGTTCCACACGGAAAGACCTCAGAAATGGGCGCACAAAGGCGATGAAGTCTGTATCAGCAAAGCAAACAGGCCCCCACTTCGCATTTGTTTCCGTCCTTTCAACGCCCGCTTGAGTTCTCAATCCTCAACGTTAAATCTGTCTTAATGAACCACTTAAGCCCTGCGATAGTCTGCATCAAGACAATAACAAATAAAGACAGTCACAAAACGACCATTGAGCTTCTGGGGAATTGTAAACAGAATTAAGCGCTAATTCGACTCTTCTTTCCATGTTATCTTTCGGCCATTGGCTCCGTACTGAAAGCCTTCACTGATCCAATTACTGAGTAGAAACAGAGCCTCTGAAGGACAAAAGAAACGGTGGTTCTTCAACATTTTCCTCGATGTCTTCTATTATTCTGCAATAAAGCAGGTTGCTTTTAGAAAAGTTGTTAAGGCTGTTTTAATCTTTACTGTATATTTCTTTGCTGTTTGCATAAGATTTAAGTAAGGTTTTCATCAAATAAAACTTATCAGCAAATAAAATCTAAATTTTTGTAAAAAAAATATATAGTATATACAAATCTTTTATAAATTTCCTATTTTTCAACAAACAAAAAAGTCAGGATCTTTCTTTCTAAATAAGTTTTAAAATGTTCAATGTTTTTATTTACCTACTACAAGAATGTTTATTTTATGTTATATAGAGATCTGGATCATCCGTGTTCTAGCGTCCCTCAATTATCGCGAATAATGTACATGTCTTTAAAATTTTTATTTGAATTGTCTTTAAAATCTACAAGTAGAATTGATTCGCTCTTTTATTCTTTATATACATTTGTTTTCACGACATTAAACATTTCTGGAATGTTCTCGTTTACATTATTATTACGAGCAGTGCTTTTTTTTTCTAGAATAAATTTTACTGGCACTCTATTGCCTCATCCCATTATTTAGGTTACGATAACATTAAACTCTATGACCTGGACTGTAGCAGTGGTGGTAATCTTAATTTTCACTTGCTTTTAACATGTTTTGTTTTGAGATATTTAAAGTCATAAACAGACAACATGTTACTTATGTATTATCCGTTATGATACTTTAAAATCACAAACTCTGATCTTTAAAACAATTTTGCTGGTAAAATTAAAAAATCAGAATTAAGTATTTGTCTTTTTATAGCACAGGCTTTTATTGTATAGCTACAGCTTTGGTATACGGTTTTTAATTGTCCTTAATATAGTCGGAGAGAAAAAAGTAAACAATTTGCACTCTGTCAAACGTTGTTAAAAGAGACACTACATTTGATTGGTGCGCAAATTAGTCAAGCCATTGTAATTCATGAGTCATTGAATTCATTTAATATGTCTAGACCTTATTTTTCACCATCCGGCCGACTCTAAGTAGTCGTGTCGAAGGTTTCAGATAGGTTCCCAGCATAGTCGATTAGGTATAGATAGATTCACTGTTTTCAATTATTATTGATTCCCTGACTTGGAAGTAACCTCGACCGAAGTAGGATTTCTATTCAAATTTCCAGGCCATGGTGAACTCCTATGAGATACGACGATTGGGCTCTGACTCAATATTTGGGCTGTTAAAGGCATTACAGATACAAACATATATACAGATACGGAAGTCCTAGTGGCTCTTCGCAAGGGATAGCTAAAAACGAGTTAGGAAAAAACGAGCTTTAAAATGCAGTTTTAAAACAAAATATATCTGTTCATCTGCGATAATTAAATCACTAGACTTCCTCAAAAGCTGAAACTCTTAAAAATAAAGATTCTATTGATTTTGCTTCACATTGGACCAGTAGCTAAACATTTCGGAGTTTGTAAAGATACTACATTGCACTTAGCTTTTAATCAATGGAAGTTACATAAGTTGTTTCTTTTTACATATTAAATTGATTTTAAATTTTACTTAATGATTAATATTGCTTCAACGATATAACTATTAGACTAAATTTTGAATTTCAGTTTTTCTATATATTGAATTTTTGTTAACTAAATACTACGATATCCTAGAGAAATAGAACCAATAGAAATTCAGATAAATGAGTCCTCGAAAATGGATGTTAGTTTGACTTTATTTTATCAAAACTTACATGAATTTATCTGATATAAACAAACAAGCAAACAAAAGAGACAAGTGTTTGTTTGCTACATTAAGAAAGTCTTCTGTAATCTAATGGAAAACATTTCAATGTTGAATAAAGCAGTTCAATTTAGGATGACTCTGATAAGAGGAATAAACCTTCTAATAAGGTTACCTGTTGCAGTAAGCTTATTGTTTTCCATACGGAATTTTTCTTTATTAAAAAAAATAATTGGGAAGTTATTTAAAAACTAGTGAAACTCTTAGTGTTTTGTTTGCTATCTCTTGAATCTGTCTTTGCTGGGATCTATCTGTCTATCTAGCAAAGGGATTTGCATTTGCCGATCGATTGCTTCAAGTGTCGCCGTGGTTAACATACCAGCCACTCGACTCGGTTGCCTTTGAGAGTCACTTCATCAGCATTTGAAAAACATTCGACGTAAAAAAATAAAAAAAACAGGTCAAAGAGGCTGAGATGACAAACAATAAAATCAACTTAAATTCGGAAGAGAAGTTTTTACAACCTCAAAGAAAGATTCTTTATAATTCAAAAATCAACATATCTGAATGAAAATTCATTTTATCAAAAAGTCCTTTTTTGTCATTTTACATTCTAAATAATTGATCGATTCTTAATATATTATGTCAACATTCCTTATAATTTATTGGAAATTACTCCATCCCTTACTTAATGTATTGGAGTGTATAAATTCATCCAATGTTGTAGAAAATGAATGAAGATAATAGTGTCAAAATAAAAACTGTATAAATACAACCTACACTATCATCGTTGCAATTGCAAATTGAAGTGAAGTGGTGATTGTTACATTTGCATATTGAATACTCTGCATTTTGTTCAAGGTTTTTTTTTTTTTGCTTTTTTTTTGAAACAGAATCTAAGGATGGCAAGCATTTACGACATTTATTAAAACTAGATATTTGTATTAAATCAATAGTCTTTAAAAGTGATACAGAGTGCCATTGACGAGAGATAAAAAAACGTTTCTGGCAACCATTCCATAACAGCACTTCTTAGATTATATTTTCTTTTCACTATTTTGCTCCCTTTTTTTTGCACGCGCGCAAAATATTTAGAAAACGGTTGTGTGATTACTAAAATATAATATCACATCTACTGTTTCAATCACAAAGCGATTTTTCCACGATTACTTGAAATAATATGAGCTACTTCTGATTTTTTAATTTTCTCTTTTAAGTATGAAAATCAAAGTTCTTTTATCACTTTAATAAAACAACATCTTTATCAAAAAAAAGTATTCAAATGCAAATCAAACTAAAAAATAACTGACGAATAACTAATTGTGTAAATAACCAATATTTGTAAACGCACATAGCGACGTAATAGTATTTCATGAAGTAACCATCCACAATATTTGTAGAATATTAAATTTTAGGAAATAAAAACACCAATGAAAACTAGTATGTTATTAATGCTGCAAACTTCAGCATAAGCTGAAACAAATCTATTACTATCCTAATTTTCTGGTTTTGTTTATAAATATTTTGGAAGATTAAGAGAATTCAAAGTTTCTAAGATAAAATTAAAATCAAAACATAGTAAAATTTTAGTATCTTGTTGGATTTTTTTTATTATCGCAGACGAAACAACTAAAATGAAAAATGGTAAATCATTTCATAATTGGAAAAAAAAAACATTAGAAAAGAATTATTAAACCAGTATTGGAATAAGCTTTGAATCACATTTTTTGTGGTCAAGAAATGGTTTCGTTAAGGTGGTGAAGACATTCTTGACATCTTGAGACGTTTCCCAGGAATAACTCGACAACTGCATAGAAATCTTCCCTAAGTTATTTATGACGAAGAAATTCAAGACAGCTGTCAAGAAATAGAGAAAATTTTTTATTTGCTTTCGATTTTGGTCCACTGCAGATATAAGAACTTAATATCTGCAAAGAGAGAAAAGACTGGTAAAGGAAAGCTTTTTTTTTTTTTTTTGAGACTTCTACCACTAAGTTACCAATGTTAGAAAAACGGTGCAGAAATGATTAGTAATGAATCATAACTAAATTTACTATTTTGATTTAGTAACAAACAAAGAATTGGCAATTGACAGTTGAGGTATTCCTACTGTATATTTAGTCAAAAAACTATAAGAAATATTGTGATCTTAGGAATCACCGTTCAAAATATCACTTTATTTTTTAGTTTGCACCCATAAATATTCGATGAACTCAAATTGAAATCAGAAGAACAAATTTCTGACAATATGGTAACAATGCCGCATCTCTACCAAATTGTCACTTAAATCTACGAACACAATAATTTCAATATTTATTAACAAAGACCAAAAAGACTTGACACTATGAAGTCAAACAAAATCTGAATTCCCAAAATAAGAGAAAAATTGGAATAATTTCATCTTTAAAAAGTAATTACCAAATAATAAGAAAACTTTTAATAATATCTATAAGATGATATAAAATATAAAATAATTATCGAAATATTAATTGTAATAAATAACTGCGGCTCGAATAATAACTTTGACTGCAAAACCAAGCATTTTTACTCAATACCTTCACAATTTATCTCTATTCATAAATATTCATTAAAATTTTCTATTTTAGCAAAACAAATGCATGCTAACTAAAAAAAAAGAAGCTAATATTTCTTGATTTTTTTTTTTGGGGGGGGGGGGGGATTTACTGTTTTTTCATCATTTTTTTATGACCCATTTGATAGCTATTGTGATAGTGACCAAAATTAGTAGCTGTTGCATTTGTCCTGTCCGTCCTTCCGTCCGTGTCTGTTTTCCCTTAACAACTGCCGAAGGGGAGGTCGGATCGACAAGCGGATTTCCCCATCCTGCTCAGAGGCCTAAACACCGTAGGATTGACATATTTTGAGGGGCCAACGACCCCCTCCTTCTCGAAATATGTTCGAGATATTTGGCACTGTTATCATTGTACCTTCCTAAAAACTCCATCATCGTGTTCAGAGGCCCAAACAACGCAGGAATAGGGTATTTTCAGAGGCCAATGACCCCCACTGTTCGAGATATTTCGCATTGTTTTCATTGGATTTCCGCTATTAGCTTAAATATAAGAAACGCAACAATCTCATTTCAGTTGTCAGCTATAGCTTGATGCTTCATGTCTCTGACTGAAGACTATCGGTTCGAATCCGTATATCAGTTGTTTGTTTTTTTTCTCAATGTCTGCGTATTTTTTTTCTTTTTTTTTTCTTGTTTTTCTAACTTTTTGTTTTATTTTTTCCTTACGTTAATGTATTTCCATTTTTTAAAAATTATTTTTAAATTTTGTTATTAATTTGGGTCGCTCTTAAATTTATGCTTTAGCAAATAATTATATTCACTTGTTAATTAATACGTACATCTCTAAATATCAAATTAATAAATTTCAGGAATAATGTAGAGGTCACAACAATGTCAACATCCTTATGGTAATTAAAAACGATAAGTTAGACTAAAATAACTTTTATATTTAAAATATAACTAGAGAGAGAAGTGATAGGCTCTTAGAATAAATTGCTAAAGTAATTCTACATAAGCTTGATCACTACTTCCTAAAGCAAACATTTCATGTTTTCAAATGTATGTAAACATGTTTAGCCCATTAATATCTACAAGCTTTGCTCGAAGTACGTTTTGATTCTGTAAATAATTTATGACATGTAGAAGTTTATTAATGCTGAAATGAAATGACAACATCAGTGGTTAATGTGGCCCAAATGCCATTCAAACGTTCGCAGCGATAACGGAAAATAACATGGGAGGGGTCTTTAGTATTTGATTAATAATAACTTGGTAGTGGATGAAAACTGTTTGTCCAGGTTTATTAATATGGCCGGTGGGAATAGTGAGTGTTAAACGATTTTTTAATATTTTTTTATAATAGCAGCGGAATGTGAAAATAAATGTTTTGAATCTGCATACAAAAACTTTGAATGTAGATTCTGATGGCTTTCTGAAGTAGATTCTGAATTTTTGATATTTTTGATGTCACTTTTAGTCCATAATTAGTTAGAATGTTGATAAATCCAATGATGTATACTTTGATGATTGGGTACTGAATGTACCATTCGTAGTTTAAATAACATTAGATTTCGCTATTAAGAAACTGTTTGGAAGCAATGATCTACAAGGCGAAGTTCTCCACTAATTCTTCCATATTTGTTCTCTGAAAAAAAAAATTAAGATATCACATTTTTTTGTTAGTTGCAATGCTACGGATGGTATTTAAAAAGAAAATTCTGGGGGAGAATGTGGGTTGCTATTGATTGTTGTATGGCTCTGAAATGCCTTCTTTTAAGATAAATATTATATTAAACCAGATGGCTTAGATAAGAAGACCCCAAACTGTGATTTGCGGACTCTGAAGAGCTATGAGAAAATTCTGAATTAGACTTTCTAGTAATATTCCTTAAATATTTTACAACACACAAAAACTGACTTATCCCGAGCGTGTCATTGGGATTAACTTTATGTTCCGCATATCTCATACATGCATACCCGACGTCTGATGTTTAATTTTTAAAAATGACTTTTTATGGCTTTCAGTTCTTTATTTTCTACATTGCATATTGCTTAATTATTTGCATACTACAGCTCTTGTATTTTATAAGATCTATTAGTAGTGGTTATCTTTGCATGAAAATTTAAATTATTTATCTACACAGTACATACATATTATATTAACATTGCCTCAATTTTAATACTTTTACACCCTTTTCAATTAATCACTTTTTTTAAAAGGGGTTACTTTTCAAATTAATTCTTGACGTTAATTTTATTATTAATCCATTTGTTTTTAAAGGATTTCTCTACATTCTTCTAGAGCAGTCTGGAAGGAAAAAACGTTTCTGTTATAATCAGTTTTCATGTTAGCAAAGAAATTGACTTTCAGCGAATTCTGGACTCCTGAGAAATTTGGTATTACAGGAATTTACGATAGTATGTATTCAGTCATGGTTTAGACTGTGACCTGTCTACGCTTATTCCGAATGTATTTAGATCTTCACAATAGTCCTCAAAGCTGCTTTTATAGTGATATGCATCCATAACAATAATAACAAAAACTTAACTGAATTCCACCTTTTTAACTTTATTACTTTAACTTTATTACCATTCCACTTTCGAATAATCTAGAATAATTTTCCATATTCCATTCATTTCGTGACTTTTAACCCAAATACTTTATCCTAACCTTAAGGCATAGTTGCATTGTATTTTTAATTATAATGAACCTCGTATAATGGGATTACCCGACTAATCGAGATTGCCAATAAATTATTACTGCTAATGTAATGTTAAAAGACTAACTGTTAAAAGACATTGATACATGAGATACCATAACTATTGCCGTCCCACAGGTAATAAAATTTTCAGATGATTAGCAACACGGCATGGTTCAAAATTTACTTATGAAGTTCCACTTCTGGGATTTGTCTTCTTATTTACAGTTGAAGAAGCTATTTACTTGATTACAATTTATGCTGAAATAAATTCAATTCAATAACGAAATATTTACATTGTCGTACTATTGTTTATTTTGAATTAGATTAATTTCTTTTCTATGTTTTCCAGTTCTTCCATACTAAGCGGAGAGCATTTGATTAAATATTAGTTCCCCTTTACGCTACTAGATGGAGACGCCGTTGACATCTGCCTAGTTAATCAGAAAACGAACGATTTATGTAGTAATAAATTCTTGGAGGACGAGTCCGGTCGCTGTTCAAGCCAAGGCAAGACCGCACAACCTAATGAATGTTTAGATAAAATCCTGAACATTCATTCACGACAGACACCAAACAAATTCGATCCATCCTGCGCCTATAATGTCTATTAAAGTTCCCTTCCTCCGACTGCGTAGATCGATGGTAATGAGTTTCACTTACCCCTTTAGGTTCATCGGTTCTCGCCGAATTGTTGCGTTAATGGGGAACAAAGACAGAGGAATTCCAACCATCTGCACGCGATTCGTCAAGTTTAATTCCATTTGGAAATGGTGATTTTTTTTATAAGACAAACAAACAAACAAATGCTCTTAGTGAAATTATTCTTTTCTTAAAAAAAATTAATATCAGAGCATATTTAAATTCAAATGTTAAACCTATTCGCAAAAATAATATTAAAATACAGTAACTTTCAAAAAATTATTAAAGCATTAAAATTATTTATTGCTAAATGGCCAACAATGAGACAGATATATTCTTTTTTTCTATAAGATAAAAATAGTGAATTATATTAAAAATGTTTAATAAATATTTAGTCATAAAATAATATTATAAAGATGTGATAAACAAAAGTGTTGATTTTTATTTCCAAAAAAATATTGCTAATAGAAAATAAAGTATAGCTGAATATTATAATGTACGAGAGTAACAATAAACTTTAACAAAATATTATATTAACCTAAATCAGTAATCTTTTGAGCCTAGTAACAGTGTACTTTAACAATACGGTAACTCATTTGGAAAAATCTTATTACAATAATATATTTGCAAATTAACATGACATACATCAATTCGAAATGATCGAGAATCGCATGGAGTTTAGATATCCAGGTATTCAAACGATTCTGCATGTTAAAACCGACCCTTTAATCCTTTTAATTAAAAAAGACCTATAAAGGAATCCAATTAAATAATCAAACTTTTAAAACCTCTCCTATCATACATTCAACTATTCGAATAGCAATTATTTAATTGAACATGTTAACTCTCACTTCTTGGATATTTTTCTTCTCTGTTCATGCATTTGTCTTTACCTGCTTCTATGCGCATCACGTTTAAACCGCTGGACAGATTTCCATTAAAACTAGTCGGCTACCCGTCGCTTCGCTCCGGAAGCCTCCCTTATGTAACGGAAAACAATTTTTTATTTATTAAAAAACACACACACACACTCACAAACACACACACACACACAAATTACATCAAGGAAACTAAAACTAAAATTTTTTAAAAGCTTTTTTTTAATTTAATTTTTGATGTCTATATTCTCTCAATCTACGACTGCTTTTAGAACCACCTTGTAAATCATATATCTATGATATATTTTTATTTTTTACAGAGATTAGAATGTAGGCCTAGTGGTCTAATGGCTAAGACATCTAACTTCTGAGCAGTATTCTACCTAATAGAAATAGTGCATCTTTCTTTCTAGACTATCTTTTTTTTTATTCCTATTGATATTTTTCAGTCGTTTTCGAGTTAGAAATAGTGATGGTTTTTGAGTTACAAATAGTGATTTTTCAGTATTCTACCTAATGAAATACTGCTTCTTATTTCTTGACTCTTTTTTTTTTTATTCCAAATGATACTTTTCAGTGGTTTCTGAGTTACAATAGTGTTCAGTATTCTATCTAATAGAAATACTGCGTCTTTCTTTTTTGAGTCTATTTTTTTATTCTAAGTGGCACTTTTCAGTGGCTTTTGTGTTCCAAATATTGATGGTTTCTGAGTTACAGATAGTGATTTTTCAGTATTCTATCTAATAGAAGTATCGCTTCATTCTTTTTTGACTCTCATTTTAATTATAATTGTCACTTTTCAGTGACGTTTGAGTTACATTTATTCATGGTTTTTGAGTTGCAAATAGTGAATTTTTCGGTATTCCACCTCAAAAAAAGAGTGCTTCTCTCTTTCTTGACTCTGTTTTCTTAACTCCAACATCTGGCGTGTACACCCACATATTTTTCAATATCACGTAGGATTTGGTTAAGTAAGAATATTTAAAATATTGCAACGTTTCGGCAATTATCGTTCTAATTGTCAGTTTCGAATTACAAATAAACTGACTGATGTGAAATAAATAAACAATCTTGAGATTCAAAAAAAAGATTGAATACATTCCTTATTGATGGGGGAAAGCAAAGGAGATATAAGTCAAAAAACCATATGAAGAGAGTTGTAGTCCCTATGGCCTAATGGATAAGGCATCTGACTTCGGATGAGAAGGTTGCAGGTTCGATTCCTGTCGCGGATGTTTCATTGTAAAAATTATATCTATTTTCCATTCGCTCAGAAAATTGCGCCGGACAGACAGACAGACAGACAGAGAAATAAAAGATTTTAGTAATATAGATTCTGGCAAGTAGCGTATTTATAAATACAAGCGCATTTTTTTTCGTCTTCACCCACTATATTTTAAAAATGATTTTGACATCATTTGCTTTTTCTTTTACAAAGCTAAATGGATAACTTTAAATTTTGGTAAAATATTTATGTATCGTCAAATTTTACATATGAGCACAATTATTTTGGTCTCCAACCCCCCCACTTAACCCCCACAGTCCATAAAATTGAAACCTCAGTGCTAAATTCTCAGTCCCCACAATGCAATATATCTAGTTATCACTGGTGTAGCAAGGGAGGGGTATGTTGGTACTCCACCCATTGCATCCTAAAATGAAAGAAATCTTGGCTGTTTTTACGACGCTTTTATTAACTCTCACTGTCTGAAAATGAAAATAAAGCAGCACCTCATTTTCTTACAAGTTTCACAGCACGTTAAATTTATTATTTATCTCACTGTCTGTTTGATGGTCAAATCTTGTAATCAATTTCTAAGTCACTTCACATCGGTCAGTCAACTAGAAATTTTGCACACTTGCTTATAATATGATGACAGTATATTATTATATATTATTGTATTGATATATTACTGTATTAATATATTTTATATTCAAATATTCCGCTAAGGCAACACGTCCTTCCATGCGCCGTTAGTATCAAGACCAGCCGCTGGGCAAGTACATAATTCTTATATTTTAATCATGCATTATATATAGAAAGCGTGGGTTTTACAAGTTTTTATAAATTTTATTTTATTTTTTTCATCACTTTGCCTATAACCCCTTCCTTCGGGGAAAGGGTATGACGTCTTTTTTTGGTTGAACGACTATGACCATTCCAAAATCCTGGGTACACCTATGCTACTCATTATATACCTATCTGAGAGTATACTTAGTTATTCTACGTTAGTTATTAGTAAATATATTATCTTCTGTTATATATTATAAGTAAAATAAAGTAAGGATTGCAATTAACTAATAGCTGATAAAAAAAGACTTTTAGAGTGGAATTTTGAGTCAAAATTTGACTATTCGTTATTCTGTTTTTGTATAATGTAGTTAGCTAAAGAACTTTTTATTATGAATTGAATTTTGGAATAAGTTTGGATTATTAAACAGAAAGATGTTATTTATTTCGATATCAGGGAAGTAGAGCTAACCAAAAAGAAAACGCTTAAAATATGTTGCAACAATCACAATATTTCCGAAACTGGAGAGCTGAGACATTAACTTTTTTAATAAATTCTAATTATAATTTATTATTATTTTTATAAAATGTACGTAATTAAAAATAAATAAATTTGCATTATGTAATATTTTTATAAAAAAAATATAATAAACAATAATTAATTACCTAAGTAATAATTCATCTCCCATTCAGTCATTAATTATTTGTTACTTAAACATAATGAATGTAAATATTATTTCTGCAACAAACGTCTTTTTCTTTTAAAGACAATTATGCTTATTAAAATTATTTTTTTACCAAAGGGGGTTTGGGATGACTGTTTCGAGTTCTACTGTCGTTTACTAGACTTTCGAAAGCAGAAGTGAGTTGAGATATTTTACTGGAATAATTGTCTGTATCTTAAAATGTTAAAGAAATTTAAGTCCTCAAATTATATGAAAGAACGAATAAATTCATAAGAGCTTGTGCTCCTCTCTGCTGTAGTAGGCACGAAGATAGATAAGGAAAGAAGAAACCAAAAAAATTGAGATAGAAAGAAAAACGATAAGAAGACGTATAGAATGGAATTCTGATTCTTAATTCAAAAGACAGAGAAATTTAACAGAATAGCAAACCTTATGATCTATCTTTTATTCAACTAGAAAAAAAGAAATACATCAATAAACAGACTCTTTGCTGCGGAGCAATTGAAAGATAATACATATTTAGTAGCCAAGAATTTAAGTCTTCTCAGTGATTAGCGAAGATACCAAGATTTTTGTGAAAACATTAACTGCCTTTACGGTAGAATATTCAAGTGATATCGTTGGAAATACATAGAAAAGATTTAAGACAAGAAATGCATCCTCCTCTTCCAGATCAACAATGTATGATCACAAAAGATGAAAGATGATTATATTTTTTCAGAAAGTAATTTCTGTGATTTTAAAAACTAAAAACTAGAAATAAATGTGAAAAATGAAATAATCTAAATTAAGAAAACACTAGTTTTATAAATAAATTGTTAACAAATACATCACAGTTAGTTTTCATTCTTCTAGCTTATTATTGAAATTATTTTTTTTCTTACTGTTTTTCTTTAGAGTCGTGCTTCGTATTTTTATTCAAGCAGATAATTACATTAAAGAACTGCTTTGGCTTCGAAGGATTCTTTGATAATGAAATGGCTGCCAGTGTTCTTTCCGTCTTATTAATCTGCAGGGATATCTAATATTGTTTACACATAATATTAGCGTTAATCCATTTCAGTTCCAAATCGGATTATTTCTAAATTTAAGGCGAGTGAGTATTAAGACGCTTTCAGAGAAAATGCAATTAACCAACTAAAATGGTATCATCAGTAGAGCTAAGTAAAAGATTTATGAAATTCAAACAGAAAAAAAAAATCAAATTTCTTCCAAGATGCATCTTAGGTTCTTTGGGTAAGAAGATCCTTAACCATACAAGATAAACAGATTGTCTCGAACTTCTTCAAAGTTAAGATTTAACTTGTTTTTTTTTCTTCTCCTAGAAGATGGAAAAAGATGAAGCGTTTCTGTCTGCTTCTGTTCTCTTTAAGATTCGCTAAATAATCGATTTTTTTTAATTAAAAGTTTAAATTTGAAAAATGCATTAGCGTCGGTTTTCTTAACCTTTTCTTCTTTGAAGATTAAATATTAACATTTTGTTTTTTCTTAAACTGTGATAATTTTCGCGTGCTTTCTTCATATATCTGAAAGAGAAACATTATGATGACATGAACGATCAGATGAACGACAACACAATCATTATTATTGATATCATTATTTATTATTATTATTATTATTATTATTATTATAGTTGTTGTTGTTGTTGTGATAGCATAAATTCTGTTGTTCAATTGTTAGGAATTTTGTTCCTAAGTTCATATTTTATATTTTACTCAATTATTTGTTTAATTCTGTGTACTTAAGGAAGTAAGAAGAAGAATCTTGGAAATTCACAGAATTGAACAAATAATTGATTAAAATATAAAATATGAACTTAAAAACAAAATAACAACAATAAAATCAGACGAAGGACCTTGGGTTGTTATTTTATATTCTCCTCGTTAAACAATAAGCTAATTACTTTTCATTTCTTGTGAAAGATGTACATATTTTGTAAAAATTTAATTTTCAAGATTCTCATTTTCTTACTTTCTGAATATAATTCAATTAATAAATAATTTTATAATTTGTCAATTATATTACTGTACAATTTTAATATTAGAAAATTAGTACTCAGCTTAACTTGACTAAAATTATTTGATAATTAAATATTGATATAAGATTTGTACTGTTTAATGTTGTTTAAATACTGTGTAATATTGTTAAATATTTATATTCAAATTATGATATATTTATATTATACATTATATTTATAACCTGCTGATAACAATTTGATGTACCCAATGAGTTTGTACTTTTGTATACAGAAAAATCATAATAATAAAATTATATTGTTATAGTATTGTTTTACTGCTGTATGATCTGTTTAAAACAAATAGTCCATAATTTTTTTTGTCACATTATTATTGTAATTATTATAAATTTACAATTATTTGTTAAAATGTTTTTGTAAAACTATGTTATTAAATTAATTTTATAAATTAATTACTCTTATCATTTAAAAATTAATTTAAAAATTTATATATATTTAGATACGTATTGTTACTTAAAAATCAATTTAAATGTCCAATATTTAAAAATTTATCAACAATATATTACACTATAGCAAAATAATAGCACTTAGTTAATTTTTGTGTTATTGATATATTCTCTTAAGTGTATTGATATATATATATATCTCGTTGTAACTTAACTAATGGAATGGAACATGTATTTTTCTTATTAAATATAAAAAAATATCATTCGCTTTACTTTTTCAAAAATTTAGCATGGTGTAATTTTTTTTACAAAATATCAGTTTCTATAATTCGAAGTTTTGAGAAAACATATTTAAAAACTGCCTATGAAAACATTATTGAGTAGTGGAATACTTTGTGATATAATAATTAAAATAATAATGCACTGATGTTCATAATTTTTCGTATTTAAAATAAGTCATAATTCCTTGAAAAATGTTGTTATTACCCTTACATCAATACCGCTCGAAACTTAGCGAAGTTATAGCGAAGTTGTAGAGAAAGCAAACCCCGTTGGTGGGCTTCTCTGAAGTGCTCTTGTTCATGACAGGGAAAGACAGGATACAAGCACCCCTTAAAGGAAAATAAAAAGTATAAGGGGCATTCAAAAAGAAACGAGCTGAGGCCTAGGAACAGAAACCAGTACCGGTATGTCAAAAGTATTGGCCGTGGCTGTTAAGGCACTTGTCCCCCTGCAATACAAGGTGGTGAATGGCTGTCTCGTAAAATTCCCGGGGCTGCATTGTGAATCAGTTCCGCAAGTACTGCATGACATCGTCGTCCGAGGTGAAGGTTTGCCCCTCAGAGCCTTTTGTAGGGGACCAAAAAAATGGCGTAATCGCAGGGAGAGAGGTATGGACTGTATGGAGGGTGATCGAGAACCTCCCACTTGAATTTCTGCAAGAGTGCCGTGATATGGGACCTTGCATTGTCGTGAAGCAGAATGACCTCCCAGGCAAGCTCACCTGTGAGGTCATTCTGCTCCACAGGCAAGCTCACCTGTGGGGCAAACGATTCATTTCGGACGACGATGTCATGCAATACTTGCGGAACTGATTCACAATGCAGCCCCGGGAATTTTACGAGACAGCCATTCACCGCCTTGTGTTGCAGGGGGACAAGTGCCTTAACAGCCAGGGCCAATACTTCTGACATACCGGTACTGGTTTCTGTTCCTAGGCCTCCAGCTCGTTTCTTTTTCAATGCCCCTTATACTAATAGTGCTATTTCTATTAGAACCATAGGATCCTACACAATTACTGTGCAAAATTTGAGCTTGATAGATAAAGTGTTGTGAGAATTCATTCAGCACATTCAATTATCAATATTTTATTATTAAAATTAGAAAAGTATGTCGATCGTTTGCGGACTAACATGCCAGATAAAGTTTTTCTTGTGCACTATATGAAATGAATTGGATATTATTTCTCAAAATGCAGTAAATGATCGATTGCGTTAATGGGCCCTAATTATGGTAACATAACTCCAGGCTAGACTTGTAGTTTTGATGTTTCCCAGTCATTAAAGTTTACATTAAGCAAATTAAAAAAAAAAACCAGTGAATTTAAAAAAAAAAAAAAGAAACTGTGAAATTAAAAACACAGAAATACAAAAAAAAAAAACAAACAAACTGTGAAATTAAAAAAAAAAAACTGAGTCTACACTATATAGAGTTCATTAAAAAAAATTAAAGATTACTATCAAAATAATAATTGATTTTGAAATTTCGGTGAGACTCTGGATATTCTTTTTCACATCTTCAGTGTAAAATTAACAAATTTCAAAATTTTATTTTTGAAATTCTTCCAGTGTGAGTTTTTGTTCACAGAAAGAAGTGACAAACATTTCTAAAGAAAAATATTAAAACCGAACATTGTATTTCTATTGATATCTTAACATCGGATAGTAATATTTTAACTAATCTACTACTTTCCGCGTGCATTCATCTAAGTTCAATTAATTGAATTGAAGTAATGCCATTAAATAATGTTGAGAAATTGGAACTGCTTGTACTATGCACATGTTAAAAACTAAAAATAAACAAAAACACTGTGTTTTGATTGTGTTTTTCAAAAATTTATAAAATCAAACAAAAATAAAAGGAAAGTCAACATAAAATCCAATTATGTTTTTGTTCATTTGAAGCGCTTTTTGGAAGCATACAACTACAGCATTTTAAAAATATATTTTGTTGTCTGCTACAGACAATTAAAATACACAAAAGAATTACTGGAAATTTAAACAATTATATTAATCTGCCTTTTATACCTCTTAATATTCCCGCGAGCATTAATATAATTAAATGTAATCTTATTTGAACAAAAAAATAGTGAATAAATTATGCGGATTTCAATATTTTTTGTGAAAATGGAAACGTTCTTCTTGTATTCAGCAAATTTTAAACTTAAAAACAAGCAGAGACATATCGATTATTTTCAGATTTGAAAAAAATAAACAACTAAGAAAATATTTACTAAAAGCATGATTCCAGGAAATTTGGCTTCAAATTCTTTCAGGAACTCCTTATTAGCAACAAGATCTAAGCGTAAGTTTTATATTTCCCATTTCCTTGATACTTCCTTTTTTATTTTAATTTACCTATTTTTATTCTACGAATCTAGGAAACGGAAAACAACAAAGCTATGCCTGAATGTTTTTCGCTTAAGAAATCTTTTGATGAAATTTTTAAATAAAATGAGATTAACAGAAAAAAAAATATAAAAGAGATTCAATTCGATTTGCATTTCCACGAATTGGATGCCACGAATAGAGCAACAGAAAAAGCCTCCAGAAATGTGGCTTCCATTTAATTTTAACTTGCAATTAGATTAGGCTAAATCTCTGAAACCGTAGCAATCAAAAATTGGGCACTGTTTGGAAAGACCTTCCATTCTGAGAAATTAAAATTAAAAAAAAAATATATTAGCTTTACTATTTTGGCGAAACACAAAGGGGTAAAGCTTAACTTTATTATCTGATTACTAAGATCTGCCGCCTCTGGCTTTTGCAAGGCTTCAATTGACTGAAATCTCCTAAACTGAAACTTAAATTGGATAACGAAAAAATTGTATTGATCTTTGTATTCTGAAAATCAAACTGTTTTGTTAAATGTAAGGAATAACATTTTTAATGAATTTACATTCGATTACTGGAGGAGACTTCTCTAGAAAACGATTTATTAAAATTAAATTAATTCATAATAAATTATATAAACTTTATAAGTGACAAAAGAAACCCATGATTATAAATTATAAATACCAAACATCTCATGGGAAATTAATGAATAAAATTTAATAATAAAATTTAAAGTAACATTTTCATGATTCAAAGATTGAAATTTATCCTTTTGCTGTTTAATACGTTTAAATAAAAGTTCATGTATCATACCAATGTATGTATTTTTCATGCAATTTTTAATTCATTTTCAACAAATGAACTTATCGTTTTCAATACAATACATTCTTTACTAGTTGACAACATATTATTTATGTTATTAACTGGCTGAAAAACAAAATTAAAATTAAATTTAGAAAGTCTTGATGCCATTATATCCGAGACCTTTCCATAGTTTGATAATCTTGTTCTTATTGACATCATTATGATTGCTTTTTTTATTATTGTATCAGACCATAATCGAAATATCAGAGTTAAAGGATAATTAGGCTATTAATAATTAATTTTGATTTTTGACTATTAAATTTATAAATTTTAGCTAATTTTTTCATGATTTTTATGTTTAGTTAATTTTTTTTTCTTGTTATTTGGTGGCAAAAGTGAAATATATGTTTGGGAGACTGTTTTGTTCTACGTAGCAACAATGGTATATTATATTTCGATAAATAATGACCAAATAATAATGGACCATTGTTGCTATGTAGAACAAAATAGTCTAAGATAACTCACTGTTCACTTTATATAATACGAGCTGTGCCCCGCGGTGTCACCCGCGTTAATTTCGGCCCTTCTCGGTAACGTTCGGTTCTCGTCGTGCGGACAAGCCGCCCCGCCGCCGCACCCGTTGGTTGACGTTTATGTTTACTGCTCCGCTCCTATTGGTCGTGATGTTATATAGCCTATAATCTTCCTCAATTAACGGGCTATCTAACGCAAAAAGAATTTTAAAATCGGACTGATAGTTCCTGAGATTAACGCGTTCAAACATGCAAACTCTTTAGCTTTATATATTAGTAGAAGATATTTTCTTACAGCTCGTGTAGTAAAATTTGCAAAGTACAAAAGACTGAGAATCTTTTTGATAGAAATTAGATAAGAAATATTCCAGCGGATGATTTGATTCTTCTGATAGGATAATGATAGTCACTTGATAAAATCTATGTTTCAAATTGTTGTCTTCCTATGAATGCATTTTTCTTCTTATATCCAATGATGTAAGCCAGTATTAAAGAAATAGTATCTTACTAAGATTTTAAGTATTTAATATGATTTTATTTCGAGTATTCAATTCATCTGATTTTTTTTATCAAATTAAAGCTGTATAGGCAATCTGCAAATCAATTAAATGACTAATGCTGGCCGAACACGTAGCAATATGCGGCAATATTGCTGGGCAATATTGTTTAAAATTGATATTGTCAGTTCATATCACGCGCGAACACACAGTTTTGTGTAATCGAGTATTGGCCTGATTATTGATGCTTAACGGCGCATTACAAACTCAGTGGGACAATATTCCCAGCGATTGTACGACATCGGTTTTATACAATTTATTTGCGAATAAAATGGGAGCGATCGAGTGTTCTTAAGTGCATTTCGGCCTAATTTTACGATCGTACAGAATCGCTATAGTATTAAACGCCTTCCCTCTGTAGAAATCAATTAAGAGTCTTTCATTAGCAATTGACAAAATGTTTTTGTTTGAATTATCTTTTTTGGGCCGACCATTTTGATGATTTTATGCCTTCTATCTCACAAAAACTGCTCGAAGTGACTTTCCTATCGTGAAAGCGCCGCCTTCCTTCTACGTCACCATTGTCACGTGATTTCATCCGTTCATGTGATTCGCTGGCGCACCAGCAATACTTTCCGACAACTAAAATTGTAACTTTTTTTTCCACAATACCAATATTGTTGAAATGGGCAATATTGTTCATTTTTATTGCTGGAAACGGTTGTCAGCAATAAAAATGAGCAATATTGTCCAGCAATATTGCCGCATATTGCTACGTGTTCGGCCAGCATAAAAGGTTTTCGAAACGGTTTTCATATTTCATGTTTGTGTAATTTTTATCTATATTTTTCATAATGTTTAGATTTACAGTTTTCTTAAAAGTATCTTTATAACACCAGGAGACTTATTCTAAATATTTTGTAGCCCCACGATATACATTATTATATATCATATTATTTTTTTGTAAATAACAATGGATTTCAGTAAAAGAAGATAAATTGCTTTTCTAACTTCCGCTTTAAGGCAAGTGGTACTTGTATTGAATTTATTGTGTGATTCCCGCTTCTATTCATTGAATTCTTTGCGGTCGTTGTAAGGATGCCAAAATCAAAACTCAATTTACTTAACGAAATTTGAAGCTGTGAGTTAAGGTTTCGCGGAGCAGAGAAGCACTACGAAACATCCTGTCAGAACATCTCTATCAAAGTATCACCAACCACATTCAAACTTAAAAATCTTTCGTTTAAGAACATTTATTTTTTTCGTAAAATTATGAAATATTCTTAAAAGAAAGAATCATCAGGAAGCAGTAAAACAAAGAAAATAAAAAGATTACAAAAGATACAGTTTAGAAAAAAGGAAAAAGAAAATTATTTGTATTATAACTGTAATTCTACAATGTAGTCAACAAACTATAGTTTCGTAATATTGATTATTAAATAAAAATATTTCGAAAAAATGATACTGAGGTTATATTTCTGCTAGTGGGTACTCAAGCACGTCATTGCAAGCTGGAGGAGCCGGGTTCGATTCCCGGCTGTGACTGTATAATTTTTCCTTGGTTCTTTCTCCTCAGATAGATTCTAAGGTTCACCCAAGCTCTGTGTATAATAGGTACCCGGTTTCTTCCCATTGGCCGCCGAACTTCGGATTGACCATCCGACCTTAACTTCATTCCGTCGTTCAAAGAACACCGGAAGCCTTAACTTCCGCGATGCCAATGTAAATTTCTGTTACGTTACCGCAAACATTATTTGTGTAGATTGGTGTTCTTTACATTCTAATAAAACAAAACAAAGCAAAAGATCGATTTAAAAAAGCAATATTCAAGTATATTATCAAGACAGATTAACAGACTGTGGACTTACCAAATCTTAACTCTAAATGTTTTTATCTAACGTTTCATAAGTTAAGTGTTATTCCTGTTCGTTGATTGACTAATCCATTAGTAAAATGTAAAAAGGTCTAAGAAAGAAATGGCTTTTCATTAGATGCATATTCATCTGCTCTATTCATGTACTGTTGACAATTTCTCTATGTATTAAGATGACTTCGAGCAAAACAAATATTTCCATATCAAATAGATGAACTATTACTTGAAGAGAGACTGAAGCCTTTTGCTTTTAAGGCAGCTTCCATATCAGAATAACAGAAAAGAAAATTTTGGGCTGAGTCAGACTAGGGAATACCATTATCTAGATTAACTCAGAAGAACTCTTTCAACGTCAGTCATTTATTCGAAAAGACAAACTTCCTAATTTAGGCAAAAAAAAATGTTTTGTCTAAAGCTGATGAATCATCAATGTTATTCTAATCTTAAATAAAAGATAATACAAAGTTTAAAATAAGCTTACTACTGTAAAAATTCATTAACTTCTGTGTGTATTTACTTTGTACAAATCGGCTAAAAAAATGTATAATATTATAAAAAAAATTATAAAAATAATATTATATTAGATAATATTATATAATTAAAAAAATATCAAAAGAGTTAAAAGCAAGAAAAAATCTCAGTATCTTCCAAAGATCTCAGTATCCGAAGAACAGTGGAAAAAAAAATAATATACAAGCCGTAATAAATAAACTAAAGTTGTGTGAATTATTCTGTAAGTTTTGTGTGTGGATGTGCTTCAAGCTTCTAACTCCAATAGCCTTTTTTTAAATCTCATTTCATCCATTTTTGACTTATTTACTTCTATTTTTTTTTGTATATAAATGCCAAAGATTTAAATAGATTCGGAAGAAGTTGAAGACTACATTACTTAAAATGTGATTTTTTTTTTATTTTTTTTTTATTTTTAATGAATTTCAATCATATGACAGTACATGTAAATTGGTGGATTACTAAAAAGGAAACATTCTTCAGGTTTCTATGACCTTTGTCGCTTTCATCTGTTAAATCACAGTAATAGCGAAATTTAATTATCACTAGTCTACTATTGCGGCAACCGAATTGTAAGAAAGCAAGTGTCACGATTGCTAAGTGATGTTGTTAGTTATCTAAAACAAACTGTTTATCTTACTGTTCCAATTTTAATATTTTTCTTTGGGACTATTAAAACCATCTTTTATTTAAGACCTCAGTTACAGTCTGATAGATATTACAGCTTTTTTATAAAGCAAGTTGAGCAGTTCCCTGGATATCATCTTGACATTGCTGTTTCAATTCATGATAAAATAAAATCAACAGGGATAAAAAGATTAATTTAGGACATCATCAATTATTTACCTGGCAATCTAGGATTCCATTTCAGAGCGAAATATAAAATTACTTACAATGTTCAGGGTGTATCAAAACTCTCGGTACAAATTTTAATAGGAGATTGAGGACACCAAGATAAATGGATAAATGTTTGTCTTTTTCTATGTTTGTCTATGAATGCATGTGCTCTGACGGCAACCTTCGGTATTAGAGGGCGCTTTTGGCTGGCCACCAAGATCGCCCGATTTAACATATATACATGTCTTCCTCTGTGGACACACGAAGAACCTCGTGTAGGAGACTCCCAAGAATCTTTGAAGGGAAAGATTTCCTGAAAATGAAAAAGCAAGAATAAGAAACAGCACCTGAATAAATAAATTGCCTTTAAGGGAATATTTCAAAATGTAGGGCACTCATTGCTTCGACGCTATCATGCATCGGTGTCGCAGGGCCGCAACTTTGAGCACTTTCTTTGAATAAACATGTTATTTGCAGTTGTCTCCATTCGTTTAGGTTTGTCTTGGTGTTTCATGTTTCTTCTCTAACCGATTGTAGCTCTGTTATATAGCGCCCTCTAGCATCAAAGGTTGCCGTCAACGGACACTCATTTGAGACAAAAAATACTCGTTGTGGTCCTCCCTATATCCTATTACAATTTATACAGAGAGTTTGATACTCCGTATATAATGAGATATAATTAACTCGACTGTAACTTATAATACAAAAAGTTTATATATTTTATGCAAAAGTCAAATGCCATTGAAATCTACCACAATCGTTAGTCAAATTGAAGATATTTTACACGAACTGTAGTAAAGATACTCTTTACTATCACAATTCTTTATTGTTATAGAATGCAGTGGATTGCTTATTTTGCGAAGAACGATTAGCCTATGCGGTTTCCTGTTGAAATGTTAATTCTCATGTTAGGTTATTCTTTTTATTTTCTTGGATGTGGGAAAGCCTTTTTTTACATAAACATTTCTCTTAGATTGTAGGTATGTGTAAATGAAAATGAGAAATAAAAGAAAACAAACAAAAAATAAATAAATAAATAAATAAACATGATAGTTATGATAGAAAAAAATGAGAGAGTCATTATCTCTTAGATTTTAATTTGGGCATTAGATGTTAAGTTGGAAAATTTTCAATCTCCAAAAGCGAAAGTCAGGCTCCCAATCTAACAACTTTGTCATCAGCAGTGCATGACTGTAAATAGTCATCTGGAAGAGATTAAAGCAGTGGGAGGTAGATGATTAGTGGAAAGCCCATTACGAATATTGTAATGCCGTCGGATATCATCCAACAAAGTGGTCGTCTTCCATTGGGGTTCCTTTGAGCAACCAGAGTTTTTCTAAAGTCTAATCCATTAGTTTATGTCTCCAAAGAGACATTCATTCCGTTAATTGCAAACATCCCCACTGGTAGATCAGCAGTCCTTTTTTTTTTTTGCATAAATTCGATTACTATTCATTTTCAAAGTAAAGACTCTGATCTACCGGCGAATTGTGTCCCTCCACAATAATAGGTATATAAATTTTTAATGTTATTTAGAAGGATCATTGGCTTCTAAATAAATGGATATTATGGAATTTCATAAGTCAGCAAACAGAAATATTTACAAAGTTTCCAATGACAAGCTTTTTAGAAATAAAACTGTTTGGAATTAAGAGTTCTATTCGGAATACTATGTAATCAAGAAACTTCTGGACAACTTTGCAGTTGCAGTAAAAGTATTGAAATGTTAACTATATCCTATCTAGGCGTCACTGTTATATGAAAATTCGAAGATAATTATCTAAAACAGAAAAAAAATACGCAAGCGCGTTTTCATTTATGTCAAAATAGCAATAAAAAGATTTTTCTAGATTAATGCAAACCTAAATAGGAGAGCAAATGCGTAGGACTGGCTATTAATAAGCACTACATAAAAAAAAAAACTGAGTCAAGTAAGTACGCAATTTTTTAGTGCATAATTAGCCAAATATAAAAAATAGTAATAATGTTGAATAATAATAATGAGTAGTAATAATTATAATGTTGTGTTATTCTCTGTAATTAAATACCAAACATCGTATTTAATTGTTGTTTTCCATGCGTTGATGATGTTAATATTCAGTATGAATAAATACAGTGGTGGTCAAAATTATAAGGACAAGGGAAAAAATCGCCAAACTTGGTTACAGTTGGCTGGAAAATTATGCAAATTTTATGGCTGGAAACCAACGATAAATGCAGCATTTTTTATTAGTTTTTATGGAAATATATGGGAAATTCACATTCATAAAATGTATTTTGGATTTAGACAGCACTGTGATATGAACAAAATTGTAAGGACAATGCTATTTGTGTGTTCCAAAAATCAAAATTTGCATGTTTTTTGTTCAGCACACGGCACTCCCAGACGATATAAATGCATAGTAAGAGATTGCGAACGTCATATTCTATTTTTTCAGTCATGCCACTAGGTACGAAACTTTCGGAGTTTTAGAAAGGGGAAGTGGTTGCTTTCAGGACTTACTGTACATCAAATTTCGACAAAGCTGAATAGATCGAGAACGGTTATTTATAATTTTCTTAAAAATCCCGAAAAATATGGACGGCAAAGACGTTTAGGTAGGCCATCTTCTGTTTCTGTGCCTGTGAAAAGAATGATAATAAGGCGAGCTTGCTCCAAAAAACAAACATCAACGGAAATTAAACGGGAATTAAACTTACGATGCAGTGTTCGAACTGTTCGACATGTTTTACAAAAAGAAAAAAAGGTTCGTTAGGAAAACTTAGGTCACGACCACCTCTTACAAAAGTTCATAAGAGACTGAGGATGGAGTTTGTCAAAAAATGCATTACTACGGAAAAAGAAGTGCGATGATATTATCTTTTCTGATGAGAAAGTTAAATTTGGATGGACCAGATGGTTTTCGCTACTTCTGGTATGATCTCCGTAAAGAAAAAGAAATTTTCGCAAACCATAGATTTAGAGGTGGCTCTGTGGCTGGTCTGAAGAGGTTTCGCAACTGGCGGAACCACTGCAATAGTTTTTGTGCAGGGCAAAATGAAGTCTGAGAGTTATATTTACATATTGGGCAATAATCTTTTATCAGAAGCACCGTCAATTACAAGTGGAGACTTTTTGTTCCAGCAGGACAATGCCTCAGTACATGTTTCTCAAACTTCGAAAGCATGGTTTGATGCTAATTTCGTGAAATTACTTGATTGGCCGGCCAGAAGCCCAGATCTAAATCCAATGGAAAACCTGTGGGGTATTCTGGCACACGAAGTATACAAAAATGGTGTTCAATATCAAAATAAGCAAGAACTCATGTCCTCCATCGAAAAAGCCTGGAAAAACATTTCTAAAAACGTTCTTAAGGAACTGTCAAACTCTATGACCTCAAGACTGATGAAAGTGATTGAGAAGAAGGGGGAGATTATTAATTATTAGTATGTTTTAGGCCAAAAACATTCATTGTCCTTATAATTTTGGCCAGTTTTTACAATGACATTTTTTGCTTAATACGGCAAATCATTCATATTTTGTATTTTCCAATGTTTTGCATTCTACAATGATTTCTAGCATAAAAAAGCATTTTATGTATACATTTCACTTTATTTACTTCAGAAATAAATTTTTTCTGTGAAATTTTCAGTTGTCCTTATAATTCTGACCACCACTGTACTAACATGTCAAGTGATATTTTAACAAAGAATAGTGTTACTTGTCATATTTTCCTTGAATATGTTTTGACAACTGAAATACATGCCTGGCAGTTGTTCATGTTTTCAAAAATTTAAAAGTATTAGAAATAAAAATAATTAATTGTAATTGAAATCAGTATTTGAATGCCAACATTTTGAAACTTTTCTAAAGTAATCATCCAATAATTAACTTTGTAATGAATGAATATATTGCTGTCATTAAATTATAAAGAAAGAGATTAATTCGAAATTATGTTCTTCCAAAATTCTAGTGAAACGACTGCTTTGTTTTGGAATTTGGATTTAATTAATGTTTACTTATTATGCACATATTTCAATTATTTTCATACGAAACAAGTTTAATAACAGATTTTTTCTTTAAAAAAATTAGAAGTAAAACTGCGAATTCAGTTTTTTTATCAATAAAATATTTTTAAAAAATTTCATTCGCTTATTATAAAACATTTGAAATATTTACAGATACAGAGCTCAATCGAGCTTTTACATTTTCATAAAATAATCACAACAGTTATCTACAACGCCGTATTGTTTTCGATTACGTCAGTGAGCTCTCAGCGATATTATTATTATTATTATTTTTCTTCTTAAAAGTACTGTGATAATATAGTCAGCGATGTCGTTGAATCGATGGAATGCGTAAACTTTAGAGAAGAATACTGGAAATATTCATGTGATCCTGGAAATATGCGTGAGCCCATTTGCAGAGGTATAGGCACTAGGATGCGATCTGGAGGAGTTTGGTGTAATTCCAGGCACAGGTTGGAGGTTATTACCTGAGTGTTTCTCTTCAGACGAGTCCTACAGTTTACCCAGATCTCAAGTGTGTACCTGCTTTCTTTCCTAAGGTTAAAGGCGGGAGAGCATGGAGCTGACCATCCGGTCCCCATTTCATCAAGATCGTCGAGAATCGTTAGCATAAGACAACGTTCTGAAAGTAGCCTCCAAATTTAACTTTTTAACTGGAAATATGAAAGTACAAGTAGAACAGATAGATATTCTACAGTAGGAAATGTAGTTCTCCTAATCCTAATTAAGTGAAAATTCAGATTAAATAAGATTTTTTTAATCACATATAAGTGAAAATTTATTTAAATTAAAGTAAAACGCAAAAAACTTAATTTTCATTTGCAAAAATTTATAAGTTTTATTAATACAAATCAACATTATTGTTATACAGTTGGAATTTAAAAATCAAATAAAAAATATAAACAACTAAATTAATCAAAGACAATTGGGTAAATAATGTAAAGAGTGAACCACCCGCAACCTAACCGTATTGTCCACCTATTAGACTTCGATTCGAACGGACTGAACCACTTTCTAGTTACTGGAGGACGCAATAACTGGGATCCAGGAGGTGTCAGCTTTTTATGAAATTGTTTATTAAAATTACTTCTAACTAAAATCTGCTCATTCAAGCCTCCACCTTTAATTTGATACCACATTTATCCCTGTAACTCGAGAGATAGGTTTTCGTGATGGTGGACGATCCGCGCTGGGTAGGTTTTCTCGGGGTTTCCCATTTTCCCTGCACTTCTCTCACCATACTTTCACAGTCTTTCTCTCCATCCGTCCTTATTTCCGTCGGATAGTACAATAGACCTACAGCTCCTGGTGCTTGGATTCACTGCCACCCACATTCACCACAATTAATCAATCAATCAATATTGATATGTAATCTTTTGGAACCTTCTGTTCTTATTTATTTCCCTTCTGCCTACTCATTCGTAGGCGAAGGTTTTTGCTGGCGTCGAGAGACGCAGCAATTTGTTTTCTTGTTTTTTGTGGTTTTTGGGGTCACTTCCGAGTTGGGAGTGGCTTCCACTAACAAGGTCTTGCCTTTCTGATTCGGTTAGGGGAAGGCGAGAGTTGAGCTGATGAGTCCGTAGAAGGACGAAACGGCCGTTCCCAACTCTTTCCCGTAATCTAAAATCAGAAAGGCAATTTCCTCTTTTGTTCAGGTGCTGTTTTTCATTTTCTTTTTCTTTTTTCTTGGTTAATACTAATAATATTGTATTGTAATAATAATATTGTAACATTAGTATAATAATAATAAGGAAATACTATTAATATACACAATATAGCATACATAAAATGTACATATAGACAAAATACATTTTTTGAAAATATTCACAATGGGGAATTTTTATAAATTAATTTTTTTTTTCAACACACATAAAATATACATATATATAACATATATTGCCAAAATATACACCATGTAAAATTTTTATAGATTTTTTTTTTTTGCTCTTCTGTAGATTTAATATAAGATAAGATAATATTTATGTACATGGATATCTGAATTAACGTTTTTGTATTTTTAAAAAGATAAATGTAGTTGGTAAAATAAAAATTCGAAGAACTTCATTATTTAATAGAATAAGTAAGACCCAATCAATTGTACCTTCAAAGAAAAAAAACGACTAAGTTTAAAAGAAGATAAAAAGATGTTCTTTATCAGGGAACGACCCAATTTTGCTTAATGAGAGGAAACTACCAGAAAAAGATATTTGCGAGAGTTTTTCATGAAATTAAATCTTTTTCTGTCGTCAATCTTTCCCAGAAGCTTATGAAATAGCTCCCTGGAGAAGAGGCCTTCTTGTGATTGCGAGGGGCCACAAGTTAATCCGATTGACTTTCTTTTTTTCCTTACTAAGCACCTTAAGAAAGATCGATAATTGGTTCTATCGATTAGAGTCAAGTTTACTTAATTACCGTTGCAATTACTCTTATGATGAAGTGTCAGATGCAAGTCAAGAAATTGTCATGAATTTCATTAAAATTTTAGTCTGATGTTATTAACAGGAAAACTCTATTGAGGGCGAAATGAGTCAAGTAATGATATTGCAGTTTATCCTCTATTCAGACGCGAATTGCAGAACTTGAAAGTGCTTTTTTTATCGTAACACATAGTTAACTATAGCAAAAGTCTGCTACGTTGTTGCAGTTGCTCCTCTCTATCTTATAAGCTATTACATTCTGTCATCATTACGATTAAGCCCATTTGGTTTATCAGGTCACATCTATCATTTATGTATGCATGTGTTCAACTTCAAATAGTTTTAAGGAAGAAAGAATTTGTCATTATCTTTTTACTAGAACTGATGGTAATGCGACACTTTGGCTAAGAGTCCCCAACTTTTGCGGATCCCCGTTGGTAATTTTCTATCTGTTTATATATATTATTATTATTATATATGTGTGTGTGTATGCGTGTAAATATTTAGACGTAATTGTCAAGCCGACAATGCAGGTATACGTCTGTCCGACTGTACCAATCTAAATTTTCTATTTAGATTGGATTTTAGATTTTCAGTTTAGAATAAAGCGCAAAAAATGTCTGTAAACCACAAAGTATAACTTAAAACTAAAAATTTCGAATGCTGTTTTCACCATTCGGTGGAAAGTTTACCAGAGATGGTTTATGACCACTTAACTTCACTTTTTTATCTTAGTTACTCAAGCAGTGAAGAAATAAACTTCAGAAATCTCACGAGGATTGCAAGAATTTGACAAAACGCTTTAGAAAACCGAAACATAATTTCGCTGCATTTTTTAATTGTTGCGCCGTACAATTAACACAAATTATCGTTTTAACTTCAGAATCATTCAATTAAATTTGGTGTAGTTTTCTGAGTTTTGCAGAAAGCTAAATCGTCCTTAACTTAAGATGAAATTTTAACCTGTGGGTAGTTAAATTTAAAAGATTAAAATTCACACACACAATTTCAAAGCTTACTATATTTTAAAAATTTAAAAATAACAATCGGTTTCGCCCTCACATTATTTCGGGCATCTTCTCATCTTGAAGATAAAACAATGTCAGGGCGAAACCGGTTGTTACTTTTAAAAATTTTTAATTGTAGTTAGTTTTTAAACTATGTGCAAAACTTTTAATCTTTTTAAAAAATTGTTCTTCTTTAAAGATATACATCATCTCTAATCCCCTAGTTAACAGGGATAATAATTTTTGTTTTTGTTTTTATGAATAACGTATCACTTTTAATCTACTTTTATTTTCAACTCGCCGTATCTTCTTATATCATTTATCGATTTTTCATGAAGTTTTCACAGATATGGAGAAGAGTTTTTACGGATGCTAGCACAGTTTGTTTCATCGATAAAGGTTTAATAAGTTTACAGTAATTACGATTTATTTACAGCGTGGCAGGGCACTCGCGGTGCCTCCGTTGTCGTGGGAAACGGACCATGAGCTCTCCATTGTCGCGATTTAGGGGAGCTGCCCCTACGTGCTGGGGAGTTCAGGGATTGCAGTGATTCACGGGAAAGGCGCTTAAAAGGTAAAGGCAGGATGGTAGCATTGCATTCTCGCGCATTTTTAGAAGTTATATGCGTTTTGTGACATTTCTTGTCATCATTCGATTTTATTATTCAAAGTTTGTTATTTTTTGTTTTTATAATTTCATACATTTTAAGTAAATAATTGCTTAGTAAATGAGGGGAAACAAGAGAATGCACAAGGTGAACAATAATAATAAAACATTCCAGTTGAATGTTTTCATACCTTGAAGATTGAAACCGTCAGTGGTAAATTAAATATTTATATATATTATTTATTGTCCACCTTGTGCATTCTCTTGTTTTTTTCTGATTTATCAATTTTTAGTTATTGCACGTTAAACTGCCCATAAATAATTGTTTGTTAACAGATTCATATATAGATATGGATTAAGATTATTCTTTTTGGAAATTGTTTAAAAAGGGTAAAATTTAAAACGTTTAATTTAATATAAAAATATGTGTTTGTGTTATTTCTCTTGTTTATATTTGCTGACGCAGTCCATGTTTTTCAAATAGGAATGTTCTTTAAGTTTGACATTCTTATTTAACAACAAGAATCTGTTTCTGTTTTGTTGGTCATATTTGCTTTTCATAAATTCCCAAAAGGCAATCGTGAATCCTGAAATTAAATTTGGAATTAAAATCTGAAATTTACATTACTGAATTTAAAAACTTATTAAGATTATTAAACTTTTATGCGACCGCTCTAAAAATGTAATATCCATTATGATGATTATACCCATTAGGTTCTGTTTATATTTAAGGAACTCTCTGTTGACAGGAAAATACAAACACTTACTTAAAATGAAGAGATAGAAAAATATTTGCTGAAAATTAATGGAAAAGTTGACATGGACTCAAATAAAAATATTATAAATTTCGTATTCAAAGCACAAGTCGAACAAAACAAAGTTTCCTCCAGGGTGCTATTGTGATTTGTTTTCAGTGAAGAAACATCGAAAATATTAAATAGACGTATCAACATTAAAAAGGATGAGAACCCAACACTTCTAAGGAATACTTTAGCATAAATCTTAATCATGTCTGAAAGTACATTTTACAAAAAAGAATTATTCGTACAGCTTACAACAATTCGTAGTCTTTTGTGATCTGAAATATTGTTAAAATAAATTATTATATATAAATTATATATATAAAACTTTCTAAATCTTTTTTCAAAACAATTGTGAATAATCAGTGTCTTACTAAGTTTCTAATTTGTTGTTTCTAGGTTGTTTCTAATTTCTTTCTAATTGTTGTTTATTTACTTCCTGCTCAATAAACTCATTACTACCTTTGACAGGCATTTAACACCATCTTCTTCTCTAATACAAGGAAATTCGTCACTGACATTGATCGATATCTTTCCCTTTTCTAAATAAGATTTTTACGAAATTTTGTTTACACTTCTGCGCTATTTTGTTTAGTTATTATATAATAATTAATTTTTTCCTAAAAAAAATTTAAAATCTGTAAAAAAAAATAATTTTTGTTTTGTCTACTCCATTTATTTTATTTAAAGAATTTTTTTTTAATTTTTTTATGTATTTCTATTCTTTGTTGATACATTTGTAATAGAATTGGCCGAACTGAAAATTTATCATCTAATTCTATTCTTTATACAAATTCATTTTACTGTTTTTATTTTACCTAATAAATTTGTTCCAATATGTGCTTGTTCATAGTTAAAAATTTTAATAATAATTTCATTTTGATTATTCTTTTTTTTTTCCTTTACTGAGCAGACGAAATCTTCCCATTCCACTTCAAAGTTTTCTTTGTTTGTCTGTGCACGCATTAGCTGAAACGAATGGACAGATCTCCTTAAAACTTAGTTCTTTCTGAGCCAACAAAACATGAGATTTTTTTCATGTCCGCCGCTCTTATCATCAAAAAATAACTTTCGAAAGCCGTCGCGAAAACCGTGATTTCCTTAAAATCTGACACGATAGTTATGTACGGTACAATTTAAACTAAGAACACCATTATTTTGGTCTCCATCTTCGTCCTTTCCTCAAAAATGATTCCTCCTCGCTGTATACTCAATCTACCTGAGCGTATATCTAATATATATCTGTTTTTGTTGTTGTTGTTTTTTAAATTCATCTCTTATTTTAAAATTATACTTTTTATTTTCATATTGATTTTTTTTTCTTCCTCGTAATCAACGTTTGTGTGATTTTATTGTATTTTTTTGTTGGGTTTTTTTTTTTTTGGGGGGGGGGGGGGGACAAATTCTTGCTCAAAAAGATTTCCACACTAATTTGTTTGCATGTATATTATATTATATTATATTATATTATATTATATTATATTATACAGTGGTATCTTGGTTAACGACGGCATAGATTAACGACGCACTTGGTTTACGACAAGTAAGCAAAAAAGTAAGCCTTGGGTAACGACGAAGGGTTTGGTTTACGACGCCTCGTACATAGGTGGCAGACAATAGTTTTTGAGAAAATCGCATTTAAAGTTTGCAAAATATTCGTACTACTTCATTTATATTTACACGCAATTTGTACTTCTGGTGAAGATTGACATTTAAAAACTGTATTCTTGACCTATTCATTTTATTAATGATGAATTTTTTTAGCAAATATAAATGAATAAATGATATTTACCGTATTTTTAAGAGATTTAAAATCGCGCCTGGGAAATCGCCTGAGAAATCGCGCCTTGGATAACGACGGTTTTGGTTAACGACGATAATCCTGGAACGGATTACCGTAGTTAACCAAGATACCACTATATTATATTATGTTATATTATATTATATTATATTATATTATATTATATTATATTATATTATATTATCTTGCTGGTCCAGTGGCATAAGCATTAGGTTGCAGGCTGGAACAGGGTTCAATCGGGGATTTTTCCTTAATCGTTTCGACTTCTGACGAACCCTAAAATTCAGTCAGTCTTCTGTTAAGTGGCAACTGGGTTTCTTTCTCGGGATTGAAGACGGGAGAGCATTGGGCTGACAACCAATCTCGACTAGTCCCGATGGTCATTAGAAGACTATACCTTCGACGCTGCAAGATCCGCAAAGATCGTACGGCGAATGGGTTCTCTATTACATACGTATATCCATCCCTATTACATATCTAATTTTTCAAAAATTTTAAAAATCTATTATTTAATGTTTTAAAAAACTACCGTTTTAAAATAATGTATTTTGAGAAAGTAACATATTGAAGTATTACGTTAATCAAATAATTATAAAAAAACAAACATAATAGGAATTGAATTGAATGAACTTTGTTTGTTTAGGATAAAAATCCTAATTCTCTCTCTAAGTGTTGATAAAAAGAAAAAAAATAATAGAATGATTGAGCAACGATGAATTTTCATTCGATTGCTGATTCAGAAACAATAGGATCCTTTTTTAAATTTATGCCAATCTGTGAATCAAATTGCTTTTGAAAATTGTCTTCGAGTTCTTAAGAGATTCAGACGAAAAAATATTTATGATTCTCTGTTGGTCTTTCAAGCAGGGAAAAAAAAAGCCACCTGCAGAATTCCCAAGGTGCTTCGATAGAACACGTGATCCGATGGAATAAATTTGATTTTATGAGTACATTTCCATTTCAGTGAAAATGAAAGACTCTTTAAGAATTGACAGGATTTTCAGGAACGCCCAATTTTTCCGATCAATTGATCATCGAAAAACTGCAATTTCGAAGTTTCATGAATTTTCGACTTAATACAACATAAGAAAATCTTTAACATGATGCAAAGTTATTAATAAGTTTAAAGCGATGTACAATAACTACTGAATTTGAAAGCTAACAATATTAACTTAGACATGACATTGTTTTGACAGAGTCAATTTATGTTAATGAATAATAATACTTAAATTATTTTTTAAAATACTTCAGTGACAAGATATTCGCTGCGGAAGTCTGCGTTTGCAGTATTTTTTCCAATTATTTATTCATCTTCAACAGACTTGTTCCTGATAAGGTACTCAGGAGAACCATATAAAGCAGTGTATTGCAATTCATTTTTCTATTCTTTTCTTGCTCATTCACTCTCAATTCTTTAATATTTCTTTTCCGTTATTAGGGATCAACGTCGCTCTTGAATACGATTTATCAATTTCATAAATAAAGAACGTTCATGCAATTTTTGGTCATTTTGCGTCTTATCGTTTGGTAGATTCTCAAACATAAAGTCGTGTTTAGACTATAGATTGATTGGTAACTATGCACAGAAAGTCTTATTTATCTGCTATAATGTTCCCTCGGGGTCAATAGCAATTCAATCTAAAAAAACATTTTCATTACGCTGTTATACAGTATAACTGCAAATATTCATATTTATAAAAAAATTTATGAAATAATTTAAATTGAAAATTGCCATTTATTTATTCCAAATAAGTAAGTAGTACAAACAATAAAGTGTTGGTTGATTTCTGGTCACCCTTGCTTACGTTATATCACTAATGGCACTGTTTTAACATTACTAAATGGACGGTTTTAAGTCAAACAATTTAAAATTAATACAAATTCTGAAATAGAAGTATTTGAATTATTCTTATCATTTGGTAGACAGTTGTCTCGAAAAGTATTTACGTATGAAATAGTAACGATACAGTATTGCAATCTAGCAATTGCTCAAAAAATAACTGTAATGCCACTGTTTAATAAAATATAATAGGCTATAAAGTAATAAACCAACTGAAAAAATCCTGTTAATATAATTTTAATAATTTTGCTATAATAATGATAGTTAAAGTTTTGTAACGTATTTTGCTAGGAGTCATTACAAGAGTACGGAAATTTAGGTAAAAACATTTTTTCTTAAAACTTACAAGAATATCTGATTAGATGATGACTAAACTGCTGTGTTTTGTAAATTAAAAAGTTCAAATTAAGAAATTTCCAAAAAGTTTTGCTACTCTTTGAAACTTATTGTTTAAAGACAGCAATAAAAACTTTGATTAGGGATATTATTCCACAGAATATCCATTTTCTAGAATTTATGTCCGCAATAACCGCTCGTTTCCTTAAATTTTCAAGTCATATCATAAGTTATTAAAGGGAAAAAAATATACCAAGTCTTGCAACGAATTTTGGCTTAAGCGTTTATCACTCTAATCAATAATAAAAGATTGGCTTCAGTTGCCTTCAGTTTCAGGCCGTCTACATCAATAAAGAACTAGAAAAGACATTAATTCTACAAAATGGCCATATTCTGCAGAAGGCTATTAAGTAAACTTCATCCCTAAATGATATCGAAGACCTCAAAAGTCACAATCCATCATCCATTGCGATCCAACCCCAAAGCTTTCTTCTTCAGTTCAAGAGATTGATCATCAAGTGGCGAGCAGCTGTTCTCAGGGAACTACAACGACTTACCAAGGGCTCCGAGAATGGGCTGTTATCATTACATCGAATATTTTATCGTCTTTCAAATTGACTCCTAATTTTCTTCCATCGTCTCCGTTCGATCTACGCACACACCCTAGTCATATTTCCGAACCTGTAGAAATAGTAGTTGCAAAGAGAAGCTCGCCCGAAAAATCTTTGGTTACAGTTTTCCAATAAAATGCATGTTAAATTCATAGCAGAAGGTAGGGTCTATTAGCATATAAACTAAGCCACAAAAGACGATCCTTCAGACAGCGTAAATTATAATTTGGAAAAATAAATATTAAGATAATATTAGTAAGAAAGATTTTGGTTAGTTACAATCAGTGTTTTGGGGCCGTTCAAATATTATTTAAGCTTTAAAATTCTTATGTAAGACAGACAAACATGCACGTGAGAGTGCGCTGCATGAGATAAGCTTTTCCCTCAGTATGTCATGCGTACTTTTATAGTTAATTTGTTACAATTTAATTCAGGACTGAATATCATGTAATTTTGACTGTTTTAGTTTTTATTGTTCAGTTATTTACTGTTAATGATTAGGAAAAACCTTCCTTTTTTTTGTTGAGGGACGGGATCCCAAGGTGTACAATCACAAATATCCACTTAAGTTACATTTTTGAGGCACGTTTCAAGCTCCAAACATCCAATCAAAATAAAATAATATCAGTATTAACAAAGAGTGTCTCAATATATAATTTAAAATGTCTCACTTGTGGGAAAACAAAACACGTGGTTGCTGTTTTTTCTGTAGGATTTTTTGTTTTTTAAACGTGAAACAGAATCAAAGAATTACTTTGAATGACATTCGCTTTGGTTTGATTGATTAGCCTAACTTATTGTTGGTTTCTTTCTTCCAAACAGAAATTAAGTTGTATATAAATAAAATTTCATTAGTTTTAATTGGTTTTACAATAGAGCTTTTCAAATAAAACATAATCCGTATTAATGTTAAAAAAACAATTATTCTCAGAAAACTAACTAATAATCAGCTATGGAAACAGATTTTTTTTTTCGCTTTTTCCAGATTTCTTGAAAACTTATGAAACGTTATCTGAATGAACTAGTACAGTAAGAATCTGCACAGGGAAGGATCATTTCGTCCTTAAATCACAAAATACAAAGGTTTATCATGCAACATACATTGACAATATCCCATGATTTCGCTTTCTTGTTCCATCGGAGCTCTTACCTTGTACTTAATCACTTGATACCGGGTTAAACCTCAAATGGTCCATTGTCATCTTATATCCTAGTCGGATGAAACTTAAAGGTACTTGAGTGAAAAGCCTTCAAGCCTTCAAGGAACGATCTGCTTCGACGTGTTCAATATGCGATTCTTGAGTATACCTAATTACATTTTCCTCGGCCGAAACGAGAAATATTATCATTTCTATTATGCATCCATGATCCATTGCGATGGGTATATGCTTCTCATTGAATATTCAGATATTTCCTTAAAAAATGTAAATGTTGGTGTGTTCTTATGCATGAGATGAAAAATATTTTAACTTAAATATTCTTTACTTTCGAAAGATAAGCTTCTGAAAGTGGATACTAATTTATTACTCCACTAAGTGCGATCCCCGAGCCGGAGGTACGCGGTCGATGGATCTCTAGTGTCGCACAACGGCGAACCCCTAGAAGAAGCCATAGACGGACTAAGGAAAGAGGGTTTCCCATTGCCTTCTCCAGGACGCCGTTACAGAATGACGTCAGACCGAAGAGAGCGAAGAAGAGGCTGACAACACAGGAAAGGAAATTGAAACATCTCGACCGGGATTTGAACCCGGGTACCGGCCCACTGGCCTTACGGCAGACCGACGCCTGAGACCGCGCGACCATGCCGGCACGGCTTAATTTCTTACGGTTCTGTTTAATTGATGCTTTAAAAAGAAACGGCACCTGCCGCTTCTCATTCTGTCGCTGTGCTTCATACTACGACACCAGTTTGCAAACGTCTCATTATCGAAAGATCTTTTTAAAATACCAAGAGACAAACCCGTTCAACATTGGAAGGCTTTCGATTTTCCATGTATTTAAGAATCATCTGTCAGATAATCATTCTCCTTTAACCCACAAGGTTTTAACTGAAATATCTTTAACTGTGCCATCTTACTAGGATATTAATATTTTATTTAAATTTCAGTATACCTTCACTCATATTTATGGATATTGCTGTTTATAATTTGAATTTTTTGGTATATTGATCCGGTCAGGTTACGTTCGTGTGGTTTCTTATAAATAGAATTAGTGGTAATTTGAATACATAAAAAATAAAAACGATTTTAACTTTTTTTACTTTCATGAGTTAAATGCGGAATTTACTGTTAGTATGGAGATGGTCCTTCAAATATAAAGAAAGTAAAGTTTTTAATTTAAGAATATCATTTAAAAAGTCAATAGAAGAAAGATTTTTATATATATATTTTTTTTTATATATATTAGGAGTTACATTTTTAATGTGGGCCCGGTAGCCGAATGCGTTAGGGCGCTTGGCTGCGGGTTGGAGATGGCGGGTTCGGTTCCCGGCCTCGGCGGAGTTCGGGAATTTTTCCACGCTCCTTTCATCTCCAAACGGGTCCTAGGGTCTACCCAGCCCTCTTTCGAAAGGGTACCGAGATTCTTTCCCGGGAGTTAAAGGCGGGCGGGCGTCGGGTTGACCACCCCACCCTAACTTTGTCCCGTGGTTCTTATCGTTGGAGCCTAATCTCCTGCCCCCGATTGGCCTGTGGGGTACTTTAACTTTTTAACTTTAACATTTCTAATAACTGTGCAGGCTGTATTTGCTCTTTCTGCAAATTTTAATGGGAGATAAGATGCAGCAATCGTTTTCATCCATGAATGCATGTCCTCTAGCTTCGGTGCTGGTGGGAGCTACTCCCTGGCCACCATGATCACCCGATTTAACATCAGGACGCATGAAGAACCGCGTGTTTAAAACTCCCTTTGACTCACATGAAGGTTATAACATGTTCGGCGCTTTCGTACATGCATTGCTGTTGTCAGCCGCAACTTTGAACACCTCGTTTTGAATGTTGTTCACACTTGTTTCCATTCATTTAGGCTTGTCTTGGTGTTCCCTATCTCCTCTATAGCCGATTGCAGCGCCGCTAGATGTAGCATAAGATGTACCGAAGTTGCCAGTCAGCGGACATACATTCATAGATGAAAAATATTTATTGAGATGCTCCCTACCTCTCATTAAAATTTGTATAGAGAGTTTTGATACACCCTGTTCAGCAGAATTATTAATTGGGTAGAACTAAGTTAGACAATACTATATAATTACAATACTAATTTTTTTAATTTTGTTTTTTTTTTAAATAAGTTACAGTACCCCTCTAGGCCTTCACCAGCCTTTGGGGGACGCGGGAGGTTAAACTCCCGGCAGACGTAAGCCAAAGGGGCGAAGTTGGTGTCGGGGGCTGGCCCGACGACCGCCCGCCTTTAACTCCCGGGAAAGAAACCCGGTATCCATTCGACAGAGGGCTGGATAGACCCTGGGACCCGTTTGGAGAAGAAAGGAGCGAGGAAAAATTCCCGCCCTCCACCGAGGCCGGGTAAATAAAAAAAAAATTGGATTATCCATAAATATGAATGTTAACTTTCAAGATCCATCAAACAAAAATTTAATCAATTCAAGACTGATTAACTTTAAGAACAATCTTTCCCAGCAATCAGGCAGAAAACATATTAGAATTATACTAACAACCTTCCCTATCGAGTCCAATGTAAATGATGCTTCTTTCTACAGCGCCATTCTTAAAAGTAACCTTAACATTAGAAAATATTGAAAAAAGAACTATTATAATATTTTGAAATGACTTTTTAAAATAATTATGCTAATTAAAAAAATCTTTATTTTCTGAAATTCAATATATTGTTAAGATATTAGAATTATTAAAAGCACTCTTGATTTTCTGTTTAGATTGAAATCTGCTTTATAAACCATTTCCTAAAACAGTAATTTCATTAATGAAATGAACAGAATATAAATTGTTGCTTTAATGTTTTAAGTTACCAATTCTTTCTTTTAATCGTATCTATGTAATTTAAATCTTTTAAAGAAACTGAACTGTAAAACGATTATGAGTAAACCTTTCGCAAGTATGTATATACCCTATATGCCAAAAGTATCCGGACTCGCCGTGGTCGGGACGCGGAGGCTCCTGAGGCACGTATTAATATGATGTCGGTCCCCATTTTGCATCGATGACAACCTGTACACGTCTGGGAAGACTTTCCACCAGATTTTGATAGGTGGTCGCAGGAACTGACTTCCAGGCGGCCGTGACAGCTGAGTGAATCCCGCCATGGAAGATGAGCGATGTGGGTGGGCACGTAATCTGCGTTTTTATTTCATCCCACAGACATTTAATGGGGTTGAAACCGGAGCTCTGATACGGCCAGTCAAGTTGTGGAACAGCCATGTCGTCAAACGATGGCCGCACAAGCTTCGATGTGGGACAGTTATCCTGCTGGAAGAGAAACGGGTCTTCCCCAAATTGTTGCCACAGAGTTGGGAGGGCAGCGTCGTCCAGGATGCATCGAAGAGTTCATGTTGCCCGTCACAGGAGCTAAGGGACCCAGGTAGAACCATGAAAAACGCCCTACACCATTTTACTGCCGCCATTGAACTTAACAGTTGGCACAATGCAATCGGATAAGAAGCGTTCGCCGGGCATACGCTAAACCCACATGCGTCCATCGGACTGCCAAATCGTGAAGCGGGATTCATCACTCCACAGAACGTTTTTCCACTCCTCCACAGTCTAATGGCGATGAAATCTGCACTATTGCAACCGATGCTTCGCATTGACGAAGGAGATGCTCTGCTTGTGAGCGGCCGCACAGCCGTGGAAGCCCCAGTAGTTTAACTCTCGGCGAACATACCTGCTGCTAGCGACAACGTCTAACGCATATTGGAACTCCATCGTCATCACTACCAATGGAGACTTGCGATTTTGCTTCCTTACTCTCTTCAGGGTTCGACGGCTACGGTCAGTCAGTTTTCTCGGTCTACCACTTCGTGCAGCTGTCGTTTCACTGCCTTGACGTCTCCATTTTACAATTATATCACTCACAGTTGATTTAGGGACGTGTAGCATGTCCGCAATTTCACGAACCGATTTTCTACTACGGTGACGTCCGATTATCATGCCACATTCGAAGTCACTGAGCTCGCTTGACTTATTCCTTTTATCGCGAATGCAGAATTATGACCACCCAAGCCCCCACCAACACTTTTATAGCATCCGATGACGCATCAAACCTCCTGACCTGCCCGATCCACTTCGTCGGAAGGGTGTCCGGATACTTTTGGCCATACAGTGTAATTTATTATTGCAATTTTTTTAGAGATTCTATTTAGTAATATCAAATTTAATTACTTATTTCAATTTAAGGTTACATTCTGGAACTTTCAACTGTATATTGGGATCTTGAATAGATACACAATTGGAGCTTTAAACACTCTCAATTTTGACGTGATATCTAGATCTATAGCCACGGCTTTTCTATGATTCTATTGTTTACAGCAGCTGATGGCTAATGAAGCAAAGGTTGAGCACTTTGCTAAAATTGGTATCTTAGCGAATAACAACTTGGCCCCTAAATTGTCAATCTAAAATTTAAATGCAGGCTTAGAAGTCATTTCAATTTTCCAGCCTTCCACTTTGCCTGACAATAGGCGCACTGACATAAATTGACCTCATCTAATGGTATTTTCATGTCACCAAATCTGTTTCGTAGCAAAGCGAAATGCCAATATCCACAACAAAGAAAACTTTTTAAAAGAGTTATCCAATGACATTCACACTTTATCCTTAAAGTTAAGTTTAAATAAAAAAACAAAGAGGGAGAAAGAATTATAATGTCAATTTCTCAAGAAACATGTAAAAAAAAACGAAAAAAAGAGGCTAAATCATCAACTAGATATGGGATTAGCAAAGTGAGGGGAAGGGGAATTTTGGGGAGGGCGAGCGCTGGAGACTAGAACAATTATTTATTTAAGTTGGACCATTAACATGCACGGAATCAAGAATTGCAGTGCAGTTCTTAAGTACAGGATTTGGGGGGTCATTTTTGAGAGACATAGAGACCAAAATAAAAGTGCCTATACTTTAAGATAATTTATGAAAATTTTATGAAAATCGTTTCAGGATTTTAGCATGATCCCAGACAAACAAAGAGAAAAATATTCAAATGGAATATTGAGACATGCATGCTCAGTTAACATCTACACAGGCAATTTTAATTACGTTTGAATGCAGATTTTTTTTTATTTAACTTTATTTATTTACTATATTTTTGATTTGTAAGATTAATTCTATATTATTATTATAGCTGCATATATAAAAGCGGAACATTTGTTCACACCTTTTAAGATTGTCCATTATGATTTTAAAGTTTGTTTGTTCTCTAAATTTTAAAATAGTAAACGATGGGATAATAATAAAAACGTAAGAGGACAAAGTTCGAAAATAGTCCAATTTTTAATTTATTTCATTAATTTTTTAAAAAAAGATTAATTTTCTTATTTTTTTATTTCTGAATCAATTTCAAAATAAGCATTAAATATTCAGTTTCATTCAAAATTCAGTTTTATATTCAGTTTGAATGCCCATTTCTAGATTTTTTAAAACAAAGCTAAGCCAGATGAAGAAATAAAATTAAAATTCATATTAAGACATTTTATGACGTTTCAATAACTTTCTATAAAATTTTGCAATCTATCAAATACAAAATCTATCAAATGTCTATAAAAGTTAGTAGGATACAATGTCAAAATATATTCGAAACAATATAGAATCATTTATGGTAATCATACATTGTAATTATAATTAGAAACAATATGGAATCATGTAAGCATTATTTACAAGGTTATTATGATTGAAAACAATTTAAGATCATTTACATAGTTAAATAATAAAAATAAAAACATTATTGAAATCGTGCAATGTCTTTATAATTATTTTTGAATTTTTCAAGGATTATTTGACTAATCTCTAGGCCTACACCTTTCTGCTTGTTGAAGATAAAGTGTCATCTGCGAAATATAGCTGTTTAAGAAGAAGAAAAGATGTTGTTGTTTTTATTTCTAATAATAACTGTGACATTCCTATTATATATAGATATGTCTAAAATATTAAAAAGGTCGAAATAACTGACTGCATTTAAATACTTCCTTTTGTTGAATTTCTGGAATGGCTAAAATTTTGAAAATCCATAAATTGAGGCAAAAGACAGGCATGATAAGCTAATAAATACTTTCAAGCAATAGTATCTTGTGAATGTCCTTAAGATAAAAGGATTAGCAATTTTGATTTTACTAGAAAAATCACAACCCAGAAATTACCTGATAATAACGTTCCACTTTTTACCAACAAAAAATGATTCCTTTTGTGGAAGCAACAGAAGCACATTATTTCGTAGGAAAATCGTTCTTTAAATTTCTCCCATTAAAGCCACAACGCCAATTACCCCAATCTAAGACCTTTTAACTTCAGTCGAACTTTTTCATTGAGCTTCGTGCCGAAGTTAAAGAAACCATTTCGTCACTTGAATGTTGTCATATTGTAAAATGGCGCCAGATTGATGGAACCATTTCTCTTGCTGATTGGGCTTATTGTTGACGGGATCTTAGTGCGTTCAACTTGGCCCCATCTGCAGTGTTAGAAGCAGTGCAATCAGAGCGCCTTTGTCACGAGAAATTGTGCAGATACAATTACTAGTGATTGACCATCTCAGTCTTACTTCTGTAATAAGACTAAGTTGGAAAAGAGTTGGAAAGGGAAAAACACTCTTTTCTTTACTATTTGACCTTTAAATTCAGATTACTGCTTCAATAGCAACTATTTATTGATTTTCTGCAAGCACACACAATAACAAAATAGGAACAACAGCAAACAAAAATTACATAATTACAATCCCGCTCTTTATCAATGATTGCCATTATATAATTAAATAAAGTATGTTTAATAAGATATTTTTTTAACTTATTAAGGTTAAAATAATGTTCAAATTTTGATTTTATCTTCATTTATTATTTTAGAAAAAAAAACTGAGTCCTATACAGCCTTTTTTTTAAATATATGTTTCTTTTTAACAAAATTCAAAGATATGAATAAATCTGTAAAATTGAATTCGAAGTAACATTGGCATATTGTTGACAAAAAATTAATATACATTGAGATATAATTTCATGTTTAACAAATAAGTATTTTCTAAATTTTTTTTTTTTTTGCTTTGTTTTATTTTTGTTTTCGATATTTCGATATTTAGAGTTTTTTCCACTCTAAATTCCCCTCCAAACGGGTCCTACAGTCCAACAAGCCCTCTGTAGAATGGGCACCGGGTTTCTTTCCAGGGCGTAAAGGCGGGCAAGCGTTGGGCTGATCATCCGACCTCCTGTCAGTACCGAAATCAAGAAACTTTGGGAATCTTGTCTCCAGCTCCCAAGGGCTACACTGGTTAGCAGTGGGATGCACTTAACCTAACCTAATGTATTACTGGATCAGTGATATGAAAAAAATAGAGGTGATTCGATACGGCTGATGAAAAATTCAGTGACAGAGCTACATTACATTTTTAGGCTTCTGATACGAGGTATCCGACGCCTTATATCCCCGGTTTGTCTGTCCGTCTGAGGACAGGTATCAGCGCAGCAATCACAAGGGCTAGAGACTTGGTCAGGGTGTCGTTGGAAAGGTCTTGGAAAGAGTAGTTCAGAGCCGTAGAGTTTGTGTCTCTACGTGGTCGGGCTCCGGAGATAGATGGGGGTGTCAACATAACAAAACCGTAACAATACGGTAACAACTGATATCAACGACAACAATGCTATACAAACAATACTAATAATATACCATTATTAGTATTATTATATTGTCTTATACGTATCAAAAGCCGTTGCGAAGCATTGTGATTGGTTTACTAATCGCTATCACTATACCTTGTTTCAGTCTAAGCTTATTGCTGTGTTGTCAGCACAAGTTATTAATATGCCGATGTTAAATACTGATTTGCCTTAAAAATTGAGCAGGTTTGAACTGGTAGTACTTTATGAAGTCTGATTAGTTAAGATGTTTCCTCTTTCAGTTGGAGGAAATGAATTTTCCTCCTACTTTCATCAATGCAATATTGGAGAATTAAGTTTTAATCTTACTGTTCATAGGGTGATATATATATAAGGAGATACTTGGTCTTCATCACTTCTTTATCTTTAATATCTAGATCTTTAATGTTTATGTTCTTTATCCGAAAAAAAGTATTTTAATCCGCATTATTTACTTTGTTTAATTTTAAAGCTCGCGTCGATAATAAGAGGATTAAAAGGTGGATTAATATCCATTGTTTAAGATATCGATAGGATTGGATTATTTCGATTCTAATGCTTTTCTAAAGGAATTTTTGTCATGTTCAGGAGCTTATTTTTCGACAAGGTTCCACACATGGAAAAAATTTCAATTATTAAAGTTAAATCGCCTCTTGCTTTTAAATTGGCATACCAAGTTTCAAGAAGATCCATCCAGCTGTTCAATAGTAAGCAGGAGACATACAAACAACTATATACACAAACACACATACACACATGGACAAACATACATAGTGAGTGATGTAAGAAAGTAAGATAAAAATAAGAAAGAAAGTTTTTTCTAGCTATTTGAGATTGTATATACTGAAAACAAACTGTTTCGAAGTTTCATCGTAAATTACGTTGAATAAGTACCAATTGATTCAAACTCGTACTGGTTCTGACAGCCACTACATCAAAACCATCACTCAACAAAATGCACATCAATAATCACTGAGGCACTTTAGGGAAAACGTTATGAAAACATAAGCTTTTGACATTTTCTGATACAAACATCATTTTTAAATATCTCAAGTATATTGACTGAAATCCTAATATGCTTTGGCAATTCGATCAACACGTACATAAAAAGCTTGCGAATTAGCAAAACTTGAATAATAACAAGGATATCAATTTCAAAATGTACAAAACTTTTACTTTCAATTTAACAGGAATTATAGAACAAATCTATTTTTAGAATAATTGAAAGATCTAGATTGATAAGAAAATAATAAAGACTAGTTGACCCGTGCGAATAATTCGCACCAAAAAAACCACCTTTGAGAAATAATAAACAAATCCAACAGCTGTCGTACGTTAGTTAAACATATTGTCAATAGCTGGCGCCTTTTCCATTTTTATAAAAAAGTTGACCCTTGCGAATAATTCGTATGGTATATTGAAATAATTCGCTATATTAGAATACTGGAATATTTACATGGTATATTGTAATAATTCGCATAATTCAGACACCGAATGGTAATGTAGAAATACATTACTGAACAGATTGCCTTCTACATTTTTATAAAAAGATTTTTAAATAAAGTTTTTTAGCGAAACCATCAATTTTAAAGAATTTGTTTATTTTTTTGTCATTAACGGTGAACGTAATCTTCAAAATGATATCTCAATCATTTGATTTTGATGAAGTATTAAGGGAACTAAACAAACAAACAAAAAAAAAAACCTTTAAAAAATAATATATGAGAAATTGACAAATTTTTGTTTTTTTATTCTAATAAATCGTAATTTTTATTAAAATAAAAAAATTTTTTATGTGTTCTTATTAAATAAACGATGGAAAATCATTTTAAAATGCATTTTTATTCAAAAAAGGATATATTTGAATTACGACGCTGCAGTGTTTCGGTTTCGAAAAATAAGCCGCTTCTGTTAAAGCGTTTCTCCATTTTTATAAAAAGGTTTTTAAAATTAAGTTTTTTAACGAAAGCATTAACTTTAAACAATTTGTTTATTTTTCGTCAGTAGCGGGGAACGTAATCTTCAAAATGATGTCTCAATCATTGATTTTGATGAAGTATTAAGGGAGATATGGCATACCGACAAAAAAACACCTTTGAGAAATAATATATAGTGATAAGGATTTTAAAAAATAAGAAATACCATTATCAAAATTAAAATAATTAAAACCTTGATAACTGAGCTTGAAGCTTACTTAATAATTAATATTTAAGAAAACAATTGAGTGTTAACATAATTTATGAGGAACAGGATAACATCAACAGTTAAAAAAAAGAAATCATCTTATTAGTAATCTTAATCTTTCGTACTATGCAAATAACAGTTCTAAATATTAAACCTCGATGAACTTATATTTGCTTTTAGATAGTACAGTATTTAATTAAAAAATCCTTTTATTTTCCACTTTTTTTAAACTTCTTAATTCGAAGGTTTTTTTTATATTTTATATTTCCTTCAGTTGATCAATGCTGCTGTTTACTGAATACTTCAAGACTATTCCTTTCCAGCTTGAAAAGAATTAATAGACTCGAACCTACTTCTTCTGTAATTTACCTCAAATCCTAAATATTCCTTATTTATGTGAATTTCGATATTTTACGTTGCTTTTGTTAATTTTTTTAGCAAATAAATAAAGAAGCAAAGATGAAGTAAAATTCGAACTTGGAATGTAAGAAGGGTAAGACTTTTCCAATACTTATAAAACTGCTTGTAACACATCTTTTGTGCTTGATTGTTTTTACAATTCATTTCCCAGGGCGTTCATTGTGTTGGCATTTAAATAGTCTCTGCCAAAGTCATTCCCAACAGTGGTCTTTGTCGCACGCCATCAGCGGAGGATAAACCCTTGAGCTTCCATTGAAGAGATGTCTCATTTTCACAATAGGGGGCGCTCGGATACTGCCATGATGAATGGATCCAATCCCATCTTGTAATGAATACGGAGAGAAAGGATAAACAGCTGACTTACCAACAAATGAATATTTATGTAGGGCTGCGTTCTAGAAGATCACATGATTTTATTTTTCTCATCCATTTCGCTTATCGCAGCTAAGTCTAAGAAGATCTTCTCAGACGTAGTAATTCCTTCTGCCGGAACATGCAAATGAATTTGGTTATAATTCTTAAATGCATATTTTAAAAAGAGTTGCAGCAGTTTTAAATTAACACAAGATCGCATTAAGCTATGAAAAGAGATTACTGTCAGAAATTCTAATCTTTTAACCTTAAAGCAACGCAACTCTGTTCGAGAGTAGTTTTCTAATCACAGTAACTGCACATATAATGGATATATTTACATTTAAAGTATCAATTTTCCGAATAACAAAGTTCTCAGTGCTATGAAGTAACGGAAATACGCTTATTGTTAACTATCGACATGTTTCAGTTCAACAAGATTATAAAATAATAACAAGAAGCTAGCAAGAACTTAGAGAATATCTTCTTTACAATGTTATTTCTTATTTTTTTTTTCTTTTTCTGTTTTCTGTTTTTCTTAAGTCGTGATAACGACTAAAACGGAAAGTTTACATCTATATTTCAATTGTAATATTTATTAAATGTGGTACAAAATTTCATTTTCTGAAGAAAAAAAAATCAATAAACTGCGTATTAATAGTTGCTTAAGTTGTCTAAAGCGGACTGAATTTAATCGTATCAAACCATATGGAAGGATTTAATATTCATTGTTTAAGACAATGAATGAATAACAAAACAACCTTTTGAAAAGTCTTCAAATCTTCAAAATAAAACAAAAATAAACGTATAAAACCATACATTTATTGAAATAAATATTTCTTAATTTTCGAAAAGACATGACTTCTTTTCTTTTTCAAAGCCTGTTAATGTAAACAAATTTATTGTGGAAATGGCCAAAGAGTTTAACAATATATGTATTTCAAATTGTAAAAATAAGGTGAAAATTAAAGAATTAGGAGAATAGCATTTGTAAGTATTGTTGTAACAATACAATTTCACGAATGTCTCATATCTGTATCGTTTTCCTCTACTTGTTTGTAACGTATTGTTGTTGTTTTTCGGCTTTGAAAAAGAAAAGAAGTCATGTCTTTTCGAAAATTAAGAAATATTTATTTCAATAAATGTATGGTTTTATACGTTTATTTTTGTTTTATTTTGAAGATTTGAAGTCTTTTCAATAGATAGAATGTCTAGAAGAGGGAGAATTAAGAAGACTTATGGTAAAAGCAACCTTTTGTTTAGCTTCCAATGCTTTTCTACGGGAATTTCTTCGCCTTAAATCATGTAAATTATTTGACAATCATTCATTTGGAAAAAAAAAATAGATATAAATGTGAGATGTGAGATGTGAGATAATGCTCGAATACATATAAAATTATAAATATATAAAATTGATTGCAAAACTTTTGCGGTAATTTTTACATTGGCGAGACCAAAAGGACCCTAGTAGAACGGGTTTCTGAACACGGAAGAGCCCTAAAAAATAAGAATTTGGAGGTCATGTTATGGACACCAATGTGAAAATACTATATAAAGAAACATATTTAAAATTAAGGAAAATTTTGGAGAGTTATATCATTAAAAATACTAAAAGTAAAAATTATAATATACCGTATACGAAGGAGCATTCCTAGATCTTAATATTATTATGTTAATAAAAGAATTCATTAGTAAATAAATCATCATGAACGCATCAAATTAAATTTACAAAACTCCTTTAATTTCACGTCTTCCAAAATCTACACCTACGCAATATTTCAGAAAGATAAATTTCTTCGAAGATATATATTTGTTTATTTCAGTTTGGACAATTTTCTTCAATTTATTTTTGGACGACTGGAACATTTGTTTTTTGTGAAGGAACATATCTACCCTTTAAAGCAAAAACTTATAACATAAAAAATGGTGTACCACAGGGCTCAAATTTGGGACCTATTTTATTTTTATTGTACATAAGCTCTATATGCAAGTGCATTAAACACTCGTCAATCTATATATATGCAGATAATATTTTAATATTAAGTAGTAACAAAAACCAAGACATTGCTTTCGAACTTCTTCAACAAGACTTAAACAATGTATCTAAATGGTCTTTCAATAATAAAATGACGATCAATCATAAAAAAAAACCAAAATTATGGTTATTAAGAATAAAAATAAAAAAATATATTATAATAAATCTTTTATTTTACATGAATATTCAAGCTGTAACATAAATAACATAAATTCAATTATACGTAATGATTGTTACTGTAATGCTGTTGATTATGTAAATAATCAAAAGTATTTAGGTGTTTTTATCGATGATAATTACAATTGGAATTTTCATTATAACTATATTGTTAAAAAACTACATACTTTCACTTATATGTTTTATCATTTAAAACATATCTACCCTTTAAAGCAAAAACTTATAATTTATAAAACATTAGTTGATTTTATTTTAGATTATGGATTAAGTTGTTGGATTTTTTAAAATAAATGTCAAATTGATGATATCAATAAATTGATTTTAAAGATTTTTAATAGCATTTACATTAATTATAAAAACGAAACTTCTGAACAAAAATTAAAAATTCGTTATAAATATAAAATATTAAAAATAGAAGAAAAATTTATTTGTAAAACTATTTTGAACAATTTCTACAAAATTAGAGACAAAAAACAACATTGGTATTTCGACTAGAAATAATTGGTTAAATATTTTTGAAATTAATAAACCAAATAATAATTTTGGTCTTAGATTAGACAATTATGTCAAATTTAAATTATTTAGTCAAATAAATTGGGAAAACTATACTAGTAAAAGCATTAAATGCATTAAAAATCAATTAATCTATGATATAATTAATGATAAAATAAGAAAAAACTTTTAATCTCTGCTTTTAATCTCAACTTTAAAAGTCATATAACAAATTTCCAGCACCTATAACACTGGTGTAATTAATCTAATTGCACCTAATAGGACTGGTTAACATTAAAAAAAAAAATTAAAAAAAAAAAAAAAATTAGTATTGATGTCAAAAAAATAGCAACTTTTGATGTTTTAAATTATTAATAATATAATTTAATTGGTTAATTAGTAATGAAGGTTTATTTTGTTATCACAATTGATATTCATTTGAGTTAACATATTATTGTTACAGCAATTTGTATGTATTAACGTTTCATGCCTTTGAACTTTGTTATGTTGTTCTACCCGTTTTTGTCTGTTTGATTTTTTGTTATTCTGGCTTGTTAAAGAGAATATGTACGATTCCCGAAAATTTGTCTTCAGTATTTAAATAAATCTTTAAATACTTTTGTGATGAGTTGAAGTGCTTATTTATAGTTGTCTTTTCCATTACTGTTGAAGATTCCTGAATGTACTTTTTATGTTTCAAAAATGATATAGTTGGAACCAATATACCATAAATATCATGTTAATTAACGAAGCCTATATGTAATCAGACGCAGACTGACCGTAAGGGTTACGGGCAAAATATAATAGATTGGTTGTGCGGCCGTTTAAAATCTAATGAAATCTGTAAGAAACCAAAGGTAAAGTTAGACCGCTTGTCCCAAAGCCCGTTCGGAAAAAATTACATTGTACCCCTGTATGTAATTGACAAAAGAGTAAATGAGAAAATAAATAGATAAATAAATAAATAAAACACAAAATTCAAGGAGGTCAGAAAAGACATGGAAGAAATGAAAATAGATGGAGAAGAGGTGGAGAGAAGAGAAGAATTCAGAAAAAAGATCAAGGGATTCAAGGGTTTTCAAGAAAAGGCAAAGAAGAAGACGGGAGCAAAATGGACGGAAGAAAGAAGGAAACAACATAGTGAAAGAATGAAAGAATACTGGAAGAGAAGAAAGAAAGTAGAAAAATAATCATGAGTTATTTCACGTGGTCCATAGTCGGCCAAATTCGAAGAAAGAAGAAGAAAACACAAAATTTTGTAAAGATGTAATTTTCAAAATTTTGGTTTTGCCTAATTAAATAGCTCAAGTATCATATACAAGTGTACATTTTATTGATGTTACATAAAGTATATATAATGGATTTTAAGGTGTAACTGCACCAAGGCGTCTTGTTCTTCTTAAGTTGAGGATTTTCTATCCTTGTTAAACTATAGATATAAATAAATACATATTTAATGTTAACTGAATAAATAAATATTCAAATTTTAATTTAAACCAATAGCACTACATATTGTACAAAAAGCAAAAGTAAAGACATATATTAATTGGCGGACCCTACTTTCAAAAACCAGATTGTGTCTTCCAAAAAACAAAAATTAAATAGTGATTACTCTAAAGTTTCAGATATATTCTCAGCTTTTTTTTTTAATATAAAAAGTTTGTCTTTTGTGACAAAAGTACTTATCTATTTATTTATTTATCTACTTAGTGGATTTGGCTCATCATCGTTCCCAAGGCATTCACATTTCATTACCTCATCAAACATTCACCTGTCTAAATTAAGTAGATTTGAGTTAATGTGATTACAGTGCTTTAATGTCAATTTATATTTTCGATATCTAGCGTTTACTTACAGCTACAGCAAATCTATTGGGAACTTCTGTTAATAATTTACCTATTTCTTTAGTTTCCTAAGCTAACTATTTTTAAAGTTCTCTTGAACACTAATGGTCATTTCAACTTTAAGTAGCTTTTTATATCTCTTTCAGTTGAACTTTTATTTGAGATGTTACAGATAATTGAAATATAATATGTCTCTGATAGCTAACCACAAAGTTATAATAAAAATGGCAACTAGAAATTTATGTCTGTTATTTGAAATTTCTGAAATTGTATGTTACAAGAAATAAAAGAAGAGTTTAGGATTCCTTAAATTCTCTGGTTAATCCCAATTTAGTCGAAGTTTAGCAAAAGAAAAAATAAAAGATTTGTCTTTTGATTTACTAGTTTACAAGCATCTGTTTTGAAGACTTTTTCTCAGCTGTGAAATCTGGTCCGCCCACGACATGTCGCGCATTTCTTAAGTCCTGGCAAAACTGCAGTGTGGCGTCTTGGTTCCCATAAACAACTTCAAGTGTTAGAATTTATTCCTGGAAAGTTTTATATCGTCGTATTTTTCTGAATAATTTAGGAATGCATTTTCGCTACGGATTCAGCAAGAGTTCAGCCCAGTTTCTGAATTCTAGTTAATAAAAAGCTCGTTTTAGTGAGATTTAATGACTCATCTCTAAAAGAAAAACAAAAGGGAAAAAATATAGACTGTGTTAACAGACGTTAATTAATCTAGTGGTACAACAAGTTTGAAAGAAAGATAAAAGAAAGATCAAAGTTAGCAAAAGAAAAAACATAAAAGAATAACGCTTCCCAACTTTCTAAAACACGAAGTTTTAAAGACTTTGATTTTATTTAGTGATAATTAAGTAAAACTAAAAAAAAAAAGGCTTCTCTTCAAGTCTGGAAATCTTTTTTATATCTTTAGTTCTTGTTTAGAGTTGACATGGATTCTAAGAATTATATTGCAGTAATTTTTATAATAAAGTGAATTTTCGAATTCCAAGTTTTACTTATTTTAGTTATTTTACGAAAATTGGTCCATAGAAATAGAGTTGTTTCTGCATACGGAATAAAAGTTAAAAGTATTTGAGATACGAGATATTTTTGATATGTTCTTATTGATCATAAGAGAATTAATGTAAAAACTCCACTCCAAGCACTCTTAGCCTTCTCTAATAAGAAAGTGAGACTCATCAAGTCAGACTGTCTGCGTGTATTACCATTGGATGGATCTGTTTGAAACTTGGTATGCACATTCGAGGAATAGGAATGACCTAACTTTGATATTTGAAATTTTTTTCCAATTCGTTCACAGAAAAAAATCATAAAGAGAAGCATTATGATCTAAATAATGGATTTCTATCCTATTTCTGTTAATCTCTCATTATTGTAAACAAAGAAAGTTAAATCTTAGCTAACACATTGCTGGCATTTTGAGTCGAATTAAGTTAATCTGGTTTTTAACAATTAAGTAAATAATAAGTGGATTTTCTTATTTTTTTTTCAAAAACGGAAAAGTTTGTATTCTTTGTATTTAGTAGATATAATTTGAAAATAACAAGCTTTTGATTTTTGTCATTTTCATAAAAACAAATTTAAAAAAATTATAAATCACATTTTAAGAAAAGTAGATTTTAAATTCATCAAACTGTATGTTATGATTGTAAAAGTTAATGTTTTTTTTAAATAGAACAATTAAATGTAACATACTGTTCGGTTTCGTATGCGAGAGCTAGTACTGGTGGACGATTCTACTCCTCAAAAGGATGATACGCTGAGATGGGCACTTTCCTAAGAAATTGTTTTGGACATTTTCGCTTTTAAGAAAAAAATAACGGAGGAGCATTTTTGCAATAGTATTTATTCTTTCCCGAAAAGCGCAAATAGAATCCAGCTACTAGTAAACTAACACTATAAAAGTAAACATCCCATCTTTGTATCTCCTCGCCCCTATTTGGAAGAAATTTCTGACGCATGCGCAAAAGCGCTGAAGGCTCTCGTAAACAAAAACGAACAGTACTTATGTTGTTATGTAACCAAATAATGATATATGCAAATACTTTATAATATAATTGGTAATAAAAAATACGCTGAAATATTGCTTTATTGAATTTTTTTAAAAAAAGAAAAGCTTCTCTTATTATTATTTTTAAAGATCTGAGAAAATCAAGCTTTGATTCAATCAACTTTTTGATTCGATTCAATAAAATTCGAATATCATTAAGTTGTCTGACGCCAAAGGAAGTTTTTTTCTGTTTGGTTGGTTGGTGTTAATCCGATTTTTTAAAACACATAATGTTAGCCAGTAGTTAAGTGAATTTGCCTTTGAGACGCTTCTTTTACTTTTGTCCAGGTTTGTTTTGAAAACAATTGAGGCGTTGACATGGGAAAGGTAGTCAGTTATGAAAAGCAAATTTTCCAGGGGAAGCAAAAAAACAGTTTTGCCACCTCATATATTCTTAACACAGGTGCTATCTTGCATCGTCCGTAGTAACTACATCACTAAAAATTTTGACTTACTGCCATTGCTACGCCATTGGCGATATGTCTACTGCCTTTTCAATGAAAAATATAAATAATGCTTTTTTTTTTTACTTACTACCTTTCCCATGTCAACGCCTCAATTGATAATGTTATTGATAAAGTTTCTTTATGGTTTTTTTTTTACGTGATTATCGAAGATTCTTTATGTGAAACACATTTCGTATTAAAAAGAAAGGATCAAAAATACTCATGTTACAGATTTAATTGATATTATTTCATTTTACTTTTAACCGGTGCTGTCATGACAGCACAATGTTCAAGCACAATGTTCAAGCCTAGAGTCAAGAGTTCCAATTTCGAATCTCGGTCTCGTCAGACCACTTCTTCTTTTCTGTAGCCTACAAATTATTCTCAAATTTTCTAGATTACTCTCAAGTTTTGTAGATTATTCTCGGACATGTTTCTTTCTGTTACGACATTTCATGACTTTTACTGTATAGAAGATGGCTGCACAGAACAATCATCAGTGTTGTTTAATCTCCCAGCGCAAAATTGTATCCAGGATTATGGAATGGGAAGGGTTATGATGGTCGTTCATGGTCGTTCTTTTTAAGTATGTATGTGTTGAGTGTAGGGAAGCCGAGCACCGCGACTGTTGGTCTATTGTGCTATCCCACGGAAATAAGGACAGACGGAGAGAAAGACTGAGAAAGAATGGTGGGAGAAGAGCAAGGGAAACGGGAGAACCTCGAGAAAACCTGCCAGCGCGGATCGGCCACAATCACGAAACCCAAATGAGAACCCCCTTTACTCGGAGCTGAGAGGCCGATGTCTTAACAACAACCGCGCGGCCTTTACTTTTTAAGTATATAAACAAAGGCACATCAAAGTAATCATTACATAAACTTAGTATACCAGTAATATACCCTTGTCAGTTAAATGGCGTGAACTTTGCAATAGACAGAAATATATTCAAATCAAAAGATATCTTAAATTAAGTTATTTTACCTTTATTTTGTTTTATTTTAAATAACTCATCTATTTTGATATTGTGTTTTCCAATCACTAGTAATTTCTTTCAAGAACTTTTGCTTTATTTTAAATAATTCATCTATTTTGATATTGCGTTTTTCAATCACTTGTAATTTCTTTCTAGAACTTTTTTTTGTTTATTTTAAATAACTCATTTATTTTGATATTACGTTTCTCAATCGCTTATAAATCCTCACTGTCCAAATTTGCCAAATAAAACTTTGGCTGTGAATTTTTTTGCTAATGGATGAGTCGTGAGTGTCGCAGTCTCTCGAGTCACTGTCCTGGAAATCACGGATGTCAAGGAAAAAAAACAGAAAATGGAAGAAAAACTGACGTTCTCATCGTTCTCGGAGGATTCACGCCGGAACTTTACGAGCAAGTCTCTCTCTCTTGGGAGTCATATTTTTACGGTGGATTTCTTTTAACTTAGGTCCCATTACGAACCATTTCTGCCGAGAAATCTCTCTCTATATCATCCATTTAAACGGACCATTAAGAAAGGAATCTGGAGAGGATTGTACAATTGCAAGAGAGATTATCGATGGGTCTCTGTAGAGGTACTGCTTCGAATTCTAGAAAAAAAAAATCAGGTAAATCAGAAAGGGATTTAGTTCATTATGATGAGGTGGTTGGGAGATCCTTCTGTAGGTACCCGGTTCATAGGAGGTAGGGTGGGGGATGAAGTTGGTCTTGTAAATACCAATATTTTCTTCTATTGTATCGACAGGGAATTTTTAAACGATAATACGGCAATTTACATACAGACCATGCCTCTGACGTCAAACTAGAAGTTTGAAATCTGAACACCTAACCCAATTACTGCACACAATACATTTGAATATATTATAGGTAAGGAGAATGAGAACAAAGAGGAATACTAAACAAATTCTTCTTCTTCTTTCTTCGAATTTGGCCGACTATGGACCACGTGAAATAACTCATGATTGTTCTTCTACTTTCTTTCGTCTCTTCCAGTATTCTTTCATTCTTTCTCCATGTTGTTTCCTTCTTTCTTCGGTCCATTTTGCTCCCGTCTTCTTCTTTGCCTTTTCTTGAAAACCCTTGAATCCCCTGATCTTTTTTACTAAACAAATTATTATAATTTTTTATTTTTTAATTTTGAAAAGACTTTAATCTTCTTGCTTTATGTAAACAGAGGGGAGAGATATGCATGTAAACAGCAGCGCCTATAACAATGGCTAAAGCTGCAATTACTGTTTAAAGGAAATACAGTAAATTGATGAACATTGATATTAATTCGGATAATCCAGTTTTACTACATTTAAAACTGCTGTTGACCGAACAACTGAGATTCGTTGAATTTTGTGGAATGAACTGCAATATTATTGTCTAAAATGAGTATAAAATGACTTAACACTGATTTAAAAAGAATTCCTAATTTTGTTTTCGGAAATCGTCTTTCTAAAATATATTAAATCCTTTAATAGTAGATGGATTGAATGAATTTAAAACAAAGGAATCTACAAATAAGAATCTGAGGAGCATTAAGTTAGAATCAAACATTTTGTGTGATGACTGAATAATATACTAAAAGCAACTATCAAAATATTAATTTATTGGTGCTTTGGCATTAGTATTTTTTTATAAGTACTTTAAAGATTGCAACGAAAAAATGCATGACGAGTAGGCACTCTAAGTAATGCTGATTGTTTTATAAATTGTGTTCATTCTAATTTTTTATTTTAATTGACATTGCTGGTATATCATATTCTAATTCATTCAAATGAAAAGAAAACAATAACTTTATTTTTGTTCTATATTTTGATGATCGCTTACTTGATTTTTTACAATTTGAGATATAATACTTAAAAATTACCTGCGAACGCTGTGCAGTTTTATTGATTTCCTGATATTGACCCAACATCGCATCCAATTCTCGTTCAACACTTTCCTGTATAAAACACAGCAACAGTTATTGTGGACACCAAATGGTCAAAGGGGAGAAGGCAGAAATGGAAGAGAAAATAAGAAAATTAACTGATTTCTGTAGTATTTTATTTTTAATATTATTTTATTACTAATATTTCGAGGTACAGTTTCTCATGTTCAACAAATAAAAATAGGAAAAAAATCCCTCTTTTCCTGAATTAAAGATTAAAAAGTCTATTATCGGAATTCAGAAACTTCGAGTGCGTATACACGTATATTTAATTCTGCATGTTTAATATATTCATGAGTTCCAAAGCTGATAGGTTAACATAAAGCAATTGCGATCTTGATTTAAGTATTTTGGAAAAATATATTGCTGTTAGGAAAATAATTGTTATTCATCGTGAAATATGATGTTAGTTATCGTAAATATTCACGGCAACATGAAATATAACTTGTTTAAAGAGATTAAACTTTCAAATCTGCTGTCTGAAAGCGAATTTTAAATTAGTAAATTAGAATCCGATTTTTGTATTACCTAAATAATAAAAACGTGTTTTAAAAATTCGCAAATATCTAGAGTTATTTTATTGCAGGGATTCAAATATTAAGAATTTATAGGATTTCGTTTTTAAGATTGTATGGCTAGAAAAATTTCAGCAGATGAAGCTGAAATTAATAATTTTCATCATGAATAATGGAGTAGATTTGTCTTGATTACTATTCATCATTCATCTCAAAGAACGAGTCGCAAGTTTCCAGTAACTTGCTGCGCTACTGGGATAATTTATTTCAGAGTTTTGTTTAGTTTAGGTCAGAGAATATAATTTAATTTCTTTTATAAATTTTTATGAGCCATTTTAAAAACTGAATTTTTTTTGTTTATTAACAATTTTTCTTACATAAGAGAATTTATTTTTTGTTTTATTTTTTGTTTATAGTATTCTCCCAACTCTCTGTATCTTTCCCTGGGTTTCACACGGGCGAGCGTTAGGCTAACCCCTGATCTCATTCTGGGTCATTGAAACGTTGCAGCCTTACCTTCAGCACCCCCTTGGGCCATTCTGGTCCCTTTTGGGATATACGAAAACTCTACTTATTTAGCAGGTAACTACATTAACATAGGGAAATTTGAGATTCTCTGATGACATAACAACAATCTTTCAATGCATGCATTTAATTCATTTCAAAATGAAAGCTGAAGAAATGATATAAATGTAGATCTGTTAAATGTAAAATTAATGCATCCGACAGCAGGCTTGTGTGACGCTTGGGTCGCGGAATGTAAGGCTGTTCCTGACCAATAGGACTAAAATGAAGTCGAATAGTCAGCCCGTCGCCCGCCCACCTTTCACTCGCTGGAAAGAAACCCGTCCCCATTGTACAGAGGGCTGGGTGGACCCTAAGACTCTCTCTGGAGGAGAAGCATCTAGAGAAAATTCCCCCTCCCCCGGGAATTGAACCGGCTTCTCCAGTCTTAATCCATTTATTACCACAGGACCATCGCTGTGTAGACCTGTACACTATAAAAATATATAATTTTTAACTTTTATTATTTTTTTAATGAACTATGTATCTTGCTTAGTTATATGTTTATATTCTTTTCTAGTAATCCATGATCTAGAAATAAATATGAAGCTAAACCTTAATCTTTTAAGGCTTTCTGCTGTGAAGTTGTCTCATCAAAACACCGAAACATGAGATTATGCAGCCAACTTGGAAATATAGTTGTTTGGAAAATAACTCCCGCATTAACTGCAGTTGTAACAGTTGTTGAACAGCAAATTGTCACTGCTGAGACAGAGAACAACCTCATATACATCGGCCTAAAGCGGATTGAGAATTTAACAGTTGTATTCAAGGTGAACTAGAGTTAAATCAGGAGTTCGAGGGCATGAATATCAATCATACAAAAATTCAAGTGACACGGACTGTTTATTTATATTTTAATAAAGCAGAATCCGAAACCTGCTGTTTTATTGAAGGATATAGTTTTGCAAAATGTTACAGAGTGACAGTTGCACACTTACTGCTGATAGTCAGCAAAACTACAATATTCTTCAAATGAATTTCACCAATTTAACTAGAATTGTTATTATGAAAAGATGTAGCAAATACCAGTATTTAAGAATAAATGGAGAGACTTTATCTTGAATAATAAGAAAAGCAAATGTCTCTTCCTAGGTACTTTATAAAAATTAATAAATTATTCAGTAAAATAAGTTTTAACTCTAAAGGCAAATCTACAAATCGAAAAATAAATAAAAGAAGTTCTCATATTAGAATGCTATTTTTGAGAACTGTCAAAAATTTCATCTATAGATATGTTTATAAAAAATATTATAATAACAAATTAAAATTTAAATGGAAAAAGTTTTTTTCAGTAATTAAAATCTCATCAAATAGTTTTTTAACAAATAATTTTAACAATTTTTTTTAACAAATAATTAGATCATAATACATTTTATACATATAAATTATAAACAAAATTCACTTTACAATAATTATTTATCACGTTTATAAAATGTCACTTTATTTCATATTAGTAGTAAAGATTCTTAAGTTATGGCTTAAGAATCATTACTATCTTCGTTATCATTTTCTTTAACTTTTCTAATAACGGACATCTACGCATAACGACTAATTAGTAATATCAAACTTTTATTAGGGTTAAATTTAATTACTTAATATTGGGTAAGTTATTCAGTTCAGTCTTATTTCTTTATCTTTTATAGATGATTAAGTAAATTTACATTTAGTTACTAATTAGGGGGATTTTTATAGGGTGGGGAAGGATATGCTATTTATTTTAAGAATTTTGAATATAATAGAAATGATACAACTCATTTTCAACATAGAATATCTAAATAACGTTAACAAATGGCGTTTGGTGAATGTAGATTCGTATATTTCAACTTTACGTAGGTGTGCAGTTTATTCAAAAGTTAAAATAAATAATTAAAAAAACAATGCTGTTCGTTGATAGTACATAAAGCAACAATGGTGGGAATGAATCAAGTAAAATTTATTTAAAATTGTAATTACTTTTAACATTTTAATGTATAGCACTTAAAAAGATAGTTTGAGTTAGTTCACTTATTTGGTAATGTTATCTGAATTTCAAGATTGTAGGTAACTTTAATTAACAGTGAAATAATTACTGTCAAGCTTTATTTTAGAAAGTGACTTCAGTGTTTTTAATTACGTCATTTGGAGCGAGATGCTGAACCTCAAAGAAGATTACATCGTGGCAGAAGATAAGAGAGTCAAGCAAAATTTTAAAACCGTTTTTTCGTCGGCAATCGCTTCTTTGGAGAAGTTCTCTAACTTCCAACTTATCGATTTTGAAACTGGAGTAAGTGTGAACTTCATGCAACTGCCGTGTTTGGCGCTGGTGTTCTGCCATGTATAAGCCAGCATTTCCTAGGCTTCCACAATCGCAAGCACTGCTCCATGTGGATATCAAAGCAGTGGCTTCATGGCCAGTCCATGGATCTATCGGTCTCAGCATGTGCATCCTCGGAACAAGGAGTGCAGTCCCGGCAGGACGGCGATCAAGCGCCGGGGGCAGCACGGTCGGCGGTGGGGCTCGACGCGGCACGAAGGCCTGACCGCTGCCGTGTTCGGAGCCGTTGCAGCCGCTGCCCTCCTGTGCTTCGTCAATTCCCTCAATGGAGATTTCGTGCACGACGATGTCATGGCAGTCAAGACCAACCGAGATGTGGTCGGACGGGGTTGTCGACTCCCCGATATCTTTCGAAACGATTTCTGGGGGCGACCTATGGCCGACAACGCCAGCCACAAGTCCTACAGACCCCTCACCATTCTTACTTACAGGTAAGGATGGTTGAAACTATTTCGCTTCTTCAGTGTTTCACCAGAATAAAAATCAATTTCGATTAAGATACTTATTTCTTATAATCTAGGCGTCCAAACAACTTTTCATTCCATATAAAGAATTTATTCAAAAATATTTTTTTCTTAAACAAAAGTTCAAAAACCTATCGCCATCCTGTTGAAGAAACGCTGAAAACATTTTGTTTTTTCTTTTTTTGCACAGAAAAAGAAAAATCCGATACGAAATCAATCAAGGGGAGATTAAAGATAAATGAATTCACATTCTCATTTTTTTAAATTAAAAAAAAAATAAAATCCATTTAACGTCATTTTGAAAAAAAACTAAACTTGAATATAATAATATCACAAATAATTACTAGTAATTCGAGTTTTTTTTTATTTCTAAATATATTGAAATATGTTGTTAATCCTTTATATATTAAGAACTCCATACCACCAATCGCATATAGGTTTTCAGACATTATCTATTTGTTAATTGAAATTTAAGTTTGTTAAGATATAGTTTTCTAATGATATAATTTTCCTTTGACTATGCCGTCCCAAATACACCCAATTTGATCTGAATCGCGAATATTAATATTAAAAACTTGAATGACTATTTTTATCTACCTATCTACTTATATATACTGACAAGGATATTTTATTTTATATCCAAAATAAAAGAAAATCAGCATTTTGAACTTTTATTTTTTATGTAAACCCCATTTTCATCCGAAAAAGAATATAATTGTTTATTTTGGGTGAATCCCTATCATAATTCCTCTATTCCAAATTCCTAGGTATTCAGGATAGACAGCCTAGATAATGTAGTCTTTGAAGATTTACTTTCATGGTTATTTACATGTATAGATATTATATATGTAAATAATCGCGATAATAATATAACATCTACATTTCTTTATTCTGCAATTTCTTTGCTTTACAATCGTGTTTTCGAATTTAACGCTACTTCTAAGTTACGTATTTGGAATATTTGGTGCTTAATTTTTGGCTGATGTCCTATTTAAATTATTAGCTCAGTTTAAGTACCATATCATTATAAATATGTTTTCAAAGGAAAAACATGAAATTATCTATTATTAGCTTAATTTCTAAGAGTTCTATCCGTAAGCTTCAGTCAGGTATCGAACCAGGACTTCTACTGCTCCCAGTCACCAACCACCCCTTGAGTTACTCGGCGTGACCATTGATTGATTATCGCTATTTGAAGATCTTCTCTAATAGTTAAAGAAAATCTATAATCGATGATTTACTTTTGTTCATTTACCGAAAAATCTTACTTAACAAATGCTTCAGATTTTTTCCCCTTTTCATTAGCTAAATCTTATTAGTTCGTACTATTTTGCTTAAAAGTATTTTAACCCTAAATAAGGTTCTTTATTTTCACAAGAAGAAAAACTTAAAAATAAATTATACTTCTTCTTTCGTAAATTTGTCTTTCTTTTATTTTGAAGTTTTTACTTTATAATTTTTGCACGAAAAACTGTTTTTCCAAAATGTACAATTTCATAAACAACCAAAATAGGTGCTTTTGAAATTTTTTTTTTTGATCGTAATATTTTTTAAACTACTTTGGAATAGGAAAGTGAGGTTCATCAAATCAGCCAGTGCCTGCACGTGCGTTCCAATCCCTAATAACTTTTGAACCTCTGAATGATCTTCTTGAAGATTCGAGCATTAGAAACGATTTAGCTTCTGCTTAATAAATCTCTTCCTACTGGGTCCTTATCCAGAAATTAGCGCGGGAAGACAACAAAAATTCCCATAGAAAAGCACTAGAATCTAACTAAAGTATTTCTATTTTCTTTCTGTTAGTTTTATCTCATTGTTTTAAACAGTGAATATTAAGTGCCTTATCCATTCACGTGTTTTGATACTATTAAAATGAATCCGATTTAGACAACTTAGGTGCATAATACAGATTTAATTTTGTTGAGAAAAATAAAGTTCTTTATTATATCAGGAAAAAAAAATATAAAGAAAAAGGAAATTTAAAAAAATAAAATTTTAAATTGAAAGAAGGCTTTAATCCCTTTTGAACTACTGTAAAACTACAGTAGTTTCCCTTACATTTTCTTATAATGTAGATTAAGTTTGAACACAAAAACTATGAAGAGGTCCAAGTAATATTCATTAAAACTAATTAAAAGTAGAATAGAAAATTACTTATATTTCATATATTTTATATTTTATATAAAGTGGAAATTCAAAAAGTAAAAACATATATAGTTAATCAACTTTTGTTTTTAATTAAAGAAAATTTTCAAAAAACTTTTTCGGCATTAATTGTTCAATTTATTTATTTTTAAAAAAGAAATTAAAACAAATAGAAAGGTTAGTGGTTAATTTTCGTATTAACATAAGCAACGCTTCAAGCTTCGCATCGTCCAAGCTGCGAACTATTAGAAATTATGAAATTAAGTCATTAATGAATTATTAAGGTATGCAAATTAAAATTGAGAATACATATAACTCTCTATATTTCGTTTTGCCAGAAACTTGCAGGAACTTACCACTTTCTGTAATTGCCGCAAACAAAAATAACTATTTTTTTCAAATACTTATAACAGAGCTGTGCTTATAGTAGATCTGTTACCCGTACATTTATAGAGTTCTGAATGTTTTGTTTTTATTTTTATGAATCAACGAATGCAATCCACTTTACGTTAGGCTTAGTGGAATTCGGATACTGTTCACTGCCAACCATATTGACAGGAAATTTTAAAACAGAAAGCGGAAGGATATGTGACGTCACCTAAGTACCTCGTCTGTTGAAAGGAAGGGAATAACATACAGTATACTTTCTAAGAATTGTAAGAATTTTACGATTGAATCCGTAGCTAAGTGGAAAGCCAAGTGAAAACTGTAATCTGAAAGAGAACTGTAACCGAGATCAATTCCTGCAGAGATTGTTTCCACTTTAAATTATCCTTCAAAAGGATCCTAGGGACCATCCAGCCCTCTATGAAATGGTACCAGGTTTCTTTTCCGGGGTTTAAAGCCCCGCGGACGTCTGGATGACCATCCGACCTCAACTTCGTCCCATTGGTTAGGAAACGCCCGGAGCCTTTCCTCCCAACCTCAAAGGCCACATAGATTTGTGGTGGAACACTTTAATAAATAAAAGTTTTTTACGTGTACTGATAATACTTTGATGTCATAAATAAAGTCGGTACACCTGATTAATATTAATCAATTGTACCGGCTTTATTTATGACATCAAAACTTTAACTTTCATGTTCATGAAAAACATAACAGGTATTTGTATTTTATTGAAAAGAATAATGCTTTTTAATACCTTTCATAACAAAAGACTTATTTCATATTTCAGTATTTTGATATTCAGGGGAAAAATGCCTTTTTCTTTACATATTTGTTTAATATCAGTATTGTTTTAAATTGTATTAGAATTCTGTAGTATATTCTTCTTTTTACAAAATAGCTGGTCTGTAATTATCCTCTGCTACTAAAAAGCATTGTTACGAAAATATTATTATAAATTTTGTAACGTGTGTATTTCAAAATAAAGTATACTGCAAATCATTGTTTATATTTATTCAGAATTTGCATTAAATTGAGTTTGTAGCATAGAAAGCTTTTTTTTTTGTTAAAGCTTTCTGTAGTATAGATTTCAAAGCTTCGACAATGAAATGATCAGTCAGCATCTGTATGTTTGAGATCTATTGATTTTGAGAGGTTACAGTAGATTAAAGTAAACGGAAGTTTGTGGTTTTAATTCCCCTTAAGTCACGAAATTTCTAGATAGCTGTCATAGATATATCAACGCTGTATTCTATTAAGTGAAATCAACAGTGTAAATAAATGAACTCTGAGCTTTTAGAAAATGTTTTTTGTATGAGCAAGTATACTTACATTTTAATAATAATAATAATAATAATAATAATAATAATAATAATAATAATAATACAGACAGGCACTACACCAAGCTTTCACCACACGCTAATGCAGGAAATGCCACACTACGCATGAGACGATCGACCACGTCTCTCTCAAACAGACTACCTCCACCGACACAATCAGGTAGCATCGATCGTTCATCAACAACTAGCACACAAACATTCACTTATTAAGAGCACGGTCCCGTACTACAAGTACATACCACAAAGCGTATTAGAATCACCCTCATATAAACTATACTGGGACCGCCCCATTCACACAGACAAAACCATACATCACAACAGACCAGACATCACACTTGTTGATAAGGTCAACAAACAGACCTATCTAATTGATATTGCAGTGCCTATCAGCAAGAACATGCAGAAAACTCTCGCAGACAAGATCAGTAAATACACTGATCTAGCACACGAGCTCCAGAAGCAGTGGAGGCAGGATCGAGTACGTGTTGTACCCATCGTTCTGTCTGCCACTGGTCTGGTGCCTCACACATTGCACCACAGTCTCAGCACACTAGGACTTCACAAAAACACTTATGCACAACTGCAGAAGGCTGTGGTACTCAACACTACACGCATAGTTAGGAAATTTATGGACACAAGCACACATCCCTAATCATTCTTGCACACATCTTTACACTTGGCAGTATGTGCTTTGGTCCTTGACCCGCCATATTGTTTTTGCTGGGGAAACCCAAGATTTGAAACATACAAACATAATAATAATAATAATAATAATAATAATAATAATAATAATAATAAT